>JAWNOB010000076.1:4800000-6000000 GCA_035046265.1 Drosophila bunnanda | reverse complement strand
GGTCGGAAATGACTCCGAACTGCGTCGCAAGCTTCAGACTGAAATTGTAATACCCTGCAAGGGTATATAATTCGGTCATATTTATACGACTAATTTTTCTAAAAACCAAAGCTTAAAAAACTCATAACTCAGCCAAAAATTCATTAATTTGGACAAGGCAGGCAGTTCTGTGCTAGTTTTGAATAGATTAATCAATCTGCACACTCAAATTGAAGTTTTTGAAATTTTAAAAATTTGACGATTTTTGAAATTTTAACAATATTAATTTTGACAACATAAAAAATGGAAAAAATTTTCCAAAAATTTTTTGCTTTCGTACATGCCTAGAAAGATTCGCCTGTTGATCCTGATCAATAATATATATGGATTATGGGGTCGGAAATGACTCCGAACTGCGTCGCAAGCTTCAGACTGAAATTGTAATACCCTGCAAGGGTATATAATTCGGTCATATTTATACGACTAATTTTTCTAAAAACCAAAGCTTAAAAAACTCATAACTCAGCCAAAAATTCATTAATTTGGACAAGGCAGGCAGTTCTGTGCTAGTTTTGAATAGATTAATCAATCTGCATACTCAAATTGAAGTTTTTGAAATTTTAAAAATTTGACGATTTTTGAAATTTTAACAATATTAATTTTGACAACATAAAAAATGGAAAAAATTTTCCAAAAATTTTTTGCTTTCGTACATGCCTAGAAAGATTCGCCTGTTGATCCTGATCAATAATATATATGGATTATGGGGTCGGAAATGACTCCGAACTGCGTCGCAAGCTTCAGACTGAAATTGTAATACCCTGCAAGGGTATATAATTCGGTCATATTTATACGACTAATTTTTCTAAAAACCAAAGCTTAAAAAACTCATAACTCAGCCAAAAATTCATTAATTTGGACAAGGCAGGCAGTTCTGTGCTAGTTTTGAATAGATTAATCAATCTGCACACTCAAATTGAAGTTTTTGAAATTTTAAAAATTTGACGATTTTTGAAATTTTAACAATATTAATTTTGACAACATAAAAAATGGAAAAAATTTACAACAAATTTTTTGCTTTCGTACATGCCTAGAAAGATTCGCCTGTTGATCCTGATCAATAATATATATGGATTATGGGGTCGGAAATGACTCCGAACTGCGTCGCAAGCTTCAGACTGAAATTGTAATACCCTGCAAGGGTATATAATTCGGTCATATTTATACGACTAATTTTTCTAAAAACCAAAGCTTAAAAAACTCATAACTCAGCCAAAAACAAGGACAAGGCAGGCAGTTCTGTGCTAGTTTTGAATAGATTAATCAATCTGCACACTCAAATTGAAGTTTTTGAAATTTTAAAAATTTGACGATTTTTGAAATTTTAACAATATTAATTTTGACAACATAAAAAATGGAAAAAATTTTCCAAAAATTTTTTGCTTTCGTACATGCCTAGAAAGATTCGCCTGTTGATCCTGATCAATAATATATATGGATTATGGGGTCGGAAATGACTCCGAACTGCGTCGCAAGCTTCAGACTGAAATTGTAATACCCTGCAAGGGTATATAATTCGGTCATATTTATACGACTAATTTTTCTAAAAACCAAAGCTTAAAAAACTCATAACTCAGCCAAAAATTCATTAATTTGGACAAGGCAGGCAGTTCTGTGCTAGTTTTGAATAGATTAATCAATCTGCACACTCAAATTGAAGTTTTTGAAATTTTAAAAATTTGACGATTTTTGAAATTTTAACAATATTAATTTTGACAACATAAAAAATGGAAAAAATTTTCCAAAAATTTTTTGCTTTCGTACATGCCTAGAAAGATTCGCCTGTTGATCCTGATCAATAATATATATGGATTATGGGGTCGGAAATGACTCCGAACTGCGTCGCAAGCTTCAGACTGAAATTGTAATACCCTGCAAGGGTATATAATTCGGTCATATTTATACGACTAATTTTTCTAAAAACCAAAGCTTAAAAAAATCATAACTCAGCCAAAAATTCATTAATTTGGACAAGGCAGGCAGTTCTGTGCTAGTTTTGAATAGATTAATCAATCTGCACACTCAAATTGAAGTTTTTGAAATTTTAAAAATTTGACGATTTTTGAAATTTTAACAATATTAATTTTGACAACATAAAAAATGGAAAAAATTTACAAAAAATTTTTTGCTTTCTTACATGCCTAGAAAGACTCGCCTGTTGATCCTGATCAATAATATATATGGATTATGGGGTCGGAAATGACTCCGAACTGCATCGCAAGCTTCAGACTGAAATTGTAATACCCTGCAAGGGTATATAATTCGGTCATATTTATACGACTAATTTTTCTAAAAACCAAAGCTTAAAAAACTCATAACTCAGCCAAAAATTCATTAATTTGGACAAGGCAGGCAGTTCTGTGCTAGTTTTGAATAGATTAATCAATCTGCATACTCAAATTGAAGTTTTTGAAATTTTAAAAATTTGACGATTTTTGAAATTTTAACAATGTTAATTTTGACAACATAAAAAATGGAAAAAATTTTCCAAAAATTTTTTGCTTTCGTACATGCCTAGAAAGATTCGCCTGTTGATCCTGATCAATAATATATATGGATTATGGGGTCGGAAATGACTCCGAACTGCGTCGCAAGCTTCAGACTGAAATTGTAATACCCTGCAAGGGTATATAATTCGGTCATATTTATACGACTAATTTTTCTAAAAACCAAAGCTTAAAAAACTCATAACTCAGCCAAAAATTCATTAATTTGGACAAGGCAGGCAGTTCTGTGCTAGTTTTGAATAGATTAATCAATCTGCACACTCAAATTGAAGTTTTTGAAATTTTAAAAATTTGACGATTTTTGAAATTTTAACAATGTTAATTTTGACAACATAAAAAATGGAAAAAAATTTCCAAAAATTTGTTGCTTTCGTACATGCCTAGAAAGATTCGCCTGTTGATCCTGATCAATAATATATATGGATTATGGGGTCGGAAATGACTCCGAACTGCGTCGCAAGCTTCAGACTGAAATTGTAATACCCTGCAAGGGTATATAATTCGGTCATATTTATACGACTAATTTTTCTAAAAACCAAAGCTTAAAAAACTCATAACTCAGCCAAAAATTCATTAATTTGGACAAGGCAGGCAGTTCTGTGCTAGTTTTGAATAGATTAATCAATCTGCACACTCAAATTGAAGTTTTTGAAATTTTAAAAATTTGACGATTTTTGAAATTTTAACAATATTAATTTTGACAACATAAAAAATGGAAAAAATTTACAAAAAATTTTTTGCTTTCGTACATGCCTAGAAAGATTCGCCTGTTGATCCTGATCAATAATATATATGGATTATGGGGTCGGAAATGACTCCGAACTGCGTCGCAAGCTTCAGACTGAAATTGTAATACCCTGCAAGGGTATATAATTCGGTCATATTTATACGACTAATTTTTCTAAAAACCAAAGCTTAAAAAACTCATAACTCAGCCAAAAATTCATTAATTTGGACAAGGCAGGCAGTTCTGTGCTAGTTTTGAATAGATTAATCAATCTGCACACTCAAATTGAAGTTTTTGAAATTTTAAAAATTTGACGATTTTTGAAATTTTAACAATGTTAATTTTGACAACATAAAAAATGGAAAAAATTTTCCAAAAATTTTTTGCTTTCGTACATGCCTAGAAAGATTCGCCTGTTGATCCTGATCAATAATATATATGGATTATGGGGTCGGAAATGACTCCGAACTGCGTCGCAAGCTTCAGACTGAAATTGTAATACCCTGCAAGGGTATATAATTCGGTCATATTTATACGACTAATTTTTCTAAAAACCAAAGCTTAAAAAACTCATAACTCAGCCAAAAATTCATTAATTTGGACAAGGCAGGCTGTTCTGTGCTAGTTTTGAATAGATTAATCAATCTGCACACTCAAATTGAAGTTTTTGAAATTTTAAAAATTTGACGATTTTTGAAATTTTAACAATATTAATTTTGACAACATAAAAAATGGAAAAAATTTACAAAAAATTTTTTGCTTTCGTACATGCCTAGAAAGATTCGCCTGTTGATCCTGATCAATAATATATATGGATTATGGGGTCGGAAATGACTCCGAACTGCGTCGCAAGCTTCAGACTGAAATTGTAATACCCTGCAAGGGTATATAATTCCGTCATATTTATACGACTAATTTTTCTAAAAACCAAAGCTTAAAAAACTCATAACTCAGCCAAAAATTCATTAATTTGGACAAGGCAGGCAGTTCTGTGCTAGTTTTGAATAGATTAATCAATCTGCACACTCAAATTGAAGTTTTTGAAATTTTAAAAATTTGACGATTTTTGAAATTTTAACAATATTAATTTTGACAACATAAAAAATGGAAAAAATTTACAAAAAATTTTTTGCTTTCGTACATGCCTAGAAAGATTCGCCTGTTGATCCTGATCAATAATATATATGGATTATGGGGTCGGAAATGACTCCGAACTGCGTCGCAAGCTTCAGACTGAAATTGTAATACCCTGCAAGGGTATATAATTCGGTCATATTTATACGACTAATTTTTCTAAAAACCAAAGCTTAAAAAACTCATAACTCAGCCAAAAATTCATTAATTTGGACAAGGCAGGCAGTTCTGTGCTAGTTTTGAATAGATTAATCAATCTGCACACTCAAATTGAAGTTTTTGAAATTTTAAAAATTTGACGATTTTTGAAATTTTAACAATATTAATTTTGACAACATAAAAAATGGAAAAATTTACAAAAAATTTTTTGCTTTCGTACATGCCTAGAAAGATTCGCCTGTTGATCCTGATCAATAATATATATGGATTATGGGGTCGGAAATGACTCCGAACTGCGTCGCAAGCTTCAGACTGAAATTGTAATACCCTGCAAGGGTATATAATTCGGTCATATTTATACGACTAATTTTTCTAAAAACCAAAGCTTAAAAAACTCATAACTCAGCCAAAAATTCATTAATTTGGACAAGGCAGGCAGTTCTGTGCTAGTTTTGAATAGATTAATCAATCTGCACACTCAATTGAAGTTTTTGAAATTTTAAAAATTTGACGATTTTTGAAATTTTAACAATATTAATTTTGACAACATAAAAAATGGAAAAAATTTACAAACAATTTTTTGCTTTCGTACATGCCTAGAAAGATTCGCCTGTTGATCCTGATCAATAATATATATGGATTATGGGGTCGGAAATGACTCCGAACTGCGTCGCAAGCTTCAGACTGAAATTGTAATACCCTGCAAGGGTATATAATTCGGTCATATTTATACGACTAATTTTTCTAAAAACCAAAGCTTAAAAAACTCATAACTCAGCCAAAAATTCATTAATTTGGACAAGGCAGGCAGTTCTGTGCTAGTTTTGAATAGATTAATCAATCTGCACACTCAAATTGAAGTTTTTGAAATTTTAAAAATTTGACGATTTTTGAAATTTTAACAATATTAATTTTGACAACATAAAAAATGGAAAAAATTTACAAAAAATTTTTTGCTTTCGTACATGCCTAGAAAGATTCGCCTGTTGATCCTGATCAATAATATATATGGATTATGGGGTCGGAAATGACTCCGAACTGCGTCGCAAGCTTCAGACTGAAATTGTAATACCCTGCAAGGGTATATAATTCGGTCATATTTATAAGACTAATTTTTCTAAAAACCAAAGCTTAAAAAACTCATAACTCAGCCAAAAATTCATTAATTTGGACAAGGCAGGCAGTTCTGTGCTAGTTTTGAATAGATTAATCAATCTGCACACTCAAATTGAAGTTTTTGAAATTTTAAAAATTTGACGATTTTTGAAATTTTAACAATATTAATTTTGACAACATAAAAAATGGAAAAAATTTACAAAAAATTTTTTGCTTTCGTACATGCCTAGAAAGATTCGCCTGTTGATCCTGATCAATAATATATATGGATTATGGGGTCGGAAATGACTCCGAACTGCGTCGCAAGCTTCAGACTGAAATTGTAATACCCTGCAAGGGTATATAATTCGGTCATATTTATACGACTAATTTTTCTAAAAACCAAAGCTTAAAAAACTCATAACTCAGCCAAAAATTCATTAATTTGGACAAGGCAGGCAGTTCTGTGCTAGTTTTGAATAGATTAATCAATCTGCACACTCAATTGAAGTTTTTGAAATTTTAAAAATTTGACGATTTTTGAAATTTTAACAATATTAATTTTGACAACATAAAAAATGGAAAAAATTTACAAAAAATTTTTTGCTTTCGTACATGCCTAGAAAGATTCGCCTGTTGATCCTGATCAATAATATATATGGATTATGGGGTCGGAAATGACTCCGAACTGCGTCGCAAGCTTCAGACTGAAATTGTAATACCCTGCAAGGGTATATAATTCGGTCATATTTATACGACTAATTTTTCTAAAAACCAAAGCTTAAAAAACTCATAACTCAGCCAAAAATTCATTAATTTGGACAAGGCAGGCAGTTCTGTGCTAGTTTTAAATAGATTAATCAATCTGCACACTCAAATTGAAGTTTTTGAAATTTTAAAAATTTTGCGATTTTTGAAATTTTAACAATGTCAATTTTGACAACATACAATGGAAAAAATTGACAAAAAATATTTTGCTTTCCTACATGCCTAGAATGATTCGGCTGTTAATGGTGATCAAGAATATATATGGTTTATGGGATCGGAAATGACTTATTCACTGCGTAGCACATTTCCAAATAATTAATTATCATACTAATTATTATCTAGCTTATCTCTACCAAATATTCAAAGAACCCTCCCTTCCAAAAAATAGAGTTTTTAATTTCTTGCGTTTGCCTTAGTCTACCTTTTCATAGACAAAATGTTGGCCCCGAAGCTTATTGAATGTGTGCGCTTTGATTAAATTTAAAATGTTTGATAATACGATTTGCATCCTGGTTTTCAGTGGGCAGAGGCCAGAGCGAAGGGTGCTGGCTGGCGAGTGTAATAATGCAGAAGTAAATACATTATAGGGCAATGAATCGAGAATTGGGGAAGGGCGACATGCGGTGCTCAATTCAGGACATTTTGAGCAATTTAAATGCTCCCAAGTGGCGAGTTATTCGAATTATTCGGAGATGCGACATTTTTGGGGAGCAGCTGCTACAGTAAAACTCTACAGAATGCTTTTTCTGTATAAAAAATTAAAGGGTTAGATTAAATATATATTTTAATATAGTAAATAAAAATTAAATGTTTTAAATATTAGTACGTAATACAGAGACCATTCTTTTAAAAGACATCTTAATAGTAGGGTCATGTATAAGGTACATATGTAAGACGTAGTGCGCAGATAATTGTTGTATTATTTTTCTTTGAGTTTTCTAGATCATTATATTTATTTTTATTTAACTAACAAATGAAAGCCAGCGTGTCAAGTAAATAGGCATTACTAATTTCCGTAACTTGGACGTTGTCTGTCCGATTTGTTTGCGGATTTCGCCATAAATCGGTTTACATCATACTCTAATCAGAGTGGGTCAGGTCGTCGCAATTGAAAACTATTCCAGAGATCTGGGACAATGGCAAACACACAGCGGGGAGCTCTCGATATTTGTGGCGGCGGCGGAGCGAGGAGCCACTGTGCCAAAGATTCGGTCGGTCTCTCTGTCGGAAAATTGTGTGTCTGTCTGTCTGGGAGTGTGTGTGCGATTCGAAAACACGACAAGCAAACAAAAGCAGAGAAGGGATGGGCATTGGTGGCGGGATGGGCGGGGGGTAGATTATCAAACGACAAATAGACAGAAATCCGGCAGAAGCAGGCAGCATCGGCGACAGCAGGCAGCAAAGCAAACTTGGCCAAATCAACAAAAGCAACAACAACGGCAATAACAAGGGCGAAAACTACAACTGCAATACACAAGAGACGAACAAATTCAAATCAAACGAAACAACAATAACAACGGCGTGCACAGAAGAATCATGGTTCGAACCGAATGATACCTCTATTATACTGTTAGCATACATATTTTCCGTCAAAAGTTTAAAATGCGGCGAAGAAGACTCTATAAAGTAGAGTCGATCTAGCCATGTTAGTTATTAAAAGTTTTTACTCCATTTTTTTTTGAAAATTTTACAAATATCATAAACTATATAAACAATGCAGATTTACTAACCCAAGAAAACTAACCCGGAATACCTTTCAGAAACGAAATGAATGAATTTTATTCTTAGTAATGATCGAATGATCCTAGTGCTAACTGCAAGGGTATAGAAACATCGGATTATGGGAGAGAACTTCCATGCTTGTTTCTATTTGTTGTATTTTTAGTTTGCCTTTTGTGTGCTTGTCCCAATTAGTAGCCTTTTTCGGCACTCGTTTTATATTAACGTTTTGATCAGTCCCAATAGAACAAATGATGTAAATTTAGGTTAAAAAAACAATGCGAATGTGACTTACCGAAGTTGTCCAAATCCATAACTCGTCTGTACTGGAGAATCTGTAAATTATGGTCATAGTTTGTTTAGTATTTGTATTTTATTATAAAGTATTTTACTTCACATATAACAGAATTTTACTAAAATCCGAAAATATTTAAACCAATAAATTGGTTTACTTGGTCTTGTATGTCCTTTTAAAGAAGTTTAATAAACCTCTCATAATGTACAAAATATTTTGATAAGAAAAATATTATTTTTATTTTATTTCTCTTTATTTTTTTTTTAATATTTCAAGGAAAGACATTGATCAATTATTTAATTCAGTTAAATAATTAAACCCTTGACAACGTTTTCATAGACTTAAATTGCGTTCCAGAATTTTCCATAAATTTTCCTAGAACCTGGTTAGATTTTGAAAGTTTCTGGCTCATGGTTTATTTGTCTAACTTTATAGGTAGCCCATATACTCCACTTATTTATAGGTACCTCCTAAAAAAGCATGCAAAGTTGCTGCAGAGCATAAAGTAGAACAGGCAGCCAGCAACATTGACTCCGGAAACCTAAGCAACGTGCAATATGGCAACATGCACCCCAGCAACACTTAGCAAGCCTAGCAACATCCAGCAACATTAAATGCTGCTAGCTCGTCGCGCATGTAGCAGCAGCAACATATGTGACTGTAGCAACATTCACAACTTGCTTGCAGCAACATTGCACGCTGGTGCAGCGCAGTTGCCGTCGCACAGTGGGCCATTTGAGTTCATCGTTACAAATTGTATACTACTAAACCAAGTAAAATGGTTAGGCAACAGCAAGATAGGATCTCCATGAAGAAGTTTTCTTAAAATTTATCCTAAAACTTGATCGAATTGGGCAAAAACAATTGACTATCTTTGTGCAACACTCCTATAAAATGGATAGTATTTAAAAGGTCGTTCCAAGACATGAACTTTTTTTGTTTAGAAATTCCGTTTGTACAAGAGACTCCATAGTGCGCCGGCGGCATACATGTTAAAAAACGCATACGCCGAGTGTTCGCATATGCTGGAGGGCCAAGGGGGGTGGTTCTGCCGCAACCGACGTCGCTGCCAGCGTTGGCAACCTTATAAACACTCTTACAGAGAGAGCAACATTATTTCGCCCTGTGGATTCGTACAGAGAGAGTAACAGAATGTTGCTTATGGAATCGTACAGAGAGAGTAACAGAATGTTGCTTATGGAATCGTACAGAGTATCTTATGGATTGAAACTGCATTGTATCTGAGCCTCAGCTGCCAACTTCATTCAGTTGCCTGCCGAGTTTGGTAGCTGTTCATACAACGCTTCGTTCGCTCCACTACGAACCAGCTTCGTGTTCTCTGTGTGTGTTGAGTTCGTGAATTCTCGAGTTCGTGCCTCGCTCGTTCGCTCGCCCGACGTCGTTCGCGTTTCGCCCCCGTTCGTGTACTGGTGCATGTGTGTGCGTCTAGTGTGTGGGTGCCGGTAGGCAGTGTGTTTGAGCTCCATATATTTCCCGCAAATCTTCGATTTAGTTGGAAGCACACAGCGATCGGATATATAGCTCGTAATCGAATAAATACCCAACGACAAAAATATATATATTAGTAGAAATAATAAATATAAACGAAATCCCAGTGAAAGTCACACACCCCAAAGCAACACTCACACACATAAAGTCTAAAGGCGGGCCGTAAAGTGCCGCTGGAAAAGTACTTCCACGTTTTATTTTATGCATGAAAAGCTAAAGAAAGTGCAACCGCAACAACACACAAGTCTCACCCCTCACTCCTTTCAAGTCCTACAAAAAATAAGCCCGAATACGGAAAAATAAACCTGGGATTACAGCGCACAAAAAAAGCACAAAGTAAATAAAAGGAAGCCAAAGGAAGTCAACACAAAATCATGTCACGGATCGTTTTTATATTTCTCGCAGCCATCTTAACAGGTAAGAATAACACGAAGCAAAAAAAGCAACGGGGGAAAAAATCAAGTTAAGAGAAAAAGTTAAGACCCGCTCATGGAATGATATCACGCGCTCGTTTAAGACTCGCCTCGCATGTGTGAAAAAGTTAGCTAGCAAGCTCACAAATATTTAAATCTTCATGTTTATAAATAAATAGTGAGATGCAAAAAAGTTTTCCTTAAAACGAGTTCTCACCTCTTGAGCGAAGAAATAATAATATCAAACGTTGATTGATGAGACAAACGCGACACATTTCTCCCGGAGGGGCGGGTGAAAGTGTCCATCACAACATCCACAAAATTGATAGTTATTCTCCGCTTTGCGACGGTTGACCCCGTTTTTTTCCAACCATAACTCCCATTGCGCATGCTCAGAGTGTGACCGAAGCTGCGTTTACAACCTGTGCGAGCATCAAGTGTGACCTTTCGCGTTGCGGGTACAGCTGCGTCAGCTGACATTTGCCATGCGCCGACACCGCACCGGCTTAAAAAGGTCAACAACCAGCATCTAATACCAACAGTTGGGCTTTTCTAAAGATTTTCTTGGATTTGAGGTGAATCACGGGTGGTATTTACTTGATTGGATCAGCTCTTTAAATAGGTTTCTTTTACAAGGTTTTGTTTGCATAGCTGTGCGCGGTTTTATGACTTTTGGTAGGGTCTATAAACAGTTTCATTGAGTTTTTATAGGTGATGTCTTATAGGTTTTTCCATTTTAAATTAATTCAAGATCATTGTGAGAACGTGAGTTAAAATTTTTATTATTTTATTATTACTATTTTTTATTACTTTTAATATTATGTGATTTTTGCAAGCCCCTACGAAAAGACTAGTTAACTTATCAAATATGATAAGACTACCTACTTATTGTGTAATCAATATATATGTAGAATAGAATGCATAGGTGCGGTTTGATTAAATACATTCGTGAAATGTATTTATTTCTTAATTTCCCAGCCTTCAATTAGTTTCAAGTCAGTTATATAAAACAATGCCGGGTACTTGTGCCATCATGCATCCTTGAAATTAAGAGACAACATCAACATCCACTTGAGCATTACTTTCATCTCTGTATGTGCGACGAATGCGGATATAAATTCTATGCCTCATCATCCCGGGGCCCAAAAAACTCCATCTATCTGTCTGTCTGTGTGCTGGGCGGGTCGTGGGTCCTATTTAATTAAAATCCCTCAATGTCCCCACACACACAGCCTCTGCTTATTATTTTGTACCCTCTTATTACGCCAGCGAAAAAGGACAGGGAGACGGGGCTGGCTGGAGCTAAAGCTGTAGGGAGAAACTGAGACAGATTTCTCATTAGCTGAAAAAGAAGATGCTGGTTTATGCTAAAGCCTAACAACATTAACACAACACACGGCACACGGAGCCGGGCAGAGCTGTTGCTTTGGCAGCTGTCTCATTACCGCCACAACCCTCGGCAGTGGCGCCCGCACCCGTCAGCCCCTCGAGCTCCCCCATGACGTGACTTTAAGACAGCGCAACATTTTATTCAACTCGCTAAGCCTTCTGCTCCTGCTGCAACCTTTCAAAGGTTCACGAAAATGTAAATGCAAAAACTGCACGAAAAAATGGGTGGGGGGAGGGCGGGAGGAGTAAAGTCCTGCAACAAACCGAAAAAAAATAAAGCATGGATCCACTGCCCCTCTGCCTCTCCTTTCTAGCAGGGCTTTGGCACTTCACACTGAATACTTTTACATTTTTATAGGACTGACGCATCGCAGACATCGCATCAGTTGCCGGCTGCCTGGCCTGGCCTGTTGTCTTGCAATTATAAATGTTTAATGCAGCTCCGACCGTGGGCCCATGGAAGCATTTTTCAGCTTTGAAGCATAGCTAGCCGATCAATTGATACCCTAGAAAGTTTTCAGCAAAAAGCTGTAGTTCCACACAAAATCTTTCAATCGAAAATATACATTTATTTTATCTGACATTCATATAAAATATTGAATATTGTTTAAAGATTAATTCATGCAGAGTTTTATTTTATCTTCAACTGCAGCTAAATCAGATCAGATATATAGGACATTTAACATATTTTTTCCCGACAAAATTAGACTTTAACTGCATAGCTCAACTATATAAGTACTTTTCCCATTAAAAATACACCCACAACGTCTTTTCGCAAACTTTCCGAGCTTGGGTTTATGGATAATATACCCTTTTGTGCAGGGGGACATAAAAAATGAAATAGAAGACATGTGCAGCATGTAAATAAGGCATTGCATCCGAAAAACCCATTCACAGTAATTCAAATGGCCGAAAGGAACTCCATTCGTGACGTATTTAGTTATGACGAACAAAAACGGTTCAGCATTTATGCATTTTAATGGGCACCAATTGAGGCATGTTCCTGTACTACGAACTATATATACTAGGATATATAATACCAGCTGGTAACAAAAAGGACCAGGGCATTGAATTAAATATGTGCAGTGTTTGCCCAGTTTGCCGGCTTTGCCGGCTCCCTCGTTCTCGGACAGTGACTGGTGGGAAACTGTTACCACTGTGACTCCAAATGTGACTGTGACTGCGTCTATACTACATATATGTATATCTCTTTTTTGGACAATCCAATGCCACCCAAAACCATACCCATGACATACATAATTTTCAACTCTTTTTCTACCTATGGTAATTGCAATGGGAATCGTAGAGAGACGCAGCCAGGAAGGGCTGGGCTGCCCCCGTCTCTCATTCATATTCATAACATCGTTTCATTTTGGCTTTTTGCTCGGGCTACCTGGTCCAGTCCAGAGTCCAGTTCAAGCGAGCGACTGAACATTTTTGCAGCAACTGTGAAACGTTGCAAAAAGCGGACAACCAAAGCCAAAAGGACACAAAAGCTTTATCGCGCTGGGGGGCTATAGTTTATTCGGTAGTGAACTCCCTTAATGAAAAGCGGGTGGGAGATTTCCTCCGGAGGAGAGTAAGGCAAGGGCTGCGGCTCCTTTCAAATTCTACTATTATGTCCGCCTTTTAATTGTTTGCTTTTGGATAGTGCCAGGTCTCTCATCAATCTATTATTTATTGATTGCTTGGGAATTTCCAAAAGTTGCTGGAGTTTTCTTGCGGCATTCGTTCATTTGGTTATGTTCGTTTACTTCTTAATT
Source organism: Drosophila bunnanda (assembly GCA_035046265.1). NCBI lineage: Eukaryota > Metazoa > Arthropoda > Insecta > Diptera > Drosophilidae > Drosophila > Drosophila bunnanda. The sequence continues at coordinate 5,986,483 of JAWNOB010000076.1, read as the reverse complement.
GATATCTTAAGGATACTTGTACTTGTTTTTATGCTGGGACGCATTGAAAGAGTCATTTCCGACCCTATAAATCATATATATAATTTATCAGCATCAATAGCTGAGTCGATCTTGCCATGTCTGGTAGAAAAATTAATTTTCGAAATATTTTCAAAATATTATAAGGGGTTAGTTACATCGTTCAAATTGTCCAAATTCCTGCCTTCCTTAAGGTAGCTTTCCCTCTTGTTTCAATTTCAATAATTTTGTGGCATTTAAAACCTGTATCTAAATTAGCTTTAAATAATACTTTGCCATTATGAATTTAATTGGCCCGTTCTGACATAGATAGTTTCCATATTTATCTGTTTCGACAATCAATTGATTTGTGTTAGCCGAAATTCGGTTCTATAGCTTTTCAATTCAATTTTCGCACATTTCACACTTTATTTTCGTGAACACGCAGTTTTATTTACGAATTGTGCAATTTTCGGCCGACACAGAGACAAGTAGAAATGCACAATTTCATGACTAATTTGCTGAAAAATGACTGAACAATGTCAACAACAGAGCAACATTTGCATGCATCCTTTGTAGATATATATTCGTACGTATAGATGCACATCTTCTATGAAGGAGTGTGCGGCGCTGCACAGGAAGTTGGCAACGCTTTGGGCCATGTTGGAATTTTCGGGCCAAGACGGCAAGAGAGGGAAAGGGCGGCGCGACAAGTGCGATATTGACAAAGCGTATGCCAGGCAAATTAAATATAATGGGGATCTACCCTACTTATTCTGCTCCCTTTGCTCTCGCCCCGACAAAACAGTTGAAAAGACAATAAAAGAAAGGAAAGCGGGAAAGCCGGCAAAAAGTTGCATCAGCTTATGGAAAAGTTTTTCATTTTCCCCTCGTTTTCCGCCACTGCTGTTTTTGGGTCTCTGAAAACTGCAAACAAGTGTGTGTAAAGGGGAGTCTCCGGTCTCTCACAATGAGACAAACTTGTGATCGATTCTACGGCACTGAATTGTCTTTACGGGCACGTACTAACAACGTGGAAACGTGGCCAAAAATTAAAAAAAAAGTCGGTAAACTCAAGGTTCTCTAAAAATAGGGTTGAGTTCCTCAAAAAGGCATTTATGAAACTATAAGTTCGAATTTATCACAATATTATATTTAATGAATTCAAATAAATGTAAGGTATTACTATAATGATACAGAGCATGTTGTTTTAGAAGTGCATAGTTGTATCACAAAAGATCCGTTGGTACCTTTATCAGTAACCACTGCAGGGACTTTTTGTTTTAAACTTATTATTCATTATTTCAATCGAGAAATATGTGTACTTTTTCAAAAAAAAAGTACACTCGAATCTGTGTTTGGGTGACTCCGTGTATTCCGCTTGAAATCTCTTTTGTCCTTAATTTTTGTGGTTATCATCACGTCCCATTGTGCTTCCCTTCCCATTCCCCAACGACTTTTCCGATTTCCCCTTTTTCAAAGCACACACAAACTGCAGCTTGCACAACCCATTTTGTGATGTCGATTGTTATTTTTAGTCGAACGTACGCGCTCGCTTGAGTACTCGCTTGATGATAATTGCAATTATTGTTTTTCTTTATATTCAAACGAAAATTATTTATTTATTTTGCTGGCGGGGCAGCTGAGCTGGTGAATCATTCGTAAGCTCCGTCGAGCTGTTACTCACCCATGCAGGTTGCGTACGGAGCACAGTTGGTCGAGTCAAGTAATCGACTAATTTGACGTGAATAGAAATAAGCTTGCTTGATTGACTCAACTTTCCCATATTCCCTCGCCCGCTGGCTTCCCCTGTCCATATCTTCTATATCTCTTAGTCGGTCGGGGCTCGGATCGGATCGGATCGGGGCAATTGTGTCAGGTTTGTTTGGCCATTACACACATTTCCATTGCTTCTTTTTATTTGGAGCGCAGTGCAGTTGGCTTTGATTTGGGTCATGATTTGGGCTCTTGATAAAATGCACACGGAAAAATGGGACTTTCTTTTGAAGTGATTAAAAAATCGAATAGTAGAATAGGAGACTAAAGATTTTAAAGGAATATTAATTAGAAAAAAAGTGACCTCATCCAGTAATTATAATACATTGAATTCAACTTGTTTAATTTCTATGATTTTCTTTGGCAGATATGCCAAAATATAAAATATTTCTCAATTTCCTTTTAATAATTGTATTCTTGATTTCTTAATTGAATTAAAAAGCTAGCATATTTCGTTCAGTCCCTTACCAGCTTGAGAATCCACCTGCAATTCCAGTTGCATGAATATACATCTGGAAGTTGCTCTGGGTTTCTGGGCTCTGTGTTTTTGTTTTGGGTCGCATGGGGAAAATGCTGGCGATTAGATAAGCTTTATGTGGGTTAGCGGCCGTGTGGGCAGGTGGGGAGGCACAGTGTACAAGGTGTTCCTTATCAGTCAACACGACACACACATACGAACGCTCTGCCAAAGGCTGATAATAGTTTCCTGAGTCTTATTGGGTCAGTTTTAGAACTGAGAGAAGTGAAGCCAACATGTGACGAATGCAATTCGAATTGGATAGCGTTGAATATTATTTTATGTAGAAAATATATATAATTATTTAAGGAAGCTAATTTTTCTAAAACATTTCAAGAGCTGTTAAGTGTTCTCTATTCTGTAAATAACATTTTCTGATTGGCCAGAAATGGTTATATGTTGTTGTGAAGTAATACACCTTAAATCTTCTCAAACTGTCTTCCTCATTTATAACCCTTTGCATATTAGCTAATTGGAAATGTAAAATAATTTGTCACACACAATATGGCCAGCATTATGATCTTGGGGCTTATGGCCATCATTCATAGCAGGGCATACTACACATGTAACCATATTTGTATACCCTTGCAGGGTATTATAATTTTAGTCAGAAACTTGTTACGCTATGAATGTGTCATTTCCGATCCTAGAAACTACATATACATATTATTCAACAATTTTTAAATTAACTATGCAGATTTATTAACCAATTGCAGACTAATTCAGAATAATAATTTGAATTAATTCTTTTTTCGCTTTCAAAGAATGCGAATATTTCAAGCTTAGTTGTGGCCGATTTCTGAATCGATGATATAATTCGATTTCAAACTGCAAGGGTATATAAACTTCCCATAATCAGTTTCCTTTCCTGTTGGCCATAAATTCCATTAAAATTGCATCAATATCGAAATTGCCGAACGCATATATACACTTACATCCCATTCTATTCAGGCACTCCCTGGTCCTTCGTAATTAAATCAATATTTGAACATCGTTTTTCTATTCTATTATGATTCGCTTTCAAATGGCTTTCGATTGAAGGAAGAAAATGCTCTGTAATTGCAGCATTAAATCATAATCAGTGAGGGCGTGGCGAGGTTGGCCTAACTGGGAATATTTCCGTATTTTAATTAAATGTGCAGTTTTAATTAAATTTACATGACTGACTAAATTGAATGGTCGAATCGATGCAGCAGACTGACTGGCTGACTGACTTATTGGCTCGGTTTTTGGGGCCTTCGGGCTGGCTGTTTCCGGCTCTATATTTTTTCGGTGGCGCGGGGCTCCTGCCGACCCCGAAAGTGCAAAATAATTGAAAATAATGTTGCGCTGGGCATTATAATTATTAATTATATCAAATCATAATGCATGTGTGCACTGAAAACATGGGCCGAAGTTCGGCACGAACGTAAAACATCGAGAAACAGATGGGAGCGCGAGAAAAATTAATGACGGCAAAAAATGACTGCCATAAATTAACCAATCATTTAGGCGGCAAAAAACGGTTTAAATAATAAGTAATCAAGCCGTATTCACACGCACATAAATGCGGCTAAGCAAATCAATCAAATGAAACAATGACAGCGACAGAAGTTTTTTCTCCGGGATACTCATTGGAAATTCAACAAAAGAAAACTGGGGAGAAGAAATTATCGAAAAGAAAATAATAAACGAGAAAAAAGCCATTTTAAAATGTATTAAACAGATTGTGTGTGCTGAATGAAAACATGTCTTGCTGAATTAAATAATTGCAATTATTAAATATTCATAATCAGATTTAATTGGTTATGAATGGAGAGCTAAATATAAAGTGAAATGTGTCTTAAATGCGAATTAAATGGGAGAAAATACAAGTATATAATATCGTTAAAAGATGTATTGCATTTTTAAAATAATTAATCGAGGCAGAAATGGTTAAAAAGAAAATAAAGGAAGGAAAATATTGTATTCCCTACAATGATTTATTATTGAATTAACTATGAGTAAGCTGATGTTGGAGGTTGACTCACTGTGGAAATGTTTTGTCACATTATTTTTGTGTAATTTATTAAAATTCTTTACCGTAAAATCAAGTTTAAAATATAAAAATCCTATTAGTTATAATTAAATTCATGTAATCCATTATAATTCAAGCTTTAAGTCCCAAAAACAGACCCCTTCCATTGTTCTGAGCCAAAAATGCTGCTCATGTCTAGACCTTAGCAACAAGTCAGTCTAAGCCCAACGAAAAAATACTCCATCTTCAGCGAGTTCAGAGACTCGCATTCAAGCCATGTTTTTCTTGGTAGTAACAACGCCCTGGCCTCATCATCAGCTACCTGCGAACAAAAGCTTCGAACAAAACGAACAATCTTTGGTTATATATCTCTGAAATGCTAAAGTTTGTTCGCCCTCTTCCCCTCCCCGCCGCCGGATTTTTAATTTCGTATCTCACGGATACAACACAGAACCGGTTCCTGTGTGTTTTCAGTGTTTTTTTGTATTTTATTTGACTTTTCGCTGTGTGTGTGTTGTTTCCAACTAGTTTCCATTTTAGTTCATTATTACTTGGCTGTTTTTATTTCCCAACATTTCTACAAGTATTTCAACGTTTTTCTTTTCCCTCCCATTTATTGTTGTTGTATTTTTCTGTTCCGACTGTTCTCTTTGAAGCGTAAAAAACCAAAGCACGCACACATGCGCAATGATTGCCAGTGTGTTAATATCTTTAACTGTTATTATTGTTGTTGACTTTTGTTGCCTTAGCTGTTCTACATTATTGCCTTTTATTTGGTTCTGTTGTTGTAATTTTTTCTCTTTTTTCTTTTTTGTTTATTCAATGGGTGTTGGCGGCAGTCAAAGAGAGAGGCAGAGAGAGGTAGCCAGCGACCGCGTGTGTGTGAGAGAATTGTTAAAGTTAATTATTTTATATTTGTAGTGGCTGCACGTTGTATTTGCTCAACTTTTTTCATTCGCTTCCTGGCTGTTTGACTTTTTCAAAAAAATACAAAACGTAAAAGAAGTAGCCAACGGAAAAGGTCTGTGTGAAAAGCGAGTTAACACCCCGCACAGAACCCCCCGCTGGAGGGGAGCCGGCAATTTGACAGTTTCAGGTTTCAGGTTTCAGGTTTGACCCATTTAATTTTATTTTATTGCTTTTTAGAGTCCGACTGGGGCGTGGTGCCTGAACTCGGATCTTCAACAAGTCTGACTTGCTCGGCACACAAAGAAATAGGGAGAGGAAGTGGGGAATAATACTAATTAATTAGTTAAAGAGAAGCTAAAGATTACTCATGAATGTTTTATTGAAAGTGAATGATTCCTCTTATTACTTATTACTCGTAAGAAAAAACCTAACCAAAGACATAAACAAATGTTATTTTATTCTACAGTAATTTACTGCAATTAAAACCCCATTTCCCCCCCGCTATTTATGATTATAAGTCATGTGCGTTTGCGCTCTTGTAAGCCATAACTAATATTTGCACACATCCCATACACATATTTAAAAGCTGTTTGTAGTCTTCCATATTTTTCTGCTGCTAATGGTAATTCCGGGTGCGGACAGGCCTTCGCCATAAATGTCTAAATTTGTTTGGCTGGCAATTAAGACGGTTAGAGACACTGCCAATTTGTGAGTGGGAGGACAGTGTATGGTGGATAGTAAATAGTGTAGATGAGATGCCATGCCAGGGGTTCGTTATACGTCCATTGTGGGGCTCAGCTCTCATTTCACACAGTGGGCAGTGGGCAGAGTGCGGCAATCATGGGTTAAAGGGGTGGGCGGAGGTGTGCATCGTACACCTTGGCCACACACGAACCAGTGTTCCTGCGGCCAGGTAATCTCGGGTGCCATCTCCCTGAAAACTCTGTTTAATTTGATAAATGTCCGACGTTCGTGCAACAAAACAGTTGTCAGCTGGCAGGCTGGTTACTGTTTCTACTGCTGCACTGACCGGACACTGAAAGATATTTTAAAACCAAGCTATATCCGACAGAAGGAAAATGATCGAAATTTTGAAGTATTTCTAAAAGTTGTTAAAAAATAAATTGGTTTAAGAAAACAACTTTTAACAGAAAGTATCCTTCGATATCTTCATTTGCTAACTACTATTTTTTTCCTGTGCACACTGTGCCACTGGATATCCCGAAACGCTACTGTCTTTAGGTGTGTGTGCCTCAATGAGAGGGGGTGTGTGCCAGTCATTTACTCATTTATTGGCCAGACAATAGCATCCACTGAACACAAAGATTGACAGACTGACTCGACCGAGATTAGGATTGATGTTAGCATATTAACATGTCACTTCGAACGGTTGGTTCGGGGTCTGTGGAAATGGCAGCAGGTATGCTGGCCTGGCCAACTCTTTATTTGGCTTGCTTCGATGGCCTGTAAAGGGCTTTCTTCTCTCGACTCGTTCACGTCTCTTTATTAAGTTTTCATTACGGCCTAATGGCGTGCGTGACCAGGCCCTTATCACAACGAAAGAAATACAAGAAAAAAGTGAAAAGCTTCGGCAATAAAAGTGGACGAAAAACACATAGAATTAAAATTAAATTTAAATAAATTGCACAACTCACGCACTTCTACTGGGAATTACCCCGCCTGCCTTCACCTTTGTGGCCATATTTTTTTAAGGTAATTACTTTCTAAGTGAGCGTGTGAGTGCGTGAGTCAGGCCGACAGGCAGACAGACAGGAAAGTTTTTCACTTTATGGCATTTAATTTATAAAAGTTGCGGCAAAGGGCTTGCCAAGAAGACGGGGTAACTATAACTATAAAAACGAGTGAAATATGCAGTGGAGAGAGAGAGCCAAAGTTTGTTTCTTCTTAACCAGCTTTGGGCTTAGTCACGCCTGTTAACTTATCGCTCGGAATGAATATTTCCATTTATGCTGGACTCTTTTCCGTTGCTAGTCTAGCCGCACTATCTGGTGTGCGGGATTTATCAGTCAGCGACTTGGCTTTATATAAATACTACTTTTTATTTGCCACTTTTGGCCCCGGCCAGGCGGCCTAAATAAAAAACTTATTCTTGGTAAACAAAAAATGGGCGAATGAAGTTTGTCGCTGTGGATTATACGAGGAAGTGAAATGTCTCTAGGGTTAAATAGTACCAATTAATTATTAATGTCAAGTTAAAGGTCGGGAAAGGCAGGTAAATAAACTCTACCAAGGCATTCTCAGTTGTATTTCTTGATAAAGAACTCACTTTTTGGCGCTTCCAGTGATAACAGGCAATAAAATAAACTTTAAGGCATTGAGTTTCAATCCCTGATTAAATTCTTGAGTGTGACACAAGCTTTGCGTCATCACTATTTTATATATTCATTTTCTAGCAACTTAACCACTTGAATTTCCAATTTCCCACTTCTCACAATTTCATTTTCAACGCCCTTCAAAAACTGTTAACTTTCACCGGAGTAGAGAATCATGTCTGTAATATAAATTCCCATATAGAGCGAATGAAATGTTCTCATATTTTATACAGACAAACATTTGACCCATGGCTTTCCATCTTTCTAATTTCCGCATTTAATTCAGTAATTAAAAGCGACGGCAACTCCCTGAAAACACACGAAAAACTCTCTTACACCCGAGAAGCAGAAACAACTTTCACCTTGCCAGTCGCTTGGCATTTACAGTGTCGACGAAAAGTTTTTAGCACCGATCACAACGCTTGGAGTGAGAAAAATGTGGAATTAAAGCCATAAACAAACTTTTGCGTAGAAAAGCGAACTATTTTGCACTCGACTGTGAGTAATTAAAATGTTTACCATCAAAATTAATGTTTTGGTGAGCAATAAGTGGCGCGTCATACAAAAATTTTAATAATTTCACATATTGATTATGAATTTTATTTGTTCTATTAACTGGCAATATTTGGACAAATTTGATTGTTGTAATTATGCCTGTAACACGATAAAATTATGACTATTACCACTCCCACAGCGCCCTCTTCGTATATAAACATAAGTGAAAAATTATTATTTTCATAATCCAATTATGGCGAATTATTTTATGCATCCCAGCCCCTGTGTGCAAAATTATTCTAGTTATAGTTCCATAATGTGTGTGTTTCTGATTTGTCATTGTTTGGTTTAAATCACGGAAATAATTCACAATTTTCGCTTCATTTAAATATCCATAAAGGACGAAATGGGTATTAATACCTATATGTTTCAAATCCCCTCTGTAAGCCTTCAGGCTAAAAACTTTATTTTGAATGCAATTATTTGTGTTTAATCATCACGTACTTATACATATTTATATTTATTGTTAAGTTTAAGAATCGCTCGACTTGATTAAAGCCTGTCCGCAGATATTTCAAGGTCTGGCAGGCAGCATTTAGAACAAGTTTTACTGCCTCTCTGGAAATCTAGTTTGGCTTAACTTGCTCTGCAATCTGTGCACTCCACAAGTTGCTTTTTCGTTGTATTTTTGTTTCTGCCCAGACAACTGCTGCCTCGTAAATGGTTTACAACTTTGTCGCCAACTACGAGAAGCCGGCTAAAGTGAAAGGGCAAGCAGGGGCGGCTGCTGACCCGGCCCGTAGGACGTCATTAGGCGCCCAAATTCAATTTTCCTGCACTTAAGTGATTGCAGATGGCTTAGAACTTGGTAGGACAAAAACGAGGGCATTAGCAGCCCCAGCAACTACTGCCAAATCAAGGCCAGTCAGACAGTGGAACCTTTAAGCGGCAGCTTAAAAATCGACAAGCAGAAACACCAGCAATGCCAGCAAATATTGCACAAAAAATCGCTTATGGAGCAGCAGCAGCAACATCGCTTGTTTAAGCAGCAGCCGACCAGAGCAGCAACATGCTTACCGACAGCAGCGCAAACACCATCAGCAACATCGGCTACACATGCAGCAATGCCAACAGCTGCAATGGTAACAAAGCCATGCAGTGAGAGAAATTAGTGCTTATTTGCACTCATTAAATAATGCAATTTTTAGTTTAATTGCAGTAATAATGAGTTGCTCGATTTGAAAAAGCATTTACTTAAGTATTATCTTCTTTAATGATGAATTTCTTCAACATTCGCCGTTGAAGGAGTTTGCATTTTATAAATTTTTAAATGTATATTTTCCTCCTAGAACATTAAAAACCTCTTAAATCATAAAAATTTCCTGAAATATCACCTCATTAGTACCCAAACTTTCGTACAATTCTTTCTCTCCGTGTAGCCGTAGCCTGCAACTACTTCTACGCCATTCGAGCAACAAAACTCCGGCTCAAAAGCCATAGCCAGAGCAAATCGACCCAGTTTGAAGGGGCCAGCCCAGCCCGAAGCCAACTACCACTGCTCCGGCGGCAGTAGCAACTGTAGTTGGCTCTTGACTGGGTCAAGTAAAACCTTTTTGTCAGCGATAAACAGCGACTGCAACCAAGTCCAATTTAACGGTTGGCCATAAACTGAGCGACCGGCTTGACAGCAGCCCAACAAAAGCCAGCAACTTGCGGACTAGAAACACTTTAGTTCTGATTTCGGTTCTCGGTTTCTGGTTTCGGCCTGCAATTTTCGTGACGTTCTGCGGCGCCCATAAAAGAGAAAAAGTCGTAAATAAATGCGATCGTTACAACTGGGCCCTGAAAGGCAACGAAACACTTTTTGGGCTGCCTCCAAATTAGCAGTTTTTGCTGTAATTATTATTGCCACAGTTTGCTGTTATGCAAAAAGGTAAAAATAAAGTCAACACAAAACAAAGAGGCGAATGGCAATGACATAAGACCCTGCCAGTGCGACGTTCCTAAGCGAGAAATAATTGCGATTCTCTGAACTGTTCGTAGTATTCGAGTATTTCCCTTTCATTTCGCTGACATTGAGCATTTTTATGAATGGCAATGCGACTGACTGACTGACTCACCCGCCTCAATTGCACTAATTGAAAATGATTCACGAGGCAGTGAGTGTGAGCGTGAGTGTGGCTCGCACTAATCAAACGGCCTGCTGGCCTGTTTTTGGTTTTCGCCATTTCCCTCCCCTCTGAAAAAGTCGCCACCGGCTGTGGGACTCGTTTTAGCCGAGATTGCAGGCCATGGAAACGTGTTCTTTGGCAGGGCCTTTCGGGGTTTCCCCAGAAAATTGAACGGTTAGTACGGCCGGTCAAATGCCTGTGTGTGACGATGTATTTTCGCTCCAGTAAAATTTCTGTATTGGATTTTTGGGGGAAATGTCTATAAATTGAACAGACGTCGTCGTTGGCGTCGGCTGCAAAATCAAATGAAATTTTGTGTGGCGCCAGAACGAGATGCACAGGAAATGCAATGGATTTTGCTGACCAAACTGATAGATTAGTGACAGATATTCTGAGTGAATTTTCGGGTGCAAGGCAACAAATTTCCCAAACCGATTTTTCGACCTACAAATTGAAAAGAACGTGTATGCTAGCTGTTGGACAATGTGAGTCTTTAAATTGGAAAACTTGGAATATCGTTAGGTTTCGTAGAGTTTTCGACTATGTACAGAATAAGAAAGGTATATAAATTATTGAGATAATTTTAACCTTTAAATGGTAATAATTTGACATAGAGAAATATTTGTAAACTAAAATAGAACCCAAATCCTTCGTTACTTCTTAAAATGCCTCAACTAATTCCCAAATGTTCTCTTCTATTCCCATTCCAGGTAAGCTCCAATTCAATCTCATGTGATTTCACGAAAGTCGAATCGAAATTCATGCATCTGAAGCAAAAAATTTGGGATGCCCGGCACGCAGTCCCATAAACGTCACTTGTTGGCGCGCTCTCTGGCTGCCGGAAAAACTATTAAAAAAGAATTATCACCTTCTCGAAAATGTCATCAGCTCGCCGACGGCGACAGACACGCCGAACCATGAAAATTATAGATAAAAGAAAAACAGAAGCCGGGAAGAGAGAAGGAAAAGAAAAGAAAGTTGCTGTCACAATTGGTAAACAGAAAACGGCCTCAAAAGCGGAAGCCAAATTGTAAACAAAAGCCGAGAAACCGTTTGCGCTTCTATGCGTATTTTTCCTTGGCTTTTGTTTTTGTTTTTAGAAACTTAATTTTTTTTTATAATTTAGCGTTTAGTTATTTGTGCTGTTGACGGGCTCAAATGTTTCGGGCCGTTGACAGCTGGTGGAAAGGCACACCACATTCCGCGTTCCACTCTTTGGAGTCAGGTTCAAGACGATTTTGTTTACGTTTTCCGTAGGAAGAAGTTCAACCCGAAGGTGTGAGAAAAGCAAACAGACACGCCCTCCTTCCTTTCTCACTCTCCGAAGTAATAGCAAATGCACACACACCACACGTCCATAATTAAAGCAAAACAAAAGGCGTGTGGCCGGCCTGCACACGGACACACAGGGGCCGACAAGAGGGCAGGTCATAAATATCTTCCTCTGAAAAGTCGGAAAATCTTTTTGTTCATTTTCATTAACAGGAAGGTTGTGGCAATTAACACGTCCCGCTGGGAGTTTTCAAGAACTTCCAATCCACACAAATCCGCAAATAGCGAACGGAATTGGTAGAAGTTAATGGTTGTTTAACCCTGAAATATACAAAGACAAAAAACTGAGTGCACATTTTAAAGTGAAATTAGTTCAGAAAATATTATTTTATTTTTTTCTCAAACTAAATTTACACAGTTTACCTAGAACATCTGAACTATATCTTTATCTATATTCCTCAATTTTCATTCATATGTCTCTGACATTCCCAACTAGTATATCGCCCAAAGAAGATGATTTTCCGTTTTACTATTTTCATCTCGTGACCACTTCCCACTTGTATCTATAATATTCTGGCAGTGCATCCTTCAATTATTTGCAGCACGTGTTTGTTACAAGTGCAGGCAAATTGCAATCCGATTACGATTACGAATCAACTGCAATCAAGTACAACAACTGCAAATGTCATTGGCCTCGCCTGAACTTCATTTCTCTTCGTTCACGCTGCGAGTGTTACCTTTCCATTTTCCCCTTACATTTTCCTGCCCTGCGCTGCCCGCACTATTTCACCAAGAGTTTCCCCCGCTGGTGCGCTTTCATCAAATTGTTTTCCGGCTTTTGTTTTTATTCGTTCCCTAGACTGCCAATTTTTTTGTTATTTTTTTGTCTTCCAGTGCTTTGCGGTTTTCGTGATTTTTGGCTAGTGATATGGTTTAAGTACATTTTGGTTGGGGGCGTGGCCAGGACGAGGAAAACCTTTAAGGCAATTTTATTCTGGCACAAATCGAAAGGTACAAATACAATTTCAATTAAAGTTTTAACGTAACAATCTCGGGGCCTAAACTCTAATTGAATTTCAAACGTTGCCCACCAACAGTGGGCCTGGACATTTGGTTCCTTTTTTGGGGGCGTTTCATGACAAATCAATTGACTTGCAAACCGAAATGAAATCAAATGTTTTGCGGCTCAAAAACCAAAATCCGCAAATGTTTTCCCATGTTGTGTGTGCGCCTATGTTTCCCTCTTATTTTTGTTGGGTTTTTCATCTGTCGATCCGAATGCGACACAAAGTGCAAACCAGGCGAAACAAATCCACAGAATATTCTCCAATAGAAGAGATTTAGAATATATACGGCCATGGCTACTTTCGGTGGTGGTGGAACCACAATCTGTTGCACACATGATTTCATTTTTATTTCCCATTAAAAGCACATAAAAATCAAACAATGGACGGAGAATAAATAGTGGAATTTCTAACTAAAAAAATATTTATTTGCTGCTATATAGTGTATAAATATCAGAGTAGCGAAATTGGTCCGGGATTTGTGGTGGCAGTGAATGAGCCGCGCTCCACTCCCTTCCACAAACTTTTTATTGGGTTAGTGGTTAGACGAGGAGGCATCGTAAGGGTATTATTATTATTTTTATTCAAATTGAATTGGGTCCCCGTGCGAGCCTTAAATTGAGTTTGGACGTGGTTATGCCTGATGTCTGAGTGCAAATCGGTTTCAGTTATGTTAAATAATTAAATTAAATTGTTCAATTTAATTTATTTAATATATTTTTTGCGATATTTTAATATGAGTTTCATTTAAATGTTAAGAAATTAATCCTTCCTCAGATGAAGCGTGTGTCATGATTGATCCCTAACACTTTCCCCTGATAAACTCTGCGCACACATTTTCCCAGCTATTTATAGGAGAATCCTAAAGATGAATTTTGAGCAGGGCACCCCTTTTTCCCTTTTATGCATTCGATACTATCCCGAAAGTGTAAACACTTGAGGCAGACAGACAGCTTCCATGCTGCCTCTGATGCTGTGTACCATTCAGTGCCCTTTTGTGCTCATTATTCTTCATTATTTGTGTTTTGATTGTTTTACTGAGGCACCGCCTGCCCGCCCGTAACTCCTGTTTAATTTCAAGAAAAAATATTTATTGATTGCACACACACTCCCAGGAAATGGAGCATGGAGTGTACACAAAGCTCCCGAAGGGAGGATGTGTGGCATTTTTAAAGAATGCCAATTGTGACGGGTATTGGGATGGGTGTGGGTGTGGGTGTGGGAATGGGAATGGGAATGGGATGGGGATGGGAAAGGGCAAGGGATCGGGCATGGTAAAGGGAGCCAAAAGAATCCAGGAGTGATGCCACTTGAGTGCCAGACAAGTGCCGAGCTTTGCATGGCAAGTAGGGGTTTTGCATCTGTCAGATGCGTGGATACAGTGGGAGAACTCATAACTGGAAACAGGAGAGTAACCAAGTAACTCATAGTTTCAGTTGGTTTAAAAGAACAATATTAACATGTATGCATTTAAATGGAATTAATTTATGCGATATTTTTTCTCGCATATTGACTTTGAAAAATATATATTCTGTGAGTCCAGAGTGTGTTCCATGGAACATACTGCTGCAAAATGTATTACAGGCTAATTAGTCATGCTGATAAGTCTCAACTAGCTGCAGTCTCTTGAGCTCGTAAGTTTCTGTGCATTTTCCTCGGTATTTTTTTAGTTCTTTAGGGGGCGTATGCATAAATCCCTAAATAAAGGGGGGGCTGGTGACAATTGCAGAGGGTGTAACCAAACGTATCCACGCCCCAAAGAACAACCTCTTATCGTAGTGAACATCGCTGGAGTTCCGCTTGGCAGGCAGCCGGAATCGCTTCTCGGATGCAGTTCGACGTTCACCAATCGATGTCGCTCGCATTTGCTCCATTTCTCCATCTGTATCTGTAAATGTATCTGTAGCTGTATCTCTCCAGTCATTCCAGCAGCAGTGGCATGTGTGGCACTCACAAGTGCCCTGCCATGCCTTTCTCTCAAGTGGTCTTGTTCTTTTTGTTTATGCATCTCGCTGGCTGTCCCTTTTTCTGTGGCTTAGTTTTGCATTTCGCTTTGTTTATTCGTCAATGACGACTGACAAGAAACATGCAACACCACTGCCAACAATGAGACCTACAACAAATAGGGATAAACAATGGCTCCTGCCTGCCTTGTGCCTGCTCAATTTAATTTCCTTTAATTCCTACGGCTTCTGCGGTCGTTGTCATTGTTTATTCGATTTGAATTTTCGTTGTATGAAAACGTTTGGAAAATATTTCAGCTTTGATTTGACAAGGCGTTGATGGAAATGGGTTACAGCATTCATAAGCCTATTCGAATGGGAATTCGATTTTAAAGCAATTGATTTCTGTGCGGTTCAATCAACGAGAAATTTAAATGTGTGGAGGTGAAAGGCTATTAAATGTTGAGTTGAGTGTTTTTTGAATAGGGAAAACGTATTATAAAACTATATTCCATTTGGGAACATACATATATATACAATACAATTTTTTAATAAGTATAATTTAGTAAAATTCCTACAACAGAATATTTTGATAGATACTTATGAAGCAGCTGAAATTTTTAGAAAAAGTCGAGAAAACCCCATAGATATCCATTAAAAATCCCACGAAATCAAAATAATAAATAGGCTAATTAAGATGGATGATATGTGGTTCCCGAAACGCACCGTTAGGATGCGTGGAAAGACCTCCTCAATAGCAAATAACATGACAAAGGCCTTTTTTGTCTACTAGCTACTTATGTATGTGAAATTGAAGCCAGGGCTTTTGGAAAGAATCCACAATTTTCGCCTTCTCATCTACACAAATATTGGGGAAAAAAGAACACATCTTAGGCAGCATTTTCAGCTTGGCTTTCCCAGGCTTGTCCAACAACTTGATGTTTTCATTTTACCTTTTATTCTTGGTCAATGATTTACATTTTCATGTAAATGTGTGAGTTCAAAGAAAAACAAAAGTTAATTGTTTGAAATGAGTAAGGGAGGGAGGGGAATGTACAAAAACCCATACAAATTTGTGCATAATAATTATGAGAAAACACAAGGAAAAACGGCGAATTAATAACGAGGAATAAAAAATAAACAAGAAAACGTGCGGGGGAAAAGGTACAAGCCGAGAAGAGTTCCCCTTGTGCAAAAGTCTAAACATACAATTATGAATGATTTCCGCTTAGTTTTTTCGAGAGAGAGAAAGTTGGTCTGTGCTTTTTTAGGATTTTTAAAGTACTTTCGGAGGTTAGCTTGGTTTTATTTGCAACTTTTTTTCTCTGGAAGTGACATTGATTAAGTTGACAGGTTGTTTCGGGCCCAAGGAGGTCATTTATTGACCCTCTAGCATGTACATTTTAATTGACGTAAATTAAACTGTTTGGCTTTTATTTGTTTCTGTCATCTTGGCACCCTGTGTAGGTGCTTCATTCTCTCTGCTTTGAGATCGATTAAAGCCGTATTCAAGGTGGAACCGAAAATGCTGAGAGATCTCCAACTCCACTTGACAATTTCCTGCAATTTTCTCAGCTGGCTTGTGTATTTTCTGCCTGAATGAAGTTTTGCGCAGAGCTCGAGAAAAAATAAACAAAACAAAAAACTAAAAAACAATTAGGTTGTTGCGAAAAATCCATAGAGAATTCATTTCTAGAGCGGGGGTTGGGGAACGTGTGATGTTTGCTGTTTTGTTAAACTTTTTCTCTCAGTTCGCTCGGCTCGTTGTTCATGTTGTTTCGCTTTGCTTTGGCGCTGCTTTTGTAATTGCAACATAATTTGCTATTACATGCTACTTTTTTCTCTTGTTGTGTTTCTGCCTCAGTTTTGTGTTTTGTGGGTCTCTGGGTCTCGCAGCTGCTTCAAATGGTCACGGAATCGGGGGCAGGCAGCAGGGGAGCACCGGGGCATAGAAGACAATTACCAGCAATTAGAAACGAATTGCTTAAAGAATGGGGGAAAAAAGTCACAGAATATTCGCACAAGTGGAAACAACAACAGGAAATGGACTGAGCAAACCGAATTTTAAAGTTCAGCAAAAGAAACTGAAAGAATTCTATTTTTAAAGAGCGTTTTTAAAGATCTTAATGGTACACAAAGCAGTACAATAATCAACAAACTTTAGTTTGTAAAAATAAACAAGCAAATAGTTTGTTATCAAATAGAGTTCTGAATATATATAGATGCTTTACTTGGGACATCTTAATTTTCTCAGATAAGTATTATTCAAACTTTAAAATTTATAAATATTTATTGTAAATATATGTATAGTGCAGCCAAAAAAATGTTACGAATTTATTTAAACCAAACATTGGATAAACATCTCGTGTCACAACTCGCAAGATACATTATTATTGGAAATATTCTGTTAAATATACCCATGTATCTCTTGCTCTACCTGGAAGCTGACAAATAATTACCAATTAGCCACAAATTTTGTGCAGGTCCTGGCAAAAAATCAACCTGCACTTGTATCTCTGACTGTCCGGAGGCCCGAAGGCAATCCTGCAGATACGGATACCCCTACCTGCATTTATGGGTATACATATATACGAGTACTGGTAAATATCAAAGAGAAAAACCAGTTAAATGACAATTCGTGTTTTGTTCAAGGCGCACTGGGACACACAAATTGTAACAATAAATGCAACACGGTTCGCTACGGTTTTAGTAAACTATTTTTCGCTGCACACCAGCAGACTGTGTGTAAGGGCTGCAAATTGCTGTTGTTGCGTATGAAAACGTAATTAACAACATTTTACCGTATATAGTGCATATATATTTTTTTTAACTTTTCAATTCGCTGGAGAAAGGACAGGAAAACGGGGAAAAACTGTGGGGGAAAATGAGAGAGAAACTGGGAAAAATTGCATAACTTATGGCCTCGTTTGCGTACTCGCTTTTTCCCCGTTGCTGCAACGACTGCTGCCTGCGACAATTAACTCACTTAAAATACTTTTGCCCTAGAGTCGCATTTAATGATTAATATTACCATTTTTTCACTCGCTTTTTGCCTTTCTGCTTTGAGGGGCAGCAAAAAACAATTGCTTTGATTGCCAAAACAGGAATTAATAAAATTAATATGGAATGGCCCATCAAAGTCAATTGAGGCCCATCGTAAAAAAAACGAAAACTATTTCCATGCTCAATTGATGAAGTTCATGCCCCCAGAAACGACTGCCTCGAAAAGGGAACTTGCCACTTGAACTGAGAGTAGAATTTTAATGAATATGCCAGAGGGCACAAGCCGCAAGCCACAGAAATAAAATACTTTTCAAGTGACTCAGTTGGAGATTAAGCTGATTTCACTTATGTTGTCCGAATTTCAAAATACATCAAAATCAGGCAAGGCAAATTATTGCATTATTATGCATTGCCAGATCACAAATAGGCTTTAGGCCATATAAATCTATTTGTGGTCCTAAAATAACGTGTAAATATAGCAACCAAATATAATATGAACATTGTGAATAAATAATAGAGGTTACATCTCTTTTTTGCTTCTTTTCGAGTCATTATACCTTTGCAGGGTATTATAACTTCAGTCAGAAGCTTATAACACTGTGATGGAGTCATTTCCGACCCTATAATCCATATATATTATTGATCAGGATCAACAGGCGAATCTTTCTAGGCATGTACGAAAGCAAACAATTTTTTGTACATTTTTTCCATTTTTTATGTTGTTAAAATTAACATTGTTAAAATTTCAAAAATCGTCAAATTTTTAAAATTAAAAAAACTTCAATTTGAGTGTGCAGATTGATAATTATATTCAAAACTTGAACAGAACTGCCTGCCTTGTCCAAATTAATGAATTTTTGGCTGAGTTATGAGATTTTTAAGCTTTGGTTTTTATAAAAATTAGTCGTATAATTATGACTGAATTATATAGCCTTGCAGGGTATTACAATTTCAGTCTGAAGCTTGGGACGCAGTTCGGAGTCATTTCCGACCCCATAATCCATATATATTATTGATCAGGATCAACAGGCGAATCTTTCTAGGCATTTACGAAAGCAAACAATTTTTTGTACATTTTTTCAATTTTTTATGTTGTCAAACAAATGTTAATGTTAAAATTTCAAAAATCGCCAAATTTTTAAAATTAAAAAAACTTCAATTTTAGTGTGCAGATTGATTAATCTATTCAAAACTAGCACAGAACTGCCTGCCTTGTCCAAATTAAAGAATTTTTGGCTAAGTTATGAGTTATTTAAGCTCTAGTTTTTAGAAAAATTAGTCATATAAGTATGACTGAAAGAATACCCTGGCAGGGTATTATAATTTCAGTCTGAAGCTTGCGACGCTGTAAAGGAGTCATTGCTACTCTATGACTGATAGTATACAAATATTACCATTATTCATTACCATAAGCATACTTTTAAGGAGGTATTCCATTTGCTTCTGGGTCCTAGGTCACTTGCCATATTCTTGGCTGAAACCCTTTTTGGCACGCGCTTTATATTACGGCATGGTCTTGCCTGCCTGGGTATAATTAAGCATATTTCCTATATGAGCAACACATTGACATGCCAGCGCTGGCCCTTCATATATAAATGTTAATGCATACATATATATATTTTTTAATGCCACTTAAAATACAAATTGCCTAGATCCCCGTATGCTGCAGGGCTTCAAAAACCCCACGACCTGACTATATATATGCTTTATGCGTAATTGTCTCAATTATTCACCAAAATGAGCCGCCATGCAAGCGGGTTGTGTGTGTGTGATTTCTGCAGAGCAACCACCCGGGTGGCCAGCCACCCCCTTAACCCCATAGTACTCATGCCCCACTCGTCCCCGTTAACCCGTCTTATCCGAACCGTTTGCATTTAGGGGCAAGAGCGAACGCGCGTTGCAAATTACATTTGTATGCGTTTTGTGCACGCATTGCAATCGCTTGCATATAAATTGCGCCGCAAATGCAAAGCCACAACAATTGTTGCCTCCTGGTCCCTTTGCAGCCCCCCCTCTTGCTACACCCCTGCGCCGAACAGTAGTGCACCCCTCATTGCATTTAAGGCCCCCTCCTGCTCCGAAATCCACTGCAGCCCCTGGGATCGCCGCTTTAGGCAGTCATTAATGCGCCCGCCATGATGATGACTATCTTATGCTTATGCATGTTGACTTCAACTTGGGCGCTCCGAGCACTGAGAGAAAACTAAATATCGATCAACATAAATATTTGAAGAAGTATAGGAAGAATACGAGTATTTAACAATATACATTTGCTATGGTTTTCCAGCAAACTGTAATGTTGGCCTAGAAAGCAAGGAAAAACAGAAACAATTACCACACTATTTTGTACCCTAGCTGTCTCC
Organism: Drosophila bunnanda; assembly: GCA_035046265.1. Classification (NCBI taxonomy): domain Eukaryota; kingdom Metazoa; phylum Arthropoda; class Insecta; order Diptera; family Drosophilidae; genus Drosophila; species Drosophila bunnanda. The sequence goes on along the minus strand of JAWNOB010000076.1, from coordinate 5,966,644 downwards.
CAATAGAACCTAGTTTATTTCGCAGTGTATGGGTGGAAGGAGGCAGTTACAATTGCAGACGGCGCCTGCTCCACATTTGGCAGCTAAAACCGACTCGGAATGCTGTTTGCTGTTGGCTGAACGTTGATGACTTGATGTTGACTCGCCGCTCGATTTATTTGCTGAGCTGCGATTTACATGAAAATTTACCGCACAAAATTTAAAGCAGCTCTGTGGCGGTTCCCCCGAATTCTTAACAATGGCACTACCTCAACCCAACCCCCTTTGGCACTGCAATTAAACCATTTTTTACCCTGACTGCCTGGCTAACTGGAAACTGGCCAAGAGTGGTCCGGACTTTGGATAAGTCGGGGAATGTATGTAATTAGTGCGGCTTCAAAATTCCCCTGACTCCGAGGGCTGTGGCTAACTTTGTCTGATCTGCGGTTTATTGCCGGTTTCGAGCTAATGTATGTGTAATTTATGAATTTTAAGCAATATCCGGTGGTGAATTTTGGGGTTAAAATTGTAGACAATTGAGTGTAATTCAGAGAGTTGGATAGTAGGGAAGATGTGGGTTAAAGAGAAAGTGTGGTGAGGCTTAGAGAACTGCAAGGTAGCAAGCGACGTTGTTACGAAGTTATTTTATTTAAATTAAAAGAATTTATATTTTCATGGAGTTAAAGTTCTGATTCCTATTATTTTGCATTGCGGACTCTTTTTTTGAATCATAAAATGCAAAGGTTTATCTCTAAATACCTTTTAATTAATTAAACATATTTGCTGCTGTCAAGTACACTTTTGTGAAATTCATATAGAATTATTTTATTATTACTTTCACCTAACAACCCATTTTTATCCCAGCGGAAAATAGATCAAGTCCATCAACACGTATCTTTGAAATTAATTGAGTTTCAAATTATAAACAGCAAATGCCGCGCACATTGCCAGCATTTTCAAAGATAGATAAAAACTATTATAATTAATATGTAATTAAAAGCCAATTAAAAGCCGCGGATAAACGCAGAGTGGTCAGAGCGGGCAACTTGTCGTCGTCGTTGACTTTCCCCTTCAAAGCCCCAGGACACTCCCATTCCCCCTTATAAAAGGTTAAATACATCAAATATGAATTGTATAATTTGCTGCACGGCGCAAATTACTTTCGCCAGGTGAATTAATCACTGCCACAAGTATGAGCTGGCTATTTACATAAAAGCCACCACCGCCGGCGTCGTAATCAATCTAATTACTGTCAATTTCCAGAGGGTTTCCCCACTTTGGACATTTCGGAACCCGCATCTTCTTCTGGCCAGGAGAGTGCAACGCACCGAATTCGAAAACTGGAAAATGCTGTCAACTGAAAATGGAAAGCTAACATCAATTATGCAGCAGGCTCACTCGCTGGCCCGGCCGGTTTTCCACTCTCGGACTCTAAAAACTCAGCGCACTCGAGCCGAGGCAATTAATTTACGAGCTCAGTGAGCATTGGCTTAGCTTTCACATCACTCTGGCAAATAGATAAGAGCCGAAGCCGAAGCTGAAGCCTGGCCAAAAGCGTCGCACTAATCCATGGCCTGGCCTACACACAGTCTCACACAGATCTCGCGTCAGTTTTATGGCATTTAGCTGTTGCTTTTTATGATATTGCCTGGATATATATACGTATTTTCTGGCAACAGAGAGCAACTAGCCAACTGGCCAACTGGCAACTGCCATTGCCATTGCACTGCAGCCTGTGTAAGTGGCTCTAATCCTGTCCAGCAGTTTGGCAGCAGTGACCCGGCTGCCTGCCATATCAAAGTGAAAGGGGTTTTTACCCCCGTAACCGCAAAACAAACACTGCCCAACACAACAAAACACAACATATCACCCGAAACACACACGCAAACTTTGGTCCGGAGTCACTTTGCATTCGCTAGCATGATTTTCCTAAAGCACCGAAGGTTCAAACCGATTTCCCACTGCACTTAAGCCCTCTGTCCAGTGTTTTCCCATTGCCAGCTAATCCGCCGCCATTTTTGGGGCCATCTAGCACAATAAGCATAAATAGCTAGCACTTAAATTATGGAGCTAAATGCATGGCATTAGGTAATTGCACAGAAAATATAGAAACCTTGACATCATGGCTGAACATATAATTATTACGATTTGTTTCGTTTGAGTTTGCTTGTTTAATTGATATTGTATTAATTATTAATGATCGATGTGTAATCTGCAAGGGTATACAAACTGCGGCGTTTATTGTTTTTAAAGTAAAGTCCACGAATTGTAAATAATTTCTCCTTTAATTTTCCTGACTTTACCCTTACCCCTTTAAGCCTATTTCGAACAGCTCAAACCTACCTTGTGCTGATCATGATGACAAAAACTCTTTTTGATTTCCTACAAAACTTTTACAACGGAACTCTCTCGTACACCGCCGCCCCCTGAATTTTCCCCCCATACCGCCTGCTGCTGCATTTTCCGCCTTGGCAATGTGTTGGGTTATGTGGGCGTGGCATCAGGTGGAAATGGCAGCCTTTGTTTTCCCATTTAGACATGCAATGCTGCACTTTTTTGTGTGTTGTCTCCCGCTCTTATTCGGTGTTGCTTTCAATTCTGTTTGTTTTGTTGCAGTTTATTTTTGTACTTTTTTTTTGGCCTTAGTAGTTTCCTATTTTTTTGGCATGGGGTGTTGTAGTCGAGTTTGCCATTTCCGTGGCACTCATGCGTATAATTTTGCTTGAGGCTGTCGCCGAGTACGGAACAATAAGGCCAAAGCCAGAGTCAGAACCGGAGCCAGAGCCCCACCAGAGCTCGTACTCTGGAAAAGTTGAATGTCTGAAGTAAAGCCAAAAACTGGGACCCATACTGTGACGTATGCGCCATGTGACAAAACAAAAAGCCAGTAAAAGTAACCGCAAAAACAGGAACAAAAAATCATCGAACTAAAATTGGAAAAAGTGTAAGAGTAGAGTAGAGCGGGGAGTACTTCTTCTTTCCTTAATTTTTATGCAGAAATTGAAGTTCATTTTTGCATTTTGTTCTATCTGTTTGATTGCATTTTACTGGAAAATGTTGGGCAAATTCCTTCAGCGACTTAAAGCCTTAAATTACGGGCTCAAATTGACAATTGTCACATGGCTGGGCACAACACGGAGAGGAGGAGAAATTTTCCTCGCTCTGGGTTGAGGATTTTTCCACGCTTCAATGCCCCATTTCATGGGCTCCGTTCGTGAGTGGACAATGGACAATGCTGAAGAATCCAATCCGTTCATCTTTACTTTTTGTATATTTTTTCTGCTGGATTTTATTCGCCGGTCTTTTGTTCGCGGGAACAACAACAACGTGTTAATGCCGCTGCACAAAAATATGCATTGGAAAAACCTTTAAATATTTTCCTTCGATTTTGCCCCTCTCTCTCTCTCTCTCTCTCTCTCTGCCCTCTTTCTCCTTCCTCTGAAGTTGAAGTTTATTTATCTAAGTTTAAGATCAACACGAAGGCAACCCCTTGAGAAAGTCCCACTGCCTGGCCACCGCCCCTACTCCTTTTGCAACATGCAATCATGCCACCACCTGCTGCTGCTGATGTTGCACGAAAGCCACATACTAAGGGCACTGGGAAAAAATGTTGTTTTATTTTAAATAAATCTTTTCTAAATATGAAGGGTTCTAATTTTTAAAGAGATCATCATTGAAAACTGTATAGTGAAGCAGAGTTCAGGAGTTAGCTTTGGCATTATAAATAAAGAAATGTGATATAAAGATCACATCATATATTGTTTTCTTAAAAACACAACAATTGTTTTAGGAATCCCTCTTTCAAAATGCGATTCCTGTGCAAAATGCAGGAGCAGCAACAACAAGTGCCTTCATCGCCATCATCATCCTCGTCGTCGTCGTCGTCGCCGTCATCATAAATGGCCAGTGCACAAAGCTCACGTTCTACTCGTTACGCGGGTCTGGTTTTTCCTTCTCAGCTTTCCTTGGGTTTCGTTTCTTTTTTCCAAGCTACTTTTTTTGGTTTCTGCAAGCTTGGTTTTCCCTTTACTTGCGGTCCCATATGCCTCAAAGTCGTTGCTTCTGGTTAAAGGTTTTTAGCACGGAGCCACTCTCTGCGCACTTTTGCGGCCTGGAATTGCCTGTCAGGCAGTCAACCATTCTTCTGCTACCTCTTGCTACCTCTTTTACTCCCTTTTCCCGCACACTTCCCCCTTTTTCCGGCTCATGCTGGGTATTCGGAGGGCATTAGGCAATTTCTTGCAGGCGCACATTACACGATTTACTTTTCCATTTCAAATTCGAATTTCAAGCTATGCAAATTGCTGTGCGGCGCACACCGGGGCAAATGCCTTAGAGAGAAACAGAGACAGACAGAGACAGACAGAGAGAGAGGGAGAGAGAGTTGGGAAGACGGCCAGAAAGAGAGGGCTGGCGAAAGCCGAGTAGGGCTCTAAAAATGAAAGAAACAAATAAGAATTTGTGGCCACCACAATGCGGCCAATGATGCATGCACAGTGTGCCCAGAGTGAGAAAGGTGAAAGTAAAGTGTTTTTCCAGCTAACAGATGGATGCACTAATGTAAAGGACAAACAAGTCTATATTTCTTGGTTTTCGAAAGAGGTTTTTTCCCCAAAATGTTGTATATATAATTTTTTTTTTAAATCACAAATACATTTCACAGCTTAAACCACTGTTTCCGCAGTGGCTTTGGCTCGGCTTCCCTCGCTGCACTTAATGCACACACGCTTGAGGGAGTTTATTGAAAAGTCTGTCGTGCCAAAAGCACTTCCTGTCCCCGTCTGCCTGTAACGCGGCGTTATACAAAAGACAGGTAATATGTACGTCGAGCATATTTGGCTGGGGTTCATTATTGTTGCCACTCCAGCACACACACGAGGCAGTGGAAACGGCCTCACGTAAGTAGCTCTGCGATTTGGCGGCTATAGCTTTCGATTCAGAGATCTTATGAATGCCAAGCATGCCGATAAGATTCCCCCCCCCCCAAGCAGCCGGCTCTCCTCCAGTGATAAGCGAAACGTGTTCCAGAACACGGCACGGGAGTGGAAAACGGGGGCTTATCTGGGGGCATGTCCATGGCAACGATGATGGCGATTATGAAGATGCCGCGCGATGGCATTGGAGCTGGAGATTGAGATGAAGATACGGATGCTGCCGCCTCGGCTGCACTGGGGATTCCTTAACCTTCCCAGGATTCCACCCGCAGCACGGCTTCCTTTTTTTATTGATTCAGTGCAAAGTTTTCAGCCATTGTTCGGTCGACTTTGGCCCTTTGTTCGCCATTCGCCAGTCGCCATCCAAAGTGATTGGCTGCGTATGGGAATTGAACGCGAAAATAGCTTCATTATTTAAAGTAGAGGTTCCCCAGTGCAGACTGCCGGGATGTGAATAAGTTGGCAATTGAGCTGCGCCGAGGGGACGGACTGAGCTGAGCTGAGCTGTGACTGTCCCTGTCCCTGTCCCTGTCCCAGTAAATTGCCTAAATAATTTGTATGCTTTTGGGAAAACTGTAGTGAACGTGTTGTGTGTGTGCTGGCCAAGTGCAGGGTAAACTAAGCTGGGAAAAATGGGTTAAGTGGCGAGAGAGTGGTGAAAGGAAATTGAGCGGAGAAAAGTTTGGTAAAAGCAGTGGTAATTCAATTTATGCATGCATGTTCACATGAGAGAATAAAATCGTATTGTAATTATTAATTACTAATACATTTTAGAGTATATCCCAACCGATGAAAGATTTATTTCACCAAAGGCTTATCTATAAATTTCTCTATTAATAAATCACACAAAAATCTCCATTGCACAGCCACCACATTTATTATTAATAAGAGTCTGGTGGATTGTGAAACCACCGATACTAGAACAAAAACCACCTGCATTTCTGTAATCACAAAAAATGCAAAACTTTGGCTTGCCAAACAAAAAAACAAAGTTTGTCAACATTCGAAGCCAAAAGGTCAACTGTCAATTTTGAAAAAATGCAACGAGCACAAAAAAGGAACATAAACAGAAATAAAAGCAGCTAAAAGCAAAAAATGTCTGAGGGCTTGCACAAAAATTTGTCATCACGGCAGGAAGCCGGAAACTAGCAACAGTTGCTGTATCTGTATCTGAATAACTTTTTTCTGTTTTGTTTGCCAGCAGCGCACACCAGTATTTCTAACACCAGCAGCCAGCAGCCAGCTTCTGGTTACCCAGAAGCCTTTTTGCTGCCGTTGTGCTGCAATCATTGCAGGTTCAATGTACCTGAGAGATACACAGCGGCAAGAACATGCATAATGTATGTAAATTATGGCATAACAAACGGCAGAGAGCGCGACGTGGAAAATGGCTAGGAAAATGCATGCGACGCAAAGTGTGAAAGTTACCATATTAACCACCTGTGGCGGTTTCCCAACTAGTGCTTCTCCCTCCTATCGCTGAGCAGCGAAAATGATAAAACACGAAATAATTGACAGTGAAAAACAATAACAAACCCTGTTTATTGTGTGTGTCTGCTGTCTAATGGGGCGTATGTGTGATATACACAACTTTAAGTAAATAAATGCTCCTGAGAGGAGACGAAGCAGCCTGTGGCACATCATCTTAGCATAGAAAAATAAATTTGCTTTGCCACGAGATGGGGTGTAGTTTCGGGTTCTTTTTGTCTATGAATAATATATTAAACTAACGAAATTACTTAAAGTGCATGGACAGCAGCCGGGCATGACGGAGCATTTTATGGGAAAATGCTCAGCATAAAGCAATAAACATAAAAACACTAAAACGGGTTTGGCCCAAGGACAAAGATTTCATTAATACATTTATGAAATTCAGTGCTGTGGATGAATAGTAAAGAGTCTAGCCTAGGGTCTAGGGTCTAGGGAAGCTAACTTCAGGAAGCCAAAGCTAATAAATTCTTTTAGTTAGTCAATGGAGTATGGATTTGAATGTGCAATCAATCACAACTTATCAAAAAAAGCATTTATTACGATTTGGAAAGATTTTCAATGCTACTTTTTTTACATTAATAAATCTGCATAATGAATATGTATTTTTAAAAACTAAAAATGTTGTCCATTTTTTTTTTGTCAATTTTCAACGATGTAACCTCTTATAAAATTCTTAAAATTTTGAAAAAATTAAATTTTTGACTGACATAGCTAGATTGACTCGGCCGCTAATGCTGATCAATAATATATATGGTTTATAGGGTCGGAAATTATTCCTTCACTACGTTGCATGCTTATGACTAAAATTATAGTACGCTGCAGGGATTTAATGACACCTGTGCGTATACGTAATTTTTGGGACTATAAATCCCCAAAATATAATTTAAACCCCAAAGGGAACTTACTTTGACACGCCGAAGTTTGTACACCGTTGGTATTTCCAATGAAATTTGCTAGGATCGTATCGGAAATAGGTAAGAGCGAAGCTGAAAATATTTGCAATATAAAAAAGGAAATTTATAAATATTTTTATATTAATTTTTAATTTTTCGAAAAATCAAAGCTTAAAAAACTCATAACTAAGCCAAAAGAGCATTAATTTTAATTTGGAAAGCTGTCCCATGTTAGTTTTAATTAGGATAATAAATCTGCATACAAAATTTAAAATTTTAAATTTTTAAAATTTTTGGTCATTTTTGACAATTTTAATAATTTTAAAAATGTTTCAAAATTTTTGAAAAAAAAAATTTTTCCCGGACATAGCTCGATCGATTCGGCTGTTAATGCTGATCAATAATATATATGGTTTATAGGGTCGGAAATTATTCCTTCACTACGTTTCATGCTTATGACTAAAATTATAGTACCTTGCAAGGCTATACGAATCGTTGAAGGCATTATTGCATTTTATAAAATTTTTTTAAATTTATTATGCTACATAAATCACATTAATACATATTAAATAAATAATTATACTAAAACCTTAATACTTAATTTTTTACCGGATATTGCTAATAATTTTTAAAATTTTTACTTATATATTTATTGAAAATCTTTTCCTTGCAGGTATGTTCACCATTCCACCTCATCTATTTTCTAGAAGAAAATCCACTGCTGAATGCAAACAGATTCTCTTCAATTAAGTTGAATGTAAGCCAGGAAATCTACGCGTAAAACTCAAACATTTGCTCGTCGCAAACTTGAACTGAAACTCCCAGGTGAGCCCAAAAGCGGAAGCAAAAATCAAAATTGCAAAAAGGAGGAACGACAAAAAAAATAGTAAGAATTATAGAGGGGAAATCGTAAGAGCAGAGAGGCGGCAACGCCACTTTCCTGCCCGGAGGGGGCAGCGTTAAAAGTGAAAAGGAAAGAAAAACAAAGAAAAATGCTTCGCACCAACAATTAGAGCGTCAGGCCAAAAGGAAAAGTGCGGAAGGGGATTTCCCACCCAGACACTCAGAAGCTGCGAGCCATTTCTGGACAATTGGGTCAACAGGGGCCATCATCATCAGCATCGCCACCTAGCGGCGTTAAGCGAATTACAAGCAGAGGAGCCGAAGCCAAAGTGGCATAAAAATAGACAAAACCATTCTCAGACAGCGTCGACAGCGATTGCATACAAAGTGCAGTCTGCACTCCGCACTTTCCTCTTCTGCAGCTCTATTTGTGCTCCCTGCTCCCTCCGTCTCCGCCTCCGTGTCCGTCTGTGTGTGCAATTAAAATGAGGCCAAGAATGGCGCAGCCATAAAAATGGGGATAGCCAGGAAAGTAAGTTTCCAGGTCTGCAGCTCGAACAAATGAAATTAGAAGAGGAACGCAGAAGAAATAGTGTATATTCTGTCCATCTCTGGTCATGCTTGACCGTAAAAATAGCGCTCCTGACACAGAAACGTGCCAACTGGTCCAACACGCATATTCTTGGGGCTCTTCTAGAGCCACGAACTCGAACACACTTGAAAAACTTTAACTCCAGCAGCAACTTTGGCTATGATTGCGGCAATGACGACGACGTCGTCGGCGATGGCTTTCACATTCCAGCGGCTGCTGCGACAGCGGTCCCGCTGCTCTTTACTTGACCAAGTTAACTGCCATCCACTGGACAGGCATAGTTTTTTCAGATTGGACCTCCACAGGGAGAACTGTGCTTTGAAAAGGGCCAGTAGAAATATGGGTTTTGTATTTATAATTTATACTTATTAATGGAATATAAAATGAACTCACTGAACTCTCTAGCTCACTAGAAGACTATTGCAGCCATTAAATATGAGGCATTGTCTTTTGATTTAAATTTTATTCTCCGTGCAGATTCCATTTGAGCCTGACCACTTAGCCTGAGAGCTGGCACTTTGGCCACTTTCCTTCCCAGTCGCCGCCATGTCAGCCTCTTTTTTAACCATGCAACCGTCCGATGATCCCCCAACCACTCAACCGCCCCCACCGACAATTGCAGTTTATTGGATTCCATTGTCGCCTGTCGCCGGTTCAATTTTGTATTTTCTAAACATTTTTACATTCCATTCGGATGCCGCGCCCCGATATAGCCGCGCGAAAACCGTTTAACACTCTTTGTCCGAATCAAGTTTAGTGGAAGAGTTCAGCTCGCCGGTTGGCGGTCAAACACTCTCTGTTTGCATTTTCCTTTTTGCGCTGACGGACAGTTTCCCCCCTCGTTAGCGTAATTAAAGTTTTGAGGTTTTCCCCGGGCCAAAAGGCAAATGAACATTTTCCTTTTTCCCCAGTTCTATGTGGGGCCGCTTGTTAGGGGAATTAAGGAAATGCGAATGGCTTTTTCGAGAGACCAAGAGTGAGAACACACTTTCAATGGCAGCAATTTTCGGAAGGTGCGGCCTGCATGTTATAGTGAGGCAGAAACGGTAAAAGTTGCTAATGAAAACATAATTAATTCAGTTTAGTTTAGTATGGCAAGCGTGTGTACTTAAATCTGTGTGCTAAAGTTCAGCTATTAGCTGTTGGCTTGATTAAAATTAATCATAGTTTGTGAACTTACTTCCAGCACTTGTTATGATTTTAAAACGAGTTTCCTTTAGGTATTCTTCAAGGGGAAAAGTTGCCAAAAGCTGTCGCTCATAGATCCCTCGTAAGGTTATGCAATGATAAATTACCGCAAAAAAGAGTACCAAAAGAACGCCAAGGAAAAATTAAATTAATTTAACTCCCTCGCTCGCTTTTTCATAAATACGCCCGAGTCATTAATTAGAGTTGCTTTGTTTTGGCTAGACACGCACTTTAATAAGAGACCAAGAAAAATGTACGCTCATAAATTAAACTCGGCTTAGAGCGCGCTCGCCTCGAGGAAATATTATAAGCTAAATGGCAGCGAAAGAAAGAAACAATCGTCGCGGCAAATTGACTTTCACTTTAATGATGTCTTTTAGCAATAGACTTGTAGATTAATAAGAAAAATAGTATTCATAAGGCGGTACAAAAGAAAGGGGAAAAGCCACCGACTGCTAACTGCCGTCCATAATTTATTTATATTTTTTAGCCCAAGAAAAACTTTCAAATTTAAATGTATGTAATGCACGTGCATCGAATGCAGTCTTCGGTGGCTGGTTCCCCTTTTTGTTTACTTGGTCGGCTTTTTGTGTTTCTTTTTCGATGGCAAGCCAGACTTTCAACGGAGGAGAGTGGATTCTCCCTTGGATTTGGGACCGGCACTCATGGTTTGCATTCGTTTCGGGTTTGCAATCGGAGTCGCCATTGTGTGCCAAGTTAAACATGCAAATGTTTCGCCCAGAGAGTGTCTGCCATGAGTTTGCCATTTGTCTGCCGGCTCTCGTTGGGCTTTCATTGGGTCTTCCGTGAGTCGGGGCCATAACCATAACCATAACGATAACCCCAAAGCCGGCAGGCAGCTGGGCGACAGTGTCATAAATGTCTTGTCCATCAAAGTGTACAATTTGGGTCACAGTCCACAGTTCAAAGCTTACAGTCTCCATGCCAGACTTTCAGGACGCGCCTTCCTTTGGCCCTGCCCCTGACTTCTACTCGGACACGGACTCGGACTCTCCCCCTTATTGTCAAACATTGACACTTGGACAATGCAAGGGAGTCCCGGGCTTTGATTCGGGCCTATTCAGTGGATTCCCGGGGATTCCCTGGGCTAAAGCCACGACTTTCCGCCCCGCACACAAATTGAGTTATTAATGCTCATTTGGAACCAAACTTTGGTTTTTGTGTGCTCGCCGGGGCCCATATTTTGTCGAGATTTATGACTCTAATTAGTTAAATATTTTTCTCTTTGTTTTTGTGGCTTCGCAACATGCAATCCCCGATCCCAGAGCAGGATTTTATTTGATTTATGGGAATGCAAGAAGAACACATGCTGAGAGGCGCCTTTCTCCCATAAACGGTTCAACTATGGTTATTTGGCCCAATAATATAACCCAAAAATGATGTTAATTGCAATTAGCGCTGGAAATCGTTGGCGATAAAAAGAAACGATACCACTTTAAAAGATAGTTAAGAATAAAAAAGAGAAAAAAAAATCTCTGACATTGCTTGGAAGTAATTTTGGGAAAACATGCCATTGGAAACTGGAAACATTCGAAGGCGTTTGTAGTAAAAGTAAATGGTAACCCGTTTATGATATTGGAAAATTACAAAAATACTCTACAAGAGAGTTGGGTCGGAAAGCTGATTCCGTGGTAGCTTAAACTATGCCTACTACAGGCTATTACAAATTTGTATAAAATAAAACATTGAATTATTTATAGTATTTAAAGTACTATTATTTCGTTTTTGGGCAACTTGCTTGCTTGTCAGTTTCATTTTGCAGATGTATTTTGAAGGCTTAATGCAATATTTTTCCCTATCGCACTTAAAATTAATTCAGGTTTCGCATAGAATGTAGACTCCTCCGTTAATGTATGATTCAGTTTTAGTATTTACATAATTTTTGCACAAATGCATTATTCACTTCCAAAGTTTATAACATATACCCAAAATACCTGACGAGGCTGTAGAGTAAGCAGGAAGCATTCGCAGCAGCCGCCAACGTGAAACACTAGGCGAGCTGTGCCACGAATTTTGTATGGAAAATGCAGTCACAAAACGCTGTGTGAGTTGGCGCTGTGGCAGTTGTATTATTATTATTAAATTTCCCCCCGGCTTCATGACTTTTCGCGGAGCGTATCTTACGGCTATTTGCTGCTCGCTCGCTCGCCGGTTGGTTACCATTATCATTTGTTGGCTGGCTGCATTTTAAATAATCGTTGGCTCTTCAGAAATTGTTTTGTGTTTTGCTGGCATTTTACTTTTATTTTTCTCCGCTCCCTTCTACCTTTGCTGTGTAATTTTTATCAAATTTCTTGCCGCTGCTGCTGTTGCACAATGTTCGAGGGGGACAATGGGGAGAAGGGGCTGACGTTGATGAGCTTTTTATGGCCAGGCCATTAGGGGGCGTGGCCGAAACAGAGAGGGGGCCTTGTTGCATTGTTTCTTTTTGTATTTCTTTTTTTTTTTTTTTTTTGTAGCACTCGCAGCCGCTGCAGTTGCAACATTAGCTTCTCTCTGTCATCTTGATGCATCTTTTTCCTCGGAACTGGTTTTGGGCGTGCCCCTGCGCCAGTGTGCTGCGTGTGCCAGCAATTTGCCCCGAACGTTTAACGATCTGTTTATGGATTCAGCTCCTATAAAATACCTTCATTCCACCCTTTTTTCTTTCTTTTTTTTTTTTTTGTGTTGCAATCAGCAACTCGAAATCTAAAAATCTTTTGGTTCTGTTTTCTCAAGTTCGCTTCACCGTCTCCTTGTTTTTATTTTTTGTGTTTTGGCATATTCAAGTGGCAAAGGCTTTAACAAAAAAACTCAAGCCGCATAAATTCAAATGAAGTGCTTCAGCTTAGAAGAAAAAAACATATGTAGAGAGATTTCCTAGGGAGATTCCTAACAATAGTTTTTCCCTGTTCGGTTTTTCTGAAGCCCATTGCTACCTCTAAAGCCTTTGTCATTCGAACATTCCCTTCTCATTCCTTATCCTGTGATCTTTCTATATCAAACGACTGGCAGAACATGAATTTCTTGCTAAGTTGCCGGAGGAGTTTTTTACCTCTTCGCTGGGGGACTTTTCCAAACACCTTGTTGGCTAGTGCTGGGCCCAAGTCAATAATAATTCTTTGAAAAGAAAAGAAATCGGTTCTGCTTCGGAGTAGCGCCCACATCCAGTAAAACGCTCGATTAAAGCTACAGAAGATACATATACATATCTGCTGCATATCGCCCTGCTTTCCATTCATCTTTCATTTTCATGCACTTGGCATTTTTCCGTCTCCTCCGCTGGGCTCTGATTTCCTCGGCCACCGCAACCCTTCCTCCGAACCGCATTCAAATGCTCTTTCAATGCCAAAGCTGCCTCCTCTGCATTCCGGCGGCAACATTCGAATGCCCGCAGTCAGACTTGTCGGCTTAGGCTCGGGCAACCCTCTTTTTGCCCAGTACAACCCTTTGCCGCACTTGTTTAGCCCTCCTTGATTTGGTTCTGGCTCATTCCCATGCTCCATGCCTCACGAGGGCCACATACATGCTCTTCATTTCGAATGCCTTTCCGGCAGCCGTCTTACGTGTACGCCCTCACTTTTTACACACGAAAAAAGAGGCTGCAGTTTTCGAATTTATCAGAGTAAGTTGCGATATTTCTTAATAAAAAAAACCAATTAAGTTAAAAGCCAGAAAGAGAGAGGGAGACCAACTAATAAATCCTAAGGACATAATGATTGTTACCGAAAATGTTGCAAACTTAGTGAAACACAAAGAAAGTTTGTTTGCTGTTGGATCATTATCGATTATACTTAAGCCAATGAAACATGATTTCACTCTTGACTAAAAATATAATTATAATAATTTCTACACATCTCGCGGATCAATACCGCTTTGCCTTTCGCTTAAATCTTGTCTGGATTTATGTCTTGTAAATATTGTTGCAATAATAAATACAAACTCAATAAAAACACCTTAATAAAGGAGCTTAAATTCTTTTTTGAAATTCATTAAGAAGTCTTTAAACTTTTCCAGACTTTTCAAGGTACCTTTCCTATTTGAAACACCTTTTTTTCTCAGTGCCTCGGCTCGACCCGTTCCGTGTCGTGCAAGTTATGGCAGTGCCATATAGGCCTTGTAGGTTTTAACTCCTGCAACTCGTAGCACTTCCTTCCTGGATGAATTCCGGGCTCGAGGACAGCTGAATTCTGGTGTCTGTCGTGGCAGGAGAAGCCTGAGGAGCCTGGGGAGCCTGAGGCCTTCCAGCAGCAGTTTATTCGTCACTCGACCGAGAGGGGACTACGGAGAGTCGGAAGCGTTTAAGTCTGTTGATTGATTGCAGTCAGCAATTGTTTGTTCTTTATGCAACATTTATTTGCCGTTATGCGGTTAGTCACAGGGCCGACACGAAGTCTTGCCGCATTTCTCTTCGTTTTTTCTCTGCTGAGCTTTTCTCTTTTTTGTCTAACTTTTGTTTGGTTATGCTAATGCATTTTTTGTTGCTTTTCTTTGCTGAGTTTTCTTTTTTGTTGCCCCTTGTTATCTTTAATTGGCTTTCAGAGTCATTTTATTGTTGGTCGTAACCACTTCTTGTTGCCGTTGTTGTTCTCTGTTTACACAACATATGTATCGGCATAGCTATAGATCAAGTTACACACACTCCACACACAACAATCAAATTGACGGCAAGAATACGCCCTCGGAGCCCGCCCACAATATTTGTAATTGGTTGAGGGGGAGTGCCATCCCCTAGATTTTCCCCACAACTCTCTTTGTTCGCTTTCAACGTGATCAATGATTCATGGCCTTAAGATTTGATTTTGTTTTCCGGCTTAGAAGAAGTTTTAAAGATTTTCTATTGCATAAAAATCTGAAACGGGCAATTACTCCTCTCTCTGGCTTACAGAATTTTAAAATGTTGAGTGCCATTTGTAAAGTCAAGCCTTGGGAATGGGCTTTTATATTTGGATAAATTTTGCATATTCAAATGCAAGCTCAAGAACCTGCTGGAATATTCAAAATAAATCTAACAAAATACCAGCACAAATGTGATTTAATTTGGTTTCACATGTTCGTTCTTTTAAGCATTTTTAAAGGATAAAAATAATTTCAAAAATATGTGCATACTTCTATAACGACTACTATAACTTGGGAAGCGTATGTTAGTTCTTTAATTAGCCTGAAGTCTGCTTTAATGAATCCTCCCAAGGGCCTCCCACTTCGATTTCCAACTTATTGATATTTCCCCTGCACTAAGATTAACCCAAATGAGTGAAAATAAATCTAAAGACCTTAGAGACCGATTAGCAAGGACTTCCTTTTCACTGTCCCTCTGTTGGCAGTGTCAGCCAATAAAGCAGCATCGATTAAATTCAAGATTTAATTAAATCCCGCTTCAACTGCAGCACACCATAATTAAAAGGTGACTAGTAAAAAAACTAGAGAAACAAAGCGCACTGGAAAAGGAAAGAAAACACTAGGGGAAATTAAACAGGAAAAGGAAAAAATAGCAGGGCGAACTCCGGTCAGTAGCTCCGTTTATTGGTGACTTTTTAGTTACGGAAATTGATTGACATAATAAAATAATCCTTGAGAGTTAATTGAAATGGACGAGGCGGCAGCGACGAGTCATTTGACAGACAGCTGGATCCAGGTGAGAGGCAGGTGCGCAAAGAGGGCATTCAGCAGAAAACATAAAAACGGAAAGGCCAGTGGAGAACGCAAAAAATTACAGCAAATAAATGAAATTAATGCGACTTTTATTGAAATGAAATTTGCCGTAAAAACGAAGCTAAAAAGGCGAAACAAAGAGCGGGAAAACTCCCAAGCCGGAAAAAATGGCGCTAATAAAAGACCAAGTCCGGGCTCGTAAATTCGATTAGTTGCCTGTTCGATTTCACTCTACTTAGCAACAATGTAATCTTTAAAGCGGCCCTCCAATTGAATTTGAAATTTTTTTTCCCGCTTTTCCAAAAGGGTTCCCAAAATGGTGGGGAAAAAAATGAACTGAGGAAGCCCCGGCTTATTTACCATCAATCAGCGGGGCAAACAAAGCCAATAGCAAGTTCCTGCGCGAAACTTGGCTATAATCTGCCCGAAGGCTTACAGCACGAAAATTTTAATTATGCCCGGCTTAATGCTGGAAAAACTTTTGCCACGGTCAGTTTTCCTCCGACGCTGCGCCCTTCGTCCGGCTCCACTCCTCCACTCCACATTTCCCATGACAACACAACTCAAATAGCGAAACTTTTGCAACATTTTATTTATTTGCCAAATAAGCGAAGGAAAAAACAGCGAGCCAGCGAGAGCGAAAAGTTTAATTTAGGTAACCCTTTTTTGTCGGAGACTAAGCCCTGGAGATTTCTGCTGGGGAAAACTGTCAAGCAATTTTAATTGACTCGCAACCCCCCGAAAAGCAACTGCTGCTTAAACGAGACAATATCAAATACGCATTACTTTCTGCACCCAATTTTAATTGGCTCAAGAACAACGATTCGAACTCAAACCCTTCGACTTTGCCCAGGGAAATGTGCGCTGCCCACTGTGGCGTTAAATTAAGGCATACGAGCAGGCTGTCTTGTGCTCCTCATTTTCCTCTGCCATTTATTTTTTATTTCCGTCTCAATTGCCGCACTAAATACTTTGCACAAAAGTGAAGCGGAGCGAATGTGGTGGAGAAAAACCGGTTTTTGCTGGCTCAAAGACATATGCTAATTTCCTGCCCTCCACTGCGGACGCATCTAGGATGATATGGGAGGGATGCCTCGGTATATAATAAGCCAGATATGCTTATTCTCTGGCATTAGCCACGCTTGAGTGGCAAAAACCGTGGCTAAATCAACATTTGATGGGTATTTGCAAAGTTAACAAGCAGCTGCCTCGGAACGAGGGTTGGATTGACATAACAACAGTTGTTAGTTGATCTGTGAGACTGGCTTTCCGAAATGAGGCGGCAAAGAGCTAATCAATTATCTCTGACAAACCTTGACATTGTCCCTTGTTCTCATATCACTTCGGCACTCTGTATTTTAAATCTGCTTTTAATACCCTAACAGGCTATTATAATTACAGTCCTAAGCATGCAACGTAAGGAAGGAGTCATTTCTATAAACCTTTAAACCAAATATATTATTGATCAGCGTTAACAGCTGAGTCGATCCAGCCATGTCCGACAAAAATTTAATTTTTAATTTTTAATTTTGCAAAGGGGTTACATAGTTAAAATTGTGTAAAAATAGGCACAAATTTGAAATTGAGTAAGCAGATTTATTAGCCTAATAAAAACTAACATATGAAACCCTTACGAATTCGAATTATTGCCTTTTTGGCTTAATTATGAGTTCTTTAAACATTCATATATGAATATCTCTTCATTTTGGTTCAAAGCACAGTTATGATCGATTTACGATTCGATCCTATGATTGGATTGCCATCTTAATTAATATACGATAAAATACGTTAAAATAATAATAACAGTGTTATGCAATTTGGAACTTTAATTTATTAAGAACTGTATAATGGTTATGCATCAAAAGTTAGTCGCATAATAAAGAAAACAGAAAGCCAAATGTATTTAGTGCTTTGGCTTCAGTTTTTCGGCTTGAGTTCTAGGGTTAAGCCAGCGAGCGGTAACGGTGCTTCAGCCGGCGATATTAATTTTTCCCCTTGTTGGTTTGCTTGGGAAAGACCCCGTAAAGCTCCTGAAAGGTTAAAGGTAACTCCAGTTTTAATTTCTTCCTGAATCTGACGATTTTCCTGTCTCTGGTTCTGATACTGGTTCTGTCCCTGTATTTGGTTCTGACTCTGATTCTGAATCTGATTTTGAATCTGATTTTGAATCTGATTCTGACCTTGACTCTGACTTTGACTCTGACTCTGTCTGAGAGTCTGACTCTGTCTCTGATCCTGGCTCTGTTCCTGAATCTGATTCAGGATCTGATTCTGACTCTGTTGCTGATTCTGTTCTAGATACTGATTTTGAATTTGTCTTTGAATCTGACTCTGCCTCTGTCTCTGATTTTGACTCTGACTCTGACTCTGACTCTGACTCTGATTCTGATCCTGTCCTTGACTCTGACTCTGATCCTGACTTTGACTCTGCCTCTGTCTTTGACTCTGATCCTGACTTTGACTCTGCCTCTGTCTTTGACTCTGATCCTGACCTTGAATCTGACTCTGATCCTGACCTTGACTCTGACCCTGTCTTTGACTCTGATCCTGGCCTTGCCTCTGACTCTGTCTTTGACTCTGATCCTGGAATTGACTCTGACTCTGTCTTTGACTCTGATCCTGGCCTTGACTCTGCCTCTGTCTTTGACTCTGATCCTGGCCTTGACTCTGACTCTGATCTTGACCTTGACTCTGACCCTGTCTTTGACTCTGATCCTGGCCTTGACCCTGACTCTGTCTTTGACTCTGATCCTGGTATTGACTCTGACTCTGTCTTTGACTCTGATCCTGGACTTGACTCTGACTCTGTCTTTGACTCTGATCCTGGACTTGACTCTGATTCTGACTCTGATCCTGACCTTGACTCTGACCCTGTCTTTGACTCTGATCCTGGCCTTGACTCTGACTTTGACCCTGACTCTGAATCTGCCTCTGCCTCTGACTCTGACTCTGCTCCTGAATCTGGTTCTGATTCTGTTGACCGTTCTCTTGCTGTCCTAATTCTTCTTGCAGTTTAACCTTCTCTTGTTTCAACAGTGTCTCTGTAAATTTCAACCTTAGTTGGGCAAGCTCCAGCTCTCGCATCCTGCGCAGCAGTGCTAACCTGTTTTCTTCCTGAGTCTTACGCAAGCTCGCCAGCCTCAACAGATTCTCCAGATCCCTCTGTCGTGTGCTCAGCTGATCTTGCACGGAGAGCCCGTCCTTTTGTTGTTGTCCTGTCAGCTGCAACTGGTACAGGAGCAGATCCAACTGGTGCTGATATTGTTGCTGTAACTGTTGCTGCAAATCCTTTTGCTGCTGCAACTGAAACTGCAGCCGTTGTATCTCTGGCTGTTCGCTGTCCGATTCCTTTTGCGTCTGATCTCCATTAACTGGCAGCACAGGAGCCTGTGTATTCACAGGCTTGTTACTTGGACTTTCACGTGGAGCCAGTTCTGAATTAGGATTAGGTAAAAGAAGGATTTTTACAGAAGGTTGACGTGGTCTCTCTGGAACATTGGGTAGAAGGATCTCTTCTGGACGTTCTTGCCTATTTTTTAGCAGTGACAGTAGCTGCAATTCCAGTGCTTGCACCTGCTGACTCTTTTGCTGCTGCTGCTCCTGTGGTTGCAGATACTTTATCTGATCTCGTAGAGTAAGTAGCTGCTGCTGCAATTGTTTGCTGTCTTTCTCCAGTTCTTGCTGCTGCTGTTGCAGTAGTTGTTGCTTCTGTTGCTGCTGCTGCTGCAATTGTTGGCTTTCTTGCAGCAGTTCTTGCTGTCCTAGCAGCTGTTGCTTTTGCTCTTGTCGCTGCTGCTGCCCTAGTAGCTGCAGTTCACCAAGGAAATTTTGATTCTGCTGGTACTGTTGCTGCTCCTGTCGCTGTGCTCGCGGCTGCTGTCGTTGTCGTTGCTGCTGCTGCTGTTGGAATTGTTCCTGCTGCTGCTGCTGTTGGAATTGTTCTTGCTGCTGCTGCTGCAGCTTTTGCTCCTGTCGTTGCTGCTGCCCTAGTGCCCTCAGTATACCAAAAAATTGTTGGTTCTGAAGCTGCTGTTGCTGTGCCTCTTCCTGTCGTTGCTGCTGCAGTTGTTGGAATTTTTGTTGGAATTGTTCCTGCTGCTGCTGCTTTTGCTTTTGTCGCTGGTTCTGTCCTGCCTGCAAAACACCAAATAATTGTTGATTCTGTTCCTGCTGCTGATCCTCCTCTTGCTGTCGTTGCTGTTGCAGTTGCTGCTGTTGCTGCTGCTGCTGTAGGAATTGTTGGAGTTGTTCCTGCTGTTGTTGCTGCTGCTTTTGCACTTGTCCCTGCGGCTGCCCTAGAGCCTGTAATAGTCCAAAAAATGGTTGATTCTGTTGCTGCTGCTGTTGCTGTCGTTGCTGCTGCGATTGTTGCTGCTGCTGCTGCTGTTGCACCTCCTGTTTCCGTAGAAGTTGCTGTTGCTGCAGTTGCTCCAGTCGCTGCTGTTTCTGCTGTTGCTCCAGTCGCTGCTGTTGCTCCAGTCGCTGCTGTTGCTCCTGCTGTTGCTTGTTCTGATCCTCCAACCCTACCATAACATCCCGAGGCCCGAACAAGATGTGTTTAAGCTGGTTCGCGAACCGTATGGTGCAAGCTAAGCAGGGCTCTGCATCGCTAGGTACAACTGCGGACCCGCAGATGAGTAGGAGCGCAATGAATTGACCCGAATGGATCCACATTATGCAGCCGGGGGATACTTTAGCGAGGTATTAGAATCAAAAAGTAACCGTTGCCTTATATAGGCTTATAGACGTAATACCGCGAAATGTAGAATATCACGCTACAAGTCAATATCGTAAGCGGAGACAATCCGTTTACTAAATGGGTATTGCATCATCAGTCTGGCTAATGATCAAAGGTTATATCAAAGCCAAAGGACCTTGGGAATGTATTGTAAACTAAGACCAAAATCCCAGAAGCCTTTTTTGAACCTGAAAAAACATTAAACAACACTGGCTCCCGTGAGCAAAAATTGTTCATCTCAAAAAAGAAAATACCCAAAATTCATGAAAAAAAACGTAATTAAATTGAAAGCATTCAGCGATGCAAACACTTTATAACACTTTATGCCATAAATGGGTAAAAGTAGCGTGTAAAAAATACATGCATAGATATAAATTGATTAATGAAAAAGGTCTAAAGGAAAAAAACGCAGTAGGAAATATACGTGATGAACTCGCCTGTTGAAAAAGCAGCAGTTTGCTGCTGCTGACTCAATATATTTTCCTGAAAAACTTTTTTCTCGTTTGTAATGTGATAGAAAAGCAAAGTTTTCGGCTTGATTGTTTTTTGTCTGGAAAAACTATTCGGCGGTGACAAAAGTCGCTTCGCGTTTGTTTGTCTCTGCTGAGACCCAAAGGCGTTAGTCTATTGTGATTATGCGATGGCAGGCGACCCAAGGGGCAATCTTCAGTCAACTCAAGCCACGCGGAAGCAGCAATAGCAAGCGGCAGCAGTTCATTACAACAGTCTGCTCGGAAAGCAGGCGTTTCCCAAAAGGGACTGTGACAGAATGAAAGAAAGGCAATGCCAAAGCGGCAAATAGCAAAAGTCTCAGTACTGCTCTGCCTTCATCTGCCATCTTATCTGGCAGATACAATTTTCCAAATTGCCGGAGTTGCTCTCTCACGACTGCTGGGGAAAAGAAAAGGAAAACAGTGTGAAAAACAGACGGAGCTCGGCGGCAGGTGGCAATTGAAATTATGCAACAGTTTCAGTTTCAGTTTTCAGCAAAGTTTTAGTGGGGAAAACTCTCTGGGTTTTCCCGCAAATCATTATGCAATTTTCACACTTATTTCGGATTTTCCTCTTTCTCTCTCAACTCTGCCTCGGCTGTCTGTGAACCTTGACACACTTTCTCTAAATTGAGGGGAAGAGCCCATATAATGGTTACCAAACTCCACAGCTGCTAATCAGCCCCTATCTGATGGAAAGCGACAGGATAATGAAAGGGAGTTGTATCTAGATAATGTTGATGCTGAGTCTTTCAATTAAGGGACTGTCACTTCTTGGCATTTATTAACTTGTAATTGTCGGCGGTGACAGCAGCTCCTTTCGGGTTTCACCATTGTATTTGACTTTCAATTCTAGGTGGCCTGGAGAACTCTAGGTTTATGGTTATGATTGGCAAAATCGATGCGGGTTTTGTGGTCGGTGCGACTTGGAAATGAGTGAAAATTGTGGTTTTGGGGGAGGGAGAGACTCAAGAAAACGGCATTGGCTGGGGCTCATGCTTTGGAAAACGGAACAGGGATGACCGATGTCTCTCGATGGGCCTCTCGAACGAGTGAATTCCGTAATGAGATTATTGAGCAGAGCCCTTGGCTGAGTTATGTAATTATGATAAGCATCTTGTGTAGAAGCCATAATCAATTGGCATTGAAATCGAACCGATTTGATCGAACGGGATAATTTAATCAAGCTACTTTGAAGTAAAATATTATTAAAAACTGAATAAGAAAATGTCTTATCATTTATCTGCACTTAAAAAATTCTATTTTATTTCATTCTATTCATTAGGAAAATATTTAATGAAGAAAGAAATTAGAACTGAAATCTCACTTGAAGCTTGCAAATTATGTTTAAATGTTTAAGAGAAAATAGTTCTTGGTCTTGGTTAATTAAACTTAATAAATATAACTAACTAGATTAGAAACTTTTTAAACCGTAAGCCATATGTTAGATTCGGTGAAATGCATAGGTATCTAAGAATTCCGATGTCGGTTTGTATATTTTGGCTCATACCAGAGATATACATACGGCTCTGTTAAATAGTCGTATCGAAAGTTAGTCTCCGGTTCCTGCGGACTTTTCTCTCTAATCGCTGGTCTCCAGCTGCGACAGAAAGCACAATTTTTGCCAGACGCCGTCGCTGCCACTTGTGCAGCGATATACTGCATGTTGCAGCACTCGCTCCCTCCGATTTTCCTCTCGACTTTCCTTCCCTTTTTTCCTCGTAATGTCCACACTGTTGCCTCCCTTCTGCTGCAGAGTTTTGCAACCATTTTCTGCCTCAAACAACGCTGCCGCTGCTGCTGTTGCCAGTGTCATCTGTCAATATTGATTTAAAATCAATTCATCTCCCGTTGCGCCAATGTCTGATTTGCTATGGTCGGTCCGAGCGCACAGCTTGAGGTTTTCATTAGCCAGGGGTACTTTTCACCGAAATTTTCGCCGTCTCCGGCGCTTTGTTAAGATTAGCATTACACAGACGAGAATGCCTCCTCAATATTGCTTATATTTTTAATTTACAAAGCCTTTCATTGTGTAAAAATACAAAATAAAGTGTTGTTTCAATTGAAGGCATAAGAATATGAATTTAAGGCCTAGTTATGATGTTTGAAAAACTTTCATTTACCCAAATTGAAATATTTGTTTAATATTAAAGCATAAAGCAATCCTAATAAATGCCAACGCAGAAAAGTTTTTCAAATGGAACACTTTGGCTTCTCGTCGCTTTAATTAAAGACTATAGAACAATCGGTTATTTAAGGAAACTTAAAGCTTTCACTGAAGAATTACTGAGAACATGTCGCATTACATGGGCAATGGCCTTTTGAATTAATCAAGCTTAGAGCCCTGCAGACGCACCTAAAAAAAAAAAACAGGGAAAGGGGGGAAATGTGGAAAAGTTATGCACGGTGCGGTGGGTGACGGCCAATCCCTCATTCTCTATGTTCATGACACTTGTCCGTCAGTTTGGGCAAACAAAACGCGCGGGAGGGAGGCGTCATTTGAGACGTGTTCGCTCCGCCCCGAAACGACAGCAGCGATGACGATTACATGGAGGGCAAACTACTGCTGGAACTACAGAAAAAAAAAAAATAATAAAATAAAAGGAAAGGAAAGAAAAGCAGCCACCAGAGTTCAATGCTCCTTGGCGAATATGCAAATATTCTGGAAAACGCGACGCGAACGCAACTCTTTTTTTTGGAGGGACGAGTGACGCACACGCACGGCTCTGGAAACTTGAAAAGCGGCTTAAAGTGTTGGCCTTGTTATTTAAGAATTACTGGATAAAAATTATGTAAACTTGGGGCTTACACACAAGCATGCATGCGCTCGCCCTCGAGGACCAAGGACGTAAAAATGCGCTTTTAAACGAATGGACTCCTCATCATTTCAATTGCATTCAACAGCGCTTAACATTTTACTGCCAACCCGGCCGCCGCCACTCATATCAATAAATTTTCGCACACAACAAAAGGCAGTGGCGGAAAAAGCCCTCAATGACATAAGAGGACTACCAAGGCCTTGGCCCAGCGGGGAAAATTTATTAAATACATTCGCCATCAATGGGCAGGCACCGAAAAACAAATGCGAAGCGAGGGAACTTGCGAAAATTAAAACGAGGGCGTGCATATGATAATTCCTTTTCTTCGTCCAACTTTTCGATCTTTCGATGTGGAAAGGCTTTTCGTAATTGGTTTTTGATTCAACAAATTTAAAATTCAATTATGGACAAATTTTATTTGTGTAAAGTAGTGGGATAAAGTTGCACTTTTAAATAAAGTTTAGCAAATTATTTTTCTTAAAGTGAGTCAATAAATTCAATCGCCCTTCATTTGCACAATTTATTTAAATACATTCCAAGTAACAAATACGATTTGAGCCAATTTTAGAGCTGATTGGCTCTATTTCGGTCAGCCGTTTATTGACATTGGGATATGGGGAAAAGATATTTTTATTGTGCCTGCTGTCACAGGGGACCCCCGGAACTAACCCTAAATTATTTAAAAGGCAAGCCTCTATCCGGAATAAAACGTTGACAAATTTTGACCACAAAGTTTTCCGACGACAGACAATAACAGAAAATGACAATTATAAAGCAAATTGTGGGCAAAAGTAAATGAAATTAGTTTACTGGTTTATGGGCCTAATTCGAATGCAAAATGCCTACAAAATACAAACACACACACACACATGTTTTGGCCATAAAATTTGCATACACTCACAGACAACTACAGCCCTTTATGACTTATGGAGACCCAAAAACAAAAATGTAATCAACAACGTGCGTCGTTCCATGTGAATTTAAATTTGCGATTTAATTAAATCAAAGCATAAATTGCCAAAACTCCGCAATTATGGTTTGGGGGCATCATCATCGTCATGACCTAGAGGAAGGAGTGCCCACACGTGTTGTTCTTACAAATGACTTTCTGTTTAACCGAGAGACAATTGATAATTAAAGTTTAATAGCCTGGCCGTAATTATTTCTGTGCGTGCTCTTTGTTTACAAATTGATTAGCTGCTGAAGATTGTCCAATAAGTAGAGAATTCAGTGTTAATCACAGATTCAGTAACGTATACTCTTACTTGACAAAATAGAGCCAACAGCCCTAAGGTTTCTTGGACACATTAAAGAAGTGAAAGCATTGCTTCGCTTTGTAGACTTAACTAATTTCCCTGACAAGTTTTACAATAAATAAATAAAGGAAAATCTAGCTTATATCAGCCGTGTGCCCTGAGCCATTTTCCGGAAGACAATTTAGCTTAAGTTGTTGCCACCTTAATTCACTTAGTCGAAGAAGAAACTTGGAAAAATAGACAGCTAGCTACAAAATGTAAACTAGTTTCGAGTTGGTGAACAAGAGGGGTGTAAGGAGTTTGGGTGCACAATGCGCACACGTACGTGTGTCAGGTGACAGTCGAAATTTTAAAGTTTTAGTCTTCTAATTAAATTAAGCAAGAGGCCAACTAGAAAAGTTTTCCGAACACCTGTGGCAGCCCCCTTTTGTGACCTCTCCTCCATGGCCCTAAAAAGTTCTCGGGAATTTTCACACAGCAAGAAAATGGTGATCTCTGGCAAATATTCATAGTAATTTTATATTTTTTAAGTGTCATTCTGCCTAGATACTGTAAGGCTAAAATGCCATTTCTTTTTCTTGCGGTGCTCCTGTCTTTAAGGACTTTCGTCACCTGTTTCATCCTAGCTTCTGGCAGCGCAGTTTACTTGCAGACATTTGAATAATTACTAAAGTTGACACGCCCCAGAGAGAAAAAACGGAGATTTATGTGTCGTAGCCGGTTCCTAGTTCTAGTTGAATTTGCTGAGTTTTTCCTCCATTTTTATCTTTATCCCAAGTTGTTTTCCTTCTCCGTTTTTATGCCTTGATGCATGGATATACTTTGTATATACATTTACTTGGCATTTATTTATTTTGGCATCAGTAGAAGTCGCTGGCAAAAAGTGTGAATTTATGTGCGGCGGCAACAAAAATTCTATTTCGAGTGAATTAAATTTGGGAAGCCTGCGCCAAAGTTGCTAGCAACATCACGGCAACGGCAACAGCAACAATTCCTTTGGCAACATTTCAACCCCCGCCAACAATGTTGGGCCACATGTCAGGGAAACATTGCAACGACCAATGGCAGCCAAAGATATTGGCAACTAAGTCCCGTTGGTGTTTATTCGCCGCGAAGGATGATGACGACGATGATGATGGTTCTGATGAGGTTACAGGACGAAGGATTGCTCACCCCGGGAAAGCCACAGGAAACCCGATGGCCATCACAGGTTTCTCCGGGGCCCTTCATCCCAAAAAGTAAACGCAATTTGGTAAGCGAAAATTTCATTAGAGCTGGAACGAAATTTAATAAACCCATCATAGCGACATCGAGCGGTTGGCTAAGGTACGGTAAAAAAGAAAAAAAAAAATGAATGGCACAGCACAGTAAACATCGGCACGAGGTGAACATCCAAGCAACCCTTGGGACAGAAAACCATACAGGAACCATGTTCAACAGTGGAAATTTAATTTTTCCGAGGGTGGTTTAAGTTCCTATCTCTATAAAAGGGGGATAAAAAACCCAAACTTATATCTCTAAAAATGTTCATGGCTAAATGCTTGGCATATTTTGGTGTTCCATTTGCATTGAGGTCATAGGTCACACACACACACACACACACACACACACACACAGCGGCCATTTTTGATTTATACGACGTGCCCCCCGTCACAGCAAACACAAAATGGAAATTTATTGGATGCACCGCACCATTTTCCGCCAAAAAGGAAAAAGGTAAATCACGGACAAAAAAAAACTCGGTAATTGTACTTTGTGGATTTTTAAAATCGTTTCTTTTTTTTTTTTGAGTTGTGTATTTGGCTTGTAATAGATTTTGATGTGGGTTAGAAATAGCATAAGCTTAGTGTAATGATTGGTTTTTCATGTTTCATTGTGGGTGTGGTAAAAGAAATTGGAATGAAGGTAACTTCATTATTATATATTAAATTATTTTTTTTAAGCTCTTTTGCTTAGTAAAAAAAAAAATCTTAAATAAATGGACTCATTGAAATCATAGTAACGCTCAAAATTTATCTATATGTATTTGATTAGGAAATCCTAGATACATATCAATCAATAACCAATTAATAGCTCAAATAATATTCCGACAAAGCTGAACATCAATTATTAATTTAGAGCATACATAGGTTAAGCTTAGTTTTCGCCCGAATTAATTATTAAATTGAGTTTTCGCCCAAAAATAGTTTACTGCGGCTGACAAGCCGACGAATATCCATCAATGAATTGTTTGAGCTGGTCGACAATAACACCGCGGGACGACAAAGCGCGACTTAACTCCTTGAAGCCCATTTAACCCTCCATTGGCCGCCCAGTCAGCTGCCATTCAACAGCTATTTAGAATTCTATTCGCTTTGGTGGGCGCAATTCAACTATCAACTAAATGTTGGGTTCGGGAGCTCTGCAATTCAACGGTGACTTCATTAATTTAGCAGAATAAATAGAAGGCGAAAAACGCAGTGCAAACGCATACATATATTTTGGGAAAATATTTGCGGTCTTTGCTCTTGGCTTCATTTGTAAATAAACGTAATTTATAATGAAAATCAAACCAAAAACGCCGACAGACAAGAGAGTGCAGTCGGTGTGGCACATTGTTGGCATTCCCAGCACTGCTCCTGCCTATTGTTTCATATTTTTGTGGGGAATAAAGCCCTTCGCCTTTCCAGCTCCTCTTTTTGCACATGAAATATTTCATGATGGCACTTTAAAGCTTTGTGTATACGTAGGTTCATACACAAGGTAGGTGTATTCTCTATGGCGACGGAAGGGTAATAAAAATTCCGCAATGGCGTCAGCTTTGCATTGCGCCAGCGAAAAACCCGTCAACCTTTTTGGGCCAAAAGAATGTCGCACAAATAAAAATAAAATTAAAAAGCATTGCATAAAAACATATATTTTTTGCACTATTTTACTTTACTCTCTCTCCCCGGGTGTTTCTATTTCTCGGTAACTCTATGGAAACTGTATTACCGCACGCGATTCCCCTGAAAGCCATTAACTCGGAACAAAACCCAAAAAATAGTGCAAAAAATAAAATATAAGGAGATATGGAATGGCTGCATATCTGTATATCTCCCTTAAGCCGCAGAAAGTTTTGTTTATGGGGGCAGAAGAGGAGAGGCAGCCAAAAATATTCTGTACTGTAATTAGTGTAATAAGCCGAGACGTATGGGCCATGTGTGTTTGTTTTGTGTCGGTATTTCTCCATTCACTATATATATTTAACCAGAGTCTAGCCACAAAAGTCAGTTTGCATTCACCAAATATTTCAATTAATTAAATCCCAATTTAATCCAGTTTTTTATAAATTTTTCCTTTCTTTCGCTTATTTACAGGTAACTACATTAACTGCATTTCCCCCATAACTAAAGATGAGTGAGAGTCGTGTCACGAGGTCTTTGTGAGTGCTAATACCCTACAAGGGTATATAATTCAGTTATATTTATACGACTAATTTTTCTAAAAACCAAGGCTTAAAAAACTCATAACTCAGCCAAAAATTCATTAATTTGGACAAGGCAGGCAGTTCTGTGCTAGTTTTGAATAGATTAATCAATCTGCACACTCAAATTGAAGTTTTTTTAATTTTAAAAATTTGACGATTTTTGAAATTTTAACAATGTTTATTTTGGACAACATAAAAAATGGAAAAAATTTACAAAAAATTTTTTGCTTTCGTACATGCCTAGAAAGATTCGCCTGTTGATCCTGATCAATAATATATATGGATTATAGGGTCGGAAATGACTCCGAACTGCGTCGCAAGCTTCAGACTGAAATTGTAATACCCTGCAAGGGTATATAATTCAGTCATATTTATACGACTAATTTTTCTAAAAACCAAAGCTTAAAAAACTCATAACTCAGCCAAAAATTCATTAATTTGGACAAGGCAGGCAGTTCTGTGCTAGTTTTGAATAGATTAATCAATCTGCACACTCAAATTAAAGTTTTTGAAATTTTAAAAATTTGACGATTTTTGAAATTTTAACAATGTTTATTTTGGACAACATAAAAAATGGAAAAAATTTACAAAAAATTTTTTGCTTTCGTACATGCCTAGAAAGATTCGCCTGTTGATCCTGATCAATAATATATATGGATTATAGGGTCGGAAATGACTCCGAACTGCGTCGCAAGCTTCAGACTGAAATTGTAATACCCTGCAAGGGTATATAATTCAGTCATATTTATACGACTAATTATTCTAAAAACCAAAGCTTAAAAAACTCATAACTCAGCCAAAAATTCATTAATTTGGACAAGGCAGGCAGTTCTGTGCTAGTTTTGAATAGATTAATCAATCTGCACACTCAAATTGAAGTTTTTTTAATTTTAAAAATTTGACGATTTTTGAAATTTTAACAATGTTAATTTTGACAACATAAAAAATGGAAAAAATTTACCAAAAATTTTTTGCTTTCGTACATGCCTAGAAAGATTCGCCTGTTGATCCTGATCAATAATATATATGGATTATGGGGTCGGAAATGACTCCGAACTGCGTCGCAAGCTTCAGACTGAAATTGTAATACCCTGCAAGGGTATATAATTCGGTCATATTTATACGACTAATTTTTCTAAAAACCAAAGCTTAAAAAACTCATAACTCAGCCAAAAATTCATTAATTTGGACAAGGCAGGCAGTTCTGTTCTAGTTTTGAAAAGATTAATCAATCTGCACACTCAAATTGAAGTTTTTGAAATTTTAAAAATTTGACGATTTTTGAAATTTTAACAATGTTAATTTTGACAACATAAAAAATGGAAAAAATTTTCCAAAAATTTTTTTTTCTTCATACAGGCCTAGAAAGATTCGCCTGTTGATCCTGATCAATAATATATATGGATTATGGGGTCGGAAATGACTCCGAACTGCGTCGCAAGCTTCAGACTGAAATTGTAATACCCTGCAAGGGTATATAATTCGGTCATATTTATACGACTAATTTTTCTAAAAACCAAAGTTTAAAAATCTCATAACTCAGCCAAAAATTCATTAATTTGGACAAGGCAGGCAGTTGTGTTCTAGTTTTGAATAGATTAATCAATCTGCACACTCAAATTGAAGTTTTTGAAATTTTAAAAATTTGACGATTTTTGAAATTTTAACAATGTTAATTTTGACAACATCAAAAATGGAAAAAATTTTCCAAAAATTTTTTTTTCTTCATACAGGCCTAGAAAGATTCGCCTGTTGATCCTGATCAATAATATATATGGATTATGGGGTCGGAAATGACTCCGAACTGCGTCGCAAGCTTCAGACTGAAATTGTAATACCCTGCAAGGGTATATAATTCAGTCATTTTTATACGACTAATTTTTCTAAAAACCAAAGCTTAAAAAACTCATAAATCAGCCAAAAATTCATTAATTTGGACAAGGCATGCAGTTCTGTGCTAGTTTTGAATAGATTAATCAATCTGCACACTCAAATTAAAGTTTTTGAAATTTTAAAAATTTGACGATTTTTGAAATTTTAACAATGTTTATTTTGGACAACATAAAAAATGGAAAAAATTTACCAAAAATTTTTTGCTTTCCTACATGCCTAGAAAGATTCACCTGTTGATCCTGATCAATAATATATATGGATTATAGGGTCGGAAATGACTCCGAACTGCGTCGCAAGCTTCAGACTGAAATTGTAATACCCTGCAAGGGTATATAATTCAGTCATTTTTATACGACTAATTTTTCTAAAAACCAAAGCTTAAAAAACTCATAACTCAGCCAAAAATTCATTAATTTGGACAAGGCAGGCAGTTCTGTGCTAGTTTTGAATAGATTAATCAATCTGCACACTCAAATTAAAGTTTTTGAAATTTTAAAAATTTGACGATTTTTGAAATTTTAACAATGTTTATTTTGGACAACATAAAAAATGGAAAAAATTTACAAAAAATTTTTTGCTTTCGTACATGCCTAGAAAGATTCGCCTGTTGATCCTGATCAATAATATATATGGATTATAGGGTCGGAAATGACTCCGAACTGCGTCGCAAGCTTCAGACTGAAATTGTAATACCCTGCAAGGGTATATAATTCAGTCATATTTATACGACTAATTATTCTAAAAACCAAAGCTTAAAAAACTCATAACTCAGCCAAAAATTCATTAATTTGGACAAGGCAGGCAGTTCTGTGCTAGTTTTGAATAGATTAATCAATCTGCACACTCAAATTGAAGTTTTTTTAATTTTAAAAATTTGACGATTTTTGAAATTTTAACAATGTTAATTTTGACAACATAAAAAATGGAAAAAATTTACCAAAAATTTTTTGCTTTCGTACATGCCTAGAAAGATTCGCCTGTTGATCCTGATCAATAATATATATGGATTATAGGGTCGGAAATGACTCCGAACTGCGTCGCAAGCTTCAGACTGAAATTGTAATACCCTGCAAGGGTATATAATTCAGTCATATTTATACGACTAATTTTTCTAAAAACCAAAGCTTAAAAAACTCATAACTCAGCCAAAAATTCATTAATTTGGACAAGGCAGGCAGTTCTGTGCTAGTTTTGAATAGATTAATCAATCTGCACACTCAAATTAAAGTTTTTGAAATTTTAAAAATTTGACGATTTTTGAAATTTTAACAATGTTTATTTTGGACAACATAAAAAATGGAAAAAATTTACCAAAAATTTTTTGCTTTCGTACATGCCTAGAAAGATTCACCTGTTGATCCTGATCAATAATATATATGGATTATAGGGTCGGAAATGACTCCGAACTGCGTCGCAAGCTTCAGACTGAAATTGTAATACCCTGCAAGGGTATATAATTCAGTCATTTTTATACGACTAATTTTTCTAAAAACCAAAGCTTAAAAAACTCATAACTCAGCCAAAAATTCATTAATTTGGACAAGGCAGGCAGTTCTGTGCTAGTTTTAAATAGATTAATCAATCTGCACACTCAAATTGAAGTTTTTGACATTTTAAAAATTTGACGATTTTTGAAATTTTAACAATGTTAATTTTGACAACATAAAAAATGGAAAAAATTTACCAAAAATTTTTTGCTTTCGTACATGCCTAGAAAGATTCGCCTGTTGATCCTGATCAATAATATATATGGATTATAGGGTCGGAAATGACTCCGAACTGCGTCGCAAGCTTCAGACTGAAATTGTAATACCCTGCAAGGGTATATAATTCAGTCATATTTATACGACTAATTTTTCTAAAAACCAAAGCTTAAAAAACTCATAACTCAGCCAAAAATTCATTAATTTGGACAAGGCAGGCAGTTCTGTGCTAGTTTTGAATAGATTAATCAATCTGCACACTCAAATTGAAGTTTTTGAAATTTTTAAAATTTGACGATTTTTGAAATTTTAACAATGTTAATTTTGACAACATAAAAAATGGAAAAAATTTACTAAAAATTTTTTGCTTTCATACATGCCTAGAAAGATTCGCCTGTTGATCCTGATCAATAATATATATGGATTATAGGGTCGGAAATGACTCCGAACTGCGTCGCAAGCTTCAGACTGAAATTGTAATACCCTGCAAGGGTATATAATTCAGTCATATTTATACGACTAATTTTTCTAAAAACCAAAGCTTAAAAAACTCATAACTCAGCCAAAAATTCATTAATTTGGACAAGGCAGGCAGTTCTGTGCTAGTTTTGAATAGATTAATCAATCTGCACACTCAAATTAAAGTTTTTGAAATTTTAAAAATTTGACGATTTTTGAAATTTTAACAATGTCAATTTTTACAACATAAAAAATGGAAAAAATTTTCCAAAAATTTTTTGCTTTCGTACATGCCTAGAAAGATTCGCCTGTTGATCCTGATCAATAATATATATGGATTATAGGGTCGGAAATGACTCCGAACTGCGTCGCAAGCTTCAGACTGAAATTGTAATACCCTGCAAGGGTATATAATTCGGTCATATTTATACGACTAATTTTTCTAAAAACCAAAGCTTAAAAAACTCATAACTCAGCCAAAAATTCATTAATTTGGACAAGGCAGGCAGTTCTGTGCTAGTTTTGAATAGATTAATCAATCTGCACACTCAAATTAAAGTTTTTGAAATTTTAAAAATTTGACGATTTTTGAAATTTTAACAATGTCAATTTTGACAACATAAAAAATGGGAAAAATTTACAAAAAATTTTTTGCTTTCGTACATGCCTAGAAAGATTCGCCTGTTGATCCTGATCAATAATATATATGGATTATAGGGTCGGAAATGACTCCGAACTGCGTCGCAAGCTTCTGATTTATAAAAATGGTGAAAATTCAAATACAATTGCCACTTAAAATCTTCATAAATTACAGTGGGGAAAAGCTGCGGAAATCGGTCGGAGAGCTTAAAAGAGGCATTGGAGAGGCCCTCTTCAAAACAGTTTACAACAAACCGGGCAGAGCGAAGAGGAAAGACCCCCACATCAAGTGCCTTTTGCCTGGATTTTCCATGTGAAAGGCAAAATCAATGAACAAGATAAACGTTTACTAAGTATGAGTACGAGCTAGGTACCATTTTTTGTATGGTTTTCTCAAACAAAACTGTATAAAGCAAGGCTGAAAAAGCACTTCACATAGAAGGAGCTCTGTTAGGCGTACAACTATGTGTGGTTAAAAGGGAAATTGTAAAATTTACAAAGTCCCCTGAAAAGAAAGAAGAAATGATACACGAGGAACAGAATGCCAGCTAAAGGTCTGTGGTAAAAGATTTACCTTTAGTTACTGAAGTTATCAAAAAGAGTTAAATAAAAGAATGCAAGAATGCAAATGCAACTATTAAATAATTTCTCGCTTGTCATGTGATTATTTCTCAATTATCATTAATTTTTGTATTTTTCCCAATAATTTTCCACAATCCTTAACCGTTCAATCATTTTTATTTAGCCAGCTGTGTGCTGGCTTTGCCATTTTTGCTCTTTTCCCCTGTCAAAGAGGAGAATTGCACTCCTGGCAGTAATTACCCAGGACACACGGGCACACAGACAAAAGCAATCGCGGCCCATAATAAATTCATAATTGACAGGGGCTCGACGGCAATGTGCCCTCCTGGCCGGCCTCCCCTTTCGAATTGGATTGTGCCCCCTTCTCACGTTTCTGGGCTCGGTCTTTGACAAATATCCTTGGCGAACGTCGGGCGAATTTCACGCATAAACAGGCTGTTTCCACTGCCACTTCCTGCACTTCCTACCACGTCCTCCCCTCGACGTCCTGTTATCCACTCCGCGCTCTACACGCCTCTCCAGCGGCACTTCCGGCGAAGCGACCCTGACACAGGGCCCTTTTCCAAACCCTTTGCCGGGTAATTGCGAAAACTATTAAGCCAAATTATGGGTTTTACTTTTCGCAGCGGCAACCCTTTTTTGTACCCAGCACTTGAGAGTTAGAAGTGCCGTGAAAATCAAGAGCACGCGAAATTATTATATAGATTTAACCCCGAAAATATAATATTTGCTGCTCTTTGAGGCGGTGGCGGCGAGAGTGCATTATATATGCGAGTGTGTGCCGGGAAAAAGGTTAATATTTGTGAGTTTGCCTCCCGCCTCGAGTTAACACGGCGGCGCATAATCCCCAACGATTCCCCCAGCATTCCCATGGCGCACCTTAAATGGCCCGTAAAAAAATTGCAAAAAAAAGGGGGAAACTAAATGGAATACGATAAAAACAGCGGCAATTGAGTAGGTATTACCGAAAGAACTCAAACAATTTACCCTGAAATACACCCCAAATGCAGGGGTTAAAAAAATGAAAAGTCATTTTCACATATTTGTGGAGCTAACGAAACATTTTTCACTTTCGAATAGTTTTTTTTTCATGTACTCATACATAAATTAAGTGACCGTATTTACGGGGAATTATTGGCTGCAAATATATTCGATGCTCGTTGGTTCGATGGGGCGAAATGGAGAGACACATTGGTCCAGCCATTGTGACAAATTGGGAAGCCATTGGGATTGGCATTTAAATGCTATTATAATTGCTAAAAAAAATCATATACTTCGATGAATTTGTAGAGAAAAAAGCGCGAATAATATTATTATACAAAATAAAAACAAGTTTCTTATTATGAATGCTAAATGTATTTAAAATTTATTAAAAGCTTACAATAATAAATATTAATCGTAAAGGCATTAAAATTCAATTTTACAGCTATTACAGCTTTCGTTTCTATCTCATTCTGCTCATTTCATTGTTTAATTAAATATTTCCCCACCTTTTCTAGGGTTTTAAAAAAATATATTTTCTGATTCCACTCCATTGCCGAAACGTGACCAAAAAATATAAGCTGCAGTGCATTTCGCCCATAAATTAAAATCAAACTTTTTTTCGTTGCCATTGTAACTCAAGCGAAAATCCTCACATGAACGCCCCTAAAGTATTTCCGAATTGAAATTCCTCAAATGCATCACACGAACGCATAAATGTTTGGTTCCACCTAAGGGGTCCGAAATTTTAATAACTCAATTACGCACACATTTGAATTCATTAGCGAAAGGATATGCATTGGGAGGGATAGCGCTGCTAAGGGTAGGCCGGAGGCAGCACACAATCAAATGTATATAAATCAAATTTAGCGCCGAAATGTGCAAAAGGAGTGGCGCTGAGAAATACAGGGGTTCCTTTTTATTATTGTTACTTTTTCCTATGCCAAAGATCCGCAGGGGTGCATATATATATGAATTTGGGAAATTATTACCTCAGCAGCCGAGAGAAAAACTAATAACCATGTAAGGATTTGATAATAAATCAAGGACGCATAAGAGGCGGAGTAAGGGAAATGGCAAACAGGAAGTGGAATAAGGATTGGGCTCATGCCACATTCTAAATCCGAATTTCAACTAGACAAATGAACGGCCGAGTCGAGCTCCTGTCTCTTTGCATATACCAAAGGTCTTTTATCCGGGAATTATATTTCTCGCATTTATCATGCGGATTGCACAATGCTTTCCGGGATAGCAGTTACATATGTTCTCCCATTCATAGTTCGAGCGAGGATCCCCCGGAAAATGCTCGCAGACAATGATCTCGAACGTTTCTTTTTCAGGTAGCTAAGTCCCAGTTTTCCCCCTCGGTATAATCCTCTTTTTTGGACGGTTTCCGAGTGGAATTTGTGCTACCCTCGGACGACAAGAACCTCTCGTTAGGTGGGATTAGCAAACTCAGCTTGACTGCTTTTATTGTTATTTTTGTTGTGTTGTGTTCAAATGTTCAATGAATCGAAATTGGGTTGTTCGAGGCGCTAATTGACAGCTCAATTGACGGGGCTGCTTCGGACTTATGAGGTCACTTAAGGGTCACTCGAGGGGCTTATCCGCAGCCCATAAAGTGGCTCGAAGAATGGTGGCAAAAAGAGTATGCAGATGTGTCTTATAAAGATTGGCTTGATACTTTTTTGTTAAATTTATGCAACTCAGTGAAGGAGTCATTTCCGACCCTATAAATCATATATATTCTTGATCATTAAAATTTATTAGCCGAATAAAAACTAACATAATAAACCTTTCCGAATTAAATTGAATGCTCTTTTGGCTTAGTTATGTAGTTTTTAAAACATTGATTTGTTTATAAAATTGACATTTAAAGGTATCGATTTAAATAGTAATATTTAAGATGATTAATCATGCATCCCCTTATTTTTAAAATGAAATGTACATTAAAGTTTATAGGGAAACTTTCTATGCGAACAATCTTAATTACTTACTTAATTGAACCACTCAGCCATGCCACCCAAACAAAAGAAACCATTGAATGTGCCTGAGCATAGGCGGCATTAAATAAGGCCGAAGGGAACAAAGGACACATGCTCTCATGTAAATTAAGATGCATATTTCGGGTAACTAATCTCATTAACACTTCACTTAATTTCACCGCCGCCTCCATTTATAATGCCGCCCCCTATTGCATTCAAAGTCTCTAATCAAATTTTCTAAATTAGAAAGCGTCGCAAGTGTTCACATTATTGGCTTAAATCCAATTTAATGGCAATTTTTGCTAAAAATGCAACTCAGCAAAGCTTAGTGTTTCTATAGAGTTTTATAATCTTTCCAGCCAACATCTGCTGGAATTTCTCCCTTTTGTGGCTCGGGTAACAGATTTTCCCTGCCCTAGTTGCGGCTTCTTAAGTCCAACCCATAAGTAGCCCAAAAATCCCAGGTTCTAATCTGTAAAGAAGAAGCCCCTAGGCGGCCCTCTCGACGTCTCAATTTCCAAATGACCAAGCTAATCACAAAGGCAGAAGGACTGGCAGAGCAAGGCAGGCTCTTCTTTCCCATCTGTCCTCCTCTAGTGCATTTGTTTCTCCCCTCCTGTTGATGACATAATTCCGCAGCGCTCGAGTTTCAGCCGCCTGACTTTACACACTCTAACATAATTAGGGTGAACTACCTACCACTACCCCCGGCCCTGTCCCCGTCCCCGTCCCTTTGTCTTGTCAAAATCATCCCAATTCCGATCCCAGCCCCTATATCACCCGGCCGGGACACACCCCTCAACACTTGTGTGCACAGCTGGCAGTCTTCGCAAAAAAAAAAAAAAAGAAAATCAAATTCAATTGCTAAATGAAAACTTTACTAGTTTTTTCTTCCTTTTGTGTGCTGTTTAATCTAAATTTATGCAAATGTTGTACAGCATTTGGTAGGGGAGAGTCATTGGAAAAGCAGGGAAACTCTGAACCCTCTGTGAAGTGGCATTAACTTGGCGTGGAAATGATTTAACCTGAAAAGTTAGGGTACTACCTACATATATAGGAGAGATGCAGACGTGGGAATACCCTTGCAATATTTAATTATAGTTACTCTAATAATTTAATTATCCATGGAGTTGAGGGAAAGAAATCGTATACATTTCGGAGTTGTTGAACTGGAGAACTCTGTAGCCCCTAGGGATCTCCTGCCTGTTACTTCTCACCGGTAACTGCAAAGGCGGCAAGGATGAAGAAACCCGACCAGCTTAAATAGGTGATCGGCTGGCCGCTGCCCTCTTTTACTTTCTCCTCGCAAAATTCGGCCCCAAATTTGGCCATGAAGGCGAGAACGGCCATTCCGGCCGTGTACACGCTGCCCTCGTTTATGGTCAGGAAGACCAGGGAGGTAATATTGCCCAAAATGGTCATGACCTTAAGGGTCTGCAAGGTTCCACTAATCTCATCTTCACTGCTCTCGCTGTTCAAGTACGCCATTACCACGCTCACGGTCAGCGGGACCAAGAACAGGCCATGGGCCAGTGCGATTTTGTTGCTCTCGCCGCCCATATACAGATCTACATTGACCAGGGGCAGCGGTAGGATCTCCATGATACCGGTCGTTTTTTCCTGAATCTTCCTTGTGTTGTCATCGCCGGCTAGACCATTGACCAGGCCCACAATTCCATGGGTCAATCCTATCACGCAGGAGGTGAAGGCCCAGGGATGCTCAGAAGGCCCGATCTTCAAGAGCCCAAAGCCAGCGGCTCCGCATAGTATTGCGTTCAAGGCAATGCTCAAATTCGCGTTGTCCGACATCTTGGAGGCGATTCGATTCTTTATGTGGTTTTCGGATGGATACTTCCACAATATTTCTGTTCCTGGATTGGATTTTGTTTGCC
Source organism: Drosophila bunnanda (assembly GCA_035046265.1). Taxonomy (NCBI): domain Eukaryota; kingdom Metazoa; phylum Arthropoda; class Insecta; order Diptera; family Drosophilidae; genus Drosophila; species Drosophila bunnanda. The sequence continues at coordinate 5,928,186 of JAWNOB010000076.1, read as the reverse complement.
TGTTAAAACTGTTAGACTGTTTCGAAGCTTTGCTCGTAGATTGCTTTGGAACTTGGTTGCTAAGTTTTAAGTGTTCATAGAATTTCTTAACATTACCTATTGTTACTAATATATATTACTCATATATAATATAGGGATCTATACCGAGAGGAAAAATCCCGTATCGAAAAAAAGGTGATCCGAAAATGTTATATTTTAACCAATGACCAATGTATTGGTCAATGTATTTCATAGAATATTCAGTAATTGAAACGTTAAAATTTCGATTTATTGACCTTCTTGTGCCATCCTAGTAGAATTCCCTCTGGTATATGCAAGGCTAAGAGCATAATCTGCCAGATACAGCCAGCCAGTGATTCCTGAGCGAAACTATCAACTTAATGCACTAAGATTTAACACTCACCTCAACCACAATCCAGTTAAGGTGAGAAAGGAAGGGGAATTCCCCAGAAGGAACTCTGACATTTATTATGGCGCAATTTCCCTTTCGAAGAAGAAACGTCCTGCCTTGCATAGAAATGCAAGGCGGTGGAGTCGTGGAAATCCACAAGGATTTGCTTGGCGATAGCTGAAAGCTTTTCCCCATCCCCTCGGCCTCATTTTCCTGAACGGATTTCCCTTTCGGGGATTTTGCACTCCCGCTTGATTGTTGTCAAAGGTCATGAAATATGCAAACAAAATAGTAGTAGCGCACATTGTTTGCTTCCTTATCCGATCCGATTAGCTAATCGAAGCCATAAACTGCATATAAAAATCTGACTCTGAGCTCGACCACCTGCTTTCCATTTTTAATGACTTTGGAGGAGGACAAGGAGGTGGAGGAGGTCTCAGTTCCCTTGGCTTTTAGGAGATTAATAGTTGCTCCGCCAGCTTTTAGTCGAATCGAATTGCCGGGAAGCTAGCTGACTTTTCAATTGTCTGCTCCCTCGGCTAATGGAAGGAAGTTCGGTTAAATGCTAATCACCAAATTGCCCTTTGATTGATAAACTCGCACACATCCAAGGGAGAAGCCGCAAATGCCGCACAACCACAAGTCCTAAGCCGAAACCATAATTAAATATTGCTCCCCAGCAGAGTTGGGGTGCAAAGTCCAAACTGGTTTCGACAATAATTACTGAAACTTGGCACGAAGTCGGACCGCAATTGCGAGATTTGCAAGGATAAAGGAAGGACGATGGGCAGGAGCATTGGATGCACTCGGAAAAGAGCAGAGTGCTGATATGCACAATTTACCTCGTTTTATATGGAGTTTTAAATATCTTTACAAATTATTCAGTGTTTTAAATTATTTTAACCTTAAATTCTCACATTGTGTTGCATTTTCCCCGAGAACTATTTTATTTGCAACTCATTTGAGTGTCATGGGAATCTACTGAGACTTTCTGCGAGTGCATCACTGACAGGAACGTGGACAGGGATAGCTCATCATCATTAACACCCATCCAAGCGATTCCCGTCGTCGATGGCAATGGGCTGGGATTGGGAGACGTAAGGGACGTAGTGGGACCGTCGAGACGTTGAGATCCCTGTCGCTTTCTGCTGGTTGGCGGTCGGAGAATTGTCGCTGTGCCAGCATAATAATAAGGGAACGACCGGAGCCAGGACCAGGGGAATCGATGACAACGTAAATCAATGCTCCTCCTAGCTGGGAATCGAGTCGAAACAATCATTAATTAATGTCAATCGAATCGAATTGAGCGAACAGATGAAATGAAATTTGGCGACAAACGTTTTCCGCTCGGAATCAGCGCAAATGAGCAGAGCTGCGGGTCCTCCCAGGTAGTCGTTGTCGTCGTAATCCCTGAAATATGTAATTCGGTTTCCTTCGCAACTGCCAGGCAACTTTTCATTCTCATTTTCATAGCAAACGTGCTCGTTTGGGAAATCTGCACACAAGTCCTGCCCGGCCCGGAAGAGGAAACGGACTGAGCGGAAGACTTGACAGCCATTTTTTTTTTTTTTTTTGCAGAACATCAACAAATGTCCGGCAATTAATTACGAAGAAAATTGTTAGCCAAGATGAGATGAATAATAAATGGGAGAAGTTTTGGGCAGCACAATGCAGGAAATAACAAGGCAACTTTGGTTGAGGTTTCAGGAGTTCTGTAAACAGAATTTTTAAATAATCATATTTTTACAATAAATAAACTAATGCAGTTGCAGGTTGATAATTTAATAACAAATATGGAACTCAAAAATACACATTTAATTTACTGCGAAAGCGTATTTCTTGTGTAAACTTATTTCCAAGCAATTAACAAGGGAAAACATTAAATACCGATACGATGATGGCTTTTGCAATACAAAAGAACGCTCGAGGGCCCAGAGAAAAGTCCTGCGACCAGACAACAATATGCTGCCAATATTAAAATGCATTTTTAATGCACTTTTGCACTTTGTGGTTGGCCAACTGCGTTTACCCTTTTTCCTGTACTCTTTGGATAACAGCAAGTTGACTTTGTTTTAATTAAAAAAAAAAAAATTCACACAGCGAAGGAAACAAGGAAAAAAACTTTTAAAGGAGCAAACAACAGACGAATCCTGACGAAATATTCGCAGCCATTTATCAGGCTGTTAGCGCTGAACGCGTCGTGTTCAATGCAAAGTGTTGCCAGCGAATGGCAGTTTAATGCACTTTTATTGGCATCCAATGGGCTGCTAACGGCAGAGAAAGCGCCAGGACTCAGGACTCATTAATTAAAAACACTTTACCTCGCTGGCGGTGTTGAAACAAAAAGTTTTCATCCCATCGACTATTTGTGCGAGGCTGGTGTGTGCACTCCTCTCATCTAACAATATTCTCATCACATCATTTTTCCTATATAAGGAAAGGGTTGATCGAGTTTCAGATACCCTGTACAGACTGCTTTAAAGAGAGCTTGGAAGGACCCCGAGCCTCAAACAAGCCCTTAAAAATGGCTAATTTATTTTATTTGTGTCATATTTTTTGCAAGCTTTTGCAATATTATAACAGAACTGAATATACCCCTTAAACTCCAAAGATACCCTGGTAAAAAAACTGCAAACATACGCAACAGGAAGTTAAGGAAAGGGCTTCCCCCGGAGGCATGTCAAACAAAATCATAAAATTTATTAAAACTGCCCCCAAAGCGTTGGAGCTTTTAATTAGACAGAGGCTGAACCTACCTGGCGAATCCCGTGTATCCTTTTCCGTTCCTCCGTTCTCCCTGGCTGCATTAAAAAGTTATTCCATCATAATAAATCTTTTTGGCCTGCGCTAGGTTTGCATAATTAGCCAGGAACTCGGACAACTTAAACTCCTGCACACCTCTCGGCACACCTCCGCAGACTCCTTGCCCCGGGGGCCTGTCATAATTATGCAAAAAGTGTGAAACTGAAGCTGTAGGAGCAGAAAGTTAACTAAACAAATGCGCTGCCCTTGTTGTTGCTGCTGATATCCCTGGCTCGGCTTTCACAACATAATTCGTTATTTATGACTTCAATTATGTTTGCCCGTGGCCAGACACAACACACCCAAAGGTTAAATGGGCGCAGCGAGCGCAACTTAACCTCAGCTCAAGGCATCGTCTCACCTTTGACCCCCAGTGGGCCCCCATCCCCCATTCGCCACACACACATTTGTCGTTTGTCGTCACCTCCTCAGTTTTTAGTGAAACAAGAGCCCGGAGTGACCCCGCTGGAGAAAGTGTGAACAGCAAGCAAGAAGATAACATTTTAATTACAGCTCCAACAAAGGGTTCCGCCTCCCTGAATATTCTTATGATAAATTAACCAGGGAAAGTGATTTGAAAGTTTTGCCCAAAGGCAGGATGTGGCAGGATTGTCCGGAGAGTGGAATACAGAAGGTCTTTCTTCACAAATGTATAGCAAATGTAGTACATACACAAAGGGCTTATAATAGAATTTCAGGATATAATATAATATAACATAATGTAATATATTAAAAAAGTAATTTTATGTTCCCTTTCAAATGATTATGATTTAGGCCAAAATTTAGTCATATTCTTGAACAACTATATTATTTTATGAAGAAGCTAAACGCATAATCTTCCGAACCATAAACTCATGTCAAATAAATTTCCCCCATCTCGAGCATTTCCCAGAACATTATTAATGCTTTCCTCTTCACAACATTTGTTGACAATTTGCGAAAGAGTTTTATTTGGTTAGATAATGTCAGCAGGGTTTATGAATAATAAATGCACGTGGCATGTAATTCACATCCAGAACCAGTCTGCCAATGGATATTAATAACAAAATAGCCAGCAAAAAGGAGCATTAAACAGTATATATAACATACAAGTGCATTGTTTTTATTACAATATTTGTACAGTTAATATGGAAATATTATTAATAAACTGTAATTACCAAAGGTTGCCTGGCCAGCACGTCTGTCATTTAAAATTTATACAATAAGCGCCAAAGATAAAAAAATACAAATAGTTTTAATAAATGAGTTTCCACCAAAGAGAATGCTTGTGAAAATTTAAAGCTAGTTAATCGGCGGTTGCAGCCGCGGAAAATCAACATCAGAAGCTGGTGGCAAAGTGGCTAACCTTGACCAAGACGGGCCACGGTCTTCGAGATCTAATGCCGAGTCGCAGCTCGGACCACTCTCAGCCTTGGGGGCTGAGAAAACACGTTTCTGCTTTTCCCACTTCTGTCCGTATAATATGTAGATATATATTGCCGATTTGCATGTGAATGGAAACTGAGTCACGGACGTCGGCAAATGTTGCATTTTGTGTTGATTTTCGTGAAAAGCGCTTAGTTGCCAAACTAAGTTGCTGGCTTCAAAGCAGAGGCAATTAAATTAAAGGCGAAAAGCAAACACAGATGGCCAGCCAGCTAGAACTCATTTCTTCTTTTAGCCAGAAACTTTTTCAACTGCCATTGTCAGCATAATATTTTATGCTTTAATTAGCAAAGCATTTCAAACGTGTCAGAAACGTTGACAAACAATTAGCTCTCCTCCCCATATTTTCAAGAATTTGGGGTCAGCAGAGAGAGACTGAGTCAGACTTTATCTCGGATCAGTGCGAAAAGCAAGCAGAAGCTGAAACGCCATAAACTTGGCAAACTTTAAGCTGGAAAGCGGGCTCGAACCGTTAAGGGCAAAACACACATGGTTACTCATGGCCAAGTAATTTGCTTTATGAGCTTATGGGCAAATAAATACAAAAGAAATTGTATGCAAAAAGAAATTGCAAAAGTAAATAATCGCATATTTAGCATACAAATTAGTTTTGCATATTAATTATGCAATTAAAGTGTGTCGCATATGGCAACTTAACTGGCGAGAGGAATAAAGTCGAATATAAAACGGAAAAAATGTCACAACAAATTGTGTGTAAAGGCAGCGAAGTGTAAATATTATTTATAGATTGATGGATATGCAAAGAGGCAAAAAAATTAACTCTAAAAGTAACAATTAATTGGAAAATACAAATTAATTTTGGCATTAAGAAAAAAATATATATATATGTAAAGGCGGAATGTGGCTGCTCTTTATTATTGAATATCCTTTCACTGAGCCTGTTAAAATCCATGCAATTAACTCAAAAAGTAGCAAATAAATGGGCAATGATTACAGTATGTGGCGTTTTTATTTCAATAACATTACAGCTATCAAAATACAAAGATAAAGGTCGCCAAAATTAAAGTTTCGCTTTAAAGCAGAAAACCGTAAACAAGCGCTGGCATTCCCCTCCGGACATGTCAACACCAATAGGGATCAATATTTCCCGTGAATATATACGAAGGTATGCCGGCACAACAACAATAATTAATTGATTTCGCTTGCCAGTAACATAAAATTAATGTCATTTTCGTTAACATTTACAAGAAGACCTTTTGTTATTTTCTTTTCTGTTTTCCCCCGTCTTTTATTGGCAGGGGAAGACTGCCATTTTGTGATTTGCAGCCATTTGTCAAATTTCGCATTCCACCTCCGCCTGCCCTCCCAGCTCTCGCACTCGGCACATAAATTATGAGGCCAAAAACCGCAGATCAATTTATTTTGTGGCCCGAGACAAGTCCTCCCTGCCATAACATCCTGTGACAATGTCAGGGGGAAATAGGAAAAACAATTAAAACCCACTCGCAGACTCGCACCGGCGACGGCGTCTGCGTCTGGGTGCTCCTACTTCCATAAAAATATATACTCGGTTGACTTTATCTACCTTTGGCCTGGCCGGGTGCTGATGCTGAATCTGATTTTGTTTCTCGAAAATTTTACTCTGTCTGCATAATTTTCGCGCTGTGGCTTGATAAATGTCTCGCAAATCGCCGGCGACACTTCTTGGCGGCCATCCAAACATTTATCCTTAAAAAATAGGCAGCAACAATTTGGGGAAGGAAGGAGGTTTCATTTTTTGCGAATATATTAATAACTGTCATTCGGCTGGGCCGCTGTCATTGTCTCACTCTACCCAGAAGAAAAAATAGGCACACACAATTCCTTTGATATTATTTCGCTTTACTTAAGAAATTCATATGTCTCTCAAGGCCTCTCCTCCTTCTCTGTCTCGTATTCCCTGCACTTCTTTTTTTATTCCATTATTCAACGGGGCGTGGATCCTGGATCCTTCATCCTTCGAGGTCCTAGCTTTAGGTGTGGTTGCAACTTTTGGCGCGTGTATATGAAAATTATGTTAATTTATACTCCGCTTCGCTGGGAGTCCTGCTGTTACTGCCTCGTTTTCTAGCCGGTTTCGTAGGCGGCGGCTTCCCCCTGGGGCGTCTGTTTGGGTTAACTTAATGTTCTTTAAGGTATTGCCGGGATGTATACGACTTTCGGTTAAGGTTTGACTGCTACCCATATTAGGATCAGATTGAACGAGCTTTTTGCAGGCTTCAAGCCAGGTTGACACTCAAATGGAGCATTCACTGAGCTATTTTCCCCATAAATTCATCAAATGCTTAATAAGGTCTATCGGAATATTAGAAATACTTAAACTATAGGATGAGTTTCCGAAATATTTTTAAAAAGATGTGGAACCTAGAGGGTAATCAGACAGTCGACCCCGTTGCTGTTCAACTCCTCCCTTAAGCTGTTCGTGCCACGTCTGTTGCTTGCGTGTGCCTTTTTTTATGCATTAAATTAGGCACCCTTCGTCTGGTGTGGAATATGTTATATTTTTCTGTCTTCAACAGTTTGGCAGACGCTGTCAACGTCACAAATTTGTGTAAGCTTCTTAAAGGGTTAAGGCCAAAGGAAAGCGAGTTGCACAGGCCAGACAGCCGCATAATAATTTCTGCCCAGAAACATGTTGCACAACGAGAAATTATAGAAATTCCCGCCTGACTGCAATTTCCAAAATTTATGAGGAATAAAACCACAATATTGATCACATATGTTCAGTGCCAACTTTAACGCTGTGAACTCTCCGTTTTCGTCTATGGACGATATAAATATATTGCGTAATAAGCCAAAACTTAGCATAAATTTATACTGAAGATGCGGACAAAGTTTTGCGGTCCGAATGGCACTTCTGGCTAGGGCATTGCACATTAATTATGATAATATTTCTTCGACTTTAATAAGTCGGAGTGCCTGGAGCAGGAGCCTGAGCTGTTGAATATGCAAACTGTTTGTCCTGGCTGGCCACTTGTCCACTTGTCTCTACTTGTCTCCACTTGGCTGCATTATCAGGTAATTACACTAAGACGCTTATAAGCCCTTCGAAAAGTAGAGGGGCCCAGTGCAAGATGCAGATAGAAATGAGGTGGCCAAACCTATTGTCTCCGTTTGCATTAATTAACTGGCAGCTGGGAATGCCTGCCATGTTCCAGGTCCTCGAAACAGCACATTCATAATACGGAAAACAAATGCAGACTGCTTGCATTGTAAAGGGAAACTCACTCAAATTGGGCCATAAATAATGCAAATGTGCAGTGTCTGTTCCTGACTCGAAAGTGAAAACTGGACTATTAATTCAATTGGAAATTTATGCACCTTGTTTATTGATTGATAGTCCCAGCGTTGGCACTTTTTATACAATACGTATCTAAAGTTATTTCCCAAAGCAATATCAGGCCTTAATTCATGCAAACATTAGTTAATAAATCAATATTTGATTGTGGATACACTTGCTTAATTATTAAGCTAAAACTTGCGAAAGAATTGTCTATTGAAGAAGTAATAACTTAATCAAAGTTATTATTATTATTAGTCAGTCATCTTTGACTGATTTGGCTGTATATATCTAATGTTTCTGGAAGTATTTGCTTCTAGGGGGTCCCTTGTATTGCAATTGTCAACTCTTTGACATTGCCATGGGGAGGATTAATTGCTCAGGTCCCATTTCTTACCTACTTGCCCCGCGACCACACCTGGCTGAATGAGGTGATATCACAGGAAATAGAGCTGCAACCGCAACATAAATGGATATTTCCCCTACTTTTCCTCAGTTGCATTTCGGCTAACTTTCACATAGGGCAAGTTGATATCTAAATCTTGAGAAAACCAAAAAAAAAAAAAAAAAAAGAAAAAGGAATAAAGAAATTACAGGGAAAAGCCCTCTAAAACTTTCGCCGAAAAAGGCACCTGTGTGCCACTTTTCTGCAGACTTTCCTTTCAACTTTTGGCTATTGCTTAACACTTTTGCACCTCTCTGCTGCATAAATCAAAGGGGAGAAGAGAAAAGAGGGGCTAATAAATTTGTACACATAAAACTTGATTGATAAAGGCCATAAATAATCGCAATAATAAATAGAAAACGGTCATGACTGGTCAGCAAAAAGTAAAAGGCCGCGACACGGCAATTTGATGTAACAACCAATCATTATTAATAGCCACGAAAAATGAAAAACGAAAATCCAAAAAACCGAAAAAACCGAAAAGTTAAAAGGAAACTGCACACACACACAGCGGAAAAAAGAAAAGTCAGAAGTTTAACAATAACAAGTTTTGGCTCTCTGAACTCTGTTGTTTAACTCGCATTGACTTCCAGCCGCTTCGAGATGGAAAGCCACCCATAAATCAGCAATAATTATCTTTTTATATTGGTCTGAAATTGCCCGAATGCAGGTAGCTGATAAATCGTTGCTGATATATTGGAAATTACCCGGCAAAAGCTTATAGAGAGACTCCAGCTCCAGTTCGGTTGTGCACACATATGTACCTTTGCTCGCCCGTTCATGTGGCATTTGATTTTTCCTTTTATTCTGCGGAAATTGCATACCAATTTGTGGTAGACAGCAGCCCCAGACTTGCACACACATGTGCCGGCTTCGCCGCTTTTCTTTGCTCTTTTGAAATCAACAAGGAGCTGGCCACAATGGGCTAAATCTGGCAAGATAAATAACTTTTTGCTTGAAGTTTTCTCTTTACAGCACTATTTTGAAATCTATAACAAGTGCCTAATAGGGCAGGGCCTTTGTGTCAATGTATATATATTTATGTATATGATAAATATTTGGGAAAATCAAAGCTTAAAAATATTATAAAAAAGCCAAAAATGTACTAATTGCAAAATTCGGTAAAGCTTTTCTGTGTTAATTTATTAGTTTATTTCGAACATTGCTAGATCGACTCTGCTGTTGACGCTGATAAGTAATATATATAATTTATAGGGTTGGAAATGACTCCTTCACCGCTTTTTACAAACGATTTGCCTAACCAAATACGCATTTTGCACCATTGTTCACGTTGCAAACTTTGGACACAGCGTTTAACCAAAAATATTCCCGTTAGAAAATCAAAACAGGCAACACACAAAATTCAAGTAAAAATCACGTTCCTGGTCAAAAGACGCCAACGTGGCCAAAAGAGGGCAAAAAGAAGCAGAAAATGTGAAGGAAACAATAGCCACAATAATGGGGGCCGTGTGTGTCTGCGATGCGGATTACCGAAACTAAAGTTGATTTTTATTGGGAATCGAGTGAGGGCATTAAATTAAATCTATTTGTACAATTTATAGACGGAGGCACAACTGAAGGGAAATGGGGGTGAAAATCACTTCAAGTTGGGCCAATGCTTTCCCCGCCGAGGCATGGCCACTGAACTGGACAAACGTTCCTGTGAAAACTGCAGACACGGCATCAAATAAAACGCGGAGTGGCGATCTGAGAGCCCAGAGGACGGCGACGACGATGACGATTTTTACCAGCTACAAAAAGAGCTAAATAAATAAATATCACCAGCAGCAGCAGGAAGAATGGATAAAAAATAGATTTGTGCTGTGAATAAGCACACATGGCTACGGAGCGTATGTCGACACAACGTCTCGAATGCTGCCCGTCGCCCGCGCTTTTTCTTTTTTATTTTCATAGCTGTGAATGTGACATTGTTCAACTTCAGTTGCAACAGTTTCCCTTTTTTCGATACCCATTACTTGTAGAATAAAAGGGTATATAGCATTTGTCCCCAGTTTGGAAATACCGTCTTAAGAAGAGCAATACCTTTATTTGCATTATCATTTCTTTAATTTCTTTCGGGGCAAGTTGTTTCATAAGGATCAGAAATGAGCAACAGTAACAGTATTAGCAACACTTTTCCCTCACGAGAGACCAAGGTATTTTCATGGGCGGGACTCACTTTATTTTCGGTTTAAATCCACTCCACAGTTTGTTGCAATTTCCTCGCTTTTATTTGTGTGGGAAGTGTGAACCGATTCTTGCTGACTCGGGAAATTCAAGCTGCAGCTTGAAACTTCTTCTCGGAAGGAGTGAGAAGGGGATCTGGTTTATGCGGTGCACTGGCAGAGAGCAGAGGGATATCTAAGTGGTTTTATAGGTTTCATACAAATTCGACTGCGAATAACTAAACTACAAAAAGAGGCGGTGGCGTGCAGCAAAAAGAGAGAAAAAATCTCATTGCAGCACAACTCAATTGTCAAAAGTTAAGCGACATCTCATGGGGCGGTCGAAAAGTTTCACATTACACGGAGCGGACGGCCGCTGGCCAGCTGGCCGACCCGATTTTTAAAGTCGAATGCGAACGCAAATGCATCTCAGTCCGTTTTCCGTTGGCTTTCCGCACGTTTCCGGCTGACCAAACAAAACTTCACTCAGCCGTCAGTCAGTCATGCAAGAAGCAAAGAAATCAAATCACTCTTGGCCGCAGCTGCACATTTTGGGGTCTGGTCTCCTTCTGGCCCTCACTCCTGCTCTTTAATCCGCAGCTGCCCGGACTGCACTTCATGTTTATGCCACAATTTGCAATTTTGCGGCTTTCATTTACGGAAATTATTCGGGGCGAAGAGTAATTTCCCAAAAGTGTTGGAAATACAAGTAATAACAGGTCGTTTCTATTCCCAGAATCACGAAAAGCTGAGAGGCTAAATCTGATGAACCCAGATACTTTATATACTTTTCTGATTGAAATTAATATCTCGTTGAAATTTAAACTAAACAAAGAAATGAAAGCGTTATTGATTAGCTCTCGGATTCAAGATAGTAAATTTCTATTCATCTATAGGCAATATATATTATATTTCATTGCATTTAATGCTTGTCTCATTGAATACATTTAAGACAACATTTCGCCATTGTCAAAGTCAGTTTATTAGTCTAAAGCGCAATTTTAATTAAAATTGAAAATCAAAAATCACATTTCACTCCGACAAAATTCATTAGAAATAAGGATCCTTCCCCCACCACATAAACCGCCGAAGCCGAAGCCCCAGTCAGGCAAACAAAGACTGACTAACAAACAAGCGGAAAGTTCCGCTTCGACTCAAAACGTTTAATGCTCAAATGTCTTAATTGGTAAATAGAAAACGTTGGAAAAAGAATGGCAAACAAGCTGCAGCCGGGAGAACTTTTCCAGCAAAACTTTTTTAACTGCGAACAAATTTCCACACAAAAACCAAAGGGAAAAAAGCCAACGAAACGTATAACTTAATTGAAACTTAATGAGAAAATGCAGCCGCATTGTTTGCCAGTGGCAATACCTGGCCAGATGCGTATCTTAAAGATGCAAACGTGCAGGTGTCTGTCGGCTAAGTGCGACAGTCATTTGCCTGATTGCCACCGAGACATTAGGAGCTCTGTTGTGTTGCAACGTGGAACGTGCCCCGAGACAAAAAGAAAATACCTCAGTTATGCGATACTCTGACACTCAGATACTAGATACTCGTAAGGGAATTACGCAATTCTTTTGTTTACATTTATCTCTGTTTTTTCTTGCAGATGCGCTCACCTGGTCGCAGCAGGTGAACGTGGAACCCAACACCGCCCTGCTCAACGAGGGAGATCGCACCGAGCTGCTGTGCCGCTACGGGAGATCCATCAACTATTGCCGCATCGAGATCCCGGGCGAGGAGAAGGTCCTCAACCTGTCGCCCGAGTGGAGCAAGACCCCCGGCTTTACCTACTACGGAGCGGGTCTGACCGCCGGCCAGTGCGGCGTCAGCATCGAGCGGGTGAAGGCCAGCTATAACGGCCAGGTCAAGTGCAGTCTGGGTGTCGAGGGCGAGGAGCTTTCTGGCACCATCGATCTGGTCGTGGCATGTGAGTATTGAAAACATTAAACATATTTACAATATCTTAACAGCAAAACAGGGAACTAATTTCAGTGACCCAAAGTTTATATGACAGACTAAAATTATAGTACCCTACAAGGGTATTAAGACACCTGTGCGTATACGTAATTTTTTGGGATTATAAATGCCTGGAATAGTATTTAAACCAGAAAGAGAGCTTACTTCTGCCATTTTCCAATAATTTGAATAGAATCTTATCAAAAATCGATAATGACGAAGCTAAAATTATTCGCATTCTTCAAAATGATATTTATCCATATTTTTATATCAGAAATCTATATTTAAAATACAAATAACTAAGCCAAAATAGCATTAATTTTAATTTGGAAAGCTGTGCCATGTTAGTTTTTATTAGGATAATAAATCTGCATACACAATTAAAAATTTTACATTTTAAAAAAATTTTGCCAATTTTTGACAATATTAACGATTAACCCCTTATAAAATTTTTAAAATTTCGAAAAAATTCATTTTTTCCCGGACATAGCCAGATCGATTCGGCTGTTGATGCTGATCAATAATATATACGGTTTATAGGGTCGAAAATTATTCCTTCACTACGTTGCATGCTTATGACTAAATTATAGTACTCTGCAGGGATATAATGACACCTGTGCGTATACGTAATTTTTTGGGAATATAAATCTCTAAAATATAATTTAAACCGCAAAAATAACTTACTTTGGCACGCCGAAGTTTGTAGAACGTTGGTGTTTGCAATTAAATTTGCTAGGATCGTATCGGAAATAACTAATAGCTTACCTGAAAATATTTGCATTAAAAAAAAAGATATTTATCAATATTTTTATATGCTTTTTTAAAAAAAATCAAAGTTTAAAAAGCTCATAACTATGCCAAAAAGGCATTAGTTTTAATTTTAAAGATTAAAAGATATAAATCTGCATACATAATTTAAAATATAAAATTTTTTTAATATTTTGCCAATTTTTAATATTTTAACGATGTAACCCCTTATACATATAAAAAAAAAAAAAATTTATGTTTCCCCGGACATAGCCAGATCGATTCGTCTGGTGATGCTGACTGAGTTGCATGCTTGTGAATAAAATTATAGTACCCTGCAAGGGTATAACAGGGAATCATCTAGTTTTTGTAATTTGATATTAGTTGTATGTAGGTTATTTAAAGTGATTTTAAGTTCTATGCTTCGGAACCTTTACATTTAAAAAAAAAAAATTTCTCTAATTTCCCAGTGCGTCCCCAGCAGCCCATTATTGAGCTACTGACGCGGCCAAATCGCGAGGGTTACTTCAACGAGAACACCGAATTCAAGGCTCGCTGCACCGTTCGCGATGGTCGCCCGCCGGCGAACATCTCATGGTTCATCGACAGCATGCCGGCCAACAAGCGGACCACACCCCTGGACATCCGTCCCTCCTCCAACACCAACAGCAACTCCAGGGACAATGTGGAGCTGTCGACCTCCGAGCAGGAGATTCAGTGGCATCTGTCGCCGGAGGATAGCAACCGGAAGCTGGTCTGTCGCTCGCACCATCAGACCGATCGTGAGAGTTTGCCGCCCCAGGAGGCTGCCTACATCATCAATGTGCGATGTAAGTATATAGATACTGATATTTAGATTTAAGGAAATCCCTCATTTGGAATATTTAGTTTCAAGGCCCCTGCGAATATAATTCGTAGTATTTCTGATTCGATTTGTAGCGCTAACCCCAATTCTCTATTATTCAGATGCCCCCATCCATCAGGTCGATGCCGCCGTGTATGGACTGTATCTGGACCACACTGCCATTGTGAATATCACCATTAAGGCCAGCCCGCAGCCCAAAATCGAGTGGACTATCGACGGAGCGATCGTGTCGCAGGGACGCACCGACGGACGCTATTCGGCGTACGAGCCGCAGTATTTGGGCAACGACGAGTACAATGTGACCTTGGCCATCGCCGGACTTACGCTGGAGGACACCACGAAAGTGTACCAACTGCGGGCCACTAATGAGCTGGGCATGACGGACTACCAGGTGCGGATTAGCTCGTCGAGCAAACCGCCGAGCAGCAGCCTCGATGTGGCCGCGATTGTTGGCATTGTGGTGGCTGTCGCTGTCCTGGTCCTCATTGTCCTACTGATTCTCTTTGCCCGCGCCACCGGGCGATGGTGTTTTGGCGGTAAGTCCAGCCACTGCTCTACCTTTATTCGTTTATTTTCCATGCACACATTTTGCTTAAATTTCGTGGGTGAACAACAACGCAACGCAATGTCATCATCATTAGCCACTCAGCCACATCAACAAAAACATTATCATCATCGTCTTAATGGCCACCACTATTGTCTCATCATCAGCTATGCTAACAATAATTTCTGGCTTCAGGTTCTCCACCCTCCGCTCCCCAAAAACCGCCCCAGCCACCCACTTTTCCATCCACAACTCCACCAAGAGCCACCCATCCATCCTGCAATTCATATATGTACATATGGGTTTCGGGGTCTGAGGTTCGCCGCAAGCCGTTGTTAACTTTCGACGCATTGTGCGGCTTTTAAATTTTAATTAGCGTTAACCTAGCAGAAGGAGGACGCTCCTCCAGCCCTTTTCCCGGATGAGCAAGCGGCAAGCCGTAGAAAGCTCATCTAATTAAAAAAATTTCACTTGACTTTCGCCAACGAGTTTCGGGGTGAAAAAAACACGTAGCTGAGGCGGAAAAAATTCTTGGAAATGTGTATATGTACCAAAAAGGAAAGGGCTTGAACATATCCAAGAGTAAAACTAGAACTTTGTTAAAAATATAGATTAAAATTAAAGAAAGCGAATATTTATGTTAATAAAGAAACAAAAAAAAAGGACGCAAACGCTCCTTGCAGTTAGCCATAAGGTCATGGGCTATCGATCAAGCGTTTTGTTTTTTTTTTTTTTAAATTGGGATTAAGTATTTGAAAAATTAAAAATGTTATGTTCATTTTTCTAAAAACTAAAGCTTAAAAAACTCATAACTCAGCCAAAAATCCATTAATTTCGACACGGTAGCCAGTTCTGTGCTAGTTTTGAATAGATTAATCAATCTGCACACTCAAATTGAAGTTTTTAAAATTTTAAAAATTTGACGATTTTTGAAATTTTAACAATGTTAATTTTGACAACATAAAAAATGGAAAAAATTTACAAAAAATTTTTTGCTTTCGTACATGCCTAGAAAGATTCGCCTGTTGATCCTGATCAATAATATATATGGATTATAGGGCCGGAAATGACTCCGAACTGCGTTGCAAGCTTCAAAGTGAAATTATAATACCCTGCAAGGGTATATAATTCGGTCATATTTATACGACTAATTTTTCTAAAAACCAAAGCTTAAAAAACTCATAACTCAGCCAAAAATTCAGTAATTTGGACAAGGCAGTTTGTTCTAGTTTTGAATATATTAATCAATCTGCTCACTCAAATTAAAGTTTTTGAAATTTTAAAAATTTGACGATTTTTTAAATTTTAACAAGGTGAATTTTGACAACTTAAAAAATGGAAAAAATTTTCAAAAAATTTTTTGCTTTCGTACATGCCTAGAAAGATTCGTCTGTTGATCCTGATCAATAATATATATGGATTATAGGGTCGGAAATGACTCCGAACTGCATCCCAAGCTTCAGACTGAAATTGTAATACCCTGCAAGGGTATATAATTCGGTCATATTTATACGACTAATTTTTCTAAAAACCAAAGCTTAAAAAACTCATAACTCAGCCAAAAATGCATTAATTTGGACAAGGCAGGTAGTTCTGTGCTAGTTTTGAATAGAATAATCAATCTGCATACTCAAATTGAAGTTTTTTTAATTTTAAAAATTTGACGATTTTTGAAAGTTTAACAATGTTAATTTTGACAACATAAAAAATGGAAAAAATTTTCAAAAAATTTTTTGCTTTTGTACATGCCTAGAAAGATTCGCCTGTTGATCCTGATCAATAAAATATATGGTTTATAGGGTCGGAAGTGACTCCTTCACTGCGTTGCATGCTTCTGACTTAAATTATAATACCTTGCTTGGGTATAAAAACATAAAGAAATTTATGCCACGACCCTCAAGAGCAACAATTAATTTATTAATTAATTTAACAACAGATGGTAGGAAATAAATAAATTAGTTTAACCTAGAAAATATATAAAAAGTACCCACAACTTAAAATAACAACACAATATTGTACTTTAACAAATGCATAATGCTCAGGACATAAGCCTAGAATATAAAAAAAAAAAAAATACGAAGATCAAAACATAAAAAAAACCCTTAAAACTAAGAAATGTTCAAAACTCCTAAAGAAAATATATATTTATGCAAATAAGTTAAACACTTGGAGATACTCTTTTGGTTGTCGCTAATGCGCCATAATTCATTCATCCCAATTGATTATCGTCAATTCTTGATTCACTGTCGCCGAGTTTTTTATGTATTGGATTGTTTAAAAACATATATATATAAAAGAATATAAATATTTAAAAAGAATAAATATATATATAGACATTGATATTTAAGATTAACCAAGACAACTGTACAACTCTCTCACTCTTGCTGAGCAAAAGTGTCTACAATTGACAACAACAAGAAGAGCTAACATTTAAAAAACTGAAAATTGTTCACTAAATTCTGCAAAACCAAAACAAGTACTTTTCGTTGCTTTCAATGTTAATTAAATGCCTTTATGTAAAATGTAATTCCCCGTTTCTCTATATTCGGTTCTTATTTATTGAATCTCCCTGTATTTTCCGCTTGATAAGCATTACTTTGGTAAATGGACTAACCTCAACTTTATTATGGAAACTTTGTGGTATCTTCAAGATCGAGTCGACGCTCTGCCTCTGTCTATCTCTATCTTCCCACTTCTCTCTCTCTATCTCTTTCTGCACAAAAAGCTAAATGTTAGTTCTTTTTGTTGTTTCCGATGTTTTTACAGGCGCCACTTTGAACACGGACGTGGGCCCCGATTCCGAGGCCCAGATCCATCCGGAATTCCAGGACGATGAGGAGTTGGATGGTCGCGATAATGGCGATGAGCATATCGATACCACGCAACAATCGGAGGAGGCCACGCCCCCCGTCACCGATAAGTTGGAGGCGCAAAAGAAGGCCGACTTGAAGAAGAGTGCCGCTGCCACGGCAGCGGCGGTTATAGCCGCCGGCAATGGCAGTCAGCACAATTTGAATGGAACAACCATTGAAGCTCCCAAACCGCCGAATACGTCCGTTTAGGCCATGCGAGAGCCCCTTAAAATTCCCAACCAATTCTTTGGCCAGTTTAGCGGCACGCACCTTGTAATTCCCAACTATTTGCTTGGGTAGTTTCTGCTGTGTGTGTGTGCCCAGTTTGCTAAAAGCAAACGGGAAAAGAAAAGAAACACGACATATATATAAATATCTCCAACCACACCTTGCTCTCTCGTAAAATATACACAATATTTTAATGCAAATCTCAAAAAGCGCACAATTTAATAACGAAAACAAAAATCGAAATATCTATATAGAATTATACAAAACAAAAGAAAACATTACCTTAGGCCAAATAATTTTAAGTGACCAATTTTCGTAAGTCGCGAATCTCAAATCCCCTAAAACTTGAATCTGTCCACTCGAATACATACCTTAAACGTATGCATATTATAATAAATCGAAGTAATCCAATGCATTGTATAATATTTTGTCCAGCGAATATTGCTTTCTCCCGTCTCCGTATTTATTTAAGCTTTTCGCCCTGCCAGCAATTTGCATTTTCAATTAATTATTGTATTTTTCCTTCATTTTTGTTTCGTGTATCAATAAAATCAACATGTCTATGATTTACTTTAATTCGTATTAGTTTTCTTGCTGTTCTTTTGTAATTTTAGAACTTTGTGAAGTAAACAAACAAAAACAAATAAACAACCACAAAAAATTAACAAATATGTACGTTTTGGTGTGAAATGAATGAAATAGCAAGCTGATGCTGATGATGATGATGTTTTTAGGGCTGGGGATGTCTTGTCTTGTCTATTTTCATCTACCATTAATCATAAAAAATCACTTTTATGTAGTGCAAATGATTGTCTTGTATTTGAAAGCATTTTTTAATGAACTTTATGTATTTTCTTCCAAACAGGCAAATCAATCAAGACGCCCACGAACGAAACGTAAGTACAACGAACCCAGAAAGTGTCAAAATTGTTTCAGAAAGGGTAACAAAAGAAGGCCACATTTGAATCATAATTAACCCAACAACGGTATCTGGTTTGCTTAATTTTTGGTTTTAATTTTCCAATGCCATTAATCCGTTTATCCATTTTACTAAAATAACATTTGCGTATGTAGTTTCGGATGTGTGTTTGTTTGTCGTCTACTTGCATGTGACTCGTATCTCCCTCGGTCTCGAGGAGCTTCAATTTAATTTTCGTGCATTTACATCGTCTCTAGATATAGAACCAGCTCTCATTATCTCATCTTAGGTTACATTTTGAGAGTAAAAATTCGAAAATTTACAAAACCTAGCTTAAGCACACGCATACCCCACCACACACACTCACACACACACAAAGTCCTGTGTTTCGTCTTGTATTTGAATGTCTTAGAGCTTAAAAAAAATGAAAAGCTTTAAAATAAAATTCAAAATTCCATTGAATAAATATAAATCATGCTGTCACACACACACACACACACACACACATTATACACCCTTAAAAAACGCTCGCTAGTCGCTCTGCCACGCCCACTTTGCTCGCTCGCCCGCCCACCAAAATCGAAAAAAACATAAAATCGTTGTTTGTCAGCCTCTGTCTCTGTCTATCTCTCTCCTACCCTCTGAATACCATACCAGCGCTCTCTTGCTGTCTCTGTCTCACGCATTTACTAAAATAAAAACGGTTAAAAAATAGTCGCTGTCCAATAAATCATTCCAACAAAAAGTATATAAACTAGAGGCAACCAAAAGCATAGAAGTCAACAACATAAGACTCTATAGTTTTAGAGCCACATTGCTTATGCATCACAAAAAACAATAATGATAATGATAATGATAATAATAGAACATAATATAAATAAATAAGCGAAAAGAAAGAAACGCAAACAATCTTCTTGCCATGTTTTGTCTTCTTTTTCTACTACTTTCATATGTGTATATGGACAACAAACAACAACACTGCGACAACCCCACAAAAACCCCCTCAAAATACGTAAAATAACATAAATAAAAAATAAAACCTAACTACCCCAAAATAACCAAAAATCACCCAAAACACCGAGCAGTCAGAGCGATAAGCAACTGGAATTGGAGACCCAGCAGAGTCATGGCCAAAACGTGGCCCTACTGGAGACCCCCAATGGCATCACCCTGCTGGGCGCCAGTAAGCTGCGCGAGTCCAACGGCATCCAGGCACCCAATGGCACCCAGGATCGCCTCTCCGTGGAGACGAGACGCAGGCACAATGACGACGACGACAGCTTTGAATATGGCACAGATCGCGAGAGCAGTGTCTACAATCCCACGACTCGTCCTCTGAAGAGCATCCTGATGAGTCAGGCCGGGGGGCGCAACTCGAGGAGTTCCACGAGCGACAAGGAGGACGGCAATGAGCATGCGGACCTCCTCCAGAAGGGGAACCAGCTGGGCATTCCCGAGTCGCGCTTCTCGCGCTGGCTGCCCAAGGATCAACGCGAACTGATCGAAAAGCAGGCCATGCTGCTGTCGGGACGAGGCCAGGCCAAGGCTCCGCCAGCAACGCCACCGAAGCCACAGAAGCCGCAAATTGGTGACACAATAACTGCAAATAGCAGCCATGCAACGACGACGGCAGCCACACCGACGACGCCAAAGATACCACAGGAAACGGAAATCTGAGCGTGCCACGTATCCCTGTGTCTGTGTGCGCGCGTGTGACATCCATATTTATTTATTTTTTACTCTTTGGGAACAGGAAGCGAAGCGCAGCGGGATTAGGAATGCAATGGAGCAGTTTTTTGGCAAATCGGGGATTTTTTTGGCGGGGAAGCCGAGGTAGAAATAGCAAACGGAATAAACACAATGGATTTTTTAGGCATTTTTCAAAAAAGATGTACCACAAATCTCTGGTTTTCTGTGTGTTGCTATACTTCCGCTTTTTATAGTCATAAAAAATTCTACTAGAATGTGTTAAATAATATTTATTTCCGAATAAAATCCTATCTATTTCCTAAAGAGCAACGAGCTATTAGTTCAGCAAAGCCCCTAAGAACGAACCAACCGAAACGAGTGCCTTGGGAAAATATACTTTTTAAAACGTAATTAATTAAATAATAACAACAGTTAAATATCAACAGTTACCGAGACTAAAAATCCTTAAAAGCCTGCCACAAAACTGACTCCGAAAGTTGTCCTTAAGCTTCGTATCAACTCATAAACGATTCCTTACACCCACAGAAACAAAACCAAACTGCAGACATTTAAGACCTAAAACCAGATCAATGGAAACTGATTCATATCATAGAGAGATTGATGCCGGCTTGAAATTAAGTTATTATCGAATACGTTCAATCGAAATGCGTTTGCATGGCAAGCATGAAGCGACAAAATCATTGTTTTTACACGTATTTATATTGTAGTCACTCTCTCCTAGTGGAAAGGGTACATCTTAAGCCGAGCACTCTGTACTTTATCACTTTAGAATTTAATTTCGAGGGCAGAAAACCTAAAATAAAACTTTGAGTTAATATCTAGCGAGTAAACACGAAACGAAAACCATAACTGTAGCTTAGGACCTTTTGATACAAGTTGTTTTTCCTTTTTATTAATTTACACAAAGCGTATGTTTAATATTTAATTAACGAAAATAAAAACGGTTAAGATCAAGAAGTTTTTATGGTCTGTATTTATTTATTTTCACTCTGAAAACGTGTGACTGTGTGTGAGAGGAGTGCTTTTTGAGTGAAAGGGCATTTAGTGTCTGTGTGAGTGACGTAAGCTGAAAGGAAAAATTCTAACAATGGAGCACACATATCAAAGCGGAATTTCCCCCATTCCGTTTTGCATTTTGCGAGCATAACAAAAGCAATATCATTAA
This sequence comes from Drosophila bunnanda, assembly GCA_035046265.1. NCBI lineage: Eukaryota > Metazoa > Arthropoda > Insecta > Diptera > Drosophilidae > Drosophila > Drosophila bunnanda. The sequence continues at coordinate 5,906,689 of JAWNOB010000076.1, read as the reverse complement.
AATACAATAGCAATTTCATATATTTATGCATACATATATGAGAGACTAACACGCAACGCCAAATACACGTGGAAACATACAAATACAAGCACAAACACACACTCAGATATTTGTAGGTAGGAAAATGTATCTGCCAGATACTTGTTGAACTTTGCCAGACTTCAGGCAGACAGACATTCAAATGAGGCGAAAAATATTTATAGAATATAAATGGAACTCATTTCGGGCAGAGCGAAAGCGAACGAAGGTTAAAGGGGGCCAGAAATGGGTTAAGGCTCGATGGCAGAAAAGCCCTTAAAGTAGCTTAAAAAGAATTATTATTAAGGCCAGCTATTCTGCCTGTTTAAAATTACAGGTACACTTTCGCCACAACAATGTGCCTTTTCAGAAATTAGTACAAAGTGGAAAACTTTAAACCCGGGCTCTATCGAATTCTTTGGCCAACAGCAATTTGTAATTTAAATGAGATACAAAAGTTTGCCCTCTTGGAATATCTTTGCTTTTTGCTAACACAATTTGCCGGTTTTAATGGATCCAAGCACACACACACACGCGCACAACACACACAGCAATAACAATTACGCCACTTACCCCAACAAAAACAAAAGTTCGTTTTAAGCCCACTAACAACCAGAGATAGTGAGGGGGAGTCTTCTAATAATCCCGGAAAAGTGCCAAGTTAAGACGACTTCTAACCACACACACACACACACAAACGACTAACCCGAACGGCCACCCGGCTTTTATTTTATATTTAAATATTTCGACTGACAAGCAGCAGTAATTAGTAGCTAAAAAACCAAATCAAACATAAAAATCATGCTCAACCCATAAAAAATGCCTTCCACCAATTTTCACACACACACACACGCACACGCATACTTCAATCGACAAGCAGCAGCGACACCGAGAGCGCCGACATTAAGGCCACCTCAACGGCCACGGCTACCACGACCATGGGCGGAGTGGGCGTGTCCGGCGAGGAGGAGGACGAGGAGCAAGACGAAACTGTTAACGAACAACAGAACGGCGCAGAGTCCCAGCAACAGCAGCAGCAGCAGCAGAAGAAGGCCAGAAGATTGCCCGCCTTTGCCGTGGCAATTTTGAAGCGTTTCAACGAAAAGGATACAAGGAAGAACAAGGAGAAGGATATCAACCAGGAGTCGGCGAGTATTGTGGAGGGCAACACCACCGAACAGGAGGGCAACAATGCCATCATGGATGGCAATGACAATGAACCAAAGGTATTAAAAAACGTCTCACCGACACACACAGTTCCCCCCATTTCCTTTCTTCTGAATACATTTTCCTAACGCCTCCGACCACCTTCTTTCTGTGCCCATGCACTCGCAGAAAAAATATTATTAACTCTATATGTACAACCTACAAATGACTCAGAAATTTTATGTTTCTATTTCGAATAAAGCCTCTCTACAAATATATAAATAATACTTTAACAGAGGCAAGCATACTATTGTAGTTGTCTCAAATTGATCAAAGAATCCCCAGAAATTGTAATGAATTGGAAAACACCTTAAATAATCTGTTATTCGGTGTATGTTGCGACTTCTGTGGCATTCTTGTCTATATTTAAATAAGTGCAATGAAATATTGTGCAGCACAATTACTTGTACAGCATACTTTCAGGCACCTTCGCAAAAGACATAAAATCAAGAAACCTATAAAGCCTTAAAAAATATTCATAAACGGAATTTATAAACTAAATAATCCTGATATAAGGGGCTGATATGGATAATATTATTCCCCACCTAAAGGTTTTTCTCATGTGTGTGCGCGTGTATGTCTGACTGAGCGAATCGTAGTTACCTTTAAGCTTTAGCCTAGTTCCTTTATCCTTAGCTGCAAGCTTTCGAGCCAAATATATATAAATACATTATTTTTTATAATTTCCTTTTTGCTATTATCACAAACGAAACTTTTCTACATAATTTTCTTTGCCATTTTCTTGCTCTTTCCGTTCGAAACAAAAACGCATGCAAATAAAACTGTTGTTGTATAATACATATACTATTTATGCAAATAAAGGCTATAGTTTGGCAGAGCACCTCACCAGTGTGGACATTTAAGTAAAGCAAATTAGAAAAAAGGTATAGCAATTTTCCCCTATAAAAAAGAGCCTAAATATTACATTTCTCAATTACCAATTACTCAGTTACCAATGATTACTAATAACTTTTGTTTTTACCCACAATTTAGCAAGACAAACAACTCGTCTATGCTGAACTTGTACTAAAACCAGCCAATGAATCAGCAACAGCAACATCACCACCTGCATTAACAACAACAACAACAACAACAGCACCCGCAACAACAACAACAGCAGCAACCACACCTGATGGAACAACCGGCAAAAGTTCAACGGAATACGCCGAAATAGTCTATGTGCAAAAGGAAGGCGAGGGTAAAAAATAAACACCGCGGGAGGCTGACGGAAAAACACAAGAAATAAATGCACAAATGGAGCAGCAGCAAAAATAATAAACAAGAACCCAATGCAACAAAACCTAAACATAAACTTTACAATGATATTAAGAATGCAAGAAAACAAGAATTAAATGTCGTAAGTGGTTTTCCAAAAACTTCTTGAATGTCTGTGTACTAAAATCTAAATGAAATGTGAAACTAAACTCATAAAAGTAAACGTAAAAAGGAAAAATACAAAACTTAATTCTCCGCACAGAAATCTAGACACAAGACACGCCCCTACCCCCAACAATATGTAGCCCGCCCTCCTCCTACATTAAATCAAATTTACAACAAACATAAAAAATGAAAGAAAAAATGAAAACCTTAAAAAGCTAAAAGTACATTTGCAAAACAAACTATATATAAATAAAATTTACATAAAATAGGCAAGAGAAAATAAAAAACAAAACGAAAGCATTTGAAAAATCTCAATTATTTACATAAATGTCTCGCATTTAAGCTAAATGTAAATTTAAGACAAAATGCAAAAACAGCAAAAACGAAACCCGTATACAATTTACGCGAAGTTTAAGTAAAGATTATTTAGAGAAACCTTAAATTATTTCTGCGCAGGCAAATAAATACTACCGACTATAACATTTTAGGCTGCCAGAGCAAAGCATTTAAACAATTAAATTAAAAACAACAAATAAAATATATACTGAAGGGAATATTTTCATGTGGAACACCTCTTGCGATTCCGAAAGTATTTTATCACAATTAATTTCGATTTTACTTGTCTCTTTCCTCCTTAAAACAATTTCCATCCATTTCACCATACAGCACTGGCAATTAATGTTATTATTTTAAACAATTTACACAATTACGTATTAATGGATAATTAATTAAGTTAAGTGCATAAATTAAATACAATGTACTCTCATGATGATGATTGATTTTTTGTATTCCGTAAGTTATAATTTGTATAAAGTTAAGCTGAACCAGAAACTTTTTTGAATAAAATTCTTTACCATATGAAGTGTGAGAGTGAGTTTCCCTTATTATTGCATTTTAAACTATGGAGCAGGTTTTTTATACATGTGGTAAGTATTAATTTTAATTGTGTCATACATTTAGCAAACTATTAAATTAAAAAATTTAAAATAATTAATTTTCAATTGTTATTTTTGGAAACTATTGATTTAAATATAAAATGTAACTGGCTACTAGGCGTATACTTAATTTGAAAAAGGTTAGTATTCATGTGTTCCTAAGGAACAAAATATACAAACATCAAAAATAATTATTATCTACAATTTTATTGGCCTAATAACCACATTCTGTATATAATTAAAAGCTAGCGATTTCACTTAGACCTCTGATTGCTTAGTGAAATGCCAAATTTATGACAAATAAATTGAAATTCCAGTCTTGTCTGTCACTCAAAACTTTCCCCTTTGTTGGCTGGAAGAATCAGACACCAAAAGCTCACAGCATGACAATGCCAATTACACTAAATTATATAGCACGGTTTTCAGGGCTGATCTGCCACAAGGCCGCAGGAGAGATAATCATGGCCCCATTATTATTATTATTATTATTACTATTCACAGCCGCAGTGTAATTTTAAACATTTTCCAGCTAATGCCGAAAAAAATTAAAAACAATAATAATAAAATATGGGAAAGTTTTTGCTGTTGTCTTGGCGCTCGGTATCTGGCTCTGGCTGCTTGTCAGTCATTCAGTCAGTCACTCAGTCAGTCAGTCAGTCTGCGCTGCTGCGGCTCCCTCAACTTTTCCTGACATTTCAATTTATAAAGCTCAAAATCTGCGCGTTACCCGAAGCGTCGCAATTTTACATTAGACAAAAAACAGAGAGAATCTCGTATATTGTATTTTTTGTGCCAGTCGAAGGGAAAGGCTCTCCTCTCCTTGCTTCATTCTCTTTTCAGAGTCCGCGGCGACAGCTTAAAAGTAAAATACAATTTTGCAGTTTTTTGTTTCCTTTGCTCTATGCCGAAGGCAGTACATTGAAATTGACTTGAGGGGGAGAGCCAGCGAATAAAATGAAACTCTCAAGGCTGACATAAAATGCACTCCTGTTCAAATATAAAAATGGGAAATGACTATCAAAAAATGTCGCAATAGGAATTTGCAGGAATCTGAAATTAAGGCAAGGGTGTCTGATCATAGTGTTATTGTTCGTCTAGGCAGATGTTTTTCATTATTTTATTTTTTGTTATAAATTTAAGACTTCTCACATTCTCCTATCTGTCTGCCATTGACAAAGATGTATTGGGCTTTGAATTGAAATTCCTGGCCAGAAGTCCACCTCCCCTTGGAGGCATTCCGTTTACCTGTAATCTATAGCCGTGCGACCGCAAGGCATTTTGTTAATTATGTAATCAGGGCTGGAATACGCGGGCGCATTAATTTCGCTTAATTAGGTTGCCATTTTGAAATCGGATGCGCAGGCGGCTCAAAATTCTGTTCACGTTCCTGGGCCCCTCTAATTGCATATTAATAAACAATGTTCCGGGCATTGATTCAATTACCAGTTAACCTACCGCACACACGCACACCCCTCGGCCCATGAATATGTATGTCTCAGTTCACGGACCACTAACGAACCAAATGCGAATATAACTCCTTCGCTTCGGAGGCGTTGCAAGCTGCAGTTTGTTTTCCTCAATCTGCATACATTTTACGGGCAGAAGACACAACTGTTGTTGCAAACTTTTCGCATTCCCAAAACAATAATGGCAAGACTAGCAACAACACTCATTAGATAAGCATACTAAGCTGGGGAAACTGGGGAAAACTGGTGGAAACACTGAGGAGACAACCTGAAGACGGACAAAGTCAAATAGAAATCAAACAAAAATTCAAAATCAAGAGATGTGCAAACTCCATGGAACAACGGGGGAAAGTAAACAGAATCCTCAAAAATATACAACACTCAAAGATGTAACTCCACAGCTTTTTTGTAGTTGCAGCAGATGCTTTACCTTTTAGATGGCAACGTTGCGTATACGCAATGTGCAAATTGTAATAGAAAGAGAAGGTTTGCTATGGTGTCTATGGGGTTTTCTTTATTTTTTCATAGTGTGTAATGTAGGTTCGAAATAATCTTATTTTCTTATAGTTGCACTTTATTCATTGAACAAATAATTGCTCTGGTAAAAGTAAATCCATAAAATTGTATCAATTTCATTTATTAATTCAAATTGAGTTTTCCTTCTATTTCAATTTAAATTCCAATTCAATCAGAATGCGCTGAAAAAAAAGTCGCCCTAACAATCCACTTCCATTAAAAGCTCTGACGGCAAAACAGCTGTTGGCGTAAAATCCTTATCAAAAGCTTGGGATCCACAGAATGTGTTACTGCGCTGAATAAAGAGAACAGCTAAGGGAGCGGCTTAAGGGAGTTTTGAGAGCGGTAAGCTTTATCGTTCTCTTAACTTGATAGCTTTTAAGAGAGCAGTGTCCTTAAAGGCTTAAATTGAGTAAATAAAAAAGAAGAAAAATAACAAAACCAGAAAACCTAAACAATTTTGAACAATTGTGACAATTACACACTCTCCAAAAATGGGTTGAGCTCTTAAAGTTGCGCCGTTTGGCTGCTCGAAGAGCATTTTGCAGGACTCAATACTTAGCCAAAAAAAAAAAGGGAAAAAAAAGACATTATCCTGGAAAAGAAACCGACGTGCCACTTGAGTAGTAAACAAGCTTTTTCGTAGTGTCCTTCATAATTTCTACCGTTCTTCGTGATTTGCAGCAACAGGTCTGAGTTTGGAATTAACCTTAGTTTAGTTTTGTTGAAAAATTATTTTACTTAAATTGGGGATTATATAGTTACAATTCAAAATAACTTTTAATTATTTTGCAAGACTGAATTGCACCATTCATACAAATACCCTTGCAGGGTACTATAATTTATATATTATAAAAGGCATGCGACTCAGTCAAGGAGTCATTTCCGACCCTATAAACCATATATATTATTGATCAGCATCAACAGCCGAATCGATCTGGCTATGTACGAGGAAAAATTATTTTTTTCGAAACTTTGAAAATTTTATAAGTGGTTACATCGTTCAAATTGTCAAGAGTTTGGAAAAAATTTAAAAAATTTTAAATTTTAAATTATGTATGCAGATTTATTATCCTAATAAAAACTAACATGGGATACCTTTCCAAATTAAAATTAATGTTTTTTGGCTTAGTTATGAGTTTTTTAAACTTCGATTTTTCGAAAAAATTCATATAAATATATCGATAAGTATCCTTTTTTATAATGCAAATATTTTCAGCTTCACTAACAATTTTTAATTTAAAATTGTGTACCCAGATTGATTAACTAAATTAAAACTAGCACAGTAAAGCTTTCCGAATTGAAATTTATGCATTTTTGGCATAGTTTTGATCGATTTTCATTGCAAGGGTATAGAAATTTGGGAATTTTATCGAAATTAACTTCCTTAATTGTTGAAATATAACTTCAAAATTAATATACAAAATTTTTAGCTTCGATAAATAACCCCTTTGTAAATTAGCTAAACCTTCAGCCGACTTTTCTGGCTCAGTCCCTCCCTCAGCTGCAATTATGCTTGATTGCCATGAAAATGCGTAAATTAAAACTTGAAATACAGCGGCAGCGAGTCTGAAGAGAAAAACAAAAATAAGTCAGAAAAAATAAACTTTTGTTCATTTGCCTCCTCAAAGGTTCAACAGGACGAATACTTAATTATATTTCAAGCTGTTTACATTTCCAACTCAGCCCCTTCCGACTTTTGTCTTTTTTGTAAAAATTTGTGGTTACAATAAAAGCAAAATAAAATTATACATTGCGTGTATATTTATAAATGCTTCTTCGCAGAAAGGACACAATTAATTACGTCGTTGGGGGGAAAAAATCCCAGGGAAAAGTCAAGAAACTGTGCAACAAGTCCAACTTTTCCAGGCAAGTTTTCGCTCAGCTGAAATGTACTTTATATATGTAAATAAATACAAAAAAGGGAAAGCCACAGCAGAAGAGGAATAAATGTTAGGAAAAGTATCAAATAAACTTTGGCGTGTTTGGGGTGTGCTTAGTGAGGCCGACACCTGGTCAGGTGAGAACAAGAGTGATGAATTTGGTTGCCGAACTTTTTGTGGGCAAGTGGGTATCATTGATGTCCAGAAACGGGATACAATATTAGCTTAATTATTGTGATGAGGAAATGTTTCTGGATTTTACATTTATGGATGATTTATTAAAATTGTAATATTTTTTATTCCTATAATGTAACAGAACGGAAGCCTGACTCAATTATACAACTTTTCGGTTATTTGTCGCTGCTCTGTGCTGTCTTAAACGAAATAACCAAGTTCAGAAACCTTCGTTCTGTTAAATAACCTTTTTAAATAATTATTTTTCGAACCTATTTTTAATGAGTATAATCTGATTTCGTTTTTCAGACATTTTCAGTTTGCCATCATTTTTTGCTGCTTGTCCAACGAATCGAATTTAGAGTAAGAGGGCAACGCATCGTTCAACTCTGCTGACACTTTCGTTAGCCTTTCGGAAAAGAGCCCTTTCCCTTTTCGCCTACTCATTTCATGGCACATTAAATATTTATACCCGAAAAATGTTTGACCCTAGCCGCATATTTGTGGCTTTCCAGTCATTTTTAGCCAAATTTACATACACATACAGTTTATACAACATTTGCATTAAAATGTCGAGTGTGCAGGGAATATAATGTGCATGCAAAAAATATTTATAATGAAGAGCGCGAAAAAGGAAAGGCCACGAAATCTAGAACAGCTGCCGGGACGGGGTCACAGCTTTTCCCACATTTCTGCGGCCATTTTCAGTGACATTCAATTTCTCGAAACGAAATTGAAAATGTTGCGCGGCGAGAGCCGCAGCATTGTCGGGGCATGTCGGTTAAACCATTCTCTGTTTGCTGATTCCCAACCAGCACGGCAACTTTTATGCTCTGCCATTATAATTAGGCTGAAATTGCTGCACTTTGCTTTGCATTTTAATTACTCAACAACGACTCGCAGGAAGAAGAAAGGCATCTCGGAAATGTTGCACAATTTTCCCAGCGAGAGTGAAAGCGAGGGGAGCTAACAAGTTGCTGCTCAGCTCAGCTCAGCTGCCTCGTTGCCTTGTCATGGGGCTGCCTGCCAGCCTGCCAGCCTGCCGGCCTGCCTGTCCTTCTGTCACTACCAAAAACCTCCAGCGCCTAGGCGTGCTCCTGCTACTGCTCGTGCTCCTGCTGCCACGCCTCCGCGCTCGACAGTCGTCGGGGATAGCATTTCAAGCAAAGTATTTAATTTCCACATCATACACACGGCCGCCCAGGCAAACAATGGATGGGGCGAAACATAAAATGTGTGCCAAGGCGAAGGCTGCTGGCTGTTTGGTCCATTCAACTCGGTTGGGGTAGTGCACAGAGGAAAATATATTGAAAATATACCTAAAAAATTACCCAACGTGGTTCGGTGTGCCTTATTTTATTTGTATAGTCTTACAAGCTAATACAATTAGAGTCAGAAGGCTTCTTGCCTTAATTTCTACACCAAAATTAATCCAAAATTTAAACCTATAATTTATTGATCTATTTCTAATTTGTATATACCTTATACTGGATGCAAAAGATATAAGCTGGTGTATGATTTTTTACTTTATTAACTTTATTAACTTTATAACAAAATTAACAGAAATATTTATTTTTTCAGTGTGAGGCAAAAGTTACCATTCTCGTGTTGGAGAACAAAAAATATATAAAAGCAAAAGGTAACCAAGAACAGCTGCCAAGCAGAAAACTATGCCATACCTTTGTTATTCTTTCGGTTTTACTTTGAGAGGGACAGAAGAGTCTTCAGGTGCCATTTTAAAAGCGTGCTTGTTAGCGATATGAGCAAAAAGCTTTGAAAGGACAGCCCGAAAGGGCAAATATTATAGGTATTAAAATATATATTTTAAATTTAATTATTTTTCTTGAATATTATATCATATTAAATTGCATTCTCTTTGTATTGTTTTTAAATATTTATATATTTTATTAAATAAACAAAATTGACTACATTTATTTATGTCATATCTTTAACTTGAGGCTTTCATTGCACCTTTTTCAAGCTCTGTTTCTTGATTCATATGCTGTCGCTCAGCTTCCTCGTTCTCATCCATTTTATTGGTTTAATTTTGTCACGTTTTCGGGGCGGAGAAAGTGCGCCGCCAAAAGAAATGGAAAAGGATGGAAAGCTGGGAAAATGGCAGACAAACAGACAGACAGACAGCGGAGCAAAAGGTTCTTGCAAATCATTTCCATTTCAATGCTGCCTCTTATTTCTTTTTTTTTTTTGCCTCTCCGAATAAATATAAATAGCAAAATTTACCATTTTGTGCAGCGAGCAGCGACTTTCGAAAGTTTTCAACGAAAGTTTTTCGTTTTCAGGCAATTGTTTTCCTCGATTTTCATATATATACATATATATTCCCCTTGCCTGCTGCCCTTCTCTATCACCCAAATCAATTTCGGATCCTTAAAGCTGATGATGATTTAAAGATTTGCCTGGGATTATAAAGGCATATCCAACCTTTATGTAGCTGCAAGCGGTGAGGTGAACCGAACGAGCTGAGACAGGTGGAAAATTCGGAGGGGTGAAGGGACAAATGTCGACGGTGACCCGCTGCCAAGTCAATAAATTCTCATTGCCTAAGCCATAAATCAGCATCATGGCGCGCTAAGTGTCATTTTTTGTGACGTTCGGATGGCTTTTTACCAGGTGAAACCACAACAAGGGGCGGTTCGAATCGCCAAGATAGAGATGCCAAAGCACTCGGAGAAAAATTGGTTAAGCATGCAGTTAAAGCTCACAAAAGTGATTTCCCAAGAGGCAGGATATCCGTGGAACCGATTAAAAAGGGATCAAGAGAACCGCTCAATTCGGATCTCTCCCTCTCTTTTGCGCTTTGCCTTAAATGTACCAGCAAAGCAGTAATGACACTTTTACTCAGTACCGAACGAGAAAAAGGTTATCAAAGCAGTTCCGTGAGTAACTATTTAATATATTTTTTTAGTTTGCTTGCTTGCTTAACTTCAAGTCCTCCTTTGAATTTAAAAACATTTCTCTTAGTGTAGATTGGCTTGGAATTGGATCTGTTACTGGCAGCTTCACAATGCGCGTTATAATTTACACCTGGCGAAAAGCGAACGGCAGCAGGAGCAGCCAACAACCTCAACCAACTACAACTGTCATTTGACCTTAACCAGACTGGGGGTGTGTTCTGTGGAAAGGAGGAGGGTACAGAGGTCATTCACGGGGCAGAAAAAGCGGGGCGAAATAAGAGTGGGAGCCGTGGTTCCTGCGGTTGGCTGACTGTGCTCCGGATCCGGATCCAAACTGTTCTGTTCTGGTTATATAGTGCCATGTAATATATTTTACTCAAAAGCGCAATTGCTTGATTTGAAAATTGTCATACTGACAAAGTGATGGAAGAGAATAGGTGAAAGTTGAAGGGGAAAAGGAAAAGAAAGGATAATCAAAACTCTTTCGCTTGCTCTCAAAAGTGTCTTCGTCCGTATTTAAATACTTAAACGTGAAAAAGAAATATTTATTATATGACAAGGAACAAAGCAAATCTTCACCCTTTAGAGACTTAAACTTTGTTAATTACTTTCATTTGCCATCGACTTTCCTCAAAAGTTTACTAGGAGACCGACTTAAGTTTCCTAGATTTTTAGCTGCTGCTACCCCTTTGCCATTCCGTGAATCGATGGACTGTAAAAGGACTAATAAAATGTTCCAATTAAACCCCGATTCGATCAATAAAGGACACACAGTCGTTGGTAGGGACAACTTAAAGCTTTACGCTTTATTGGAAAGCCCATCTATCTGGCTCTTACAGCCGTGGAACCTCCACTTCGGAGGCGCCCCAGGCAGCTGCGTTGATTGCCGTAACAGCTTTTGAAATTAAGTCGCTGCAAGTCGGCTGTAGCGCAGACTAGGGGTCGAGGGTCTGGGGATGAGCGAATGATTTCAGGACCAGGGGACATTTGCCAGCAGAAGATGGAATGGGGCTCAGGGCAAGTCGGTGTTACACCACGGAAAAACCACATGAACTTTAAGTGTATTTTTATTTTGAACAAAAATTGCCTGTATGCTTTAGACTTTCTCTTAAGCTACTCCTAAGACGATGTGTAGGTTTCGGTGTTGTACTTCTGAGTGCTAGGAGGTAGTCTGGCATTTGCCGCTCCCCAGGTAATCAAATGCGATCTTTAAGAGCCCTAAGCTAATTAATACTTGTTAATTTTCCATAAACTAAACACAAAGACACAACTTAGATAACATTTTAATCATTTTCGATTTTTGCGAGACTTTCAATGTTTCTTTTAGACTAATTATAAAAAAATATATGATATTTTTCCAGTGCAGAGTGCAGCACACTCGCACAATTGACGCAATTGGAGCGATACTTTGATTTTATTTCATTTGCCGGCAACATCTGAGGAGCGGATGGGACGAGGTTCGTCGATGGGGAAACGAGTATAAAATGCAGGCGCACCATGGGGAGGGACCGAGAAGGGCATCCGGACGAGGAGGCGGAGGAGGAGCGATGAAGAGCCAACCGGCGAAACAGTTGCCAATAAAAATTGCATCGAAAACGCTTAACCAAGCAGCGTGCATCAAATTGATTTCATGCTCCTCAAACGTTGACTGTAGTTTTACAACGTGCATCATCCGCACTCGCACCTACACACTCACATGCTGCCCCAAAAAATATGCTACGCTTCTCCCCGAGTCGCACAAAAATATTGTCTGTCAATATTCGAATACCGCACATCGCAATCCACACCCGAAAACCCAAACCCAAACTCGGAAAACGAAGCGAAACCAACCCAAAACCCATTGAGGAGCGAACGGTAACGAAATGTAATTTTTGTTTTCCCTTCGCTTCCCAAAAATAAAGGAAAACAGAACAACAGCAATGGACCCACGCCAGCAAATTGAGCCACGAATTGCGTTTGCTCTGCCATCGGAATCAGCTCTCAGGACACTATATTTTAAAGTAAATTCTTTGGTTATTGTTAAATTCATGTATTCGATATATCAGCTTTGATAATGAGGCAAGCAAGAAATAAATGTAAATAATTAGGAATCCTACATCTTATATCTTAAATTTAATCATGTTTACCTTTATTATAACCAAAATGGAGAAGGTAAGGTAAGCAAAGATAAGAAAAATAAATATAGATTGCACATTGCAGGTGAACTCTCTAAAAGTCTACCGGGAAGAGCCTTATATAGCCTGGCAAATAAATCAAATTGAACCATAATTCGATCAAAGCAAAGAAATAATGATTAAGGATGTAACAGATAGAATTAGTTCGGCAGAATAGAATTTGCGAATAGTGCTGGGTGCCACACAGAAGGGTATTTAAGAGCGGAAAAGCAAAAGTGGCGTGCGTGAAAAACGTGAAAATTGCCGCCGCTGTTTTCGATTTTTACGCTCAATCCCTCAATCAGCAACTACCTTCACGCCCCGTCGAGCCGCCGCTCGCATGTGCCAACGAATTCGTGGCGCCAAAGAGGGAATCCAGTTATCCTGGCACGGGAATGGGGCATGCCTTTAAACTTGTTATTTCAAGGATATGCACAACGCGCGCCCGCTCGCTCACTCTGCCTTCAAACCAAGAAACAGACAGGGAGAGCAGCCCTGAGCCCCCGAAAAAATCTGACAATCGGCGGCTTTGGCAACAATTTGGCTGTGTTGTTGCCAGATATTTCTTTATCTCCACATAAGCATCGCGTAAGAATGAACTACATATTACGATTGTGCTCGCAATAATAGTGGTGTTGGGTATTAACTCAAGGAATTTACCAATTGGACATTCAAATTATTAAAATTACCCTAACCTTTACATTACAATTTGCATTCTTAAATGAATCCATTTTAAGTTTCAAGAAACTTTTAAATTGTTCAAACAAATTGCTGCGAAATTAATTGGAAACTGAAAAACAGTGACAAATAAGTTTCAATAAGTACATTTATTTTTGAAAACCGTATTTCGTCTCAGAGCCGTGCCCGTGTGCAATTGAATCGGAATCGGGAAGCTGTATCATATCTATTCAATTTGCAACTCTCAGCATTGTTTGGCATGTTTAGCAGCTCACTGAGCAATTTGCGAGATGCCAAGCCCGAGACCCAGAGTCAGAGCCAGAGCCAAAGCCAAAGCAGTTGCCAATTGCAATGTGAAACTTGCCGAAAAAAATGTGCTTGATCCCAAGATGAAGCATTCAACTGAAGGGCACTTAAAATATATATGCATACATGTATATACGGAAAATATTTAATATGCGCTCTTTCCAGGGATAAAATGGTTCTTGAACTTTGATTTCCGCTTAATCCGCCCGTTCATGTTAACGATTTTTGTATTTTGTCATATAGTAATAATAGTAATAATAATAATACCTAATGTGTGGCTTTTGAATCGCAGCTGGAAACAAAGTGCAGTGTGGCATTTTCACTTCAGGAGGTTGAAAATCCTGTACTAGAGCTAAAGGCTTAATGAAGTCTTCTGCTTTAATCGAGGTTAGTGGGACTTTTTGACAATACAAAATTTTCGAATAGATCTTTAATACCTAGAAGATCTCCAAAGTACACAAGGGTACCCAAAGCTGCGGCGCACTAAAATTCCAACTGGCCAGTAAGCCAACAAGGACTAATGAAGAAACACCTTTCTTTTCGAACCTTCAGTCACTTAAAAGATATTTTTTTGCAATTATTCAGCAATTAGCTTCCAGTCGCTTGGCTTTGATAGGTAGATTGGCACACATACTTGCACACCACACCTGTGTGCACACATGCACATCAATCAAACCGCAGAGCCCAGAGGATCGACCGCAAATTGGTTGTGGCAATCGATGGCTAATCGAAGGAGGTAGGACCTCCAATCGCTGAAGTGTCAATGGCAACATTCCATAAAGCACAACTGACACTTCGCAGGGGAAGTCGGGCCCCCTGTGTCCCTTTTCCCTTGTTCCTGTGGCAACTGAATGTGATTTAAGGCCCAACTAGTGCTGGATTTCCCGGCAGCAGAAAAAACGCGACTGGCGTGAAAAAAAAAGTGAAACACAACTGGAACACACAAGTTCACACGCATACATGGGCGCGGGGCGGGCGGACGAGTGTTTTTTGAGGGCGTGGCCCGTCAAAGTCAGTCAAAGCGAAGGCAAAACCTTTAGTCAAGTTTGAAAGATTGATTAGTTTTTAACAACTTGTGACTGGGAAGCGGCGCAGGGCGGCAGGGGCTGTTGCGAAAAACTCGGTGAAGGGTCTCGTTGGGGGCTCCAGATCTAGTTCTACGTTATGCGTCCCGGTTTTCCCTAGGCTACACTTGCGAAAAAGATAATGGAATAAATGAGACAGACATATTTTGCATTGTAAATTGAGTATTTACTATTTAGAAATTTATGTAAGCTATGGATGATGTTAAAGTAAACAAGCAGTCCAACATAATATATCGAAAAATAATATGAAGCTTAACATAAATTTAAAATATTGAAAAATTTCTATGAGTATTAAAAGCATCTTTAAACAAATATTTTTGATAGAGCTCTTTTAAGAAAAGGAAAACCAATAGTTCCTAAGACACTCCCCATTTGATTTTGGACAGTGCCAAGGATGAGTTCAACACGTGCACTGAATTAACACAGAGTTTGAGTTGTCGAAAGAGAGAAGGGCAAAAAGGTGGCTAAAGGAGAATCATATCCTGGCTAGGATATTGGCCCAAGCCAGCAGCCGGCTGAACGGCAGCAATTAGCCCAGGACCAAACGCAAAGTTGTCAAAGAAGCTCCGGCAAAGGCTAGGCAAGCACCATAAAATCCACTTCGATTTCTGGTTAGAAAGTGTGTTTAAGGTCCTGGCTGTAGCACTTTCCACTTTCACTCCCACCTCCCACTGCATGTGTGTCGCCCACACACACTCACGCATGCAGAGAGAGCGGAGAGCTGCATACTGAATCACATTTGGTATTTGCATACTAAATGTATTTGCGCTCAGCGAAGCACAACAATAAACATTGTAAATATATTTTTTCTCCACTTTCTTTGCATGTTT
This sequence comes from Drosophila bunnanda, assembly GCA_035046265.1. Taxonomy (NCBI): domain Eukaryota; kingdom Metazoa; phylum Arthropoda; class Insecta; order Diptera; family Drosophilidae; genus Drosophila; species Drosophila bunnanda. The sequence continues at coordinate 5,891,144 of JAWNOB010000076.1, read as the reverse complement.
TTTATATTTTCCATTCTTCATGCGCTGCCGTATTTTATTTTATTTATGCTGACTGTATGTTGTGGTTCCTTCCACTCCTTTTTGCCTTCGCTTGTCGTTTATCGTCCTGCCTGGTGTTAGTTTTTATTATTATATCATATATTATTCAATTGTCGTTGCCTGCGTAGACCACGAAATATATGTTTCTCTGTTGGTGTTTGTTGGACGGATTGTAAAAATACTTTTTATTGGCAACTTTAACAGCTTTTGCAATTTCACATTGGCCTTGTTTTGGCTTCTCTTTCTTTTTCATATAGATGAAAATCAAAGATTATTGGTTGCATTTTGTTCAAAAACAGGAAGAGATTACATAGAATCAATCTGAACTTTTAAATTGTATCGAAATTAAAACAAAAAATTAGTTTTAAAAAGTTAACAAAACAGAATTAAGCCAATATCAATATATAAACAAAAATATTTATAAACAGCTTCGAGGCCGTTTAGTTTTTAGAAGTAGTGATACATTTCTAATACGTATATATGATACAGTTTGATATCGCAATTTATGTTTAAATATCAATTTTCTCAAAAAACAAAGCATAAATTTAAAGAGTTTTTAAAGTGTTTATTTTTTCGATTGCCCCCTTTACTTAATTCAACTATTTTGCTTGAGTTTACATTAACTTCACTCCCAGGGATAATTGAAAAGGCAAAAAAAAAAACATAAAATAAGTAAAGATGGCAAAGGGAAGAGAACTAGCCGCTACCCGGTCAAGTGAAACAGATCCAGCAGATAGCCAGGCTCAAACCCAAGGAGCGGATTCTAATTAAATTCGCGCTCGCACTTTCATTTAAGTAAATTTGCAATGTGGGCGTGGCGCGAGTGCAGAAAAAGGCGGCGGGGCCAAAGTTGAAGGCAACATTAATTGCAAATCCGCAGAGGCCGCCGCACACTGCGAGAAAACCAGGCAGAAAGGGGGGAGGGCCGTGGAAAACGCAAAGCCTGAGCCTTGTCAACCGGCGTTGTCCTTTCCGAGCAGCGCGGCAGCATCCTTGACCCGTTTTTGTGTGCTCTGCTCTGCTCGCTTTCCCTCCTTTCGCCGCGCCGCAAATGCCGCAATATTAAAATGACTTTTTCTTACTTCATTTCATTGCATTTCATGAACAATTTAAGCCAATTGTGCAGTCTCGTCCTTGCTCCTAGCCTTCCCCAGGACCTTATAAATTAATTTCGCAAAATCGGTTTACTGCAGCAGCAGAGTCATTGGTGAATCGTCGTGTTGGCCCTTGCTCCAAATTAAATAAATAACTAAAAAGGGCTTTGCCAGGCAAATAAAATAAAGTTGAAAGCCATGGAAAGCAAGAGTAAAAAGGGAGACTTTAAGTCGTATTGATTTTGAGACTCCTACTTATTTAATTATTTAATTAAAAAAAAAAAAAATCTTGTAATAAAATATATCTAAACAAGAACGAGAGCTATACCATAAGATCATGGGTTCCAATGTGAAATCGATCATACCTAAGCCAAAAATGTATTTCAATGGGGAAAGAACATTTTTTACAATAGTTAAAATTTAATTGAGAATCGAAATCAATAATATATATGGCTTATAGGGTCGGAAACGACTGCTTCACTGAGTCGCACGCTTCAGACTGAAATTGTGATACCCTGCAAGGGTATATAATTCGGTCATATTTATACGACTAATTTTTCTAAAAACCAAAGCTTAAAAAACTCATAACTCAGCCAAAAATTCATTAATTTGGATAAGGCAGGCAGTTCTGTGCTAGTTTTGAATAGATTAATCAATCTGCACACTCAAATTGAAGTTTTTGAGATTTTAAAAATTTGACGATTTTTGAAATTTTAACAATGTTAATTTTAATTTTGACAACATAAAAAATGGAAAAAATTTTCCAAAAATTTTTTGCTTTCCTACATGCCTAGAAAGATTCGCCTGTTGATCCTGATCAATAATATATATGGATTATAGGGTCGGAAATGACTCCGAACTGCGTCGCAAGCTTCAGACTGAAATTGTAATACCCAGCAAGGGTATATAATTCGGTTATATTTATACGACTAATTTTTCTAAAAACCAAAGCTTAAAAAACTCATAACTCAGCCAAAAACTCATTAATTTTGACAAGGCAGGCAGTTCTGTGCTAGTTTTGAATAGATTAATCAATCTGCATACTCAAATTGAAGTTTTTTTAATTTTAAAAATTTTACGATTTTTGAAAGTTTAACAATGTTAATTTTGACAACATAAAAAATGGAAAAAATTTTCCAAAAATTTTTTGCTTTCGTACATGCCTAGAAAGATTCGCCTGTTGATCCTGATCAATAATATATATGGATTATAGGGTCGGAAATGACTCCGAACTGCGTCGCAAGCTTCAGACTGAAATTGTAATACCCAGCAAGGGTATATAATTCGGTTATATTTATACGACTAATTTTTCTAAAAACCAAAGCTTAAAAAACTCATAACTCAGCCAAAAACTCATTAATTTTGACAAGGCAGGCAGTTCTGTGCTAGTTTTGAATAGATTAATCAATCTGCATACTCAAATTGAAGTTTTTTTAATTTTAAAAATTTGACGATTTTTGAAATTTTAACAATGTTAATTTTGACAACATAAAAAAAGGAAAAAATTTACAAAAAAATTTTTTGCTTTCCTACATGCCTAGAAAGATTCGCCTGTTGATGCTGATCAATAATATATTCGGTTTATAGGGTTGGAAATGACTCCTTGACGGAGTTGCATGCTTATGAATAATTTTATAGTAGTCTGCAGCTACACTGTTCACTGTGCGTATACGTAATTTCGGATTATAAATGCCTGAAAGGGAGCTATCTTCATCATCATCATAACCATCACAGTTATTCTTGAAACTCTTTCCTTTTATTCAATTATTTTCAGTAGAAGTCTAATAAATCATATTTATGGTTTCCTTCTATTCTTCTAAACAATATACTTATTCATCAAAAAGCTAATTTTACAGACGAACTCAGCGCTCCGTTTATGCATTTTGAGTGGTTTTGAATTAAAAATAAAGACTTATTTTGGCCTATAGACGACGCCACAACCCATCACGTCGCCGCCACATACGATTTTTAATTAAATTGGAGCGGCACCTTACGTGCAACTTAACACGAAAATCTTATTTACACGCCAACCGCAATTTAATGTAGCATACATTCAAGCGCGCCCGGGCGGCAACCTTTTTATTTACGACTTCAATAACACGAAACGCTCGCGCCTACTGCCAACGGAGGGACTTTCTCCGAAAGAAGACATGAGTGTGTGCGTTAGGAAAGAAAAGGAGGCGTCAAAAAGTTATTAAAATGTGCCAGCTTCGAGCTACGAGGCGCAGTGCCGCCTCTCATTGCTCCCGCCGACTGTCTGCGACTTATTTATTGGGGTTCCCCTCGCGACAGGTGGTTGCCCCACCAAATCACTCCGCCGAACCGAACCGCACATGTCGCAAGTGTGCTTCAGATGGCGGGGATGGTGGTAATTTTGGCAGCACCGGAGATTGCAATAGGGCTTAAGCCTGGAAATTTCTAATTTGGAAGGATTTCTTCCTATGTAGGGAAACAACTAATCGATATTGGTATCCTTTTAAAGTAAGGCTGAGTCTTGAATTAAGGTTAATGAAGTCTAAATGCATAAATAGCGTTGAGAAAGGTTTTATTTTATACCTATATTTTATCTATAAAATCCTATTTTCAAGTATACACGGAAATAACTTTCACAAATTAATAACGGGGTTATACTTTATAAAAATGGTTTATTCCAGGCACAAAATGAAATATGAATTGGACAAAGGATTATTGTGTGATTATTTCAGAGAAGAATTTACAGAAGGCCCACAAAAACATGGCACAAATGAAGTGCATTTTCTAAAAATAATTGTCACATTCTGGGAAATTTCGTCCAGGGAAACTGCTTTGCCTTCGTTGCACCTGGCTGCCGACCTCGTATTGACCTCAACCTCTTAACTGAATTTCCAGACGTGACACAAAGAGATATTTGCACAGCACTTGCAGCTAACACAAGAATAACACACATACACACAGAAAGAGAGAGAATCGTATGGGAAATGCCATTGAAGTTGGCTTTCCAATTGCCAAGAAAAACTTTTGCCAGAAGTTTACTCCTTTTCCCTACTTTCCCTTCCCCTCCCGCCTGCCTTGACTATTTTTATATAATAACTCTGACTTCCAGTAGACCGGATCTAGAGAGCGAGAATTAAAATAAACATCACAGGTCCTGTAAAATATATATATATTTATATATGTAGACAGCTGTGGTCAACATAATAGGATACGGGAGAATTTCTAGGGAAAAACTAACCAAAGTCTTTGAATTAATTAATATATTTCATTGTAAAATAAATCATTTTTATTCATTAAGCTAATTTTTACCTCTATAAACTTCTATGGCTTAGCAAAAGGAATAATTGATTGGTCCTGAAGCATATTTAAATCATTAATTATTACTATTAATCTTTGCAATGAGCTTTATTTAACTTACTTTTTAGTTAGTTACCTATTATTATAGTTACCTATTATTCTCCCGCCCACTGTGTATATGTAGAAAGTTTTTAAAATGCAAGTTCGAGTTGACTCCTGCTGTTGCAAAAGAATTTGAATATTTATAAAGATTTTTGCATTTTGGCAGGGATGGAGAAGGGAATTTCCTTCATTGAAAAATTGTTTATTTGCCCGACTTCGAGATCGTCAACTATGCTGCGGGGGGCGGTCTAACAAAAAACTTTTGCCTAAGTCATGCAAATGCAACTTTGGAGTTGTATTAAAAAGTTCGGGCCCGTACCTCGTGTGCTCTCCCAAAACTTGGCTGCATTATGCGTCCAAGCGTTGCGAGTCTATTAAAAATTACTTGTGCATTTTCTTTTCACGAAATATATATAGTACAATCGCCACCATTGGGTTAAAGCTGTCCCGCCAATTTGACGGCAGGCACGATAATAAACAGCAAAGTTTTCCCAAGTCACTGCGCTGTAGCGCTTTTCCGGGGGAAGATTTTCAGTAGAGGTCGTGCCGGATGGCTGGTTTTAATAGTTGTTTGGGTTCAACAGTTGCTTATAATATTTTTTTTCCTAGTTTTCAAGATTGTTTTAAGGTTAACAAAACTTGTTTTTGAAGTTTTAAGTGGTGTTCGGGGCTATCTTTAATTTCGTTGTATGTTTAGAGGATTTATTTCAAAAACTTAAGGTGTATTTTGATTAAATACTGAATGGATGCACCTATAGATTTTTCTCTATTTTTGTTTTAACTTAAAAAGTTAATAACTCCAAAAAGTGGGCAACCCTTAATATTTATCTTGGATCAAAAAATTCCACAGAGCCAACGAGAATTTTGTTCACTGAAAAATGAAAATATATGCATAGAGCGTGTTAGTTTTACACCTAAACTAAATAAATATTCAATATTTAAACAACAAATTCCATAGAAACTAGCTGGCAACTGGATCACGACCCATTCAACACTTTCAATTAAAATAAAGCAAAGGTATTCCCGCTCCGTGAAAAAAGAAGAAAAAAAGAAACAACAAACAACAAACAAGCGACAAGCAAACGCGCGTAAAAAAGCAACAAATGCGTTTAATCAAACATCCTAGGGAGCTAAAAACAGAAACAGAAGAATATCATCATTCTATATAGGGCGTAGGAGAGAGGGATTCAAAGCCCGGAAGGGTATTTCGGTGCAAGTCAACCTACATAGTTGCCCCAAAGCAATAGTAGCAGGGGTGGGCGGAGGAAAATAGAATGCGATCTGGGCATAAAATGCAGAAAAATCAAAAACCAACAAACAGCCAGCGCAAATATTTGTCAACTGTAATGAACATTTCATATTTTGCCCCCTGCTGCCCCCCGAGTTTGCTTTTAGAATTCTTCTTTAGCAGCAACTTCATCATCAATGTTTTTCCTGCCAGCCTGCCTGCTTTTCATAGCCCATTTTCTTTTCACATGCAAAAATTGTGTTCAGAGTCCAGAACTCAATGAGCGAAAAGGTTTCTCACACCCAGACACACTTTTTTCTCCCCCCGCTTTTACACTTGAAAAGATTTTGTAAAATGGAATTCAAATTTCGAAAATACTTAAAGAATATAAAATAATAAACAGCTCTCGTAAAGTAAAACTAATAAACTCTCTCATTCGCTACTAAATGAAACTTATAAACTGTTTTCTTAAAAGTTATAAAATGTTTGCTTGTAAATGGCAGGCAAAGCGAGCAAAAATGAACGAGGGGGAGATCCTTTCTTTTACAAAACATGCCCATGTATAGCATAATTTGATTTGATTTCTCACAGTGTTCTATCACTCGTCATAAATAGAAATGTGACACAACACATGTTGCTGTCCCGCAGGCACATTTCTTCATTTCCCCTGGCCGTCTCTCCACTCGAGCTGCGTGTGTGCCACGTGTAGACATTCCCACACACAAGCCCCCCAGAAACACACCTCCCCCCACCCCAAGCGAAGAAGCACACACACCCATCTATCTCTGGGTGTACGCCTGGCTGTGTTATCACTTAACAACACAAATCGGTGCGAAATACGTAGCCAGATTCTAATTTATTTTCAATTTAAAAAGGTAAATGTGCCAAGCAGCAGACAGAAAAGAGGTTTGTGCAATGGGAGATGGATGCCGGGTGGTTTTTCGAGTGGTTTCGATGCGGTGGCTGGGCTGGTTGGGTGGGTTTCATGGGCCAGCCAACAAGCAATTGCCCTGAGGCAAACTATTTGAACACAAAAATTGTTGCCAGCAATTTTGCAGCAGCAGCCGCAGCAGGTGAGCAGGTGAGCAGGTGAGAGAGAAAAGGGGGTAAAAAATGTGACACAAAGCAAATGTTTGTGTGAAAAGCAAAGGCCTTCAGCAAATACGAGCTGAGAAGGGGAGCCTCCAAATGGCGGATGGCGAAGGATTGAGCATTAACAGACATCGGGGGATCAGGCTTTGAGAGCTGTGCAAATTGTTTAGCCGGCTAGAGAAATTAAAACGCTTTGCACAATTTAACTTTCGCAAAAGCGAAAGCCAGTGCGAACTTGCCTCAATCCTCTTCGCTCTTTCCACTTGTCCATCACTGGGCAACCCGAAGGATACTCGGACAAAGCCTCGAGATTTCCGAACAGGTTACCAGCTGGCTGTGGAAGTGAGATGCAGGCATCCGATGGATTCCTGGGCGGCAAGCGCATCCTTTAGATAGTTCTCACAAATAAAACACGTTTTAAATCGGGATTTAATTCATTCTAAATTTATTTAAGGCCAAACCCTTAAGAATCTGAATTTATTTGAACAAAGTTTGATGCTGCTTTTAAACTTCCGACTGATAAAAAAAAGCGTCAAGCCTTATTTTCTCAACGAAACTCAAAGAAAAGGTCCACAAGTATTTCCTCGGGCGAATAAAAATATTAAGACACCAAAAGGCAATCTCTTTCGGCTGAATTTATAATCCATTTGCCTAACATTTCATCAGCTTTGGCGCCGTGTGTCCTTTTGCAAACACAACTCACGTACTTCACCTGCCACTTTTGCCTTCTGCTCTGTCCTCAGACGGCTTTTGGCCAAAAAACTGTTTTAAAGCCCTAAAACACTGACAGGCGACAACAACATTAAAATGGCAACAAAACAGGACGAAGCCAAAGCGGCAAAAGTAACAGCAGCGACCTCAACACGCGGCCTGCTTATCGGAGCAACAACAGCTGCGACCGAGAAACACAAATACAGGCTATATCCTTAAAGGAGAATTAAAAAGAAGAATTGTGAATGAACAAAAAGTGGTAAATGGATTAAGGGATCTTTTTTTTTTCCTGTTGAATTCCTATTTTATTGTAAATTCATTTCTGTACCCGATCGAAACATTTTAAGAACATTAAAAGTGATGCCAGGTGCCAGTACAGTAAGCTAAAAGTCTTTAAATAAATATACTCTGCGCCGAAGAGCATCATTGTGAATGATCGGAAAATATTTATTTTATTACATTTTTAACATTCACTTCAAAATTGTTGAATAAAAATGCTTGGTGTAGAGACATAATAATGAATATTATGTTATCCAAATACACTCTCCCCATAATTAGTTCCTCAGAATAGTAGCATTTTATCGAAGCTCCACTGTTCACAGTGTTGTGTTACATTTTCTATTGCATAAGCCAAGGCGCTAGCGACTCTAAAACAGCCAACAGCCATTTTATTATTATGTGCAAAGTTTTTCAAGCGCAGCGCCACGGCAGAATAAAACACAACAAAAAAAGCAAGAAAAATAAAAATAAATAAGACTACAAAAACAAAACACACACACACAAATTCTGTGAAAACTGAAAATGCGACAGAGGAAAAGCGCTGGCTCATTTATAACAGGGGGCGCGCGCGGGGAAGAAGGGGCGGGAAGCGAGAGTGACAACGTCGTGATGCATGATGACAGCAGCAGGGTAATAATGACAACGACGACTGCAATGGAGCAGACAACGCTCCAGGACGAGCGCAGGACGCAGGACCTGCTCCTGGCACAAGGTTGAAAGTTGAAAGCTAAAAGCCAGCCAAGAAGATGGAGTGCACGAGCGGCAGGTAGGTGGAAAATTTTAGATGCATTTCGCATGCAAATGCTTGCAATGCCAGATAAAAATGACTCCTCCAGGACTCTCCGCCTCCGCCACCGTTTCGCTCAGCGAAAATGAGCAGAATTGCAGGTATTCCGCAGAACTATTGTCACTGCGACAAAAGCTGATGTTTTCAAGGCTTATAGGCAAAGCGAGAGAAATATAAGGAGTTGGCAGTAAGACACTTTATTTTTTCAGTGCTCCCATTAGCAGAACCCGCATTGACCCTCCACAAATGACAATCAATGAGACACAAAGCAAACTTTTACTTAGCACAAAAATGTTGCCTCAACAATTGCGATAAGAGATAGTGAAAACTTGGCAGAAGAGACTGAGGGAAAACTTAAAGGGCGGTGGGAAAACTTTTCCACATGCTCAGAGAAAAACTTGATAGAAAAGATAGTATTCAGATTTGGCTCTTGGACCATTGATGGATTGTTATGCCCAAGTTCGCTTAGTTAGGCACAAGTTTGGCCTGGAGCACTACAAGTAAAATTTAGATTGATCTGGCTGAGAACTTGGCTTATTAATTTGCATCGGCTAAAAAGGAGAAAGGAAAAGCGGGGAAAGGCGGGCGAAGGCAGCAGCTGCTGACTAAAGTTTAAATGGCATTGAAATGGCGGACTAACTTTTTGTCAGCTAAAACATTTTGCAAAGCAGCCGAGGACAGGGAGAAGGAAAGGGCGAGGAAGCAGGGCGACAGGTACACACGTTGGCTCACTTCAATCACTTTAATTGAAACACGAAGTCTACGCATTTATCTACATCAGCTGCAAATATTACTTTTTTGCCCAGGTCGCTCGCTTTTCCCCCTGCAGATAATGATGGAGATGAAGGCAGCTCCCTGCTTTCCACCTCCCCAGTTGTACGTGTGTGTGGGCTGCGTGAAAAGACTTCAATTAGGCGAATTGTGAGAGGCAACGGCAAAGGCAAAGGCAAAGGCAAAGGCAGAATTTTCCCAAATATGTTTATCTCCCAGACAGGAAATTGACACAATTTTTTTTGCCGAGAGAGAAGTAAAAAGGATGCAGGATTCAACAAGTCTGTGTGCTTGGTCTGGAAGGAAATCGATTGTTTAAATGAAAGCGCACTGGAAGTAAGTGAAATGATAATGAAAGCAGATAATGAAGAGCCATCAAAGGCAGGGGAAGAGTGATTCGGAATGTGTCTTTTATAAAGCAAAGTATATTAGATTGCAATGAAATTCATTGGTACAAATCGGAATAATTAAATGCTTAGCATAAAGTAGTTTTACCAGTTTGAAGGCAGCAATAGAAATAAATATACCCTGATTGAGAACAGTGTCTAAATTTCTATATGGTAATTAAAACAAGAAAAATATTATAGAATTCAAAACAAATCGCATGTATTTGTCTATACAACCATCTTTACTCAATCGCCCCTTAAAATATTAATTAAATATTACCCCACGAACTATCGCTATACCCCAATCAGAAATGTAATCTAAATTATCCAGTTCATTATTTCCACACCGAAATATTTTTCACGCTACATTAAACACAAGCCCATAAGAGCTAACCCAAAAACAAATCGTTGGTCACTAGAACTACATGAATTTAAATGTGCATCTAATTAAATCGACTTAATGTGGTAATGTGGGTAAAAAAAAAAAAAAACAAAAAACCAATTTGCCAATTCAATAGTAGGTAAAAATAAAACACACAAAAAAGGGTCGACTATATGAAAATAAGCTACACAACTCGGAATAATGACACATGCAAATTGTGGTTATCAAATGGTAAAAATTCATATGCAAATTAATTACAAAAATATTATAAAATGCATGTAGATATTGTGCAATAAAAGCCATACTTTGTGGGCCGAGGGGTTGGCCTGGATTATAATTGGATTTAAGTAGACATTGAATCTGTTAAAGAGTGACGAACAATTTTCAAATAAATAAATAAATCCTTCGCTTACAGAACAGCAACAAAAGAGCTTACGAACTAACCCACCATTAGCAAAGTCCCTCGCCATTATTTCTAGCCCCTGAGGGTCGAATCCTCCAACTTCCAACTTCGGTTTATTCGTGCTAAATCCTTTACTGGTCGTTCCAAAAAACCCATTCCATTTATGGTCGTCAATGATTTCAGTTATAATTTAATGTTGGCCAGAAAGGAGGGTGGCAGCCGGCGGGTGGCAGCAGCTTTGCCCAAGGTGCTGTGGCCTTGTCCTAATGTCTGAGCCATAAATTGACGGTTTTAGACCGGAGAACCAAAGAGGTGGAGAAAGATGTCACCGACAAGCTTTGTCATTGGAGCAAGACGCGGCAAAAGGAGAGACCAGTTCCCCTAGCCACAATCATCAAACGAAATTTACACAAAAAACTCAGCAAAAACAGCTCCTACTTAAAATGCCAATAACTTTTCACGGAATTTGGTTTCAGGCAGCACGAGGAGAGCACAGAGAAAATAAAAATTTAATTTATTGAAAACATCGCAAAGCTTCATAGGCCGAAATGTTAAATATCGCCATTTATCCGTAATAAATCAATAAAAAAAATCATCGAAAACTTTTACTCGCATAGTTAAATAAAAAAAAAATAAATAAATAAATAAAAAAAACGAGAAAGGAAACTAACTTCGGGAAGCCAAAGTTTACATAGCCTTGCTCTTTGCAGGTGAATTATAGGATCGTATCGGAAATTGATCATAACAAAGCTTAAAATATTTGCACAATTTGAATCGTAATTTTTGCTTGACAATTTGTTCTACAAATCAAAGTTTTAAAAAACTACATAACGTAGCCAAAACAGGCATCAATTCTAATTCGGAATGCTTTGCTATGACAGTTAGGCTATCAGTCATATTTATATGACAAATTTTCCTAGAACCCTAAGCTTTGAAAACTTATAACTCAGCCAAAAATTCATTAATTTGGATAAGGCAGGCAGTTCTGTGCTAGTTTTGAATAGATTAATCAATCTGCCACCTCAAATTGAAGTTTTTTTAATTTTAAAAATTTGACGATTTTTGAAATTTTTACAATGTTAATTTTGACAACATAAAAAATGGAAAAAATTTTCAAAAAAATTTTTGCTTTCGTACATGCCTAGAAAGATTCGCCTGTTGATCCTGATCAATAATATATATGGATTATAGGGTCGGAAATGACTCCGAACTGCGTCGCAAGCTTCAGACTGAAATTGTAATACCCTGCAAGGGTATATAATTCAGTCATTTTTATACGACTAATTTTTCTAAAAACCAAAGCTTAAAAAACTCATAACTCAGCCAAAAATTCATTAATTTGGACAAGGCAGGCAGTTCTGTGCTAGTTTTGAATAGATTAATCAATCTGCACACTCAAATTAAAGTTGTTTAATTTTAAAAATTTGACGATTTTTGAAATTTTTACAATGTTAATTTTGACAACATAAAAAATGGAAAAAATTTTCAAAAAAATTTTTGCTTTCGTACATGCCTAGAAAGATTCGCCTGTTGATCCTGATCAATAATATATATGGATTATAGGGTCGGAAATGACTCCGAACTGCGTCGCAAGCTTCAGACTGAAATTGTAATACCCTGCAAGGGTATATAATTCAGTCATTTTTATACGACTAATTTTTCTAAAAACCAAAGCTTAAAAAACTCATAACTCAGCCAAAAATTCATTAATTTGGACAAGGCAGGCAGTTCTGTGCTAGTTTTGAATAGATTAATCAATCTGCACACTCAAATTAAAGTTTTTGAAATTTTAAAAATTTGACGATTTTTGAAATTTTAACAATGTTAATTTTGACAACATAAAAAATGGAAAAAATTTTCAAAAAATTTTTTGCTTTCGTAAATGCCTAGAAAGATTCGCCTGTTGATCCTGATCAATAATATATATGGATTATAGGGTCGGAAATGACTCCGAACTGCGTCGCAAGCTTCAGACTGAAATTGTAATACCCTGCAAGGGTATATAATTCAGTCATATTTATACGACTAATTTTTCTAAAAACCAAAGCTTAAAAAACTCATAACTCAGCCAAAAATTCATTAATTTGGACAAGGCAGGCAGTTCTGTGCTAGTTTCGAATAGAATAATCAATCTGCACACTCAAATTGAAGTATTTTTAATTTTAAAAATTTGACGATTTTTGAAATTTTAACAATGTTAATTTTGACAACATAAAAAATGGAAAAAATTTTCAAAAAATTTTTTGCTTTCGTACATGTCTATGATGATTCGCCTGATGATGCTGATCAAGAATATATATGGTTTATAGGGTCGGAAATGACTCCATCCATAATAAAAATTTGAATACCTGTAAAGGTTTAAGATATATTTATGTATAAAATTTAAAATCTAAAGTTCAAAATTTACATATATTTCAAGCAATCCTAAATTCAATTTTTTTTCTGGCTGTGCCATGAAGATTTCCCCATTAGGGGCAGCTGCTGAGTCATCATCAGACATCTGCTGGCCCTGTGGCTCATTTGTCCAGGAGCTGCAGCTCCTCTTCAAGGTCTGGCTACTATTTTTATCACTAATAGATGCCACTTTGTTGGTCGGCGATGCCCGAAAAAGCGGTAAAAAGAATCACAAGTTTCGTTACGGCCAAATTGTTGACAAATTTCAAGGCGCACCTGGAAGACAAATTATCAAAAAAGGTGGAAAGCGGGTGGGAAAACTTTCTGCAAGGTAATGAAATGATGACAAAGCGACCTAGGGGAAAATCAGGAAACTCGAAAAAAGAAGAATTTCCTTTGTTTTGTTGACTCTGCTGTGGGATGTAAATTTCCTTCTTATTCTTCGTTTTTTTTCCGTCCCCCTCAGCGTCATTAATTACACGACGCTTTGCAAGGTTGGATAATGTCAGGTGGGCAGGCGTGGCAGGGCCATCGGGAAGGTTATGTACCTTCGAATCCGTATTTGTATTTGCTCGGGAGTCTCCGCCTGGGCTCGTAAAAGCCAAATGTCTGTCATTTAGTTGATTACAAACACAATTAGCCAAAGGTTTATTTGATTTTCAAGAGGCTATGCAAAGAATGTCCAAGATTGAATGTCTGGAGTGGCTGGGACGGACGGCGGGCACTCGAGAAGCGCAAATATCAACGTGTCTGCCAGGTAGCAAATTTCTATCAATCATCGCAACGGCATTCTCGGGATAGCATACTCCGCTGACAGTTGGAAATCAACAGAAGAAATTGCCATTTAATGGGCATTTAAGCGAATGAAGGGCCCTGGAAGACCCCTCATAATATTTATAATATCGAATCTAAGCAGTGACAGCTGAAGAAGAGCTTAATGCAAATTGAATTTGGCATTTTATTTATTTTATTAGGGACTTTGGCAATAAATATTGACATTTAAATACAAAAATTGTTGAAGCCTTTATTAAATAAATTGTTTATAGTTTGCGATTATAAACAATTTACATAATAATACTGTCAACTTTTATGAAGTCCTTCATTTATTCGTAAAGAAGGTAAAACTTTATTCGTTTTAGTATTAGTACTACTAGAATATTTATATTCTTCAGTTCTAAAAATCTAACATTATGACTAAGTAGCAAAATACACTTCCTTTATTTAAAATCTCAGCTTTAACAAAAACCATTTCAATCAATCCGTTTGGCACACTGCACTGCGAATTCAATAAACAATTTTACAGGCAACTCAAAGTGCAATCTATCAGTGCAAACTGAAGAGGCCCCAAGGAGAATTACCTCCGCAACCATTCCACCGAGAACACCACCTTCTTTACCTCCACTTCCTCCTCCTGCTCCTGCTCCTGCCAAAGTTAGTAATCCGGAACTTCATCCATCCGCCGGCGGACAACGAAACCAATATCAATTTCAGGCTTCAAACAAGTGTTGCCCGGACGGACGGACAGGGCTCATTTTTAATGCGCGACGACAGCGCTCCTGCATAATTATGCATGATCCTGAGGCGAGAGTACGGCCATGCCACGCCCCCTACTCGTGGAGGCACTTGGAGAAAATTCTAGAAACTTTATCTATACCTAGGGATATAAATGGTTATATCGAAATAAAATCGATAGGTGAAAAATTGAATATTACTGCATTTCACGTTAAAATATCGATGTTACTGAACTTAATATCCTATTTGCGATTTACAATAGCGGTCCCTATTTTTTTTAATATCGATATAGTCTCGCTATATCAATAATTTCAGTCAGTCCTTGTAGAAATGGAGTTGTTGTTACTCACTAATTTAAATTATATCTTTAAGAGTGGTTTCTGTGGTTGGATTTTGACATTCGGGTTATATATTTATATATTCAAAACTCCCCACTAACTTCTCGCTTAATAGATTTTTTCCAAGTGAATCCTGGCCGTTTCGCCTTCCCTATTTGTCCCTCCGCAGCCGTTTAAGCTACCAATCAGCGTCATTGGCAGCAGCGCACAGAGTCGCTTCAGTTGCCCGGCTAATGCCAACACGGCTGGCGCCTGTTTTGAATTTTCAAAAAGTACGTGAAGGACTCCCTTCCCCCGGATCCTGCTCCTACATACCTCCCAACCGCCGACTGCATTGCTTTGGTCCGAAACTGCACCAAAGTATGGCAATCATTTTTGCTTTAAGGCTCTCTCGCTGAGCCCCGGGCTCAGGACGACGACGGTCTATGGACTCCAGGACCATGGACTGCGGCTCCATCTCTGCCCCATCTCGGAATGACCAACATTTTCAATTACAACAAAGGAATGCTGGTCATTATTTATTATGCCGACCGCATGGCCTCCAGACTCCGGCTGGAGGCGGCGACTCTACCTCTCATTTCCGTGCTTTTAACTTGAATCGTTGAAATATGCACGGGGAAAAATAATGAGCTGCCTATTCTGGGATAATAGTTAGAACTAGAACTAGGACATTTTCCTTAAAAATTACTCGAAATTTTTACTGTTATATTAATTATAATCTGACTTAAAATTAAAGACCGATATATAATTTAATACATAGATTAAGTAATATGTTTCTGATATTTTATACCCTTTCAGGGTATTAATATTTTAGTCATATGCAGTCCACCCATTAAATCATATATATTTTTCATCAGCATCAACAGCCGATTCGATAAACGGTTTCCGAAATATCTCCCACTCTTGTTTAAAATATCTTCCCATATTTTATAGTTACACGTAATAATTTTTTGGCATTTAAATTTAGAATACAAATATTACTTCTTATTCTAAAATATTTTCGGGTGTAGCTTTGCTTTTTCAGCCTTTTCTGTGTTGCACAGCTCATTTCAGATGGCGCGGCAACTTAAGCCAACTGTCCTTTAGCCTCCCGAATCCCGATTCTCCGCCCCGCCGTGATCATCCGATATTCATGAAGAAAATACTGGCTTTATATACATATATATATATATATATATGTATGCTTCCTGCAGTCAGTGTCTGTGCTTCGTCATTTTTCACTAACAGACGGGGCAGCCTCTGCCCCATCTCCCCTCACTTCCTAGCGGCTTTTCATAATTTTCCGTTTATAAGACGTGCTGCAAGTTGCAGCACTTGCCCCCTCAGCTTACCACTCGAAATCCCCTTTAGTCCTGTCAGTTTTATATGTTTATGAAATTTTTACGCTGCATATTTCCGTGTGTATATATATATTTACTTAATTTCCCAAAGCCGAAGGGAAAACTCTCATAAATCAAAAACAGGCGGGGAAACAGCACAGATCTTCCGTAGTTCTGCTTTTGTTTTTCTCCCGAAAAACAGAGAAGGAAAAGAAAAAAGAATGCGAAGTTCATTGGCTTCCACTCCGAACGGAAAACATTTTAATTACATTCTAAAAGCCAAGTTTATTTCCCTGCTGCCAAACTCTTCAATTGCAGACGACCGCCCACAGAATACCACCACTATGTTCTATCTGGATGTGTCTGGATGAAAGGACAAAAGGTCAGAGACATATTTTAATATTCATGAGCCAACAAGAACCGCAAATAAAACATAACTGGCCAGGACATTCAGTAAGAGCCAAGCCCAAAAGGGCATGTGGCCCTCTGACTAGATTAAGCTGTGTTTATGCCCCATAAAACACTGCGTGGCGATAAGGCTTAAACTGAAAACTTTTGCCTAAATAGAAAACTCTTTGATTGGAATATTTGCGACTTCTCGGCCAAGAGGCTCTTTGAATTGAGTTCACAGCCGAGTGGCTATGCCTTTGGCCTTGTTCTCCATTCTATATTGTTTTCGTAGCCGGTTTGTCGGTTTGTTTTACCTAGATTTCTCCATTCACTCATTGTAGATCCAACAAGTAGGCCGATTTTAGTAGAATGCATTCAAAATCATGATTGACAAAAAAAGCACAAAGTCAAGATATAAATAGGACAGAAAAATTGGAATTGCAGCAACGAATCCATTGATATACTAGTTTTTTTTATATATATATTAATAATTTAAAAAAGTAATATAACGAAAATATTTTCTGGTAAGGAAACGTTATACTTCATTTGTAGAAATATTCATACAAATGGTTAAGTATATGAAATATTTTTTAATGTCTTAAAAGCCCTATATCATATTTGAGTTATTTAATTATTTATTTATTTATGCCTCTAACTAACCTTTCATAAATATTCTTTAATAAATATGCCCTGCAGTTTGTAAGACAAAACTAAAAATATGCAAAGACAAAGAAGCGACACAGTATCTTTTATTAGTGTGTCCTGGTTTCTTTTCTTTTGCATTTCCTTATTTCTTGTTTTCTTTTTCTGTTATGTTCCCCTTTCTGCACTCAGTGAACGGAAAATTAAGTTGTACAAACCAACCCCAAAAGGCAAACGAAAACAATGATGATGATAATGACGAGATGATGATGACAGGCCAGAAGAAAATGCTGCTAATTTGCTCGTTTTCATGTTGGTATTTTCTCGGACAGTGGAGCCTGCCTAATTGCGGACCAGCCCTGACACAGATCCCGACAAAACATCAACAATTGGGCCAGCAAACAGATGTAAAACCCCCTTTTCGGTTAAAGTCAAACAAATGAGCTCGGTCAACAGCTACAACAGCAGCAGGAGCAACGTGGCGTATGCGTAATATTATTTGGTGCTGCGGTCTATTCTTCTCGAGCTCTCGATTTGATTATGTAACAAATAAGCCGCACAAGTGGTTACCCCAAGCAGAGGACCTCCTCAACAATGGCTAAACAATACATATAAATATATTTTTGATTTATTTGAGCGTGCAAGGACAAAAAAAGGGGGCCACAGGAAACGGAGGCAAACAGAACAGAAGCGCCAAAAAGTTTGCTTTTCTTATTTTCTTCATTTTTGTTCGTATCCTATATTTGCCTTTTGCCGCAAGGGTATATTTTTCAGAAAGTGTATGTCTCTGTGCAAGTTTTTTACATGAGGACTATAAGTTCTTAATTTAAATCATGTTGTTTATTAACTTATGTCCTTAATTCAGTGTTTATTGCTTTGTGGTTTTGGGTGTCAAATTTGGCATTGGAACGAAATTAAACACTATTTTAATATTTTGTAAAATTCAGCACATTCTGTGCAGTAAAAAAAAATAAAATATATAAATATTTCATTTCTTCATAAATAAGAAAGAAAAAAAAATACATAAAAAACAAACTTTAAAAATAAATATAATACGCACTTTCTTATTATATAATTATATAATTGGTGAAATATATGTAATTTCAGAACTAAATATAAAATCTATTAAAAGTAATAAAATATAAAATAATAATAAATAATTAAATGTAGAAATCAAAAGCTTAATATCCCTTAGTTTTTGCAATTTTTAGTTCTCGTTTTATTTTTTACTTATAATAAAAATCTCTGTTTGTTGAGTATTTCCTATTCGATTTAACCCTTATTTCATTTCATCAGTTTATGTTTCAGTTGCTCCTATTTTTTATTGTATTGGGGACAATTGTTGGCCGGGGTCGCCTGGCTTTATTCCTGCAGACACACCTACGATAATCCTGTTGAAATTTGTTTGTTTCAAATCGCGAAAAGTTTTCCCTGCCCGGCGCCTGGCAGCAAAACAAAAAGTTTGGCAGGTTAACCAAACTCAAATCGATTTGGGAACGCGAACGGGAACGGCCGGAGAGCTATGGCAGGAAATTGATTTCGTATGCCAAGAACCCATCACGTATTCTCGGTCCCCCGAGTCCGGGGTTTTCTTTTAGCAAAATGGTGCAATAAAAAAACAAACGCCTGAAAAATCCAGGGGAAAATGTTTCTTTGATTTGCCAGCTCCGTCGAAGCGATGAGCAAATTAGCTCTAGCCGCCTTGGTTGAAAATTTCCCAAAGCACAGTTTTCTTGCTTTTCTGCTCCTGCTATTCTTTTCCATGTTTTTTTTATGTCTGACCATAAAATGTTTTTGCGCGAATTTTAATTTTTGCTGAAGAATGGGAGAAAATGCTTGGTAGGGGAATACGGGTGAGTATATTCCCCCATCAACATAAATTTTCGTTGCTCCCGGGATGTTTTCATTGTGTGGCTGTAACTCATTTGAGCGTAAAGCATTTGTTCTCTTCCCTACGTCTTCGTTTTTCCTGGGTTTTTCCTGGGATCAATCCGCCCCCGAGCGTTGCACATGGCGCACTTGTAAATGCAATCGATGTGATTCAATTTGCTCTGGCATTAGATTCGATTTATTAATTAATTTTGTTAGTTCGCACAAAGAAGCAGAGCTTGCGGGAAAAGTTTTCCCAGTTTGGTAAACTAAATAAACGTTCGGTAGAAATTGGGGTTGAGGTGAGGTCTTGGTGTGGTTTGTTATAAGAGTTTCTTGGAGAAATAAGAAATTTTCAATGCGGTTTTAATAAGTTCATTCTGCAAACTAATATTTACAAAAATAATATAACAAAGATATTGCTTGCAAACAAATTAAATACAAATACAATATGTTTAAAGATAAATTGTATTATTAATCCTTGCATAGTCTTAATAATAATATCATGTAATTACCATTAAACCGTATTTTTTTGCTCCGATAAATTCAAAACAATAAAGCCAACCTAACAAAAATTTTAATTAAAACTATTTACACAATTAACTAAAGTCTCATATAAAAAACCAAACACATTTCATAAAAGTTGTTATAAATCACATCACATCACATTATATATTATTACAACGGCTAACAAGTGTGCCAGAAATAACTAATGAAAAAAATAGGTCTTTTTCCCGGGCCCAACCAATCCACGCCCTACTTACTTTATGATGGCTTAAGGATGGCTTAATAACTTTGGCACAAATGTGAGTGCCATAACGGCTGTCTTTCTGTTTATTAAATATCCCGGCCGTCAGCGGACCGAAATTGCTTGCAACATATTTAACCAACAGACAGACGAAAAGGAGCGCACAAATGTTTCACTTGAAAGTCATTAACTTCCCCCTTGAGTTCAAGCAATTAGATGATGATGAAACGCTTTTCCTTTTGCGCAACTATTTGGCTCTGTTATTAAAAACAAATTATGCAACTAGTTTCACACTCAACCTGACACAAATTTATGTAAACGATAGGGAAGAGAATTATTATTATTTTGCCCAAAAACACCTTCACCAAGCCCTAGCATAATTTTCTTCCTTTCTTTTATTTATTTTTTTTTTCTTCTGAGTTGCAAGGAAAACTTTTGCAGTGCTGGAAAACTAATCAATCTTAATGTCGCAAAAGGAGCAACAAGCAACCAATTTACGTGTGTTGTTGCCACGCTTTGATGTCATTAGAAAATGTTGCAGGTAAAGGAATGTTTGCAATCCATTTTGTTACCGGAAAACACGTAAAAAGATGAGACAAGCGGACTATGAGATACCCAGTCTTCCTTTGAATACAGTTTTTGTTGCATAGCCAAAGGCGTTCGTTGGGCTTGCTGGGAAAAATAAGCCTAACAACTTGCTAACTTGGCTTATATAACCAGAGGGATGTATGAGAACAAACATCATAATAAGTAGACTAATGGACAAATTAGTTCAAAATCTAAGAGAAAAAACGTTTATTCCGTAGCTTATTGAGGATCTTCAAGTTAGAGATCACTTGACATAACGGCCAGACTAAGAAACATCTAATTATTATAACTTCATTTATTGACACAAATATACCTCAGATCTGAAAGAAAACACAAGGTACAACAACATTCACACACGAGTGCAGAAAAAGAATGGAAAAATGTTAAACTTTAAGGGGGGCGTGGCACTGAGTGAATTTGACAGTGGGAATTTTTTGGAGCAAATGACAAACGCGCTGTTTCGTGATTGATGTCTCATCATTCAACTGGCAAAAGCGAAAATTCTTTTCTTTCGCTGAAGAAAAAAATAAGAAGGAAAGAAAGGTTTTCCCCTCCTTTCCCTTCCTGTTTTCCTTCCAGGTTGTCTTGCCCCTCCATCGTTTTTAAAGCAGTTTTACAAATGTTTACAATGTTGCGTGATTTGCAATTGAATGAGAAATGGGGCGAGGGCTCTGGAGAAGTCACTGCAACACGGGGAAAGTGGGAGGTCTCGGGAAAGTTTTCATTCACGCGGGAGATGGATTCGTGTTGGGTCACTGAAAGGTGAGAAGTTCTTTACGGTGAACATCGATTTTAAGTGCAAAGAGAAAACGCAATAGGAGGTGGCGAAAATAACTACAAATATTTATAAATAAATGAACCGACATCCCAGGGAAATGAATTTTGCAGCTTCCCTTTGGATTTCTCTTATTCTCTGCAAATTAGTTTAAGTAAGGGAATTCGTCTTTTGTGCAAATGACCTCGATTGGTTTTCCCCCACCAGCTGCTGTCTGATTTAACCCACTTATCCAACCTTTTTTCCGTTTTACTCCGGGAAACCCCACTCCCTCCATATTTTCCCCAAATTTTCCGCACTCTTTAGACCGTCTTTCGCAACTCCTTTCACAATCTACCATCGATTACGTGTCTCTTTGGCTAAAATGTTTTGTAATCCAGTCAGCTTCTTCTGTAAATTGCGAAAAAAATAAAAACCGAAATCGTTTAACCTTGAAAGGCATTCAGGCAACAGCCAAAAAATGCCAAAGAAACTCAAACTTAGAAGCACTCAACACAGGCTTCTTTCTATTGACGGAATTTTAAGGTTTTATTGGATCACAGTCACGGTTAAATAAATAAATAAATAAATACTTCGTAGTAATTCTGATTATTATGATACTATCATAAATGATAATAAATCATAAATTTTTAATCTTTGTCAGAAATTTGCAATACAGTCTGAAGGACATCTTAGTAAGCAATTTTGACACATTTCTCATTTCATTTTCCTTGATTTTTAAGGTATTTTCTATACTGTTTTTCCTGTTACTTGTAGTAATTTCCATTAAAATAAATTAGAAAATATATAGTTAAATTAGAATAACATTAAATCTAAGCCTTGCAAGTTCCTCTGTATTTTGTTTATATTTTCCATTGGCACTCTAGCCCTTTTTTTTTTGCTTATTTTCCGTCACAACGAAGCCCACTGAAAATTTCACACGCAAATCCCATAAATACAAGCGCCAGCCCCGCCGAATGCCAAAATAAATTATCTGAAATGTTCTCAGCCCCCGCCCGCACACACACACTCGCACACACACGATAAACAACAACAAAATGTGGGGGCAAATACATACTCCAAAATGAAATTGGCATGCAACATCCGGTGGCGTCTGCGCTTAGAATTGCAACACAACAGCGGCGCGGCGTTGCGACCCCGAAAAAAAAAACAACAACAAATGTCGAATTGAATGTCGGGATATTTTTCGCAGAGAGGCAGGCGAGCGAGCCGGGATAGGACAGCAAACAGGATCCCGACAAAACCAGCTTTTGTGTGTAAGCCAAAATGCATGTCAATGAAGAATATTTCTGGCGTGAGATATGCAAACATGAACCAAAAATGAATTTACTACACACAGGCGGACAAACGGCTTCCAAATATTATGACTCCACCCGTTTCCACATTCATTTTTATGCATTTCTGCGGGCCATTCAATTTAAGTAAAAACAATTCGATTTGTTTTCAGAACTTTTCCAGACAGGAGATGGAAAACTGGCTGACGATTCGAAATGAAAATGGATAGTTTAATAATAAATATTTGGAAATAGATACCTTCAATTTTTTGTTTAAATAAAAGGGAAACCTACAAATTTATATATACTAAAATTAAATTTATATCTCAAATTATATGGAAACAAGAACGGAAACTAACTTCAGGAAGTCGAAGTTTAAATACCCTTGCAGTTTGCAATTGAACTAAGTTTAATCGATAATAATTGATTTTATTATATGACAATTTTATTGACAAGTCAAAATTAAAAAACGCGTAACTAGGACAAAAAACATTAATTTTAATTCGGAAAGCTTTCCTATGTTCATTTTTTTTAGGTTAATAAATCTGCATACTCAATTTAAAATTTAACATTTTTAAAATGTTTGCCTATTTTTGACAATTTTAACCGCTTATAAAATTTTTAAAATTTTGAAAAAAAAAAATATAATTTAAACCCCAAAGGGAGCTTACTTCGGCACGCCGAAGTTTGTACACCGTTGGTGTTTGCAATTAAATTTTCTAGGGTCGTATCGGAAAAAGGGAATAGTGAACCTGAAAATACTTGCATTATAAAAATGGATATTTATCGATATTCTTATATGAATTTTTTTCGAAAAAATCAAAGTTTAAAAAACTTATAACTCAGCCAAAAATTAATTAATTTGGACAAGGCAGGCAGTTCTGTGCTAGTTTTGAATAGATTAATCAATCTACACACTCAAATTGAAGTTTTTTTAATTTTAAAAATTTGACGATTTTTGAAATTTTAACAATGTTAATTTTTACAACTTAAAAAATGGAAAAAATTTACAAAAAAATGTTGCTTTTGTACATGCCTAGAAAGATTCGTCTGTTGATCCTGATCAATAATATATATGGATTATAGGGTCGGAAATGACTCCGAACTGCGTCCCAAGCTTCAGACTGAAATTGTAATACCCTGCAAGTGTACCATATATAATTCGGTCAAATTTATACGACTAATTTTTCTAAAAACCAAAGCTTAAAAAACTCATAACTCAGCCAAAAATTCATTAATTTGGACAAGGCAGGCAGTTCTGTGCTAGTTTTGAATAGATTAATCAATCTGCACACTCAAATTAAAGTTTTTGAAATTTTAAAAATTTGACGATTTTTGAAATTTTAACAAGGTTAATTTTGACAACTTAAAAAATGGAAAACAATTTACTAAACATTTTTTGCTTTCGTACATGCCTAGAAAGATTCGCCTGTTGATCCTGATCAATAATATATATGGATTATAGGGTCGGAAATGACTCCGAACTGCGTAGCAAGCTTCAGACTGAAATTGTAATACCCAGCAAGGGTATATAATTCGGTCATATTTATACGACTAATTTTTCTAAAAACCAAAGCTTAAAAAACTCATAACTCAGCCAAAAATTCATTAATTTGGACAAGGCAGGCAGTTCTGTGCTAGTTTTGAATAGATTAATCAATCTGCACACTCAAATTAAAGTTTTTGAAATTTTAAAAATTTGACGATTTTTGAAATTTTAACAAGGTTAATTTTGACAACTTAAAAAATGGAAAACAATTTACTAAACATTTTTTGCTTTCGTACATGCCTAGAAAGATTCGCCTGTTGATCCTGATCAATAATATATATGGATTATAGGGTCGGAAATGACTCCGAACTGCGTAGCAAGCTTCAGACTGAAATTGTAATACCCAGCAAGGGTATATAATTCGGTTATATTTATACGACTAATTTTTCTAAAAACCAAAGCTTAAAAAACTCATAACTCAGCCAAAAATTCATTAATTTGGACAAGGCAGGCAGTTCTGTGCTAGTTTTCAATAGATTAATAAATCTGCACACTCAAATTGAAGTTTTTGACATTTTAAAAATTTGACGATTTTTGAAATTTTAACAATGTTAATTTTGACAGCATAAAAAATGGAAAAAATTTACAAAAAATTTTTTGTTTTCGTACATGCCTAGAAAGATTCGCCTGTTGATCCTGATCAATAATATATATGGATTATAGGGTCGGAAATGACTCCGAACTGCGTAGCAAGCTTCAGACTGAAATTGTAATACCCAGCAAGGGTATATAATTCGGTTATATTTATACGACTAATTTTTCTAAAAACCAAAGCTTAAAAAACTCATAACTCAGCCAAAAATTCATTAATTTGGACAAGGCAGGCAGTTCTGTGCTAGTTTTGAATAGATTAATCAATCTGCACACTCAAATTGAAGTTTTTGAAATTTTAAAAATTTGACGATTTTTGAAATTTTAACAAGGTTAATTTTGACAACTTAAAAAATGGAAAAAATTTACTAAACATTTTTTGTTTTCGTACATGCCTAGAAAGATTCGTCTGTTGATCCTGATCAATAATATATATGGATTATAGGGTCGGAAATGACACCGAACTGCGTCCCAAGCTTCAGACTGAAATTGTAATACCCAGCAAGGGTATATAATTCGGTTATATTTATACGACTAATTTTTCTAAAAACCAAAGCTTAAAAAACTCATAACTCAGCCAAAAATTCATTAATTTGGACAAGGCAGGCAGTTCTGTGCTAGTTTTCAATAGATTAATAAATCTGCACACTCAAATTGAAGTTTTTTTAATTTTAAAAATTTGACGATTTTTGAAATTTTAACAATGTTAATTTTGACAGCATAAAAAATGGAAAAAATTTACAAAAAATTTTTTGCTTTCGTACATGCCTAGAAAGATTCGCCTGTTGATCCTGATCAATAATATATATGGATTATAGGGTCGGAAATGACTCCGAACTGCATAGCAAGCTTCAGACTGAAATTGTAATACCCAGCAAGGGTATATAATTCGGTTATATTTATACGACTAATTTTTCTAAAAACCAAAGCTTAAAAAACTCATAACTCAGTCAAAAATTTATTAATTTGGACAAGGCAGGTAGTTCTGTTCTAGTTGTGAATAGATTAATCAATCTGCACACTCAAATTGAAGTTTTTTTAGTTTTAAAAATTTGACGATTGTTGAAATTTTAACAAGGTTAATTTTCACAACTTAAAAAATGGAAAAAATTTACAAAAAATTTTTTGCTTTCGTACATGCCTAGAAAGATTCGCCTGCTGATGCTGATCAATAATATATATGGTTTATAGGGTCGGAAGTTATTCCTTCACTACGTTGCATGCTTATGACCAAAATTATAATACGCTGCAGGAATATAATGACACCTGTGCGTATACGTAATTGTTTGGGACTATAAATCCCTGAAATATAATTTAAACCCCAAAGGGAGCTTACTTCGGCACGCCGAAGTTTGTACACCGTTGGCATTTTATTAAATGTGCTAGGATCGTATCGGAAATAGGTAATAGCGAAGCTGAAAATATTTGCATTATAAGAAGGGATATTTATTGATATTCTTATATGCATTTTTTCGAAAAATCAAAGTTTAAAAAACTCATAACTAAGCCAAAAAAGCATTAATTTAAATTTGGAAAGCTGTCCCATATTAGTTTTTATTAGTATAATAAATCTGAATACATAATTTTAAATTTTAAATTTTTAAAATTTTTGTCAATTTTTGCCAATTTTAACGATGTAACCCCTTATAAAATTTTCAAAATTTCGAAAAAATAATTTTTTCCCGGATATAGCCAGATCGATTCCGCTGTTGATGCTGATCAATAATTTATACGGTTTATAAAGTCGGAAATGACTCCTTGACTGAGTTGCATGCTTATAAATAAGCTTATAGTAGTCTGCAATTACACCTATGCGTATACGTAATTTTTTGGGACTTCTTATAAAATTAAAAAATAACCATTTTTTTGTGTATAAGGTGGCTAAATGGCTTCGGCTGCTGATGCTGATCAAGAACGTGTTAATTTATAGGATCGGAATAGACTAAAATGATAGTACACTGCAAGGGTATATACACCTGTGCGTATACGTAATTTTTTAGGATTATAAATGCCTAAAATGTTGCTTTTGACTAAAATTATAATACCCTCACGGGTATAAAAAGGAGATAACTTTTTAGTGCTGCACTAAAGAGAAAACTAAATTGCGCTCTAGATATGTCCGAAAACCTAGCATATGCTTTGGACAATATAAAGCCCTCTGGAAGTTCCACAAAAATTGCATTGTTTAAAATTCCAATTAGACTGCCCTGAAACATGTGCCTCGCTCAGTTGCATTCAAAATAAACATATATTCTCCGAAATTCACGGCATTTAATTACAAAATCAGATGCAGATAGGGGGAGGGAGTGAGAGACAACAACAACAACACAAGTGGCCAAGACACAACAAAGTTCCCTCCACATGCTCACACAAAAACTCTGTCGGGGCCAGCCCTTTTTAGACAGTTTGAGCTCCTGCAAGCTTCAGATACAAACAGAAAAGCAAACAAGCGGCAAAAGAATGAGAATTTCCTAACACACACTCTTAAAGGTCCTCCTCGAACAGGGCGAAATACTTTTCATATTACGTATACGACTCACATTGGTGACCTGATTTCGGCCTTATCAATGCAATGCTTTTTGTAGTTTGCGGTTTCTGCTGCTGCCCCAGCCACATGACAGTGTGTGCTGCTTTGCACAGGAAAAAGCATTTTGCAGCTAGCTTACATTATTATAAGGAAAGACAGAATAAGACCCAAAGAAATTGGGTGTGTAGATGAATTTTATGGCCCTTTTTGAACTATCAGAACTTAGCAAAACCTCGAAAAGTAAGGCATATCGAAAATGCAGCTGACCTATTATTGAGTGTAATGCATTATCAATAATTAAATTATTATTGTATAATTACTCAATCAGAAAAAGAGCAATAACTATAGAAAATATAAAATATTATAAGTGCTCCTTGTACCTAATTGATTTCTACAATTATTCCGATTGTTTCTTTCGGTGCATAGAGATGGAGGTGCAATCTGCAACACAATCTCTGCTCAACAACGGAAAAATGAAGTTATTGGAAATGACTGTCAAGCAAAACGGCCACCAGCTCGGTCTACAAAATCACAAGTTTCCCGGCATCTCCGACATCCCGGCATATTTTTCTTTCCTTTTCTTTTATTTTCCCATAGCTTTCCCAATTCTTTTCCGCTGCCAACACAACGCAAAAGCACAAAATGTTTGGCATCTTTGGATTTCCTTTCTTTGGCATTCGTTGTTGTTTCGGCTTGGACTGCCACATGGCAGCACTTTTTACTGCTAAGCAACAATCCCGGAGCCGTGTCGATAATCAAACGTCAGCATATAAAACTCAGGGCTTTACTATTCCTGGCATCTCCTCCGCTCTACACTGGACGGGTGGACACTTCTCTGGGTTATTCTGAAGGGTTTCGGTTGGGAAAATTGTTGGTTTCTTCGGCTCGAATTGAATTTTGGGAGAAATGAATTGAATTTGGAGGCAGGGAAGAATGAATGGGTTCAAGTAGGTGCTATATGAAGTGCTGATTTTATTGGTTGTATTCCTGGCAGAGGTAAAAGAACGGTTTCAACTAAATAAAACATGGACGAATAAATTCTAAATAAATTACCTTATATTACCCAAATAATAAAACACATATACACCAATCCTTCCTATTTAATGACTCAAGACTCAAGTCTCAACTCTCAATCTCCTCCCCTTAGAAATCCCCTCTCTTGCAACTATTAATTTATGTTGTTTTCCGTTGATAATACTTTCACTGCTTTTAGTGTGTGTACACTTTGATTACATTGTCCATTAAATCTGAATGGAAAACCGCAATTATATAGTTTCCAGTCACGGACGCCCTTCCCCTATCATCTTTAATAATGTTTAATTGATTTTGATCAATGAAAATGCATTTTACATTCATATGGAAGGTAAGCAAATAGCCACCCGACACGGCTTGAAATAATATTTAATTAATTAATAACATATTGACAATGAATGGAGCAATTAACACGGCTGTGATTATGGGACAATTCTATATTGATTATAGCAAGAGATCCGGATAAACCGATAAGTGTGTATATATGCTTTCATTCCTTCATTTCAATGCAAATACGCATCTGTGGAAATATATATTGGTTTTATATTCTGCCATCGTTCGGTGCATTAATGGGCAATTAATTTTTTATTTGTCAAACCAATGCCAATTGAAGCGTAAACATTTCAATGGATAAAACCAGAGAAAAGCATTTTGCCCAACCGACCGGGCAAAATTGTCCACCATAAACAATACGCAATATATGTGCATATGCACAAAAAAAGGAGTCATTAAATAATTATTTGACAACAAAAAAGGGGGTGCCCCCTGCTAAATTGCATTACAATTTTGGCTTAATCAAAATGTCAGGAAAAGGCGGAAAAACGCGGCTTGTGCACTGCATTTAAAAGTGCATCAATATGCATTCAGATGAGTTTTCCATATATTTGCAGGCATATTTAAATTAATAATGCAATGCCCGACACCAGATTGAAAACAAGTAAGAAAGCTAGCAGGAAGAGTATATTCGACTTTCAGATTGAAGTTTTGAATTTTTCCTTTTCCAAACTATGAAAATATAGTACCGATCCGAGAAGAACCCTGCTTTTAATTGTCTTTCCGTTAATTTTTGGAAGCCAAACCGAAAAAATAAAAGGATTGTGCTTAAGCTTAAGGTACGAGGTACAAATCTTAGCCGTGTAAAATGTATCTATTGTTTAGGTTAATGCAAAATTATAATACCCTTTGGGTGACGGGTATAAAAAGAGACAAATCCACACGATATATATGCGAGGCCCTGCCTTATCGGATGATGCATTTTACAAACCAAACGCTACATATATATTTTATACGTTTTGCCTGATTTCACTTCCGTTTTCAACTGTCGGTGGGCACGTACAATTTTCCTTTTTTTGTGTTCATTAATGAATTAATTGTTGCACCGGATATTTCAAACATTTTAGATTTGTGGTTTTTAATTTCCTGCAAAATAATCGGCCAATATATAAATATGTACCAGGGCTCCGCCGTCGCCTTCATCCTGGTCAGAAAATCAAATGAAATTTCATATACAAATGTATACATTTTGCGGTAATTTCGGTTTCGTCCTGACTTTAAATTACCAATGGAGTGGAAGCAAGGAAGCCGGTCGATGGAGAGCGTCGAGGAGGTTTTCGCACAAATGTTGTGACAATGGTTTGGTTAGGGTTGCCAAATGACTGACAGACAGAATGTGTTTGTACACACATTTGGGTGTCTGTTTTTTGTGTTTCCGCTTAGTGGTTAAATTAGACTAAGTGCAGCTGCAGTCCGCCAAACGTCAGTGGCGGCGACATTTTTACGATCCGCAAAAAACTTTGCGTGCTAATAGAAATTATAAATTTGTGAATATGCTAACAGTTTGTGTTTTTTCTATAAAAACAAACTGGGTGGCAATTGAGGCTGCAGGACCAGTATGAGAACGAAGTTCAGATGACCTAGGACTTAATTATTCTATTAGTACCATAAAATAATATCATTTTTAAAAAGACTGCAATCAAAACTGTCTCTCTCCGAGAGAGATAGAGAGAAACACTTACACCCCAAGACATCTTAGAAAACATGTTTTTCTTCTATTAACTTCACTTCAATTGCCATAAATTTAAATCGAAACTTAGGCTAAGGTCCTGCACAACCAAGGACCGTGTTCTTTCCCAGAATTTCTGTTGATTTACCTTCCTCTGTTGAGAGATGATTTCGTTAAGCCGCTTACCAAAACAGTTTTTGGCGTTTCCTTCTGAGAACTTAAAGGCTCTTTTCCCCAAGAAACTTGGCAGGCTATGGACGGGAATTTCAACCAAATTTTCCCCCGAACTACGAGTTGTTTGTTTGCCATGTGCAGCAGCAGCATCGGGCCTACACAACATATTTCCGTTTCATTTACTCGCCAAAACATATATATATATATATAGAAAAACTGAACCATAAGAAAGAAGAGGAAAATCGCTGGCCAAAAATACCAGAACAACAAATTGTGGAGTTTTTTTTGGGGGGAGAGGCTGGTCTGGCGAAAAATAAACTCCATAAACTGGTTGGTCGACCCCAAGTAGAAATTGCTTGTAACCTATTTGGCAGCCAAATTTCATCATCGAAGCCCAAAAATTTGCTCGACCACAAAAATGTTCGCTGAACTTTCTTTTTGGGTTTGGTCTTGGCTTTTCCTTGTTTTCCACCACCTCCTTCCGCCTGGTTTTTCCGCCTTGTGTCCTTCTCTACTGTCACCCCGATGTTTGCATGTCCTGGCCAGCGAAAAGGGGATCCTGTTTTGGCTGGCTACTTCATTTTCTGCTTTATATTTTCCATCGTTAGCACGGCACGACGCCAGCGAACATACATAGAGAAAAAATATATATATACTACTATATATAAAATGGGAATATGATTTTCCATTTCTTAATTTGTAAAAAAAAAAAACATAACACAAATAGAATAAATAAAAAAAGGTTGAATCATTTATAACAGTATTTTCTTCTGTGTACGTCGCTTTTCTGGGATTCCCCGCTTTTCCCCTATGGGTTTTTGACTAAATTCTTGGCACCGTTCGTAGGTGCCGGTTGCTATCTCCCTCGCACGCCCTATCGCCCTCTCGTTCATGGGCCGAGACAAGATAAACAGCATTTTAGGCAAAGGTCCTGTGTCCAGGAATTCTTTTTTATTTTTTGGTTGCCGCTGCCTTTTGTCGCGATAACTGCAATGACTTTTGTGTTTTCGTTGCTCGCTGGCCCGTGCCACACATACATATGTGTTCATTGACCGCATTTTTAGGAAACGCTTTTCCCTTGGCTTTCCCACCGCTTTTCCACGCCCACCAACCAGCGACTCGTATTGAAAGTGCATATATCTAAATGGGCTGTTTCACATTGATTTCGGTTTCGCATAAAGTTCAATGAGTTTCTGGAACAAAAAAAGGGGAACCAAACATTTTTGGCCAGCCAAAGTTTCGTTTAAATGAAGCTGCATGCATGGAGATAGCTGTTGAGATAAATGTACTATAATACCGATTATATCCTGACAAACAGCTATGGGTGAAGGATCTTGGAGTCAGGCAAGCGGTTTGTAAATTGTTTAAGAATGTGGTATTATATTGAAATAAACAGCTTAACATTATGAAAACAACTCGTAAAACCTTTCGACAAAATCAACCAATTAATTCTTACAAAATCAATCAACATAAAAACCATCAAAGTCGTGTTCAATTTATTATCAACACAGCCTTAAAATGTTATTTCAGCATAAGTATATTAGCAAATTTTAGCAAAACTTGACCACAATCAGAGAAGCAAAGCTGTTATGGCCAAAAACATATGACCAGCTCAGCCAAAAATAAATATAATTTTATGATTAAACTGAACATTAATGAACACAAGGCAGAGACAAGGGGATAAGGAGCGGAGGAAGACAGAGACGAAACCAACTGACAAACCACATCCAGGCGAGAGCATATTCAGCTGCTGCCATTGAAATAACCGAAATAACCGAAAAGCCATGAAAAGACAATAAATAATTTTAAAGTGACCGCAAAGAAGGCAAACACACATCTTCGCTGGTGGAAATTTCTTAAGAGATTTGCCCAAGTGTTAATGGCTCATAAATATTTGAAAATGTTTTGCATTTTCTTTGGCGCTTCGGAATCCTTTTAGCAAGGACTCGCTCCCGCTCTCGCCCCCTCTATTTCTCCCGTGTGCGGTCATAAATGGAGGACACAACGTCCCCTAAGTGTGACATAATATCTAAAATATTTTGTGCAAAGTTACACAAAAGGCGAAGACGAGAAGCGAAAGCGAAGCAGGGACCGCACACATGTGCTTGCCTTGCATGGCCATTTAATTTTGCAAAATGTTTGTTTGATGTCCTTAATAGGCTTAGAGACGACGACGTCGAGGACGGCTACCTTGCAACCGAAAAATGATGAAATATTCAAAAGTTCCGTGGCAAGCGGGCTGGCTGTGGCAGTGGGCGAAGTAAGCCAAGAAAGCTGCAAGTCAAACACAAGTTTTCCACCAAGATTT
Organism: Drosophila bunnanda; assembly: GCA_035046265.1. NCBI lineage: Eukaryota > Metazoa > Arthropoda > Insecta > Diptera > Drosophilidae > Drosophila > Drosophila bunnanda. The sequence continues at coordinate 5,858,568 of JAWNOB010000076.1, read as the reverse complement.
TTTCCACTTCCTTTCCGTTTCACATATTTCACTTGATAATGCCACGACAAGCAGTCCAAGACCAACCGCCAGATATCCTTTTAGCCAAACCTTAGGCTCCTGCTCTCGAATTGCATTTGCTCTTACACAGAGGGAAAACCTCTGTAAGCGATAGGAAATATAGCAAGCAAATGCCTAAAAAGGAAGTTTTGATTTTAGGTAGAATTACTGTAAAAAGTAATACCTAGGGGTAAGCAAAAGTAGTTATATTAAATACCGAGGGGTACGTCCTATTTTCCCTGTGCATCCATGAGATCTGTGTGCAGTTGGAGGACTGTGGGGAGCAAGCAAAACTTTTGCACATTGAGGTTGTCGAAAGTTTGTCTATTCATTAACCCAAATACTTGGGGACTGAGAGTGCTGCTAGGCCCAGGTTTAAGCTGAAGTTCCAACAAGCTAATTTGCATATTTGAGTGACTGCACACATACACATACACAAACACACACACAGGACTCTCGCTTTCTTCTTATTTTTCCTTTTCCGCCTTTTGTTAGGCGATGACAGATGACAGTGAGAAGGCAAGAAGTCTTAGACTAAATGGGGTTAATCGCTTTTGCGGTTTTTGTACATGACGTCAAAGAGCACCTCGCACAACTAATTCAATTACATACTCCACGAACTTTCGCTCTTAAACTGCAATTTAAAGTAGTTACTAAGTGCAGGTTGTGTGTTTAGCTAACGTGTTCCGAGGGACTCGCTGGCCTCGGTTATAATGTTAAGCAATACAAAAAGTATTCCCAAGGCCTCCTGCAACGATATCCAGTGCCATCCAAGACTTGTTAGAATTTTCAAGCAACAAATCAGAGCCAAGACAATGCGAAATATAAACAACTTCATTCAGTTCCATCTCTATGGGAATGGGATCAGCTTCTGAATGCATTTGTTCTTCGATTACGCACAGAGTTCTAATGCACAAAATCGATGGTAAAGCTTTAAAATTAGGGTTTTTGACTTTACCATTTGGCTTTTAATTTAACCTTGCTGAGCAATTCAAGATATTCTTGCACCATTTTGCGGAGCACATAACAATCGTTCCATTCCTGCCGCAGAGGCCATTATCTAATCATCAATTTTTATCCCACACATCGCACACACACATGATTGTTGCGTTGCGCTGCCTTTTATGACAATCGAGGCCGCAAATCAAATACGCCCAATTAAACATTGCCTATTTTTAATCCTGCCAGAGCCTTTTTTGTAATTATTTTCCCAACAAAGTGAATTGGCGACGGGCAGAGGGACGGCGGCGTGGCGTTAAACGTTAAATGTTCATTGAAAGTTGAGATAGATTGCGTAAAATCAGCGCCAACCAATTTCGAATCAATCACCGAAAACCCGGCCAGAGAAAAAGGCAGGCCCAAACGAACGAATCTCGAGGACCTAATCGAGCGTAATGATTGCGTTGGCCTCAGAAAAAAAAAAAAAAAAAAAAGAAAAAGCACCAAGTTTCTATTTCTTGCTTCAGAATTTGTGCTAAATTAAGCGCTCATTATTTTAAGTGTGTACCAACAAAAAAAAGGGAACAAACCAATTTTTGTCTAATAGAAACGTTGCGAACGAAACTTTAAAAGAAACCCACACACACTTCATGTATTTTCAAACTGAACGAACAATAAAGGTATAGATTTAAATGCTTTTTTTCCGAAAGTATGCAAAAGTCGGAGATTTATGCAATTCTTAAATCGTTTCTTTGCTCTCTTTAAGAACTCAAATCTTATACAAGTTTCGCAGTCCCACAAATTAAAGGGAAGCCCGAATGGAATTCAGGATTTCGGGTTTGAGGTCACCAGTAAGCATTAATGAACACATGTTCGCAAAACATTAAAATTAAATGTGCCGCTCATTAAAATTTGAAACATTCCAAAGGGCCAGGAGGAGCAGGAGCCGAAGGCCGTCCGACCGAGTTTCGAGGCAAATGTTGCTTGACATATACGCCATTTGGTATTGGGGTTTTGGGAAAGGGCTTTCGGGCTTTCGGGCTTTCGCCCACCCAGTTTCGGGCATGCATCATATCACAATAATAACGAAGCATTTAATGTTAAATGTGAGGAAAGGGTTTTTGGAGTCTCGGGTTCCATCATCATCATCAGCAGCCAGCCAGCAGCGTCGATAAAGTCAAAGTGTTTGGTCACTCATTTCCCCGGACGAGGGGCTGACCTCCAGGCGGGCAGGCCATATAACAAAACCGACATATTGCCGGACGAGAGATGGGAAAGAGAGACAGGAGCCGGGAAAAAGGACACCCGCTGAGTGACCGACTGACTGACTGTCATGGACATTGTCATGGACGTGGGGACATGGAGACATACCGGGACACACAAGTTCAATTCAATTTTTCGGCCATGTTTTTGTCATTTCCATATATGCAAATGAATATGTTGGAAACCGGAAAATCAGCAAGGGGCTGGTGGAGGAGGAAAATGCCACCTCCGAAAGAAGGGGCTTTTCGGGGAAACAGGATAGACGAAGTCCCGTGGATTTTTGTGTTTTGGCCGTGCCAACAATTTTCCTTTTAAACAAATAAAAGGCTTATATAAACAAATATATATTTTAAGTAGTCTTTTATATATTTTTTTAATACTTATCAAAATTGCCTGATTGGGACAAACAAATCTTTTGATACTTAAAGAATACGATAAAAACATTATTTTTTTAAAGAGAACATGCTCATAGCTTCTTTTTTAATATGTATAAGCCACAAAGTCTTTTTGAAAATTGTAAGAAAATCAGTTAGACTTCATTGAACTATCTAAGGTATTTCCCAAAATAAAATGTCCACAGTTGAGCAATGTTGGACATAGGAAAAAACCGAATTGCTCATAAATGTTTACAAAACGGGCTATATAGGAATAAGGGTAGAAGGGGGCTTTTAAGGGGGTTTTAAAAGGGCGGATTTACAGAAACTGCGTGCATAGAAGGCGGACGGGCTTCCAGGGTCGCACTCTGGGCTTTGGGCAAACATTTAACGCTGCCAAATGATTTGCAGCTGACGAAAGGCTCAACAGGACACAGGCAACAGTTGTTGTACACAGAGGAAAAAAGTCATTAATAAATTATAAAAAAGAATATGCAATATTTCCAATATCACTTAGAGAGAAAATATAACCACAGTTGATAGATAGCAAATTCTCTTTATGACATTTTAAAGCATTCCCATCACAGTGAGTTGTTAACTTCGGGATTCGTTCCGATTCCCTTGGTGTAGTCCTGCAGAGGGGAGGAGTGGGCGCCGGACAAACAACAGGGAAGGATATGCAGAGTGAGTCAGATGGATAGATAGATAGTTAGATAGAGGACGATAGAAAATACAAATGAACATACGCAATGCGGCAATCAAAAGCCAACACGCACAAAGGAGAGGAGAGCGGCTAAAAGGGGTGAAGAGCGGAAACGGAAGGGGAGTTTAGAGCCACCGCCTGCACACAGAGGAGAAGGACATCCGGTCTTTGGTCGTACAACGACAAATGTCATCAAGCAGTCCAAATAATAATAAAATATACACTTAAGCCCCGTTTTGTCCGCCTGTGCGTGTGTGTACATTTTCGGTCGCATGTGGGGTGCTCCCTCCCTGCTCCCTCCTCCTCCTAATGCTACTACCTACTAGTAGCCATCACTAAAGCCCCCACACTCCTCCCCGCCATAGCCTCCTGCTCCCCGGCTGTGCGTGGATTTAAATAAAACGGAAATTTATTTCGACAAATGGCATTTACTTGCAACGGATGTGCCGCCATTACAATGACACGGAAGGGCCACACACAAATATGCAGGCACTGAGAGAATTCGACTTTAAATAACATTAAATAAATAATATTTATTTATTTAAATGGTAACCTTTTTTAGAAACCTTTTGGGTCGATTTCTAAACCGATTGTATTTCTTTAATTTGTCATTTTTAGATATCCAATATTTCTAATAAAATTATTAAAATATTATTAAATATTATTAAATAACACAGTATTCTATAATTATCCAATTTGATCACATTTGTATGCTAATATTGCCAAGAATAATGTAACTCATTTTCCCCAGTGCACATATACACACAGGACTCCACAGGATCTCCGCTCAACTCGTGCGCAATTCAAAAACGAGAAAGCTGGCTCGGAAAGCCAGCGTGAAGCCAAAGGAATCGCAAGGACCAACCAACCGACCTGACTCACTGAATGAATGAATGACTGACTGACTGACGGAATGCCTTCAATGTGCATAAGTGGGATAATGGGTCAGGCTAAGCCACAAGATATCCAAGTGGCTGCCATCACGATGATGATGCTGATGATAATAATGACGGGGGATAATGCCTCGTGCCGGAAAAGCAGGAAGGGGAAAACCGAGAGAGAGTCTTGGAACACGCACAGTTCTGGGTTCGCAGTATGATAAATTGTAGAAGATATCACGGCACGACTCCTTTGCATATATGTATGTACATTGTACTTTATAATTTGGCACTGCGAAAAAAACCTCAATTTAAGGAAAACATGTTAAAAATAAAGGCAAGAAATACACCTCTTTTTGTCAAATTAAATTAATTATAAGATCCCGAGAGGAAAAGTGTTGTAAAGGTTCACAAGAGATCGGTTGCCTCGCTTTGCCTGCAATGTTCAATCGAAAGAGCAGTAAAAGCTTATAAGTTATGTTCTGTATCGACCGAGAGAGTTAATTTTGAGCTGTACTCTGAGAGATCTTCGCATTTTTCATCTCCGATTTAAGTTAAGCAGAATCATAAGGGAGTAAACGGAACCGAAGAGTTGTCTTGAGTTTAGATTAATTAACCAAAATGTTACATTCATTAATACACTCTCTCTCTCTTTGTAAAGAGTCCCAAACAATTTCCCCCGGTGTAATCACAACTGGAGGCATAAGGGCGGCATCCTCACTTGCTCCATAATGTCCCGCTATCATATTTTCCCGGCAGACGCTCAGGGCATTTAGCATTCATGAGATAATAAGAACAGAAAAAAAAACACAGCAGATACAGCCAAAAAACTGAAGCCAAGTGGACAGCAATAAATGATTTCGAGGCCGGCCGAAACATGTCATGATTCTTGGTATTCTTTTTGTTTTTTATCGTTCTCTAACACAACACTGCGTATACGCAATCGTAAGTGAAAGTCTGGGGTTTTCCTTTCCAGCCAGAGGCTATGGATAATTTGGGTTAAGCTCACGCACTCACTCCCCTCGCACATATGCGTCCGGCATAATATCTTTCAGGGCAATTTTTACTTTGATCCATTTATGGCCCTGTGTTTGTTTGGCTTTTTCCGTTTTTTTCTCCTTTATTAAAAACAAAATGTTTTATTTGACTAACTTGTTTATGTTCGGCCTTAAAGCTGACCCGCCCGGGAAAAAGGTCCTTCTAACTGGGCAAAAAGGGTTTCTGATTGTGCGTATCAATTTTTATGGAGCGTCGGCAGCGGTGGCATGGGGGATTAAACGGTGGATGAGTGTGAATAGCATAGGAAATGAAATTCTTATCAGGCCATTTGGGGATTTCCCCTTTGCGTTCAGTGGGATAGCCCTATGGAAAATTAAATTTATTAAAGCGAGAAAATCGTATTGGAACTGGCTAACTATGGCACCGCAAAACCGCACATAAAATATACATATATTTATCTGAAGGGAATTCTGCATAAGTTCCCATTTTTGATTTATTTATTACTTCACAAAATATCTCAATTAAAACTTTATCGTTTCGTTGAAACCATCCTCTATATTCTATTGAAACCCTTGGCTTTTTGTAATTCAATCAGTTGCTACTTTTTCAATTAAAACCGAACCCCGGCTCCAGCACTTTCGCCTTTAAGAGCCGTAAACCGAACGGTAACCACAATTTTCCATCACCTTCATCAACCGGGTGGATTTTCCCCCCACCAAGCGGGCCAAGCAGCCAACATGCCCCACGATAATTGAATTATGAAACATCATTTCGCTGTCTGCGTTAACCATAAACGCATTAAGTTCGCGTTAATGAAGAATTATGCAGATGATGTCCAGGTCCAGACCTCAGACTAGACTCCAATATAAAGGCGGACCCGTATAAAGGCCAAAAGCCTTGGCCCATTAGCAAGTCTGGTCCATTAAAAACTGCACACGCAAACAAAGGAGGAGGGAAAACGCTGCAGTGGAAAAAGTTCTGCAGTGAATTTGCTGAATTATTAATTAACCTCAAACAATTAAAAGGAAAATATTTTACAAATGCACGGGTAATTAAGCCAGGCAACTGCCAAAGGATGGGTCGGTCCCGAGTTAAAGATTTAAAAACCCTATTAAGACGCCCAAGGAATGCGTTGCGTCAGGGCATAAGGGAAACTGAGCCATGGAAGGGTTTCGAGACCGATAGACAATGTAGATTGTAATTAACTTGACCACCCGCTTTTCCACCTGCCTGTGTAAGACGGGGCGTATACTTAATTGCATGCACGAAATGCAGGACTCGGTCTCCGACTCAAACCCGAACTCGACATGAATGACATTCATTTTCGGTGCGCCTGCCACTGTCTTTGCTGCACTTCCGTTCGGCCCCCAACAGGAACTGAGCCAAAGGATTCAGGATAAACGGGAGAAAATGGGGAAACCGGATGGGGAACAGGGGATCGGGATCCATGAATATATTGAGCAATTGGGTCGCCGAGTCCCTCTCTTCTCGCGAAATTCATAAAGCATTTATTCGTTCTCATTGAAAATAATTAAAATGCGTCAAGCGTTCAAAATCAAGCAGCGTGGAAATTTAATTGTATTGAAACGAACCCGGTTCCCCGTACTATTTTCCACGTTTCCCCTTTCCTTTTTAACGTTGCGAATGCATTGAGTTCCATTTGGCAATTGGGCCAACAAATGAATTCATTTCCTTCTTTCTTCTCTATTTTTTCTCTTATTTACCTCCACAGGTGAGGGCGTCGGGGAATGAATAAAACAAATATGGAAGTTGAAGTGCTTAAAAAATGCGATTGATCAAAGGAAGCACGTGGAAATTAATTGCAACGCAAAGGTTCTTGATATTAAGTATTATGGGAATTTTTGTAACCGATGTTAAAAACTCACAGGATTTGCATTAGTTTATAAGAAACTTTTCTTAGAAGGCAGAAAATGGTTAATTATTCTAAATTATGGTATTATACTCCGTTTAAGAGATAAATAAATTAAGCCTCCATCAAATAAAGAAGAAATTAACCCTCTATGAGTATATTTTTAAATTTTCAGCTTTTTTTGCTATTAATATCCATTGTGGCCCCCACACACTCATCCAACATTCAATTACAAATAAAGGCTTAATTTTCATATGAATATAAATGTATCCCTCTCGTATTTTCGTATCCTTTCAGGCTCCACTTTACAGAGGACACATGCTACATTTCCCATGGTCACATGGTCAACAGAGAGAAAGGATAACGGCCAGAGCCCAAGGCCACTGGGTACAGTGGGCACACGAACAGTGCATGAGGAGGCGTAAAAACTCGCTTCGCAGCTGTCATTGGCAATACAAATAATAACACCCAAAAAGCAGAAAAGCAGCACACACAGTTCGAGTTTTTATCAATCAGAAAAAACACAATGGAAGGGGCAATAAATACATGTTTATGTCATTTTTTACATTATCATATTTATATTTATAGGTACTACATGTGTCCCGCAGGAAGCTCGTATCACTTTGATATTGTTCAACGGTGGGAAACACATAAAAAAGAATTTTAATTTTCACAGGAGCCGAGAGAAAGGCCATAATTGAAGTAAAAGCAAACGCCATTTGATGATTTTTTATACAACAAATAAAAGCAATTGCGTGTCCTTTTACGATTTGTTTGACAAGAAATACGACGACTTACGGGTAACAAGATGTGAATGTGGAAAATCTTGCTCTCCTGCCGTGTGTTCAACAATTTTTCATTTTCACGGAGGCAGCGAAAGGTCCTCAAGTACGGCTGTCTCATAAATAGGAGAACCAGAAATCAATTGACAATTTATTGTTCGAAACATAAAAAAATGAGCGACCAAAGGGGCGGGCAAAAATCTATATTAAATTACGAGCCAGCCAACAAAATGTCAAAATAATAATAATAAAAAGCGAGCAGGGACAACAAAAATATAGGGAATAAGTGGAATGTTGTAAAAAACGACGGTTTGGATACCCTCTAACTTTATAGTAAAAATGTTTCTAAGGAAGATGATTTATAACATTTAAACGGATTATTATTATGTATTTACTCTTTTTTAAGTAATAATTTATATTATTTATCAGTAATTTTATTCTGTATTTTATTTATTTGTATTATTTATGAGTTGAAAGTGAATTTATTATTATATACCGATTTATTGTATTATTATTATTATATATACCGAACTAAATGATTGTTAAAAACTTGGTTCAAAATAAAGAGAAAAGCTAATTAGTTGGGAGATCTAGTACTATAGTATATATACATATAATAGAAATCCCCATTTAAAACTATTTTCCCGTAGCCTGTTGCATTCAAGGATATCAAATATACCCACTCTGCCTTTATTTAAAGAGAATGAATCCTCTGACATAGACATATACGTATCGTCCACATTTATATATGTATATATATAAGGAAAAAAGGATATACCGTATGTGCATTGGCTTGACTTTTTGTGGCCATTGTTGCTCGCTTGCCATTGCCATTGCTGTTGCTGTTCTCTGGTGTGCCCAATTGCCTTTAAATTGTACCGAGTGTTAAGTGGCGCACGTTAAAAAAACATTTAACGTTTTTATTTACGATATACACAGAGAGCAACAGAAAAGGATCCACAAAAAAAATGGCAGGACCCGTGGCAGCGAAGGAAGAGGCAGTGAAAGTGTTTTGTTCTGGTTCTGGCATTAGGTACTCGCAACAAAAAAAAAGAGAGAAATGCGTATAAAAACAAGAAAGGAAACTAACTTCTGACAACCGAAGTTTATATACCCTTGCAGTTTGCTATTGAATTATAGGAATCAAAGTTAAAAAACGCATATTTAAGGCAACAAAAAATTTTAAAAATTAATAAATTAAATAAATTTCGGAAAGCCTTCCTATACTTGTTGTTATTAGGTTAATAAATCTGAATTTAATATTTTAAAATATTTTAGTTTTCAATAATTTTTTTTTTTTCAAAATTGGTACATTTCTTTGCCTGAGAGAGCTAGGTCGACTGATGCTGGTCTAGAATGTATACGATTTATAAGGTCGGAAATGACTTCACAGCGTTACAGGCTTCTGACTAAAAGTATGATACCCAAGGGTATACAAATAAAAAGGATATTGGAATCACAATCGAATGGGAAGGCTCAAAACGGAGGAAAAAAACGGAAATTAAAGTTAAAATATGGCAGGAGCGTCATATCGAGGGTTAGAAGTGAAAGGAGAAAGTGGAAAACTGAGCGAGCAAGTGCACAAAAAGCCATCGAAACTATGAAATATATATAATAGAATTCGCTATCCGAATGAATGTCGTCTGTCCGAGTCGGTAGTATGAATAGGAGACCATTGAAGCGGAATAAGTGGATATGCATGTGTATACGGATTTTTAGTGTGCTTTCCCAGTCATAAAATTAAATGAAACTCGAAAGGAAAAAAAATACTCGAAAAAATATATTTACAAAAAATATTTGTATATACTATACACATATGGTTCTCCTGTCAGTGACATATTTCTAATTATTAAATTTCTCAATATGAAACCTATTTCTTTCGTATTTTTAAACAATATACTTTTAAGAGAACAAAGAGAGTCGTTGCCATATTGGCTTTGGCTTCCCAAACCGCATACATATATTACCGTGTAGTTCCATACACAGCATGAAGATAGTGTTAAAGCCAAGGTTTGTCCTATATATGTACATAAGATATATCTTTTTAAACATTCATTAGAAATTAATATCAGTCTTATAGTTTCCTTACTCCCAAATTAATGATTGTTGCTTAATTTAGCTTCTCAAAATTGTTGTAGTAAGTTATATTGCTTTTCTTGAAAAGAATCAATTTCAACTTTGACACGTGGCGCCTTCCCATCGCAACATTCATTAACACTTGTGGGCATTGAATTAAATTTATGATAAATTATCAGCGGCTGCCGCTTCTTATAATTATATCCTCGTAGGGTATTATAATTTCAGTCTAAAGCTTGTGACGCAGTTCAGAGTCATTTCCGACCCTATAATCTATATATATTATTGATCAGGATCAATAGGCAAATCTTTCTAGGCATGTACGAAAGCAAAAAATTTTTTGTAAATTTTTTCCTTTTTTTATGTTGTCAAAATTAACATTGTTAAAATTTCAAAAATCGTCAAATTTTTAAAATTAAAAAAACTTCAATTTGAGTGTGCAGATTGATTAATCTATTCAAAACTAGCGCAGAACTGCCTTCCGTATTGAAATAAATGCATTTTTAGCTTAGTTATGAATTTTTTAAGCTATGGTTTTTAGAAAAATTTGTCATATAAATTTGACTGAAAGAATACCCTTGCAGGGTATTATAATTTCAGTCTAAAGTTTGCGATATTCTTGATCAGAATCAACAGGCGAATCATTCTAGGCATGTAGGAAAGGAGAAAATTTTTGGTCAATTTTTTCAAATTTTATGTTGTCAAAATTAACATTGTTAAAATTTAAAAAATCGTCAAATTTTAAAAATTTTAAAAATTTCAAATTGGTTGTTAGATTTATTAACCTACTCAAAACTAGCGCAGAACTGCCTTCCGTATCGAAATTACTGAATTTTTAGCTTAGTTATGAATTTTTTAAGCTTTGGTTTTATCATTGTTAATATTATTATAATTATTAACATTGTTGAAATTTTAAAAATCCTAAAATTTTCGCTTTCGTGTTATTATTTACTTTTGGTAAAACGAAAACAATTATTCAGCACAGCATCGTCCGGGCAGCTGAAACAGCAGAAAGCCAAAGAAAATTCGTAAAAAAGAGGTAAGCCTCGCACACTCATTTTCCTTTCCATTCACGTATGTATGTGTAAATCCCACAACAAGAAAGTATACTAACTACGCACGCCGAAGCTTGTATAACCTTCCTGACTGCAATTCGAACATAAATACAACATTACATTCACCTACATTCTTATTTTTACATTTTTACAGTTACAGTTAAACAGACGGACAGACCGACACCGCTGGACCGACTCCGCTATTACGCTGATCACGGCGAAAATTAGAATACCCTGCAAGAGTATAAAAGCAGTATGCACACACACTCTAGACGCCGAACAATTGCAATGGGTATGAGCGAAAATAAGAAAGATAAGAAAATAAGTAAATGCAGAAACAATAAGAACAAAATGAGGGGAGATATGGGATATATTAAAGAGAATCCATGAATTAAATTAAATTCAATTAAAATTTTATATATTTCGTCTCCATTTCCATATTTTGTGAATGGGTCTTAAACGAAACAGGTGGAAGCAGGAAAAGAGATATTCCACTCGAGTTGAGTGCGCGGCTCTCTCCCCATCAGAGGAATTAACAGTTAAAACAGACCACTCGAGAGAGTCCGTCGCCGCTTCCCACCAGAAAAATTAACCGTTAGAATGGACTCACCGAAAAAATTGCGAAAATCGCTGCTACAAGTTTCTTTCCATTATTAGTATTTACGTTGTTTCTTTTTTACACTATTACACTTTATCCCGGTTCACTGCTACTATTGACACTATTTCAATTACAATAACTTCTATACTTTACTCAAGCAAAATTCAAGCACTTTTTCGCGTTTTACCGAAGATCAAATTAGAGATGAACTTTCGAGATAAACTAGAGATGACAGAATGGACATAAAATATCGACAGTTTCTGAGAGGTGGCAGATCGCTATCGTATAGCCGAAAACTAGATTTGCAAAATCTATAAATATATATTTCTCACGATGTAAGCCTCTGAGCATATAATCGTATTTAACATAACTTGTTTTATATTTAATCAATTAAATGAGCATAAAATAAGAGAAAATGTCTCCTTTGTACAAGAATATCGATAGTATGCCAATTTTCACATTATTTTCCTATTACTTCAGAGGCAGCAATAAGAAAATTAGATTTGCAAAATCTATAAATATATATTTCTCACGATGTAAGCCTCTGAGCATATAATCGTATTTAACATAACTTGTTTTATATTTAATCAATTAAATGAGCATGAAATAAGAGAAAATGTCTCCATTGTACAAGAATATCGATAGTATGCCAATTTTCACATTATTTTCCTATTACTTCAGAGGCAGCAATAAGATTTGATCCAATTGAATTCTTATAATTAGCACGATAAATGGAATGGAATGTTAAAGATCAAAAATTATAATTTTGGACAATGATTGCTGTAAGATATAGTGCAACACCGGCACTTTTAGACATATAATAGTACACTTATATGTCTGAAAGTGCCGGTGCCGCACTATATCTTACAGCAATCATTGTCCAAAATAAAGAATATAAACTATTGATAACGTTTCACTTAAATATCATAAGATTTTCTAATTAATTTAGTTAGTCCTATTCAATATACCTTGCAATTCATATTTGCACGGCCACCCTTCATGTTTTTATGCGGAATACTTACTTTAATATGACAATATTGCTATTTTCATACATATTTTGTACTTATTCAATATATTTCTACGAAAAACGTGATAGCTGATAGCGTCGATATCAAAGACTGGACTAGCCAGCTAATAGTTTCCATATCATAGACCAGCACGCTTTCTTTACTTAAACAACTCCAAACGCCTTTTGGATACAAACTCATGTGGGGATGCCTCTTCTGCTGGAGTTGAAAGGTAACGCTGATAAGAGCATAGCTGCGGATGCCCTTTCAGTGATAATAATGATTGGCTTTTTGCCATCTGACGTACATATGCACATATCTGTTTCCCATTGAGCACACACGGTTTATTTCGAATTATAAAAAAACTGGATGCATCAATATATTTCGTCTGCTTCTCTTCGCTTCGCCGCGTTCCACAAAAACCAAATACAATTTGCATGAAGGAAACCCGGCTCTAGATGGAGGTGTTGGTGGATTCCATGTCGATGTTGCTGCATCCAGTGTTCCTACTTATTCCTTCAGTTATTTAGGGACCAAATATCTACTTCCTATTCTGGTTGTTGCGGGCCATGTCCTTGGGGAAGGAGCGCAGTGGCGGCGTACGGATGCGACGGGCCTCGCGAGACCGATTGCGCACCACCTTGGAGTGAATGGCGCACGACACACAGTAGTGGAGCTTCGCGTAGAGCTTGGGGAGCACGTACGAGTCCCAGATGCTGGCCTCGGTGATATCACGGACGGCGGCCGCCTCCACAATGTTGCGGATGACGAACTTCTTGATCGCCTTGTCCTTGGGCACGCAGCGAGCGCAGTTGGTGCAGCGCACAGGCTTCACATGGCCGCGGTTGTGCTTGTTGCGTCCTCCGTTACGGCGCTTCTTGGTCATCCTGCCGGCTGTTTTTCATCGAAACGAGATACACCGCATACGGATTAGCATTAATTGCTGTGTTAACCGGTCGGATGGCTGGCATAATTACCTTATTTTTTGATTTGAAAATCCACCAAGTGAAATCCGCGTGTTCACGCCAGGCGAAACTAGTGCGAAAAGGGAGTTGCCAGCTCGAAATTTTCGGGATGCCAGATCGACTTGCCGCCGTGCGCTGCTCAACACTAAGCAGGGTTGATTTCGAGCCGGCAGCAGGGTCGCATTGCGATGTTTTTTGGGTGTGGCAGCCTCGTTACTAGCAGCTTTTGAGCGGCCACTTATGTTTTAAAATTATTTAAATATTTAATTAAATAATATAATTAATATATTCGACAACAATTATTATTAGAAATACTACGTGCTTTCTAAAATTTAAATTTTAAACTCGTTACTAGCAGCTTTTGAGCGGCCACTTATGTTTTAAAAGTATTTAAATATTTAATTAAATAATATTAAAGGTAAAAATAAATAAATAAATAATAATATTAAAAAAAAATACTTTTTATTATATATAAGAAAATTAGCTGATAAAGTATGCATTTTCCATAATTGTAATAATGCTCTGCATACAAATTGTTCACAATTAATGAATTGAAAAAAATGATATAAAAATTCACAATTACATATTCGACAACAATTATTATTAGAAATACTACGTGCATTCTAAAATTTAAATTTTAAACATATATTCTCACTTATGACTAATTTTTCATTTGGAAATCTGAATATAAAATCGACAAAAGTGAAAACCTTAAATATTTTTTGTTCTGCAAAATTTGAAACAAATAATTTTATTTAAATTATGTTAAAAATACGCAAAGGTGGAAATAAATAAATGTTTTTAAGTGGTGTTTATTTTTATTTATTTTATTTTTTTTTTATAGTTGCATTTTGTACAATTATTTTTTGTTGTTTTATCAGCTTAGTGGGTTTCTCTTTGTACACTGTTTACATGTTAATATTTAACACAAATATTTTAATGCCTTTCGAATAGTCTGTTGTCAACGGTTGCAGTCTCAGAAAAAAGTACTAGCCGCGTCCCTTGGATACCCTGCGATTTGAGCTGCGCTCCCTGCGCGAGCGCGAGCGGTCCCGAGATCGTTCCAGTTCACGGTCGCCACGCTCCCGGTCACGTTCTCTTTGCCTCTTTAGATCCCGATCTCGGTCCCGCTCTCGGGAAGAACGATCGCCGCGACCGCGACTGCTTTTCTCCGCACGCCGATCTCTTGGGGGGGAGTTTTCCTTCCGTCGTGATTTCTCAAAAGAAAGGGATCTGTCGCGTTTTTTCTGTCTGTCGTAGGGGGAATGCTCACGTTTCCGATCTTTGTCAATTGCAGAATTCTCTCGCCTTTTGCCTCTTTCATTGGAAGAATTCTCCCGTTTTCGGTTTCTTTCATTGGAAGAATTCTCGCGCTTTCTACCCCTTTCGTTGGTAGAATTCTCCTGCTTTCGGCCTCTTTCATTGGAGTAACTGTCCCGCTTTCGGCTTCTTTCATTAGAAGAATTGTCCCGTTTTCTATCTCTGTCAAATGGATTTTCATGCTTTCTTTCCTTGGCAAACAAATTCTCCCGCTTTCTCTCTCTATCTAAGGAACTCTCTCGATCTCGCTGACCATTTCCGTTTCCATTCGGTTGATAGCGCTGTGGCGGTCCTCGGGCCTCAGGACCTTCCAGATTGAACTCGTCGCTGTCTATGGGTTGTCCTCTGAATTTATTTTGTGTGTTGTTGATCTGCTCCTGGCGATAGACCTTGGCCTGGGGTTCCGCATCGCTTTCACTGCTGGAGGAATCTGAAGAGTTGGAAGATTCATCCTCCGATGAAGACTTGCCACTGCTTCGTCCGCTGCTGCTGCTGTTGCTGCTAGAACTTGAGCTCTCTTGGCGTTCCCGCTTGCGTTTGGACTTCTTTTTAGTTGATTTCTTTTTGCCCTTAGAGCGCTGCTTCTCCTTGTGCCGCTTCTTTTCCCGTTCTTTTTCTTTCTCCTTCTCTTTTTGCCTTTGCCTTTCTAGATCCTTCTCTGCTTTTAGTCTCTCCTTTTCTCGTTCCTTCTCTGCCTTTAGCTCCTCCTTTTCTCTTTGTCTCTCCTTCTCCGCTTTCTTTTTCTTTGCAGCCTTCTTATTCTTCGATTTCTTGGACTTTTCCTTACCAGATTTCTTTGCTTTCTTTTTGGCCTTGTTTTTGCGTTTGCGTTTCTTTTTCGGTTCGGAGCTGGAATCTGAGCTCGACGATTCACTGGAAGAGTCAGAGCTATCTTCCTCTTCGCTGGAACTCTCACTGCTCGAGTCAGAGGACGATGAGGAGGACGAGGAGGAAGCAGACGATGACGAGGAGATAATTATCTTGGCACTCAATTGGGTGGAGGCGGGGGCAGAACCATCCTTGAAAGGATTCCCGCTGGCAAGGATTTCGGTATTAATTGCTGGCACCGCCTTGGGGGCAGTTTTCAAGAACATCCTCAGGTCGTCAGTCAAACCGCCCAAACCAATGGATGTGAAAAAATTGATGGAGAAGCGGGTATTCCTGGGATTATCCTTGGGAAACAAACCGGCCAGACTCTCCACCAACACCTCCTCCTTAAGTTTTGCATTCAACTTTCCCAGGCCCATGTACTCGGCCAGCTCCTGGAACAATATCTTGATGAAGATTCTGCTTGACGACGTGGTATCATCCTCGTTCAGCTGGATGCACTCCAGAACGTCCCAACTGATGGCATCGGTGAACAGGAGATGGGCAAAGAACTTGCTCACGTTCCTCAGGCGATTCGTGTCCAAACGGTGCGTGGTTTGATACGTGTCCTTAAAGATCTCCTCGAACGGCGGTATGTAAATCTTGTTGATGTTGCAGAAACGCTGAGCGAGCAGTCCGTAGAACTTCTCGTATGTACGCTGCTCGGCGCAGCAGTCGAGGAACATGTGACAAAGCTCGATCTCCTGCCCCGGCTTCAGTTGCATCTTCATCAGCTTGTGGGCGCACTCCTCGTAGTCCAAGCTGGAGTTGATGGTTAGGTAAATGGTGCGACGGAGAGCAATCAGATTGGTTTCTGTGCTATCGATGATCTCGCCGGCCTCGGTGGTCTTTGCTGCGTTTTCCGCATCCGTACCAGACTTGTTATCCGAATCACTGTCTGAGTCCGAGCCTGATCCCGAACCTGAGCTAGAGCCGTCGTCGCTGCCCAGGATTTCGCGGCTCAAACCCTGGTATTTATCCTCGTTCTCGGCATAGTTCTCATCGAACTTAAAAACATCTGAAAGGAGATACAAAACATGAGTAAAACGAATTAAATAGAGAAAATCTCCCGCTTTAGGTACTTAGTATATCCTCCGTTTCGGTGGCCTCGTCCAGCATCATGAGATGCGTAAATTGATCATCCTCCTCGACCAGTTCCAGCTCCTCTACCACGGCCGGGTGGTCCTTGAAACCATCCTTGCGCACCTGGAATAGCACCTCGATCATGTACTGCACCCGCTTGTCCAGCTTTCCCTCGTGCAGGATATTTCTCAGCATCTCGAAGATGGCTCCAATGCCCTTGGAGGACACCTCCGTCAGCTTCATGCCGCACTCCTTGAGAAACGCGATAGCCACCTCCACGGAATCATCGGTAGGTGTCTCCACCAGGAGGGTGAGAATCTCCAACGCCAGTATCTCGTGAGCCACACGCTGGTTGACCAGGTGTCCGATGAAGCGAGTGGCTGACATGCAAACCAACTTATCATTGCGCCGAAAGGCCCGTCGAAACTGGATGACCAAACGCTTCAGCAGCAGCTCTCCAATATTCGGAAATTTCGAATTAATAATACCCACGAGAGCCGCATACACATGGGTAAAGGTGGGCGAGGCAGCCTGGGCCTGGATTATGCTACGGCTCAGCAAGCCCCGACCCCGGACGATGTTCTCCCGCAGGAGCTCTCGAGTTATAATCGCAATATTCGTCACATTGACCTTGTTGATGTAGCCATGAATGGACTTCTTGAGGGCCTCCCAGGCGATTCGCTGGTAAGCCGCCGATGCCTTGTCAGTGATCTGTGCCTGCATCATGCGCAACTTAGCTGGCGGGATATATGCACCTCCCGTCCGAGAGGTCAACACATCCACCGTCTTCCTCTGACGTTCGGTGATCTTGGCTGCCGGTTCGGTCACCGTGTCATTATCAGCATTGGTTTTCGAAGACTTCGTTCCGGGACTGGACGTGGAACGATCTTGTGTCTTCCGCTCTCCAGATCTCTTTCGGGATCTTTCACGGGAATCATCGCGACGCCTGCTGCGAGATCTCTCACGCTTCTGCTGATGCCGTTTCTCACGCTCCCTCTCCCGCTCTTTGTCTCGCTTATCACGCTCCTCATGGCGCCTCTGTCGCTCCTGGCGGCGTCTTTCCAAGGAGGTGGATCGTCGACTGCGGCTGCGAGTTCTGCTCTTCGGGCTTCTGGAGCGACGACGACGCCGGCTACGAGGCGAACGGCTCCGGCTGGAGGAGCGCTGGCGAGATCGCTCCTGGCTGCGGCTGCGCGGTCGCTGGGCGGACGCTTGGGCTGGTGGACTGCCGGCTTTGCTGGGGGCGGCAGGTAAGGGTTTGTCGTCTTCCTTTCCAAGCGCCCCAGCTAAGCCCTCATCACCGTCTTTCTGTGTAAATGAATAAATGGTTTTAGTTTTTATTTATTTTTCACTTATCACTTATTAGAGTTGCATCAATCATTAGTGTATGAAATAATAAACAGTTCTGCGAAACGTAGCATGTTCTATTTTTTTTAACAATGTTTGTAAAGTTTGTTAAAAAGTGCATTAAACGTCTGCTAGTTTGCAGCGAAAAGGTTGTTGCGATGTGTCAGAAGGCTATATAAATATATACTTTATATAAAAAATATTTCAAATATTGCGAAATATCACCTTAACTCAATCCGATCTTTTTTTATATAAATTTAAAACTCACGTCAGTTATTTCGCCTTCTTCAACGTGGTTGTCCACTGCGGAGGCTTCTGCTGTTGCCTTAGGGGATTCCTTGTCATTTCCATTGGTGGTCACCGGCGGCTGCTCCTCTACCGGAGCTGCCGGTGATTGTGGCATAACCTGCATATCGGTTACACCTGCGGCGTCTTCTGCTTCTTCGCCAGGTGTTGTCAATTCTTTCGGTGTTTCAATTTCCACTGCTTTTTCCGCTTCATTTACTTTTTCCACTGCGGTTGCTTCTTCTTGCCGCTTTTCCACGCCAGCAGAATGGGAAACGGGCGCTAGCTCCTCGCCGGCCGAGTTTTCCTCGGATTGCTTCGGCTGCTTAGCTTCCGCTTCCTTCGCTGGGGGCTCCAGCTTTTCCTTATCATCAGTTTTATTCGCATCTTTGGCAGATTTCCCCAACGACGGCGCTGCTTCTTCTTCCTCGCGGTCACTGCTGGTGGAGGACTCACTCCTGGAAGCGTCGCTGTCGCTGCCGCTGGAGCTGCTGCTGCTAGAATTCCTGCTTGATTCACTTTCGGCGTCGCTTTCCCCCATCGCGCGTAAATGCTGGGAAAATGCGGAAAACAATGATGAAAATTTTTGACTGAACTAAAAAAAAGCAAACGCGGCGAACTAGAGCGGAAAGTAAATCCGATTTATCCTTGTTTCTGGAAAGCTATCGATATATCGATATGTTCACGATGCTATCACGTTAGAGGTAACACAAAGCATTTAAATAAACAAAAAAAGAATAGTTTAAAATTATATTGAATGTAGCAAAAAATTAATTTAATAAGGATATTTATTGTTATTGAAAGCGAAATTAGAAACGAGGGTTAATTCGTTTGGGAAAGACAAGACATATATATATATATATTATTATTACCAAAATATACCATTATTTTTCATGATATAAATAAGAGAAATTATATACGGATGTATGTATGGATATATTGCTTCAAATATTAAACAAAAAATTAAAGACAACTAGAAAAAAATTACTATATAATTTTTTTTTTGTCAGTTAAATATTGCAATAAATTCATTATTTTAATTAAGTATTTGATCCCTTATATTTAAAATTTTTATAAAATATAAGTTAATTGCAAATCGATATATAAATAATATTTATATTGAAAATACAAAATATAATCAATCACTACATTTTTAAATATAATACATAAATTATATTAACATATATAATACATTGGGAAGCAATAAATATATATATATATATATATATATATATATTTTCATTATAAATATTATTTATATATCGAATTGTTATATATATATATATATATATATATATAAATATATATATATATATATATATATATATATATATATGTATACAGTACAGTCATTAACATATTCGGTCTTACATGGAATACTCAACAATTTTTGACATTTCCTATACGACTAAATTTTTAAGCAAATCGATTTTTTTTAGTAAAATAAAATAATACTTTACGTAAGCATTGTTTTAGCCGTCAAAAAAGTTTATGTTTACGTGTACTGTACCATAACTAGTTGTTATATATCCAATACGAATTTAATTTTTAATTTTCGCTAACTAACTTAATGCAGATTAATTTTTGAAAAAAAGACGATAATTTACATCAATATTCTTCTAAATAATTCTTATTTATTTTGATAGTTACGAAATCAAAAACGAGAAATGCAATATCAAAAATAGGGAATACCCTAAATATCTTACTAAAAATGTGTCTCAAACTATCGATAAGGCGCTGTTCCTCTTCAGCGATCACCTGCACATCGATATAAAGTAACTTTGATCCCGGCACTAAAGTTTTATATACGAAACCAATTTAATTTTACGCGTTGATCACTCATTAAACCGGCGATGAGCAAATGTTCAATATATAATTCTTGGAGGGCATCAAACTCTATGCATTAGTCAAGGCGATTGTTTAATACATTTCAAAAACGCAGCCGGTGCCAAATACATGCAAGTGTCAATATGCGAATAAATGTATATGTATGTGTGTAAGACGCTCATGCGTGCAAATGCACATACATAGATACAGATCGCATCTCAATATTTGATGGAAAAACCTTTTTTGATACGAATATTTCTTAATTTCAGGTAAATCCGTGCCGTTGTGTAATATTATTCCTGACGGACATCAAAATCTATCCATTTGCAACACTTTCATACACACTAAAAAAATAGCAGCGGGTTCCACCAACTATGGATGTGTGAGTATATAAATATTTATATTTAACACTGATGCATTCAAATGCAGATACATATTGGATCTTTCCTGGAAACTCTCTTTTTGATACGAAAATGTCCTAAATTTTAGGCAAATCTGTCGCTCATGTCTGGACACCTCGCCGGTCATGATCAATATATTCGAAAACGCACCAAACCTGGAGATCTCTATCGCCGATATGATATCCAAATGCACGCCATTTCAAATTTCTAGGGGAGATTCCTATCCCGAAACGATCTGCGAAACCTGCCTACGTTGTGCACAAACGGCATTTGAAATACGGCAAACATTGGAGAAGAGCTACCAGACCTTCCGCCAGCTGAAAAAGGATAAACTGAAACTGGATGACCCCAAGCCTGACACGAAAGAAAAGTTGCACAAGTGTCCCCATTGTCCGATGACATGCACTCAAAAACTAAGTCTTCAGGCACACATTCGATCTCACACGGGAGAGCGACCATACAAGTGTGCCCACTGCTCAAAGTCTTTTCGCGATTCAAATGGACTTAGGGGACACCAGCGAACTCACAAAAATGACCGACCCTACGAGTGCTCCCACTGCTCGAAGGCGTTTTCCCAGAATGCTAATCTTACTGCACACTTACGGACTCACACAGGAGAGCGACCGTATAAGTGTTCAGACTGCTCGAAGTCATTCAGGCAGAAAACTCATCTTCAGAGCCACATCCGAACTCACACGAGAGGGGGGCGACCGTTCAAGTGCACACACTGCACGAAGTCATTTACCCGTGAGTGGTATCTCCAAGAGCACATGCTAGCTCACGCCGAAGAGCGGCAGCGCAAGCATAAGTGTTCCCAATGCCAAAAGTCATTTTTCGCGAGAAGAACTCTTGTGGCACATATCCGAACCCACACAGGAGACCGTTCGTTTAAGTGCCCCCATTGCTCGCAGTCATTTTTTCAGAAAGTTAATCTTCAGACCCACATCCGAATTCACACGGGAGAACGGCCTTTCAAGTGTTCCCAGTGCTCTCAGTCATTCATCCGGAGTGACCATCTACTGGTACACAGCCGAACTCATATGGAAAAAGGACCGCATGAGTGCTCGCACTGCCTAAAGAGATTTTTCCAGGAAGATGAGCTGAAGGAACACAGACGAACGCACACTAAAAAACGACCATTTAAGTGTTCCCAATGCTCAAAAACATTTATTTACCAAACTAATCTTGACTCGCACCTCAGAATTCACAAGGGAAAGCGACCCCACAATTGCTCTCAATGCACAAAGTCGTTTCCCAACAAAGGCCAACTTGAGATGCACATGCGAACTCATACGGGAGAGAAACCGTTCAAGTGTCCCCAGTGCTCAAAGTCGTTTTCCCAGCAAAGTACTCTCAGGACACATAGCCGAGTTCACACAGATGAGCGCCCATTCAAGTGTTCCCAATGTCCGAAGTCGTTTCGCTATAAATGTAATCTTCAGGACCACCATCGAATTCACACTAAGAAATGACTGGAATTAGTATTCTTATACATTAATAACAAAAAAATTGTATTTCTAAGATAATTACTAAATTAACTAAATTTCCTTTGGACTGCGTGGACCATTCATGTGAAATAGTTGGGAAACTCCGCTATACATTTTCCTATTTTAAATTTGTATACAATTAAATATCCATAATATATACTTAAGTGATTTTTAATATATTTAAAATAGTTTTGTTTATTGTCAATATTAATCTAATACTTGAAAAAAAAAAATCTTAAAAATTAAATAAACTAAATATTTTAAATTTATATTTTGATTTTTTTACTATTCTGAAAAAGTACCAAGTGTAATCTACAATGTGCACTCGAAAACAGAAATAAAAACAACATAAAACTGATTTCAACAATTCTTTATAGATTTTTTAAAGTAAGAGATGATCTATGTAAGATTTAAAGCGTATATTAATATTATATAATATTATTGTTATTTGTGACGCCCTTATTATGGACTTTACCTTAGAAAATATAAGTGTTTATGATCCTAGCATCCTATCATGTAAGAAATAAAATAAGGTGTAATTAATGTTTTAATATTAATTTTAAATATATTACCATCTCAAATATTACGTGGAAAACCATAATTTCCCTCCAAACCATAACGATAGTATGAGCACATCGATAGTTCTGGCTGGACCGCCATCAAACAATCGATACTATCGCAACATCTATCTTCGGCAAAGAAATTTGTTTGAAGCGCCAATGACCAGATGGCGACTGGGGCCAAGAAAGGAGATGCACCCAAGTCGAGCGAGGCCAGTGCCGCGGAGAACTTGCAGAAGCTGATCCGGCAGCTGTCGCCCGCCGCGGTGAGTTGAAACCCAAGAATTATCGAGCAGATTTACTGACTCCATGGGCAGGCGAGTGGCCGGGAGCTGCAGCAGAGCGAACAGATGGCCTGGAAGACAATCCGGAACCATCGCTACCTGATCACCAACAGTCACGAGGTGGGCCGCAACCTGGACGCTCTAGTGGAACGCTTGAGGGTGGAGGATATGCACGACTTCGGGAATACCCTTAGGGAGCTAAGTGCCAAGGTGCTGGAGGAGCCGGAGGCGCACGACCATCACAATCAGAACGTGCATTGGTCCCTGCTGGACTTCCTGCTCAGCTTGACCCACGAGCCCATTCAGAATATCCGCAGGAACTGGGTGCTGATGAACCAGCACCGGCAGTCTGTGATTGCCGCCCTGGAGGTGGCGGAGAGGAGGAGTAGCCACAAGGACGCCGCATCAGCAGCCGACATGGAGGTGGACTGGGCGGCGTTGCTGAGGGAAGACTTCCTTCAGCCAGCCCACTCGCTGGGCGGCAGTTCGGACAGCCTGAGTGAATGGTCGGACGACGAAAGCGATCCTGTCGAAATCGGAGCCTTGGAGAGCGGTACCAGGCCGAATATAGGCACGGTGTACGAACAGGCAATGCAGGCGGCAATTGCCTGCTGTCCCTCCGCCCCGCTTCACCTGCCGCCGGGAAAAGGGGACCGACCTAAGGGCAGCAATTTCCGCATCATCCAGCCGGTGCTCTTCGCCGCAGGAAACCGCCAAGCGCCGGGTCTCCGGCGAAATAAAATGCCCCAGCTGGCACCTCTGCTGCCTCCAATGGCGGCCAGCCAGTACGAAGAGAGTGTGCTGGATGAGCAGCTGCTACCGGGGACCATCCATGATTCTTGGTGGCGCCAGAATGTGCGGAGTTTTGCCCTGCCTGCGGACGCCGACCACCTAGAGAACTTCGCCGTGAGCTATGTCCAGTTTTTGAATTTGAAAACCCTCGGCCTGATGGAACTCCGGCCACCCAGCACCACCACGGAGGCTTGCCTGCTGCGGGAGATCCTGTTCATGTTCGTTCGGCCGGCCAGTTGTGGATTTTTCGACTTTAACAAGGAGACGCGGCGCATCCAGGTTCGCGGGAATGTCAGCGTCCACACGGTGACTGCGGTAGGAGAATAGAATACCGATTTACGGATCATCTAAGTCTCTCTGCTCCCCTTTCCAGGACACTCTTAAGGGTTTCCTGGAGGCCAACGTGCTGCCTGCCCTGGAAGACATGCTGGAGCTGCGACACATCATCGATGAGCACACACTGTTCTCCCACGCCAGCACGGGCACCCTGGAGTGCTTTGCCTATGGCCTGCGAGACCTCGTTCAGCCCATTTCCCAACTCCTCGTCGAATACGAAGCTCGGGAGGGCGAGGCAAGCCTGATAGACTTTGTGGCCGAGTTTAGGCAACACTTCAGGCGGCTGCACTTGCTTCGTGGTCTTGCCCAGGATGCGATTTTGAGCGAGGGACCCGCGCACTTGCGTAGCTCTTACCTGCTCTCACGTCTCTACAGACAAACGCAGTCACATGTGCCGCACCAGAAGCTGGCCACGGCGTTGCTCCTGGTCTCCTTAAAGCGCTACTGCAGCATCATCGATGCCTGGTGGCGTCGGGCCACGCTCGAGGATCGCCAGAATGAGTTCGTTGTGGAAAGGTGTGAGCCAGAGGAGTCGAATGGCTATGTGCGCAGGCGTTCGGTGTCTTCGGAAGAGAGTCCGATGGTCCTGGAAAGCTTCAGGAAGTTGCGTCACTGCCCATTCTATCAGATATTGCTAGAGCATGCCTTGGAGTCGGGAGACACACAGGATCTGCTGGCCAATGTAAATCTGCTGGGCGAAATGCTGGCCAACAGCAATGAGAGTCAACCTCGTTCTTTGTACGATGAACTGGCAGCCCAATTGTTGACGCAAGTCAGGATTTACTGTGGAGGAGGAAGACTTCCCGAGGAGGGTGAGAAGAAGGAAGAGGAGGAACAGCAGGAGGAAAAGGAGAAGGTGAAAGCAGGACAGATGGCGGATGAGCTACTGCTGAGCAGTGTCCAGGGCATTCGGAATTCGTATCTTCTGCACATATTCACGCGTCCAGCAAGAGAGCGTCTCTTAGAGAGCCAGGAGCGCCACAGATCTTCTCCTTCCAGTGTCCAGGTGAGGGAAGTACTGTCCCAACTGGAGGACTCCACCTGCCTGCAGCTCAAGGCCGAGCTGCCGGATGCTCTGCGCGAGATCCTTCTACGCCGCCAGAGCCTGGCCAATGAGTACGCGATGCGGGCGTATTGCGAGGACCTCCACTTGAGCGAAATCATTAGCTTCCTACGACACACCATGCTGCTGGAGGCCTACTATCTGCTCTTTCCCTTCTACAACACACTCTTCGTTCGCATCGAGACGGAGTCTGGTTGGGCTCGGGAATCCCAGCTCAGTTCGGATCTCTACGAGGCCCTGTCGCCCGCCTACCCGCAGTGTGCGGGCCAGCTGCACGTGCAGGTCATCTCCCAGGTGGCTTGCCGCTCGCACAATGCCTACGAGGCGTTGGAGGCCCTGGAGCTGGTCTACGACATGCCGGTGGCCCTGCAGCGCATCCTCACGGAGCGCCACATGCAGTCCTACAATGCGGTGTGGCGCCTGATGTTGAAGATCAAATGGGCGGTGTGGAAGCTCGAGAATCTCGCCTTTCTGAGGCGCCCCAAAACCGAGGCCTATGCCCCTTTGGACCTCCACGACCTGACCATACGGCGCCTGGAGATCTTGCGCTTCTGGCTGATTTACCTCACCGACAGCCTCCACAGCCACATCATGGGCGCGCTGGCGGTTAAGTTCGAGCGGCGGATTTCCAGTTGTAAGAATATCCGCCAGCTAAGTGCCCAGCACGATGATTATGTCACCAGGCTGCTGACCCGCTGCCTGCTAACCGAAGACTTTGTCCCCTTCCGGGTGGCCCTCGAGCAGCTCTTCTACTTGGTGTTCGTGCTGCACATGGAGTGGACAGCCTGCGCCCGGCATCTCGGCGACAACGATGCCCTCAGCCTAGCCATGGAGGACGACGACTCGAGTGCCGGCACGAGGGACGAGTATATGGCTCACAATCAGGTGGCGGAGATCGAGGCGACCTACATCCGCTGCCACCAGACATTGGGCGATATTCTCCACAAGCTGGTCTATCAGCAGGAACATGGCTTCCTCACGGCCCTGGAAGTGGCCGTCAACACCAGTGTTCCCTACTGAGATTGGATCTTTTTTACGGTATTAATAGACATGCGAATCCTTGCTATGTACATAATTTCGGATCGTGTCCAGACATTTGTATTACGCGCACGCAACCACTGTCCTTGTTTTCGGTACTTTTATAAGCAGTAAATCATTTTTGCAACAAAACAACTAAATTTACTCTTTAGTTTACAATATTGTTTAGCCATTAATCGTAAATACTTTTAAAAATAGACTTTAATCACGACGGGTTTTAACTAGGAAGGCAGCCGGAGCAGAACTAAACCTTGCTGTCGGGTTTGTGGGGAACGGTTTCGGGTATCGATGGCGACACATCATCGTCGCTGGAGGATGAGGATGACGAGGAGCTGGAGTCGTCATTCGCCTTGGCTCGTTTCTCGGGAATCGTGTAGGGGAACTTCTGGGACTTCTCCTCCACCGCCTGCTTCAGGCGCAGCAGCGCCGTCCTATTGATGTTCTCCAGGGAGACGTCCTTGATCGCATTGGCCAGCACGTCCAGGGCCTTGTCATGGTTGCCCTTCGTCGTCTGGATGTCGATGAGGCAGGAGTAGGCATTCCCGATGGCACCCTCGGAGATCTTACTGTCCCTCAGCTGGGATATTACCACGCTGGCGAGTTTCTCATCCTGCTGCTCCCGCGCCGTTTGCAGAACGCGCTGGAACATCAGACGCGGGGCACTGGACAGGTACTTGTCCCAGATCTGCTTGGATGCAGCCTCCTGGTTGCTGGAGATGAGATGCATCCACAACACATTCATGGGTCCCAGTTGGTTGTGAGCGGCGTACTTTTCCGCCAGATTTTGGTCTGCAGAGAAGAGATTTATTAGAAAAATGCGTAGTGTGTTTCAGAATGAACTTACACTGCGGCACCAATTCCGGGTGCTTGTCCAGTATGCCCACGGCGCCACCTCTGGGGAACTTGCCGGCCTGCTTGGCAGCCTCCTCGGGCGTCTTCACGGCCTCGATCTCGGCGGTGAGCTTCTGAAGGAACTGCTCCGCCTTGCCGGCCACGATGTTGGCATGACAATAGCGATTATCAAAGGAGACGAGACGCTTCTGTTCCTCGTTTAGCTGCTTGCCAATCCTCTCCAGAGTCTCCAGATCCCCGGCAGCTGCTATTTTGTTCAGATAAAACTTGAAGATCTTGAGCTGCGGATGCTGGTTGCCGGCAAGGAGTTCATCAACGTATTTCGAGGCCTCTGTGAGACGGTCGGCACGAACGAGGAGCTCAATCAATCGGGAGATGTCCAAAGCGTTCACTTTGTCGCCGCTGATGAATTTGTTCTTGTACTCGATGGCTGTGTCGGGATCATTGGCCAGGATGGCCTTACGGAAGCCAGACAGTGCGGAAATGGTTTTGGGTGCAGCTTCCGCCTTGGTTTGGGGTTCCTTCTTGGGCGGGAGCTTCTCTTTAGGAGCTTGCTCCGGGATCTTAGCTTGTTCGGACTTCGCCTGATCCTTAGGCTTATTTTTCTTAGCCTTTGCGGCTTCCTTTTGAGTCTCGGGGACCACAAACGGCACCTCCAGGTTATTCTTATTCAGGATATCTGCCAATTTCAGGAGGAAAGCATCGTTAGGCGTCACAGCCTCCTCCTGCATCTTCGTCCACAGGCCCAGAGCCTTTTCCGCTTCGTTGGCCTTGTCGTAGCTGAGGAGGAGCGTGTAATAGATCTTGTTTCGATCGATGTGTCCCAGGTCCTTGGTGGCCTCAATGAGACCCTCCAGCGGCTGCAGGAGTCCCTCGTTCTTATACCGATCGCAGGCACTGTTGATCCGCTGGGGACGTGTCCGCAGGCCGGGCGTCTCCAAGATCTTCCTCGCCTGCCGCACGCGTCCACATTCCACGAAGGAGAACACGAGGTCGTACAAGCTGTTGACTTCTCCGTGGATGCCCGTGCTAAGGTCCGTCAGTCTCTGGAGATTCGCCGCGTCCTCCTTTTGGATCAAGCGGCAGGCGAGCTCATTCTTCCATGGCGTCGACTTGTGCTTCTTGCAAATTTCCTCGAAGGCCTCAATGGCCCTGGGTATGTCATCCTTAACCAGGTGAACCTTGATGAGGGGTCCCAGGAGCACATTCGTGGGCATAATATAATTGGCAGCCACCAAAGCGTCATGCAGCTTGCGCAGCTTCTCCGCCTGCCCCGCCTCCGCCAGGGAGTTGAGGATTCTCCACACGGTGCTCACATAGTTGAAGCTTCCCTCCGTCTCCGAGATGGGGGCATCCTTTTTGTTGTCCTCCAGGACCTTGTAGGCCTCCGCCTCACGCTCCTCCTGCAGCAGCAGATCGGCCAGACGAACGGCCTTTAGGTTGTCCAACTTGAAAGCGGCATCCTTGGCCTTCAGCTTGCCATAGGTCTCCAGGGCTTCGGCGCTCCTCCTGTGATGCGTGTAGAGATCGATGAGCTGGGCATGGATGCCGATGGGAATCTGAAATTTCTCCGTGTCCAGCTTCTCGATGACTTGCAGGGTCTTCTCAAGGTTCTGCGAGCGGAAGCAGGCATTCAGCAGTTGTCGCTTGATGTTGTTGGCATTGTCGCCCTTAGCCTCCACGTTGACAATGAAGCGTTCGAGTTCTGGCGAGGGGGGAATGAAATACGGGAATTAGTGATATATTTTATTAAATGTCGATTACCAAAGGGTTAACCACTCACCATCGATGGACAGCGATTCCAGGCTGCGCTTGCCACTGTTGGGCAGCGGCACTGGTTCCAGTTCTCCCGAGCTCAGCTTGCCCAACAGCTCCGAAATCCTTGGCGTCAGCTCGGACCCCAGTTGCTCCGACAACTGCGTGGCCTTGGCACTGCTAATGGAAAGACCCTGCTTGACCAGGCCCTTAAGGATCTTCTCCAGCGTCACGACGCGATCGCGTCGGAAATAGGTGGTGGCCTCCTGAACAATGGCGCCCACGACATCGGGAGTGGTGCGTTCGTTGGGCACTGCTGCTGCTCCCTCCGCTCCTTGCTCAGCCTCCTCATCCTTGCCCTGTTTCACCTGCAAACCGTCGTGGATTTGCCGAACGCAGCGAATGAAGGAAGCGTAATCGTTGGTGTGACTCAAGGCCAGGATCAGAGGTTGCCTGAACAGGAAGGGCACATAGTAGGCCTTGTTTTGCTCCATAATCTTGGCCGCATCGGCAATCTTGTGAGTGACCAAGGCGGAGTACACGGCGGAGGTCACGGCCGTGGAGTTGGGCACGCCAGCATCCCTTAGAGCGGTGACAATGCGTTCCCAGTTCTTCTCCTTGAGGTTCGGAATCACATAATCCCTGATGGTCTCCGAGTTCGGAAATACGGCAAATTCCTGCTGCATACGACGGACAATATCCAGGACTTGGTTCGACTCCACGGAGCAGATCAAGGGCCAGAAGTAGTGCTGCCTGATGGGCAGCCCGGCGTTCTTCATCTCCTGCAGCAGGGGAAGGGCATTGTTCACCACCCCGTTGGTCAGTCCCGCCTCCGTGGCAATGGTTAAGGCCTTGGGGTTCAGTCCCTCGTCCTGGAGGGTCTTGCAAATGTTGAGTATCTTCTCAACCGGCCGGTTGGCCTTCACCATTTGCCGGATAAAGAAGGCTCCCACATCTACAGGCTCGCCATTCACGCGACTCGTTCGGGGCATTACACGGAGCAGCTTCAAGCCGACATCCTCGTGTCCCTTGTTGACTAGCCGCAGGATCACGTTCACGGCGTCCTGATTGAAGCCCGGGGAGAGACGCAGCTTGGCTAGGACCTCGTCCACTTGCTCGCCATGGCCATTGATTGTCAGCGTGTAGACGACGTCCAGGAGATCCTTATCCAGCAATATAATCTCCTTCTGCTCGCACTCGGCAAGGGTCTCCTTTAGCGCCGTAAGGTCTCCGTGCCGGGCAAAGGCACATAGCAGTGTCGTATAGGTGTCCGCGCTGGGCTCCAGGCCAGCCTGCTTCATCACGCTCAAAATGCCCTTGGCGGACTGCAGGTCGTTGGCCTGCGAGTGTCCCAGGATCAGGGAGTTGAAGACATTCTCGTTCACCGGCAGACTCTTCGCGCGCATAAACTCCAGGATCCTGGTGGCGCCCTCGATGTCCCCCTGCTGGCAATATCTCGCAATCAGCCGCTGGTAGGTGACTCTATTGGGTTCAATACCCTTTGCCTCGATCTCGGCCAGGAAATCGGTGGGAGCAAAGCCGTGCTCGTTCTCCAGGTACACCCTTAGCAAAGCATTATAGTGCGATATGTCCATGGGCACGTTCAAGGCGTTGAGGGTCTTCCAGATCTCCTGTACCAAGGCCGTTCGCACCTCGGGCTGCTCCTCGGGCACCAGGTTGCCGCAGCAGCGAATCACCAGCAGGGACTGCGAGCTGGTGGCCGTCCTGTGCGTGCGAATCTCGTCGAGCACCTCCTCCAGGTCGCGTCGCGAAATGCGTCCAATGCGGCGCACATCCTGGTCCAGCCGGCGGATCTGTTTGTCCAGACTCAGCTCGGCCTTGGCAGCGGCATTTGTGGCAAAGCCGCTTAAAAATTAAAGAGAATAATATTTATTTAAGAAATACACAAGTAATAAACCAGAATTATATTTTCCAATTAGAATAAATCTTAAATTAGCTCCCAAAAGTGGGCTCACTCAGCCCGGATGAGGTTATGTAAATATTAGGTATTACATTAACAGCAGAACCCCCTGCTCTTATGGGGCACGCAACGTGTCCCTTAAGCTCGCATCAATGGGAAATTAATGAAACCCATAATCCATCCATATTTTCATAAATCTACGCAGACATTGCGTAATGCCGGCACTTTGTGGGGGATTTTCTAGAACTCACTGCTGGAAGCCGCCGCACATGCAGGGCGCATTGTTGACCAGGCTGCTCGTCTCGTTCTCACGCACCGAGTTCACCACCACGTTCCGCGTAAAGCCGGCAAAGTAGCGCAGCAGTTTTCCCGTCCTCAGGATGGATGCCATTGCGCGATTTGTGCGGTTTTAATTAATAAACTCAATTTATTATTAAATTTCGAGCCGAGCACGAGAGTTGGGGACCAGTACTGCCAATTTGGATTTTTTCCCGTCAAAACTGGTTTTTTTTGAAGGCTAACAGCGGGAATTGTGAAAAGCGGAAATCCTGGTTTTTATCGATAGCTCGATACCTTTTCCAGAGAGAATTCTGTTAGGTTACGCTCACCCCGTGTTAAGTTACGCTCTCTCTCTCCGATCTGTTAATTTCTACATGAGAATTCGACACCAAACATCTTCAAACATGAGAATTCGACCCCAAACATCTGTGAACGTGTAGAACTGTTCTGTAACTGTGTAAAATGCAAACTGTAATCTGTAAAAGAGTAACAGTATAATGTAAACAGGGCGAGCTGCTTCTTGCGAGGATCCTAAGGAATAATATTTATAATCAGCAGGATTTACGATTTCCCATTAAACCACTTATGAAGAGGTTTCCCAAAATCCAGATGTTTAATCTTCTAATATATGTTTATTTGTTTTGGATGTGATTTGATTTTAACTTTTGCGGGACTTCAATTATAGATTATAATTCACACTGCCCGTGTTTGTGATTAGTTATTTAACATAAATTATTAAAAAACCGTCGAGTTCTTTTACGAGTAATATTTAAAAACTGAAAATGAAATATTAATGGTTTATTTGGAACTTTGCAAAGATCAACTTCTATAAATATTTATATATCTAATTCAAAAATAAATAAATAAAAATAATAACAAAAATTAGCTTAATATATTGTTATTCTTGTAAACATTTCTTTCTTGCTTTTTAATACATTTGTTTTTAGCTTTTTATTGGATTTTTAACAATTTTTTAAGCTTATTTCTTCATTCTTCCCGTCAAAAACACCTTTTTTGGAGGTCAACAGTTGGCAGCACTGGTCAGAGCATCGACGGCACAGAATCGATGACATTGATGGGCTGTGCCAGGAAATATCAATAACGGCACGAAAAAAGGTTTCAGTATTTTTTAGGGCTTTTTTCGGCAATCATTTCGAAAGCTTAGTTGCGATATATCGATCAAAAGCTTTACGTTCTCGCTTGGCGGCAATTTCAAAACTAAACCAGTTTTGCGTTTGCAAACACAAAAGGGGAAATGCAACTGCACAGACACACATACATGGCGATTAAGAGAAACTGCAAGCTTCGCAAGTTCTCTTCCGCTGCTTGCTTCTTGTTGTTGTTCTTGCTGCTGCGCGTCATTCCATCACTTTTGTGTTTTTGCAGCGCATGTCGACGCCGCCTGTGCCTCGGCTTTCTTTTGTCGCCGGCCAAAGTGAATTTTGGAATTGCATTTCATTTGCGAAAGTTTCGTTGCACACGTCGGTTCGCGACTTTTTGATCCCACCTCCTACTCGTTGGCGACGCGTGTGTATGTGCAAGTGTGCGTGCGTTCGTCCATACACTGCGATTTGTTGGATTTTAAGTACCTTTGAAGCTAATTCTGTTACATATTGGCCTTTGGCAGGTGCGATCGGTGTGCGCGTGCTGGCCACGTTGTCGAACACTGGTAAGAAAAATGATTAAAAATACAGATTATTTAAAAGGAATATGTATGTATGTATGTATATATAAGTTTATGCGTATGTGGGTTTATAGCTTAAAACTTGCGAGAGTGTGTAGAGTGCAGAGAGAGAGATAGAGAGAGAGAGAGAGAGAGAGAGAGTGCAGCCAGAAATTGCAATACACACAAACAAATTGCCACGCAAAAGGCGGCCGGCGTTCGCCCCCTTTCTCTCTCTTTTCGCCCGCCCCCCTCTCCCCCTCTCCAGTGCACTGAATGCACTTGGTGCGATTCATTTGCTTTTATTACCATTTTTGTCCCGTCTCCGTCTCTCCACGTCGCTCGCTCGTGCTCTTTTCGCCCCCGTCGTCTTCTTTGCACTTGGCACTTTGCGCGACGGTGGCAACCCTGGCCGGCCAAGTGCGCGCCGCTGCTGGTGAATAAAGTTAAGTTCTCTACCCTTTTTATTCAGTGCGGAGCACCTCTTTGCAATGCATGCAACTGCAACATCATGTCGCGGAAAGTGCACAATTATGGCAGTCTCTAAAATATATATGTAAACAATTCAAACTAAAAATCAAAAAATAATTCACAAAAAGACGCAAAGAAACGCCTGCAAATTAACTCTGTGCCAGTCTTCAGTGTGTGCGTGGAAAAAAGTAATAATTGATAAAAATCACAATTAAAAATTATCAAGTGCTAAACAAAAACTTGCAATACATTTTCAAAACTAAAGAAAACACGTTGTTTCCCCATAAAAGTGAGTGAAAACCAAATTTTAGATATGTTAAAACTATTATGTTTACTGTTTAAAATACAAACAGGAATAAAAGAATAATTTTAAATTAATTGTAAGAAAATGAAGAACAAGCCAACTAAAGAATCGTAAAAAAACGAATTTTCCAAGTAAAAATATTTATATTAAAATATTTACAAGGCTATGTTTTTTTTATGTATATAAATAAATAAAATAGATAAACTTAACTCTTACAACGAGAACAAAAAAAAAACGTACTTTTAACCAATTACTTTGTGCTGTACTTTACGTCGAAAAAAATGCCGTTCGCCGCTTGAAAACATTTTGAACAGCAATTTCTGACTTTAAAAAAATGAAAAAACCAAATACTAGGGCAGAAATCCCATCTTAAGTCGCCAATTTTCACGAAGAAAACGAATTAAAAGCAATTAAAACGCATTTTCCCTTGCAATTGATGATGACCTACGACAAAGGAAATGAAGTCATACCCATACATGCGCGCACACACGAATACACACACGCGCGCATACAGACTCACCGAAAAAGCAAAGTGCAGGCCAAAAGCGAATGAGCAAAACAACAACAAAAACGAAACAGAGGGGGCCCTACCACGGGCAACAACAACTTGAAAACTGCACTGCGCATGCACACACATACCCACACAGCGATCTTGCGGTTGTGTTGGTGCGCTTTTGTTCGCTTTCAAGAAGAAGAGAGCGAAGAGGAAGCAGCGAAAAAAGCGAAAAATAATTAAAACTGGAAAACTAATGGGTTTTTAGAAACAGTTAATATCGAAAGCAGGTGTGTTCTTTATTTTAGAAACAAAAATTCCGAACTTTGCAAGTCTTTCTTATTTTCCTAACGCATTTTATTTTATTTATTTTTTAAAAATACTCGTCATGCCAACGGCAGTTGAATGCACTCGGCCTTTGCCTCGAATGGCTTCCCCTTTTTAGCCGCTGATAATGATAATGGAATGAAACGGAATAATCGTTCTTTTCCAATATATATACAGAATATATACATATATACATATGCCAGATATATGCCAGCAAATGGTTTTCCTTGTGCGTAATACAGTTTAAGTTCAAAGTCGGGTGTAAAAAGGGGGTTTTTCATGGATGTTTGAGATTTTAGGTTGTTTTAATGGTGTTTTTAATCTCTTAAATATATTCATTACTATCTAAAAAACTTATAAGTGTACTATTCTTCTTTTTAAGAGTCTAAACAAAAATAGTTTCCCTCCTTAAATTTCAATCCCTATTTATTATAAATTAAAAATCACCTTCATTTATTGTATTTAGTTTTATAATTTAAACTAGGATCGTCCACCAAATATATTTCTGAATCTACATCGTACTTTGATACCTTCTTTGTTCTTTATTATAATAAAAATATAAGTGAGTAATTTTAAACCATTTCTCATTGACCTTGAGGTGGTGGAATGGGGCAATAGTGCAATTATTACATTTTCGCACACAAACAATCCTTTGTAAATGGTGTTTCCTCATGTCTATCCCGCAATTGGAATTACTCATCGTATCAGCGGCATTTCCATAGAAATCAAAGCTCACAACAAAACGAGCGAAAAGCCAAAGTGGGGGAAAAATAATTGGTTAACAGGAATCAAAACTATAAAATCGATGAATGCAATAATGGAATACTTAAAGGGAATCCACAAAAAAGAAAAATATTAAACGAAAATATAAACTAAACTAAGTGAGGAACATTAAAACAAAATCGTTGAAAAAGGGGGTTTTAAAAAAACATATTAAACTGAAATTTAAAAATTTATTAGTAAGTTTAGTTAAACTCTGAACTTTGAATGCTTATTCCATAAAAAGAGTTGGCAAACAGAGATTTTGTAACAATTACTTTTAATAAAACATAAACATGTTGAATTATTAATAAATAGAATTTATCAGGTCCTTGGAAATTTCCCACACAAAAATTCAATAAAGGTAAAGGTATTTCAAAGTCAAACAAATGCAACTTTTCTTGTACTTTTTCCTTTCTCGTCCATAAAAAACAGTTGACAAACTATAAAGACAGGTACTTATAAGTAAAAGCTTATGGAAGGATTTAAGGACTTGACAAACAAATATTGAAAAGTGTGAAAACCCAGAGGCGGAGGCAGCACTTTTCCCACTTTCCTTCATTCGCTTCGTTTTAAATTTTTTGCATTTCCTTTTTTCCGGCTGTGTTTAGGACATGGCAGAAAGGGACAGCCAGCTGTGGGCGATGGACGGTGGGTGGCGGTGCCAAAAGGACAATGGTTCAAGTGCAAAGAGGATGCCAAGCCGCATGCAACAACGAACGCACGAAGGACATGCTATGCAATTCCTCCTCTGTGGTGAGTTTCCGCACATTGCGTATACGCCGTGTATGGTGTGTAGAGCGACAGAGACGGAGCGCCCTCAGACAGAGCGACAGAGAGAGGGCGCGAGGTGCTATTTATAGAAAGGGAGCTCCGAACCGAGCTCAGCCTTGATTCCGCCCTTGAACTAACATTGCTGGGCACTATTCCTGTCCCGTCTCCTGTACCCCTGCGTTTTTTTCGTCTGTTTCCCCTTCGACAGTCCCAGTCGGCACAGCTGGAAACCAGTCGGCGGAGGGGATATATAGAGTATCGGGGGATACCATCATCATCATCGTCATCATCGTCATCAGCCAGTGCATATGTCGCCAGTCAAGCAGTGATTTTGTGTTTGCGGTTCGCTCTTTCATACTGCCCCATGCATGTCCTTGCGGCTGCCGCCTGTGAACTCAGCGGGCCTTTGACATTGATTTTGTGCATCCTGCGACCCCAAACCCATCGCAACTCAGCTGTCAGTTGCTTATGTCATGCCAAATTTATTTATATGCCGCCCCCCCACACACACAGCGAATAATTTGATTGTTTAGCAGACGAAATTAAATTTGAAATAAGCGGACAGGTTGCAGTTATAGGGAAAATATCTCTGAAATGAAAGTTTTTTAATTCAATTACTGTAGTAAATAATATCTATGACATCAAACCCCTGGAATAAACACACATTTTTGATAATGAGCCCTATAAATAAAGTCACTTGGCAAAGTTTATTTGCAATTTGAGAAGAGCCTTGATTTGCTACTATAATACTTTGCATTTGTTTGGCATTGAAGATATGGGAGGCATTGACGATATTGGAGAGGTCTTTGATGTTTACACACCAGCTGAGATATCGATATGATATCAAATTATGATATGCCAGAAAAATCGTAGTTATTTTAGCTTTACAACTAGCAAAAAGATGAATTAAGCTGAAGGAATAGACAATCGTAAAATAGTTGTTGAGAAAAATAAAATCTACACCCTTATCATTACAAATTTCCTATAAATGTATTTTAATACTTAAGCTAATCAAGAACTTAAGAATGTATATTCATTTCTTATAGGTAACATAATCTTCATTTCATTTGACTTAATAGTTTTATACAAAAATATTCACATCTAAAATAAAATACATATATTACTTGCTTTGCATACCCTTTAGATAAAGTCTTTTATTTTTCTTTAGTTGTTTTTATTAATTAAATTAAAACCTGAAATAAACTTCCATTACTTTGTAAAACTCCCAGAAAGCGAATATGCCCCATTCTGTCACTGCACCCAAGATTTTCTTGCAGCATTTTCCCCCCTTCCCGGGCATGCATTTAAAATTGATGCGTAATAAATGCAAAAATAATATGCAAAAGGCAGAAAAAAGATGATTTTGAGGGAGAAGAATAGGGCAGAAGAGGGGAAGAGGGGGAAAAGAGAAAAGGCAGCAGCAGCGAACTACAATTGAAACTTGAGCAAACAAAGGGCAGCGTAAAATGTTTGCAAATTGAATTTCAAGTAAATATGAGCAATGCAATGTGAAAAGTAAATACACCGGGAGAAACACAGATGCACAGATGCACAGACACAGAGGCAGGGCGCTCTCAGCCGTAATAGTTTGGTGTATCTGTGTGGGTCTTAGTATCTTTAGCTGGCTTTGCCTGTGTGTGCGTGCATCTTTGTATCTATCGAAAGCAGTTTGTGCGCTTTAAAAGGAATTCTGTAGTTTATGCATGGGATGCGTTGTCTATATAAAGTTCTGCCTCGCTCTCTCTCTCTCTCTCTATGTATTTCTCTCTCGCTCTAGTCTTCTAGGCCCTCTCTCTCTATCTCTCCCCCTCTCGCTGTCTCTCTCTGTTTCTATGACTGTACTGTACGGCGGCCATGGCAACGACGTCATCGCATCATCGCATCGTCGTGCGTTGAGATGCCGAACCTAGCCAGCAATGGCGGCGGCAGCCTCTCCGCCTCTCCGCTTACCATCTGCGTCCAGCCTCCCCTCAGCCCCCTCCATCTCTGGCTCCCATCATCTCTCTGTCGCCAGAGCGAGGCGAAGTGCACGGAATAAAACAGAGTAGAAGCGGACAAAATAATGAAAATGAAATGAAAAAAGTCATCAGTGCAAGCTCTAAATATTGAAAATGTCTTTAATAGCAACTAATGGGAGTCTCTAGGAGTCCAAAGGAAGTTGTTAAATTTGTAAAATCATTCTGTAGAATTGGTAAAAGAAATTATATATATATGATCTATGCTGTTTTTTATAATAAAAACCAAAATTCGTTTAAAGGATATCAGTAGATAGTTTCAATTAGTCTCCTCTCTCCAGTCTGCACTGTGAGAAAATTGCAGTCAGGCCAGAAACACACCGCAAACAACAGAAGAAATAAAAGGAAAACAGGCATAGAAAAAAATAAAACTAGCCGCAACAACAATGCAAGTACTTCAACCTCCCACCTCCTTCCCCTCCCCTTTCCATTTGCTCACTTGCTCCTGAGTCAAGTCCATGTTCTTGGCGGCGTTCTATGGGCTCTCTCTCTTTTGTGTATCTGTATCTGTAGAATGCGTTCTCCTGCCTCTTCTCCGGCTGCATCTGCTGGAAACTAGTAGTTTTTTGCTGGCCGGGGGAGTGGGGGAGGAAGGTAAGCAGCTTAGTGCACAATTAAAGCCTTCGTTTTGTGCCTTCTTTTGGCTGAATATTTCAATTAGGGAGCAAAAACATATGCACATAACGCATACGCCACGTTGGCAGATTAGAAGGGCTTATGGGATGAAAATCCACAGGGAAGGCAATGGATTTTTAATCTGAGAAAATTATGCCTTGAATTGGTAGCAAGAAAATATATAAAGGGGAAACTATAAGGGAGGTGCAAAAAAATAATCATTACAAAAAGCGTGTGAAAATGATGTGAAAGATTCAATTGCTTGTTATTAGAACATCTTCCAAGAAACTCTTTTATAATTTAAAAAGGAATTTATTATAACCTCTGAAATAAATTACTAGGGGCTAGAGAATTTCTTTATTGGACTTAAATTTAATATTTTCCAATCACTAAGTTACGCAAATGCATTTAAAACCCCTTAAAAATTAATACACTCTAGTCGAGTTAACCAATTCCTGTAAAAGTCATGGCATTTCCTCTTGAAAACATAACTCTGCCCCAAAGCACTGAGAAACTTATAGCCAAAACTGTCAAATACAGAATTTCCCAGTGAATGTGCTGCATCTGCTGCTGGTTTGCTGGTCCAAGTTGTGTATACGCCATGTTGACAGCCTGCACCTGCTATCCGCTCTCCGCCCTCCCCTCTCCGCTCTCTGCTCTCCAGCTGTGCCATCAATAACTAACGACCATAATCCTGGTCACCCGTGGCTAGTCATCGTTTCCCTGTTTCATTTCCCATTCCGCATCCGCGACCGAACGCCTAATGCCATTTGGCGTTGCCAGGCAATTGGAGCGCAGATGAATCCACAATTCTTGGTGGCAGAAGGGCCCGAAGAAGAGATTAACCCCTCGACGAAGTGCTCGACTGACTTTTACGGCGGGTTGAGTGCGCATGTGAAGGAGGATCGGGGTCATCATCTTTCGCCCGGGGTTAGGGTTCCCTAACTGTTCCCTAACTCGAAATAACTTATTCAGAGCATGACGAAAGGGGCATCCTCGGCGGAGGGGAACTACTGCAAAAAATAAGGAAAGGGGGATGCACGCAGATATATGGAGATTGTATTCCGCTCACACACAAAGGGTTAGCTTTGTGTCTACATGCAAAAATAAAAAACTGCATATGTACATCGCTGCCTCGTAATGAATGTCATCCGTTTCACTTTGAATTATGTCATCCCAGTGTGACACACATTTGCGGAGCTTAGATACACTCACAGCACATGGATATTTAGATATATGTACGTGTATACAATTGTCGAATGTATAAACATAAACATGGAGTGGCCTGACCATTGTCATTGTTACTATTTTTTATTTTAAGAGTGATCAATTTGTTATTGTATTTGTTACTGTAATCTAACAAATCGTCTATGGTTTCACAAAGCCGTTGTTTGTATATATTTCCTTGTATATATTTGTAAAATAGAGATGCTTTGGATTACAATTTAGCTGATTTCTTCCCTTGAAAAGGGATTTTTACTCTACAAAAGAATGCTTCCCATATAAAAGTCTTTCAATTAATTCATAGTTCGACGGATAACATTACAAACTCATTTTATTAATTGTGTAATCCGATATGGCTCAACAATTGTGGCAAATTGCTATAAATTACAGAAAATATTCCAGTCCCAGACAACAATAGAAAAAACAGGAATGTTTTATCGCTGAAATACGAAAATAGGACAAATAAATAATGTTCTCACCAAGCAACAAGATATTTAAATACAGTAAATTGAAATGAATGTGAAAAATTCAGCTATGAGCTTGCAATACTATTTATTTGGTAAAGTAAAAAGAGTATTATGATAAAGGCGAATTTCATTTTAACAGAGATTGGGTGAAGCAAACAAACCCATTTATTTATTCATAAAAAATTCCTTACGCCGGTATCCCTGTATCCCTGATCGCTGTTGCCATTTTTTAGGGTCTTAATTTCACAAGATTTTATCATAAACATAAAACCGAAATTGCAGCTCGATATCAACACCAGCAAATCCCATTTAATACTGGCCAGCGCTCGAAATTGCTTGAAAATTATATGGTAGCTGCGCGTTAACCCCTTGTTGCCCCCCTTCACGGGGCCGAGTTTAACGGTACAACTAATTTATGCCGCCAGCCAAGAGAAGAAACTTCTAAAGAATTGGCCCGAAACAAAACAAGAAGAAAGAAGTGAAAAACAGAAAATGAACTCGGACTGAAAGGCGGAAGTTCGCCAAGGAAGCCAATTGAATGCAGCAACAAACTTGAAGAACAAAAATAAAAACGAGGAGAATTGGAGAACAAGTGCAGTTGAGCGAAGCTTTAAAGTTTTGGGCGAAAGGGAAAAACAAAAAAAAAAACTGAGTACTCTTACCAAGGGTATCAGGACTTTTTGGAAATTTTTACGTACTTTTTTAATAAATATTCTATTGATGTTTTGTTACTAGGGGAAACAAACTCCCAAAAAATTACGTATACGCACAAATTGCCCAAATTTGCCTAAAATTTTAATTTTTGTTTATATTTTAAATTCAGTATGCAGATTTTTGAATCTAAAAAAAAACGAACATATGAAAGCTTTCTAAATTGAAATTAATAGTAGTTTTGCTAAGTTGTGATTGTTTTAAACATTGTTTTGTCAAAAAATATAAAGAAATATCGATTTAAAGAATGCGAATATTTTGAACTTAGTCTTGATCCATTTCCAATTCGATCCTATGAGCTAATTGCAAACTGCAAGGGTGTATGAATTTGGGCTTTGCGAAGTTAGGTTCCTTTCTTGTTTTTTGTTTTGTTTGCTTCTGACCTCTCATTTGATTAAGAAAGAAAGACAGGGAGAAGGGGAATTGCAGTTAATTGGCAGCTGCCTTGGACAGGCCACCACCACGGGGAGGACGACCGAAGGAGTTCGAGCAAGAAGCAACCGGTTTGCGCAGACACTTTTCCTCAGCTTCTTCGCTGAAAATTTGTTTGTTTGGACAACGCGGCGTATGCGTAATTAGATCTGCGAGCGTGTTTGCATTAGCTTCGTTTGCTAATTGGACTAAAGCCCAGCCTTAGCGCACATTGCACTCGGAAGCTAAACAAAAGGAGCGATATAAAGCTGGTCTAGTGCTAACCAACCGAAGTGCACTGAGAGAAAATAGGGGGGAAACGCCATTTGGGAGTGAAAGCTGGTGCAAAATAATATCCATGAAAGTAGGTTCATATATAATATGAAGCTATCAATTTTTATATAGAATACAATTTTAAAAACAAAAATGATTAGCAAAAGCAAGGCAATATAATACAAATTATGCAAATAAAATATTAAACAAATTGTCGCAACTTTATTTGCTTTTCAATCATTCCAGTAATGACATATTTAATCATTTTTTTATGTAGCTATAAAACATTTTGATTGCCTTGCTTGTTAGTTTATGGGATCGTTACGGCTCAGATTTTTCTTGATTTTTTTTGCTCAGTGATAGAGACAGGCAGTGGCATTGCTTTGAGGCTGATAATGAGGATGACGATGATGATGGAATTCAGGTTTTGGACTCTAAACGATCCTCGACTCTAGGGTGCGATGGCAATATGTTGTTGCCATCTCTTCTTGTCTGTCTTTCGGGGCGCCCCACCCCTTTTCAGCAGTGACGTTGCATTCTTTTTGTTTTTTTGCAAACGAGCATAAAACGAGTTTTTGCCACTGTTCTTCCCGGTTTTTTTGCCGCTTCTACTGGCTCTTCCCTGCTGCCCCCCTATCGCCTGGCTTCCCCCTATAAAACCCCCCTTTAACCCCCTCTGAACCCCCCGAAACCACGTACCACGCTCTATTGGACTCTTGATGCGCCACGACTTTGGTTCGTCTACCTTCTGGCTTTTGTTTAGTTGCCATGTTGCATAGGATTTTGAACTCGTTTTGCGTTGCATGTGGCGGCGTCCCTAACCTAACCTAACTTTTCAGCTCAAACGGCCTGTATTTCTCCCCCTTTCCTGCGGCTTTTGTGTTGCACAAACACACAGATGGGAGCAAAAAACCATCCAATATTTTGTGGGCATTCATTGTAGAAATTTCATATATACGTACATATATGTGCGTCGCTATCTCTGGTCTGTCGGACTTTCGTTGCATGTGCTAATTGTTTAATTAACCCGCTTTGCTCAGAAGCTGTTGACATTAC
Organism: Drosophila bunnanda; assembly: GCA_035046265.1. Taxonomy (NCBI): domain Eukaryota; kingdom Metazoa; phylum Arthropoda; class Insecta; order Diptera; family Drosophilidae; genus Drosophila; species Drosophila bunnanda. The sequence continues at coordinate 5,815,960 of JAWNOB010000076.1, read as the reverse complement.
GACTTTCTGTGCTAAATGAGATTAAAAAAAGAGAAATAAATGGCTAATCGGTGGCACTTTACCTAAGGGAGTATTCCAGAAAAGATTCATCTCATTTTTATAATGCTTAACAAAGAGAATTAAAATTGATTATATTATTTACTGGCGCCATTCTTCAGTTAGATTTTAGAGTGATTAGACTTTATTTGCCACTCTTAAATATTTTATTACCAAACCAATTAAGTGTTCCGTCGAGAGCTACCTTTGGCAACTTTGCACCTTTTGTGGTCTCCCTTCAAAACATTCTTGTAAACTCAACTCTCTTTCATGCCATAAAAACTTTTCCTGTCAACTGAGAGCAGTGTGTGCGAGTTGCTCCCACATGAGAAAGATTTCTTTTTAATGGAAATAATTGCAATTTTGTGCATAATTTATGACTGCCAGCCCACGCACACTGGCAGAAAAGAAGCGGAGCACTCATAACTCACTCAGGGCAAAAGACAAACGGATGCTTACGCTCTTTGCAGACAGTAGCGGGTGCTTAAATAGCTCCAGGGGATTTTTCTACAAACCAAAGCTTAAACAACTCATAACTAAGCCAAAAATGCATTAATTTCGATACGGTAAGCAGTCCTGTAATAGTTTTTAATATATATTTAAATTTGCAAACTCGAATTGACATTTTAAAAATTTAAAATTTTTGACGATTTTTGAAATTTTAACTGTGTTAATTTTGACAACATAAAAAATGGAAAAAATGTACAAAAAATTGTTTGCTTTCGTACATGCCTAGAAAGATTCGCCTGTTGATCCTGATCAATAATATATATGGATTATAGGGTCGGAAATGATTTCGAACTGCGTCGCAAGCTTCAGACTGAAATTGTAATACCCTGCAAGGGTATATAATTCAGTCATATTTATACGACTAATTTTTCTAAAAACCAAAGCTTAAAAAACTCATAACTCAGCCAAAAATTAATTAATTTGGACAAGGCAGGCAGTTCTGTGCTAGTTTTCAATAGAATAATCAATCTGCACACTCAAATTGAATTTTTTTTAATTTTAAAAATTTGACTATTTTTGAAATTTTAACAATGTTAATTTTGACAGCATAAAAAATGAAAAAAATTTTCAACAAATTTTTTGCTTTCGTACATGCCTAGAGAGATTCGCCTGTTGATCCTGATCAATAATATATATGGATTATAGGGTCGGAAATGACTCCGAACTGCGTTGCAAGCTTCAGACTGAAATTATAATACCCTGCAAGGGTATTTTTTCAGTCATATTTATATGACTAATTTTAACTCATAACTAAGTCAAAAATGCATTAATTTCGATTCGGAAGTCAGTGCTGTGCTAGTTTTTAATATATAAATAAATCTGCATACTCAAATTTTAACAACGTAAATTTTCCCAACGTAATATTTTGAAAAATTTGAATTTGTGGAGACTTAGTTATTCTTGTGCTACTCTTGTGACCTCAACTGTAACTCTTTGGAGCTCTCTCTCTCCGTCTCCACCCCCCTGTCCTCCTGTGGCAATATGAAAATGTTGAAAAGTAATTTGTGGCACACATGTGGGTGGGATTTGTATAAAAGGCAGTTGGGCGACGGAGATGACACAGGATGCAGTGTAGGGGAGGGGTGTGGTGTGTGTGTGTGGAGGGTGTAGAATGCAATCAACAACAATGAGAAATTACAGACACCGAAGAGCAAAGGCAGCAACAACAACAACAACAGGAACAACCACAACAAATGTGTGTAAGCTGCGAGTATTTCCTGTTTGCATCGGTGTGTGTGTGTGTGAATATGCAAAATGAATGAAAATGTCAGAAGGGCAAGAAAACAAAAAACGAAATACACTTGGAAAAGTTCAGCTACAGTATTTGGATTGGAATAATTTGTATTTCTTATTAAAAGTAAGTTAAATACACCCTTTCCTATGACGTAAAAAAATGCCTCTTGTTTTCCCATTTTCATAGCATACTTTTTTGCGCAATTTTTTGAGATTTCGTATATGTAGCGATAAGTGCCTTAAATTTTAATATAGTAATAACTATTATTTAAACAATAATGAATTTTGTAATTCAATATGTTTAAGCAATAATTAACCAATTAATCTAAAAGAAATTTGATTATAAAATAATGATTTTGCGAGTGCAAATAAAGTTCAATTGAGATCTTTGCAATGCAAATGCAGCGGGTGATGTGCGAAAGAGCAAAGCCAAGGCAAAGGTGTTCTCAAGAGCGACAATAAAAGCGAAAAACGGGGTAAAGCTTTGCTCTTTGTTTGCTAGCCTCTCTCCTCGGCGCTCTTTGTGTTTGCGGGCTCTCTTGAAAAGCATGGCGGTTTTTGTTATTGCTGGTGGTGCTGCTGCTGCGCTGCAAGTTGCGTGTCATTGACCTTTGAAATTGCATGTTGCTGCTGCTGTTGCTGCTGCTGGTGCTGCCGGCGTCGCTTATGTATGGTGCTGTGCTCCTCTGCCTCTGCGCCATTCTACGCTACTTCGCGTTGGAACTGCCACATGAGGCAGCCTGCTGTCTGGTCGCGCTCACGTGCGTCCCTTCTCTGTCGCTCCTGCCTCTGCTGCTCTTGCTCTCGCCTGGGCTCGTTGTTTGTGCGAATTATATTAAGGAAGCAAAAACAACAAAAAAATACTCGTACTGCTGCTTCCTCTTCTTCTGCTGCTGCTTATCTTCCGCCTTCTTCATTGTTGTTGCTCCCGAAAGTTATTTCAATATCTTTGACGGTTCCTTACCTCCCTCTCCCCCTTTCTCCCGTTGCCAGAAATCGGAAGAAGGTCTCTTCTTTCTCATTTTAATAAATTTCTTAGCTAATATCTTGGCTCTCCTTGGATATCGATATTATAATGTCACAATTTGTTAGATAATACAATATAGATAAACAGAAGTATCACAATTGATACTTAAAGAAGGTCTTTAGTGCACCTTAATCTTAATCTATCATTGTTGAATCTTTGAAACGCTACGGAATTGATGTATTATCGAACTTATAATGTTCCAAAATTGATCGCCAGAAAGAATGCTGCAGTTAAGATCACACAATTGATACCATAATAAAATTAATTTCTGAAATTAATGCAGATATAACTCAAAATCAAATAACGACTTTCAAGTATTTCCCGCTCCAGCGACTTCTCCAGCGACAAACTCCAAACATGACATCGAAATGGGAGAAGGGGGAAGCGATTGTCTTGCCCCAACATCTCAGGGTCCCAGAGTTTCAGAGTTTCAGAGTTTCAGAGTTCCAGAGTCTCCGAGCTTGCAGAGTTTCCTCCTCCGAGTTCATTGAACGCCTTCGCCAGACATAAAGCAAACGCAAACTCAATAAGCGAACGCGGCGAGCAAATAAACAGCAGCCAATAAGAGATACGGACTGTGCAGATACAAATCGCCACCGAAGATACTCTTCTTCCGAATCCCAAGGAACTGGGCCCTTAAAAAAGTATCGGGGAACAGGTTGAGAGGGTCCCCAGGTTCGGGTTCTGATTCAGCTGCGAACATTGAACGATTGATCAATTTTTGCTGAAGGGATAGATCGTTTAGGACACTTCATATATATTTTTAAAATCTCCATCTCCAAATAATACTATTTATTCATATTTAAAGGCCAGTTTCTGGCTCATCAATGCCCCAGAAAAGCTTTAAATTTAATCGCTTAAGTGCCTTGGTGCACTCCCGTAATCCCAAAAATATATTGTGTATTCTTCTGTCTTCCGCGTCATCTGCCGGATGATTTAATTGCTTGGCGGCCGCGGCGACAAATAAATAATAATATTGCACAATCTCGCTGGGCAGCTACCAACAAAGAAGAGGCCCGGACAGGCGGAGGCAGTCAAAACAAGGCAAGTGACTTTGGCTTAGAGGGAAGAATAAACGAAAAAGGGAAGTAAAGGAAGAGAGAACAGAGCCAGACCAAGACCCAGACTCGGCCATAAAAAGGAGCAGTCAATGTACCCAAAAACACAAAAAAGAACAGGCACTGAAGGAGGCGCAAAGAGCGGGGGAAGTAAAAGGGAACCGTAGCATGACGCGGCAGAAAGAATAATAGCAACAACCACAACAGGGGCAGCCATGACCCACACCAACAAACAGGAAGAGCAAAGCGAGGAGAGTGCCAAAACAACAGAGCTTTTGCCCAAAATGAAGCGGCAACTGTAATAAAAATCCACGGGGAGGGAGGGGGGCTGGGGGTTGTGCAAGAAGAGTGTGCATAGAGAGCGAGCATTTACTCGCTTCAACGCCAAATTTCAATTACAATTACCAACACGAGAGAGTGCGATGGAGACAGCGATAGAGGAAGGAGTAGAGGGGAAAACTAGGAAGTTAACAACACCGGACAGATAGTGGGAGCGAGGAACAAAAGAGACAGCACAGAAGAGATGCAGTTTTTGTGAAAGCAACGCCAGAAGGTATGCAACGATTAGCACTATTTCGCACCCATAACACCCTGCACGAGGTATTGGAACAATTTAAAATGTATTTTGCTACATTTGTAATTATAAAATTATAAAATTTAATTTCTTTATAAATTATAAATAATTTTTATAGTGTTCAATTTGGTTGCAATTATAAAATCATTTATGCTGGCTTCTTTTTAATTTGATTTATTAAAAAAAAATTATTAATAATATTTTCGGCAAACTTTTTTGCTCACTGTAAGCACTTTCGAGGGAGCGAAAGAGTTCTTCGGCGGGAGCTGCTCAGTGTGAATGGAGCATAAAGCAAAGTGAACGGAACCGCGGAATCGAATGGAGATGGAGATGGAGATGGATATGGGATATTGGAGAGGAGACCTATGGAGACTCGCTCTCTTTCTTCTTGTTGTTGGGACCATCGTGTATGGCCATTAAAAATGGCTGCTAACATGGCTGCGAACAACACTCACACACACAAAGAAGAGCAACAGACACTGCAGAAGGAGACACATAACACACACACACACACACATGCACATGCACACAGCAACTCCATTTAAATCGGAGCAGCTCCACGAATGAAGTTGCAAAACAGAACGCCCAAAGGTTAATCAACTCTGCAACTCTGGCACTCGCCAAAACTCTCCCATCTGCAATAGGGTTGCCGCTGCCACTGCCACTGCCACCGTGCAGCGCAACTCCACATTGTGTTGTTGTCTGTGGCACGAAACGGGAAGCGGCAGCGATGGAGTACAGTGGAACAGCCAGGCGAAGGCCAAGCAGCAGCGTCTAATTGAATTGGATGGATGTTGTTGACTCCGATTCACTCTCTTCTCTACCCCACTCTTATCGCTGCTCCCATGGCAATGGCATTGAGTGAGAATCAACAACAGCCACCAGCACTCTCTTTGAAGAGAGCGTCGAAAGAGTTAGAAGAACCAAAGAGTACGGTCTATTGCATAATTTTGTGCAATCTGCCTTCGAGTAGGTGCCCTTCTTGCATGTGTGTGTGTGGCATTGGCTTTGACTGCATGCCTGTGCATGTGTGTGTGTGTGTTGATGATTTGGCCTTGGTTTTTTTGCCAAGCTTCAAGTTGCCATTAATCGGAAAATTGTTTAATGACACAAAATGCATTTCAGCAATTAAGCAGAGAAAGAAAATTAATTTACTAATGGGGATATAGGTGGAAATATTTGCAAAATTCTTCATTTCCCAAGACCTTTTGTTCCATTAATAAATTGGGAAATTGACAAGTAAAATATCATAATAATAATCCTTAAATCATATTTTGTTTTAACTCAACAAAAAGCATAATTTTACTCATTATATAATTGGTTTTAATTACTTACCGAGTTTCCCTTCAATAATTTCCACCAATCACTGCAAATTACCATTGAAATGTCGCAGTTTTAATTCAATTTTGTGCTGCCAGCGATAAACGAAAATTAATGGCAAAAATGCCGTTTGACAAGGCGTCCTTTCTGGCAGGGAGTGAAGGAAAAGCAAACAGTTTCCAGATGATTGCATCCTGCCGACTGGACAGAAATGAACATCAACATGCATTTATTTTTTGTGATTAATGAGCCAGGACCAAGGGCCACGCTGCGTATACGCAACGTTTCTCATAAATAATGAAGTTTAATGTAATTTCAGCACAACAAATTAAATATATGTAGCTGGGATGAGTGATGCACATATTATAAAAAACAAATTTAAGCTGTTGAAGTGAAGAAAGTAAAACGTATTTCCCACGTGTGGTATGCGTGATATTTTTGGGCACATCTAAACATGTTTTTGTTGTGGTGAAACTATTGTATTAGTGAAAGATTAAATTGTAAATTCTAACAAATATCTAGGGCTTATGTATGTTTTCTTCAAGTGCACTAAATGGTCATGTCCATGAAGCTGAGAAAGTAAACAAAAAGAGCGAATGTCCCGAGTGCCTAAGAGAACCATCAAAGAGAAACAGAACGGGGTTTGTGGAAAAAGAAAAACGGAAAAAAAGATTGCAAAAATATTTGCAGCGCTGTGTTACCGGTTTTTATGGTAGGAAGGAAACCCGCTCTCGCAGCGCAGTAGTGTGTGTGCGTGCAGTGTGTGTGTGTGTGTGTGTGTGTGTGTGGCTTGTGTTGTGTGAGTGACGACGGCGGCAGCGTCTGTCTGTTGTTGAGGCAGGTCCTGGCCGGAATACGCGAAAATAGGTACAGCCAACGAACTGCTGCGCTCCAGACGACGACCGACGACGGCTGTCTACCACCGAACGAGCGGCGGGCAGGCGGGCAGGCGGGCGGCGAGCAGCTCCTTCCTTCTAGCTGCAAAAACATGTGGCAGCACCAATGGGTGAAGACGCAGCAGTACCAGTACCAGCACCAGTACCAGCACCAGCACCAGCACCAGCGCCACCATATACCATACATATAGTATGCTGCAACATGGGAACCGAACTCGGCAGCACACATATAGCCAAAACACTCGATAGATACAGCCGCCGTCGCAGTTGCCGCTCTGCTCTGCTCTGCCACAGCTAGCTCTGGCCACGGCTTCAGGTTCGGCTTCAGCCTCAGTTTCGCTTCTGAGCTTCAGCTGCAGCAACCGCTTGCCACATAAATACATCTGCGAGCACTATGTACAGCAGGCTATATAGCTGGCTTCTATTTTTCGGCGATTCGTGCTTCACCTTCGCGAAAGGAGGAAAAAGATGAATATGTAATGCAATTTCCCCCAGCGCTCTGGCTTTCCTTTGTTGCAAATTCAATCTGCAGCGGCAGCGATCGGCTTACGTGGCCAGAGGCAATGGGCAGAGAGTCCATCGGGGATTAGGCCAAGTCAAGTGGAAATGTCTCTGGCCACAAAAGGAGCAGCAGAGCGCGGGTCATAAGCGTGCAGTTGTGCCAAATGTGAAATCCAAATCCAAATATTTCATCAAAAAAGCATTTCTAAACAAATCAGTGCAGGATTTTGGTTCTGAGTCAAGTGGAAGCAGCAAGCAATAGAGGAAAATACACAATAATATTTCATAAAGCAAATCGAATTGCGGACTTTGAGGATTTACATGGTCCCCAGGACATAAAGTAATAGCAGTATAAAATAACAAAGGATTAAAGTTTCAAAAGGCAATCAAATGTTTAAAAAAGAAAATCTGAACTGTGGAAGAAAAAACAAATTAATTGTGGAACTACTGAAGTTTATCAGAATAATTATATATTTAATAACATCAATGAACAATTAAAAACAATTAAATGTGTCTATAAAGTGCAGTATTTATATTGACACAGCAAAAATGCTAAGTAAACAAGTGAAGTTTTAAGTAATAATTTAATACCAAATATACCTCTCTAATAATTCAATTATGGATATATGGATAAGGATGTAACAAAATATATTTCAAAGTTTATTAATGTACTTATAGAATACAAATGTTAAAGCATATATTTCCTCTTTCTTCCAGATATCTAACAAGGCTATATTGATGACTGGGAAATAGAAACTATAATTGTATCAAACATGCAAAGTATCATTCATTTATTATGATTTTCAATAAATTAAAAAACCGAAGTAATTTAAATATTAACATTACTTCTTTATCCACCAGATAAAATCCTTGGAGTATACCAAATAAGGCAACATCAAATAATCGTAAATATAAATCGAAATAAAATGCAAAGCAATTTGGAATACATTGTGAAACTATTGCAGAGATGACTCAGACGAGGTCCAGGAGTCACTCCTTTCATCCTGCAGGAATTTCACAACTTCACGGAAATGGATTAAACGCGTCTTTCCCCTCCCCGCCAGATGGGGTTGCTTTTCTCTACTTACTTCCCTGCCCGAGACAAATGCAATTCCCACAACGACTTCTAATCCAACACAAAAAAAGAAATGGTGCATACTTACATATGGACCATTAACAGAAACCCGTAAATCCGAACTTGTGCTGTTTTATATCTGTTACAAGACCGGCATTATGGGAGTCTGTCAATGCAAACAACTGGTTTTTGGCAACAAAATCACAACTGATAAATTTGAAAGCACATAATAATGGAGGAAAATAAAACCGATATAAATACGTTAAACAAAGAAATTGTACAGTAACAGTACAGGACTTCAAAATACATAAACACATCAAAGTGGCTAATTTTGAATAGTATAAAGAACGGAATAAATAAAATCCAGCCTTGAAAATAATATAATATACAATTAATAAACGATACAAAACTCTACAAATCAAAATTAAATTTAAAAAATACTTTAACAAAGAAACAGCTCCTCTCCCAATTGTATTTAATAAAAACAATTATGATCTATAGTTAAAACCCAAAAATTAAACTAAATAAATATTAATTGTATCGGATAGGTTAATAAAACATTACAAAGAAATTAATAGCCATCTTTTAACCCTTCTTATTTGCTTCATAACTATCAAATTAAATACTACATTATAGTTTATTTTTAATTTGAAAACAACCAAATAATATCTTGTATAATTTTCCCCCATTATTATTCTTCTTGTTTGCCAATCACATCATTTTTTTGTTTAACCGCAAACAAAACTAAAACCGAAACACACCAAGTAAAAGCCAACCCGAAAGATCCTTTAATTTACCAAAAATCCACCCAGCAAAAGGGACTAAACCAAGGACCTTTTTCTCTCTGGCAAATTGAGGTAGTAGGTTGTATAGTAGTAACTACAAATCATACTATACAATGTGCTAGCTTTCTTTGCTTGACTATAAGCCGCAATTTAATTCAAGAATCCACCAACATCACAGCCAGAAAATTGTGAAAATTACGAAAACAAAAAAAAAAAAACAAAAAGAAAAGTGAACCCTTGACAGCGTGCATATATTTAAATATATTGGCATTGTTAGTGACATGTGCAAATGTTTGTATGGCTGATTCCCTGAGACCCTAACTTGTGACTTTTAATACCAGTTTCACAAGTTTTGATCTCCGGTATTGGACGCAAACTTGCTGATGTTAGCAAAAAAAGAAATAAGACAAAAAGAGAGAGAGCTGCAAGTACTCTATTGGAAATATGCATACCAAGAAGGTAAAGGTCGGCATTCTTTAACATATACTATATTATATTTATTCACTTTCAAGTTTCTTCAACAGAAAATGTAGCAGTTCTGGTTTCATGGACGAGGTGCTAGTGACTTCATGATGTATCTCATGGATCGTACTTGCATTGCAGATCTTTAAGAATCGGAATATCAAGGAATAATTAAATTTTTTAATGTAGTTTAATTTGTATTTTATTTGTATATTGTATATATTTGTATTGTATATTTGCATATTGTATATATAATACGTTAAAACGCAGTGAAGGAGTCATTTCCGACCCTATAAGCCATATATATCCTTGATCAGCATCAACAACCGAGTCGATATAGCCATATTTGCTGGGAGAAAAAAAATACTAATTTTTTCCAAATTTTATAAGGGGTTACATCATTAGAATTGTGAAAAATACTCGAAAATTTTATTCAATTATTTAAACCTAACACATAAAAGCTTAAAATACCTTGAAATATACATATATTAGTATATAAAATTAATATCATGTCCCCTTCCTCCCTTCCAATAACAAAAAATCTCATTAGGTTTATTGTTTTCCTTTCTTCCAAATTTTTATTGCAAACCACAATAAGCTATACACGATTTCGGATGAATTTAAACTACAAGCTACAACTAAGCTCTAGAGATACCATGTTTTGTGAATAAATCGATGAAAGTACGAACAATTTCATTGTCAAAAAGGGGAGAGTACAAAATATAGGCGCATATACAGTTTATTGATTGGATTTGATGAATTATGCTGAACCCTCACTGATGCGTGCACTTGTTGTCCTTGGACTTCTTCTTACGATCTTCACTTGAATTTGATCGTCGCGTACCCTGAATTGGCATGTAAGGCGGCGTGGGGCTGGCACTTTGATCTGCGCAAAGGAATAAAAGGATCAATATATAGCGGGCATTTCCGAGAGGAGCTTTGAATACATATATACCAAAATTGCCGCCAGACTTGGAGTATTTCATGTGCGGCGAGATGTCCTGGCCGCTGTGATGGGAACTGTCGTGGGAACCGGCCTCGGAACCATAGTGCTCCGACCTATGGGGGGTTTTGGAAAACATAAATTCAGTTATTTTTTAAATATCATATATATTTAAACTTACCTCGTCATGGAATTGTGGGCTTGCAGCTGCTGCACCGCCTCCGCGGCCATGTGCAACGACACAGGCCTCTGTCCGGGCCTGCAACTGTCCACCGGCAGTGTGTAGATGTCATCCTCCCCCCGCACTGGGGCCATGTTCAGGCTCCTCTGCTGCTGCTGTCTCTGCATGGAGCTGTGGTTGGATCCGCCATCCCGGGTGAGGCTTCCATTGGTCAAGGGGCCGTTGTGCGGCCTCTGTTCGCGGCTACTGTTGAGCACATCGATGGGATTCGAGTAGGCCTCTACGTCAATGTCTGCGGCCTGCGAGTGATTGGAGAGGCAATCCTGGGGCAGGGCCATCAGTGGACCACAGTGGGAGTTGGTGCCACAGAGGAGGCTGCCATTGGCGGCGGCGGCGGCCTCCTTCTGCTGCGACTTTCGCAGGCGAGCTTTCTCCTTGGCCCTCTTGGCTTTGGCCTTCTCCTGAAAAGATTCCATTTGTTATTAAGAGTCCTTGGGCTGAGTTTGAAGTGTTTCTTACCCTATCCTGTAGCATTTTGGCCAGTTCCTTGTCCTGGGCCTCAATGGCCAGCATGCGATCCCTGTGCTCTTGGCGGACGCAGTCCTTGGACTCGATAGCCTGCAGTCTCCGGGCCAACAACTGCAAGGAAATAACATTGGTTAAGTTAGCCAGGACCCAGAGCTGCACTCGAATAGAGGTACCGCATCCTTTTGCTCCTGCTTGAGTTTCTTGCTCATCTCCTGGATCTCCTCCAGCGGCAGTCCGATCTCCCTCAGGCTGGCATAGTCGCAGGGGTCCACATAGAGCTCAATGTCGTCCGCATGCTGCTGCATGTGTCGCTCCGCGGCCTTGGCTGATCCCGATCCCGGAACCAACCCGAAATTCCCCACCAGTTGGTCGTATTTCTCCGGCGACAGTTTCTGAAATTTCGGTTCTGTTCTTAGCAGATTCTCATGGGAGGGCGAGCGCTGTTTCTGGAGGGACGACGACGACGACGCGGATGCTGCATCGACAACGCTAGCCGATGTTGCTGCTGCCGGCAACGGGACAACTGCAATGTTGTAGTCGCGTATGCTGTCAGCAACATCGGCATAGTCCACCACCTCGTCGATGGCAGCCACGTTGTGCTGCTTTGGCTGTGTGTTGTTGTGCTGTGGAGGTGTGTTAGGTGTGCTAGCTGACGATGGAGTTGTGGAGTGTGTTCCAGCAGGTCGACGTGCCGGCGATGATGATGGATGGAGCTGCTGCTGCTGCTGTGCCTGATGAGGAACGTGACGATGTGAGTGCACAGAAAGGAATATTTACATGTTATGAGGTCCAAATTGTTGTTTAAGAAAATTAAGATATTATGATCAAATATAGAATATATTAATATATACATGTTTTTGGATAAATTATATCAAAAGAGATTTGTTAAAAAGGAAATCTATAACTTTTTTTGGAACATTTAGAATTAATACATCATTTGTCATCATTTCACCAGTAAGCAGATATCAAAAATATATCATTTTTATATATTATAAAGTCAAATTGATATATTTACGTATCAATTAAACACTAAATAAATAATTTTATATATTTTTTAAAACAAGTTCCGAAATGATATTTTTAATGTTCAAAAATTAAAGTTAATATTGGATAGTCAATGATTTGTTCATGTTATTTTTATAAGTATTGATATTTAACCCAAAGGATATAAATAGAGATATTAGCTTTTAGATAAAAATGTTGGAATATTTTTTCAACAATTTCGATATTTCAAATAAAATTTCGGTGTATCAAAGATTATGATGTATGTGTTTGATATGATATTTGTGTCGATATAGTTTTCCTCCGGATATATACATATATATACATAGGTATGTACACCCTAGTCGGCACTCACCAACAGGGAATGGTGTGCCTGTGCGTTTCTACTGGGACTGGGAGTGCTGGTGCCTGTGGTCGGTGTGGCTGCCGTCGCTGGCAGATCTACGATATTTGGTATTAGCGATAATCCTACATAGTTGTCTGTTTGGGAGAAGTGTTGACTGTGACTGTGACTGTGATTGTGGTGGTGGTTGTATCTGGCCTGCTGCGAGGTGCTTGGCTCTGGGAGTTGCTGCTGTTGGTGCTGCTGCTGGTGTATACTTGCTTTGGCGGGGCGGGGCGGCGGACGGCTCTTGTCGCGTGTGGCTGGTGGCGGTACAGGTGGAAGATTTACATAGATTTCCTGCGGTCAGGAAGAACGGCTTAGGAAGTTCATTTTGTGATAGGAAGCCAGGCACTCACCTGCATTTGCTTGGCTATCAGCTCGCTCTGCTGCAGCTCCTTCTGCTGCTGCTCCTGCAGATCGCGCTCCAGCTTGTCAGCTATTTCTTTGGCCACTCGCTTGTCATGCTCCTCCCTGTGGAGATGTCATTGTGATTTATTAGTTTCCATTGTAAAAGTTAAATAGCAGCAGCGTGACTCTTCAAATATTCTCAAAAAATTCATTAACAAAAGCAGATAGAACACAGAATCACTGAACTAGAAAAACGAGAGGTAATTAGGGGGTGTTAAATTGTTTTTAAGGCTAAAAGTGATTGGAATTTTTTAAAGAAAAGGAAAAGGATCTCTGAATATTTTATGGAAACATAAAACTCCTTTCATTATAAATTTGCTTTAAATCCTGTTTGGGTTAATTACAATTTATTTAGTAAACACTTTTGTCTGTTTTTCCAACAAAAAACAGTTAATTCTTTTATTCTGATATATTTTAAATTAAAATCGATTAGCCTTATCAATTTCTTTAAACTCACTGCTCGGTCAAGCGCCTCCTGTAGGCATCCACTCGTCGCTGGGCCTGCTCCTTCTCCTTGATCTGCTCGTGCAGGGCGGTGGGAAAATCTTCCCGAACCACAGCGTTTCTATACCGATTTCCCTTGTAGAAGTCGTTAACTGAGGAGTGAATAAAATTTAATTAGTGGCTCATTCCCACCAGTCGTCTTTTAAAGGCAATACTCACTCTCCTGGGACTGGAGCTTGTAGGCCAGGGCGCCATCCTCACGCACGAGCCACTCCTTGCACACTGCAATGCGGAAGCAATAGGAAAAGGTATTAAATGAGACTGTGAGTAGCTGGAAGCACCTTCTTTATGGCCAGGCAATCACGTGCAAGAGTATCTAATGACAAGTGATACTTAATGCCTGCATCTTCTCCGATTACCCGCTCTCGAATCTCTGATGAAGCCCCGCAAGATCGTTAAAATCGGTTGTGCTCCACTTGATGCCCCCCGCCTATGATGACGATGTTGATGAGTCAGCTTTGGAGTGCTTATTGGGGACATAACCGGGCATCGGACAAAGAAATTCCATTGAAGATGTAATCCCCGAGGAGGAGTTGGTCGCGATGGGAGTGGGAGCTCAATTTTGATCGATTTAACCGAGCATAGAGCGATCCCACTCGGTGATAAGCGAAAGCGTAGCCTTCCCCTTAATTGTGAGTGTGTGTGGAACTTCATTCGAGTTATTTATATGTTTGTAGATTCCCTTTTTATGACTCCAATACCATGTGCTTACACGGAGAGAAAAGGCCAGATTGATACACAAAAATGTTCAGAAATGCCACAGTAAAGTCAGCTTTAAAACTGAACTCTATCAACTGCGAATGACAGAAAGTAACTATATCGATATAGGTATCGTAAGCAATTCAACTGCAATATTTTTGAAAATAATTAACAAATACATCCCCCTTTATTCTCAGTGTTAAAATGCACGATCCACGCAATGGGAAATGTCTGTGTAGTCTGGTTCTCTGGGTCTGCGGTCTGCGAGCTGCTGTCATTTATCATTTCTTTGGTTTGGGGAGTCCACGGAGCAGCGACCACTCTCAGTCACTGTCACCGGAAAGTGGAAGTGGATGTGTGGCCAAGTGGGAAAGTGGTGGCTCCCAGTGGCATCTCAAGTGCGTCTTGTTATCGGGATTGATAGCTCATATCTGGGTATATACCTACATAAGAAAGTGTTTTTTAATTGACAATGACAGGGGTTTTATTTTGGCTATTAGAGAAAGTATTGACTAATGGCTATTTGAGCTGAAAATTATGGGTATTAATTTGTGGTAATTTTAGTTAAGTTGATTATGTGAGATACTTTTAAATATTTTGTTTCCAAAGAATGACAATAATCAAGGCATGTGCCCTAATATTTTGATTTTAATGACCTTAGGTTACCAAGCATTCATAAATCTTTGAACAAGTATTATTCCTGCAGTTCCATCACTCGTTATCGGTCTGAAACATTATTTTGATCACTATTTCCCTTGACTTGCTACAGTTTGCCCCTATTAACATAATTTCCTTATCGACACACTCGGAGTCTACCCCAAACTACGCTTAATTTAAAGGTTCTTTGACTCGACAGCTGTCAACGGGCAATTAGCTGAACTCTGACCATAGATTTTCTAGTGCAATTAGAGAGCTTGCAGGCTGGAAATGAATTGTTATGGGTCAGGAACCCGCTCCCGCTCCCGCTCCCTTCGGCCCCCTCTGCTAATGCACTTAATTAAGTGCAATTTTAAAAAGAAATTGCAGTGGTGTTGCCGCTGGGCGTCGAACTGCAGACATAATCAATTTAGTTGTTTCTGATTTCTGACTGCACATAGACACTGTACATATGGTACAGCTAAGAGGATTCTGTGTATGCACTTATATGTGCTGTGGCTTTAAGTATAAAAAAACTATGTATGTTGTGCCGCTGCATAAACTAAAACACAAAGTACTCTCATATTTTTTTGCCTACTCGCACTTTTTCTTGGTTCGCTGTTCGGTTTTCGCTGAGTTCTTGTGTTGAGTGGTTCGGCCTGATTGCTCAGCTCAGGTTGCTTACCCCTCTTAGTGCCCCCCGAAAACCCCCTCTTTCCAGAGGCGGCAGCTCCATGTTTATACCCTCAAAGAGTGCGGTAATTCTAGACCAAGATTTATGCAAGAAAGATACGAGTATATATGGTCAGATACATGGGTAATCTTAATACGATCTTGGTGACTAGGCACCATTTTTTTAGTTGGCTAAAATTTGTTTTGATGGGGATATTTTTTGCCAAAGAAAAAATCATTTGATTAAAAAAGTATAACAATGAACTGAAAAAATAACTAAAAATAAATTTCGCAAGAACTCTTCATTATTCCCAGCAGTTTAAGCCTTTGTTAATTTCGTAACAAACTTAAGGTGATACCTTTTAAAAGGGTATTCAAATCGTTTAGTTTAAAAATACAGAACAACCTTTTGTTTCTTGGTGTATTTTGTGCATTCAGCATATTACTTACAAAGTCTCGGCACTTGCCAGTACCCATATGTGTTGTATATGAGTTTTTTCCCGCTGGTCTTGCCTCTCTGCGCTTTTGCTGTATAATTCTACGGGCAAGCGCGGCTTTTTATTATGCACAACGGGCAACGGGGCAAAAATACGAAAACAAATTATAAGGCGAAAAAGCAAAGAAAAACCTGTGCTGGAAATGACTTACTGTACGCTGCCCGTTAAATAATGTTTCGGTTTTTCTTTTTCCAGGCATAGGAAATGGCCAAGGCATAAAAATTGTGCACAAGACTAGAAAAATTATAGCCGTGTCACTTGAATTCGCAGAGTCGCACGACTAATTTGACTTGGAATTCGTTTCTATTTCCTGTGACAGCTGAGTTATTGCGGCTCCCCATATGGGGACGAGAACGGGTTTTGGCACAGAGAACTGTTAACCTTTGCGGCCGAAAATAAAGCAAACAAATTGGGCGGGTGCAATGTGGGTCACACACGAAAAGGCGTTTTATTGACTTGACCACAATAAAAACAAAAATAAAGCAAAGAACGGGTTAGTAAGTCACTGAGCGAGGGCGCATGATTCACAAGCTTTGCGTTTCTCCGGAATTCTTTTTGGGCCAAGAAGAGAGTGCAGGTGCGAGGCACTTTGGGGGTAAATCAGCTGAGCGAAGGTGTATTGAAATTTGCTGATATCGGGGAATTTAATCATATTATGAAAACAGAAACTAAGCAAAGTAACGCATTAATTTGGTTATTTACTATTTTGATTCTCACAGAGCCTCAAAGGCTTAATGAATGTACCATGATTTTGGAATCAATCTCTCTCTATCTCCCTACCTTTCTCTCTCTCTATCTCTCTACCTTTCTCTCTCTGTATCTCTATCCATTTCGCTATGTCTATCTCTCTCTCTGTGCATCTCTCAGGAGACATCTGTTTATCTTTATATTTCTCTGCATATCTCTAGAGATTTCTCTTTCTCTTTCGCTCTCACTTAATTCTTTTCTCTTTACTTCGTCTACACCGTCTTCGCTCTGCCCTCATTCTGTGGGTGGCTTTCCCACTTTTAATTTAAAGTCATACAGCAATTTTGATTAAGGCTAACTAAGAACTGCCTATTATAATTTCAGTGTAAAGCTTGTGACGCAGTTCAGAGTCATTTCCGACCCTATAATCCATATATATTCTTGATCAGGATCAACAGACGAATCTTTCTAGGCATGTACGAAAGCAAAAAATTTTTTGTAAATTTTTTCCATTTTTTATGCTGTCAAAATTAACATTGTTAAAATTTCAAACAACGTCAAATTTTTAAAACTAAAAAAAAATTCAATGTGAGTGTGCAGATTGATTATTCTATTGAAAACTAGCACAGAACTGCCTGCCTTGTCCAAATTAATTAATTTTTAACTGAGTTATGAGTTTTTCAAGCTTTGGTTTTTAGAAAAATTAGTCGAATAAATATGACTGAATTATATACCCTTGCAGGGTATTACAATTTCAGTCTGAAGCTTGTGACGCAGTTTGGAGTCATTTCCGACCCTATAATCCATATATATTATTGATCAGGATCAACAGGCGAATCTTTCTAGGCATGTACGAAAGCAAAAAATTTTTTGTACATTTTTTCCATTTTTTATGCTGCAAAATTAACATTGTTAAAATTTCGAAAATCGTCAAATTTTTAAAATTAAAAAAACTTCAATGTGAATGTGCAGATTGATTATTCTATTGAAAACTAGCACAGAACTGCTTGCCTTGTCCAAATTAATTAATTTTTGGCTGAGTTATGAGTTTTTTAAGCTTTGGTTTTTAGAAGAAATTGTCCTATAAAATAATGCGAATATTTAAACCCTTGTAGGGTATTACAATTTCAGTCTGAAGCTTGTGACGCAGTTTGGAGTCATTTCCAACCCTATAATCCATATATATTATTGATCAGGATCAACAGGCGAATCTTTCTAGGCATGTACGAAAGCAAAAAATTTTTTGTAAATTTTTTCCATTTTTTATGTTGTCAAAATTAATATTGTTAAAATTTCAAAAATCGTCAAATTTTTAAAATTTCAAAAACTTCAATTTGAGTAAGCAGATTGATTAATCTATTCAAAACTAGCACAGAACTGCCTGCCTTGTCCAAATTAATGAATTTTTGGCTGAGTTATGAGTTTTTTAAGCTTTGGTTTTTAGAAAAATTAGTCGTATAAATATGACCGAATTATATACCCTTGCAGGGTATTATAATTTCACTTTGAAGCTTGCAACGCAGTTCGGAGTCATTTCCGACCCTATAATCCATATATATTATTGATCAGGATCAACAGGCGAATCTTTCTAGGCATGTACGAAAGCAAAAAATTTTTTGTAAATTTTTTCCATTTTTTATGTTGTCAAAATTAATATTGTTAAAATTTCAAAAATCGTCAAATTTTTAAAATTTCAAAAACTTCAATTTGAGTAAGCAGATTGATTAATCTATTCAAAACTAGCACAGAACTGCCTGCCTTGTCCAAATTAATGAATTTTTGGCTGAGTTATGAGTTTTTTAAGCTTTGGTTTTTAGAAAAATTAGTCGTATAAATATGACCGAATTATATACCCTTGCAGGGTATTATAATTTCACTTTGAAGCTTGCAACGCAGTTCGGAGTCATTTCCGACCCTATAATCCATATATATTATTGATCAGGATCAACAGGCGAATCTTTCTAGGCATGTACGAAAGCAAAAAATTTTTTGTAAATTTTTTCCATTTTTTATGTTGTCAAAATTAATATTGTTAAAATTTCAAAAATCGTCAAATTTTTAAAATTTCAAAAACTTCAATTTGAGTGTGCAGATTGATTAATCTATTTAAAACTAGCACAGAACTGCCTGCCTTGTCCAAATTAATGAATTTTTGGCTGAGTTATGAGTTTTTTAAGCTTTGGTTTTTAGAAAAATTAGTCGTATAAATATGACCGAATTATATACCCTTGCAGGGTATTATAATTTCACTTTGAAGCTTGCAACGCAGTTCGGAGTCATTTCCGACCCTATAATCCATATATATTATTGATCAGGATCAACAGGCGAATCTTTCTAGGCATGTACGAAAGCAAAAAATTTTTTGTACATTTTTTCCATTTTTTATGCTGTTAAAATTAACATTGTTAAAATTTCAAAAATCGTCAAATTTTTAAAATTAAAAAAACTTCAATGTGAGTGTGCAGATTGATTATTCTATTGAAAACTAGCACAGAACTGCCTGCCTTGTCCAAATTAATTAATTTTTGGCTGAGTTATGAGTTTTTTAAGCTTTGGTTTTTAGAAAAATTAGTCGTATAAATATGACTGAATTATATACCCTTGCAGGGTATTACAATTTCAGTCTGAAGCTTGCGACGCAGTTCGGAGTCATTTCCGACCCTATAATCCATATATATTATTGATCAGGATCAACAGGCGAATCTTTCTAGGCATGTACGAAAGCAAAAAATTTTTTGTAAATTTTTTCCATTTTTTATGCTGTCAAAATTAACATTGTTAAAATTTCAAACAACGTCAAATTTTTAAAACTAAAAAAAAATTCAATGTGAGTGTGCAGATTGATTATTCTATTGAAAACTAGCACAGAACTGCCTGCCTTGTCCAAATTAATTAATTTTTAACTGAGTTATGAGTTTTTCAAGCTTTGGTTTTTAGAAAAATTAGTCGAATAAATATGACTGAATTATATACCCTTGCAGGGTATTACAATTTCAGTCTGAAGCTTGTGACGCAGTTTGGAGTCATTTCCGACCCTATAATCCATATATATTATTGATCAGGATCAACAGGCGAATCTTTCTAGGCATGTACGAAAGCAAAAAATTTTTTGTACATTTTTTCCATTTTTTATGCTGCAAAATTAACATTGTTAAAATTTCGAAAATCGTCAAATTTTTAAAATTAAAAAAACTTCAATGTGAATGTGCAGATTGATTATTCTATTGAAAACTAGCACAGAACTGCTTGCCTTGTCCAAATTAATTAATTTTTGGCTGAGTTATGAGTTTTTTAAGCTTTGGTTTTTAGAAGAAATTGTCCTATAAAATAATGCGAATATTTAAACCCTTGTAGGGTATTACAATTTCAGTCTGAAGCTTGTGGCGCAGTTTGGAGTCATTTCCGACCCTATAATCCATATATATTATTGATCAGGATCAACAGGCGAATCTTTCTAGGCATGTACGAAAGCAAAAAATTTTTTTTTAATTTTTTCCATTTTTTATGCTGTTAAAATTAACATTGTTAAAATTTCAAAAATCGTCAAATTTTTAAAATTAAAAAAACTTCAATGTGAGTGTGCAGATTGATTATTCTATTGAAAACTAGCATAGAACTGCCTGCCTTGTCCAAATTAATTAATTTTTGGCTGAGTTATGAGTTTTTTAAGCTTTGGTTTTTAGAAAAATTAGTCGTATAAATATGACTGAATTATATACCCTTGCAGGGTATTACAATTTCAGTCTGAAGCTTGCGACGCAGTTCGGAGTCATTTCCGACCCTATAATCCATATATATTATTGATCAGGATCAACAGGCGAATCTTTCTAGGCATGTACGAAAGCAAAAAATTTTTTGTACATTTTTTCCATTTTTTATGCTGTCAAAATTAACATTGTTAAAATTTCAAAAATCGTCAAATTTTTAAAATTAAAAAAACTTCAATGTGAGTGTGCAGATTGATTATTCTATTGAAAACTAGCACAGAACTGCCTGCCTTGTCCAAATTAATTAATTTTTGGCTGAGTTATGAGTTTTTTAAGCTTTGGTTTTTAGAAGAAATTGTCCTATAAAATAATGCGAATATTTAAACCCTTGTAGGGTATTACAATTACAGTCTGAAGCTTGTGACGCAGTTTGGAGTCATTTCCAACCCTATAATCCATATATATTATTGATCAGGATCAACAGGCGAATCTTTCTAGGCATGTACGAAAGCAAAAAATTTTTTGTACATTTTTTCCATTTTTTATGCTGCAAAATTAACATTGTTAAAATTTCAAAAATTGTCAAATTTTTAAAATTAAAATAACTTCAATTTGAGTGTGCAGATTGATTATTCTATTGAAAACTAGCACAGAACTGCCTGCCTTGTCCAAATTAAGTAATTTTTGGCTGAGTTATGAGTTTTTTAAGCTTTGGTTAGTCGAAGAAATTGTCCTATAAAATAATGCGAATATTTAAACCCTTATAGGGTATTATAATTTCAGTCTGAAGCTTGTGATGCAGCGAAGGAGTCATTTCCAGGCATGTACGAAAGAACAACATTTTTATGTTTTAGTATTACCCTATGAACTTTATTTCCTTCGCAGAATTGCCCAATTTTTGAGCTGGTTCTGGTGGAGCAACCTTAACCAATTTCGTCTGCCACTTTCAATTAACCTTGCAGGGCCATGTCGATTTACAGTTCATAGAGCGCCAAAGTCTGGGCCCCCTTTCTGCCCTTTCTTCTGGGTATTTGCGGGGCTTCGCCGCATTTTACTTTGCCATTTCTTCTGCCACATTTCTCCCCGAATCCAAGCCCGATTCCTATTCCGATTCATGCCGCCAAGTTCAGGTTGGCTTTCTGAACACGCATGAATGGCGCGTTCCTCGACCGATCGCGTGAAGAGTTACACAATTCGAATGGTAAAACAAACTCGTAATTATGCATAAAAACAAAAAATTCCATACGATGGAAAGCCAAAATTAGAAAGCAGTTTGACGGGAAAATTTATGAGCGAGCTGGAAAATACTGCAGTGTGTGTGTCTGTTTTTCCTGGGGAAAAATGCTGTTGACGCTGTGTTGACGACTCGCAGTTGCAACAAGCTGCAAGCGGCGGCGCCGAAAGTGGAAAAACCTGACTCAAGGTTGTTGAACATGCCACTGCCACCGAACGAGAAATGTGGCCCGCAATGCCGACTATTTGAATGTTGCATCTGACAGATACAGATACGGATACACACACGCGGCAGCTGTATATTTAGCCAGCCTTACATTGACCTTAGCCATGGATGCCATGCCCCATCATCGCATGGTTTCGTCTCCATCTTTCAGTTATGCCCTTACAAAAGGCATTGTAGCTTTAAAAAGAAGGTTTGCACCAACAGCCGGGTCAATTTAGCCATTTGATTCTGTCCTAGAGCTATTTGAATGACATTTTCCTCCACCTTTTGAATATTAATAATGTATTTTAAATTTTCAAAGCAAGCCATTAACTTTAACTTTTAATTAATATTCTCAATATTCCATTGAACACAGTCCTACACTATAACAAAACAATTTTTTTTTCTTTTTTATGTTCTTTTAATTTAACTAATTTTATATATACTTTTGCTTCTCATCTCTGTGGTTTCTATTGCCGGTAATAACTTCTTCAGGCTCCTATCCAGCAGCAAATGCTAAATCCTTGTGGTAAAAACACACTTTAATAAAGAAATTTATATACTGTTTAAACTTAATTAAAAAAATCTATGAATATTGTGCAAGGTATATAAACGAAGCTATATTCGTGAATTAAGCAAATCTTTCGGTTTCATTACAACCTCAATATCCTTTTAATTTTTATTTATATATTTATGAATATATCTTTTCATAAAGCCTACTTGTGCTTATTAATTAGTATATTTAAAAAGTGGAACTTCATTTAATCGCCTCGTCTAAGTACGATTCTATGCTTTGGCTAAATGTAAGTGCACTCATTCTGCACACAACTTGGCTGTTTATTTGGGCCAGCATTTATTTAACACCCAGTGGGAGCAGCACTGCTTGGCCTGGAGATCTCCCCCATTATTTGGACATCTTAAAGAGTTGTTTTGTAGGACACCGCAAGTCGGCACAAAGGCGGTCTAAAGAAAGTGTTTCAGCAATGCTGAAATGGAGTGGGATCTGAGTTTCCTTTAAGTGCTGTAGCTCCATAGAAATCCAAGTGGAGGAGCAGGAGGCACTGCCACATCCTGTCGTCGGGCCGACCTGGCAAGTGAATCATTCCAGGCATGCAGAAAAATAAGAGTTGACGAAGGAAAAGGTAGCTGAACATTGGATACCCTTGCCTAAAGCAGCAATAGTGTGTAATAAATGTGCTTTTAATGTAAGAATCACACTACCCTGTTCAAGGGTATCAAAATGCCGAGAAACTGCATTTAGGCTGCATTGGCTCGTCATGCAACTGCCGCTGTTCTCTGTTGCTGTTGCTGGTGCAGCGGAGTCCCCCCTTCACTTGTCAGTCTCTTGCAAAAAATAAGAAATAAAAAATAAAATAAAGCAAAAAGAGGCCAACAGTTGAGTGAGTTCGGAACGGAGATGGCGATGGAAATGGTGGCTATTTCAAAAATGAAACCGAGGGGGTCTCTCGGTCTTTTGTCATGCGTGCTTGGGCGCAAATGAAGCGGCTGCTAAATCCCCCTTCGGCCAAATCCGGCAAACCGTCAGCTGGTGCTTGCTGCACGCGCTGTATCTTCAAGATACAAATGCTTTTTGCATGTGCTTCTGCACTAGGGGAAAATATCAGTGATAATCGGTCATAAACTAAGAAGACCCTTGACGGGTTTGAAGCTCTGGTTAAGTTCACATAACTTACTTAGGAATAGAAATTAGCAGGCACTAAGTTTTCCAGGAAAGTTTTAAGAACCTGGAGCTGCCATATCTAAAATCTCTAAACAGATTTTTAAGTATTTCAATGTAATGTATATACATTTCCATTTATAGCAAACCACTAATATCCTATGATAGAACCTACCATTGTTATTTTTCCATTTATTTTTTTTTGCCGTGTAATCATTAAATGGAAAGTGCCCGAGGGGGCAATCATTTTTTTGCACCTCCAAACAAAAATGAGAAGCACTGTGGCTATAATATATATGCAGATATTTTCCCTTTCTGTGGCGGCTTCTCCGCCACTATTATTGCTCCAAAGGCAAACTATGTATAACAGCTTCAGCGTTTGTTTATTTTTCAGCTAAAAACTGAAATTTCTTCTTCACAGTTCGGTCGTTGGTCTCAGTCTCACTCTCTGTTTTTGGTTTTCGGTTTTTGTTTTTGTTTATCGTCTCGGGGAGACTTTCAAAACCAAATTCGAGTCGGAAGCAACCCGAAGAGGGAACTTCTGGCGATTGTGAGCTGCTGCCAGTTGAGAAAGTTTTCGCTGCTGGCCGTCTTCGGTCTTCTGTCTTCTTTTGGGCAATCTTTTTCATTAGCATAACAGCAAAGACAGCAAAAAAGATACATAGTATCTGTGGCACAACAGTCATTTCTTTGTCATCGCATATGGATTTCAATTAATTGAATGGCTGTGAACGAGAGCTTTCCATGTTGTAACATTTTCCTATGCTAATGTAGGGACTCAGTATTACATAAGTTCAAAAACTGTAAGAGATAAGAGTTGCTGGTGTTTCTTCCCGTCGACTTTGTTTACATCTGACTTGACATCAGTATGGCTGGCTTTCATTTGAACTTCAAGGCAAGCAGATACATGAAGAGTTCTAAGAAATTCACTGTTTGTTTTGGCTGATGTTGGCAGTCAAAGATATTGGATCGTTGGAGTGAATGGAGGTGTAGGAACTACAGGAAATATGGTTGTGAAAAAGTTCTTGAAACGAAATCGGAGGAGTTTATTCTTTGAATACTTTGAAATTCCATACTTAATAAATAATGGATCAAAGATTAAAGCAAAATTCTTTTAAGTATGCAAATTAAGCAGATTTAAATTACTTAAGAAATATTTATAAGACATTAATCATCATCAAAGCAAATCTATTCAAGAACTAACGAAAAAGAAGTTAAGGATTGACATCAGATAGCTAAGTTTAATAAAACAAAAGAATTCCTAAAGAATTTAGTATGAAGAGGAGCCCTGAAAGAGTTTTTGCAGAGTATAAATATTTATTAAAAAGATGTATAAACAGAATTGTAAAAAAACAAAGAAACGACTAATGAAATAAGTCTAAATAATAACCACACGAGCTGGGAAGAGTCTAAAAGGGATTCCAATTCCTCGAGAGCCTTTAATTGAGGGCAAGGAAAACGTCAGAGAAGAATTTGAGAAAAGAGAACCGAAATTAATCACTTCTATGCGGTTCCCGATTGCCCCACTCGAACCCAATCAATTTCCAATTATCCACTGTTCATGTTCGGGCAATTTGAGAGCTCCGAGAGAGCTCTGAGGGCTGCCTTAACCCATGGCTTACCCTCATTAACATGTCCTGATCGGGGCAGCGATTCCTTTGTGGCTGTTGGCGGAGGAGCGGCTGCAGTTGTGGTTGTGAAATTATTCATCTCAAGAGAGTGCTCTCTCCCTCCCTCTCTCTCTTTCTAGCTATCTCTTTCGGTTTGCTTTTTAGTTATTATTAATGTATTTTAAATTTAATATATATTTAGTGCTTGTTTTGTTATGTTAAACTCGTGTTTAGATGGCCCGCTCAAGGACGCATTCCACTGGAGTGGCTTTTGTTTTTGCCTCACTTGTTGAGATACCAAGATACAAACATGCACAGATATTGTATCTGAACGATTTTTCTTTAATTGCGTCGTCGCTCTAGAGGCGGTGGCGGCTATTTCACTTTCACACTTTTGCACACACGATAAATAATTGTTATAATTCCACAGTTTCCATTCGGAAACACGCGCGCAACGCAACGCAACGACGACAGCTGCATTTAAGCGCTTCAATTGGTTTGTATCTCGCAGATACGCTAGAAGTACGTTCGAACGGCGGACGGAAGGCAGCTCATTCCACAGCGAAAGCCGCTCAGCGAATGCTTACAATGAATGTGGATGGACGGATGGATGAATGTTGTTTGACTCAAACTAGAAGCGGGCAGCGGCGGCAACAACACTGCAAGCGGCACTCGGGCTGGAACGAGATACAAAAGTATCTGAGACCGAAACTGCAATGGAAGTGAGCATAAATACAGAGAGGAAAACATAGCGAGAGAGAGAGAGAGAGAGAGAGAGAGAGCGGACCTGGAAGGGCTGGAATAAAATGCTGCCAAGTCGAAGAAGAGTTTTAAATAAAAACTGTTAAAATTTGTTTAGTAAAAATGTTTTCTTTAACCATTAAAATATTTAAAAAATTAAACATTATTTCTTTTGTCTATTAAGAATTGTTGTATTATTTTTTGTATGCTTTTCTTTTAATATTTTAAATGTTAAAGCTGTATTTATGAACAAATATCAGTGCTACCCATTGGATTTTCCTTAATAAAGCCAAGACGCACACCTCTATCAGAGTTAGCCGGGCCTCGAACCTTGAACACTCGAACCACTCTCAAAACAGGTTTTTGAGCTAATGAAAATTACAATAAAAAATCTTAAAAAATAGTAACAATAACCAGAACTATTTGGCTTGTAAGAATATTTAATTTGAGTTTTTTTTAGCTATGACATCAAGGGTAGGTATTTATTACTTAAAAAGACTGGGTACATTATTGTAAAAGCAAATCTATATATTTTTCGAAACAATATTTTGAAAGATTTTTAAAAAGGTATTAAATACCTTTTATATTAATTAAAATATTAATTTTTGTATTCATAATACTAATATTAAGCATACTGTATCTAAATATTCACAATTAAGTAAATTTTTTAAATAAACATATCTAAAATAATTAAAATATGGTAGACATTTGGCATACATCTAAACAAAAATTATTTCTAAAAAATGTGTACTTTCCTTGCCTAATATTTACTTTATAATTTTTTGCTGTCCACGATGTTCTCATTGATGTATTGTTTTACGCATAATGTAAATAACACTCAATGGTGAATCGAAAAGATCTTGAATTTCCCTGATAAGCTGACTGAAGTGTAAACAAACATTGCAGCCTTCTGAGTGAGTGGAATTCGATATTCGTCTTTATTTGTGGGCCAGTTTCTCGCCGAACTCCACCTTCATTAGGCGAAATGCTGGCGAGATTTGAGGAACCGAAGCTGGGTTCAAAGTATTTCGACTTTTGCGCCTTCGGGAGCTGGTTTTCACTCAATGTAGCGCAGAGATCGTTGTTGGTTACCTGCGAAAAATCATAGAGATACTGAGATACTTTCGACGTGAAAAAGGTAAACAAAAGTCAAGTCGCCCTGCCAGTGTATGGGTTTCGAGAGCTGCCAGTGTGTAGGTGCCTGAGTAATTGGTAACAGCGAGCGATCGACGCGACGAGGCATTCCGGCCAGTAACGAGTTGAATGTGGCTCAAAACGCTTCGCCAGGCACGCACAAAAAGAGAGTGGAATCCGTAAAAAGTATCTTGTTCCATACAATAAATTACAATATACAATTATCAATAGAATATCAAAAAAGTACTTCAAAAATCGGTTCGCAATACACGGTGAAAATGTGTGAAAACTCTACGAGAAGCTATGAAAAATGCTGTGAAACCTGGCCAAGATAAAACCCGTTTTGCACTAATACCAACAAAGCGACTCAGACTCCACAGAAGCCAACAATTACAAAAAGAAGTTAGTCAGTCAGCGTCTGTGGAGCATGAATCACACACACCGTTGGGCCTGCATTTAAAAAGTTATAATTAACAGCAAAACAAAACAAAACCTTTGGAGGAGATCGGACGCAAGTGTTATGCAAACGGCAGTTGAGCGCAGCGGAAATACCTCTATCTTATATAGTAAATAAATACTTAACGTCGCACACATGTCCGCCAAGGAAATGCGACCATTATCACTCTCTATTGGAGCCTCCCTGCTGCCCAGCTTTTCCCTGGTAACGGCCCTCAATAATGGCATTCCGGGGAAGAGTTGCCACGGCAAGCTGTGCCATCCGCTGGACGAGTACTGCTCCACCTTTCTGGAGAGCTGCGAGCCCTGCATCAATGTTTGCGATAATAAATCGCACAATTATCAGGCGGAAACCTGTGCCAAGGAATGTTCCGGTAAGAGAAAATAATTTTTTGGAATTTAAGGGCTAAGATATATTTTTTGTAATATAAATCAAAAATAACACAGTCCGCCATTGTGTGGATTTCTTGTGGATTCCCAAACGATTAGATCAGCTTTAACAATATAATCGATAGGGTAATTTTGAAAATTTATTTAAATTTCTGGTTTTCTTCAAGCAGCCTTCAATTGTATTGTAATTACAAAGCTTCCCTCAAGCTTAGCTCATCATTTAAAAGTTTTATTTTTAGAAAAGGAAATTACAATTACACTAGAAAAGAAATTACAAATTATTTTAAGATGTTCTGTTACTAAAATGCACTTAACTTAAATGTTTAGTAAAATATATCAATGAGAAAATATTCAAACGCCTGATTATTCCTCAAGGTAGGTTTTCAACTTTGCAACTCTCATTTAGGAATATTTTATCTGTAAGATACTGCCTGCAAATATTTACAACCATAATACGATTTCCCGCTCGTTGCGAAAAATTACAAAGTGCACTGTATGATTTTCTTTATTTATGCATTTAATCTCTACTTTTTGTATGTATTTAACTTACAATAATAATATTTCTCCTCACCGCAGACTTCAACCGATTCGAGCCCCTGAAGGCGGAGATTCACGACATCCAGAGCACCCAGCACCTGATCCTGCTCCTGCTGACCATCCTGCTCGTCCTTATTGCCCTCCGCTGCGCATTCCAGTGCCTGCGCTGGACCTTCCACAGGAGATCCATCCAACGGATGCTGCAGCGCCTGCAGGCCAAGGCATTTCGACATCCGCATGTGGCAACGGCGAATGGAAAGGACCTCAATGCCACCACTATACAGAACCTGAATGCCATCAATCGCCATCACCAAGGCAGCGACATTGAGCAGGCGCACTCGCAGATCTACAGTGTGGCAGGTAAGTGTAAGGATCCTCGCTTTGCTACCTGGATGGAGAGTAAGCAGCTCACTGAAATCTATTTTATTTCTGATTTATGACAGGTGTCGCCGAAGGTTCGGTCCTCACCATGACGACGCCGGTGAGCACTCGCTATCCGGCGGAAAATAGCACCACGCCCACCACTATAGTCACGGAGGTGGGCTACGGATACGATAATCAGGCCATGGTCGAGACGCCGGTTTCCGAGAAGCCCAGCAACAACGCAGCCATCTCTGTAGTCGCTTTCTAAAGCCATATTGTACACTCAAAACAATCTCAGCCCCTTAAATGAGTACAGCGAAAGCAAAATGTGCATCACATTGAACTGTAGTGATATTTGTGTTAGTTTTTAAGCAAGATGAAGTATATTTAACCTCTGTACCTCTTCCGATTCCGATCAGTCTATGTGAAAACCCAGAAGAAATTAAGCTTCGAAGCCAAAGCATTGATTGAGATTTAAAATCTCTTTGAATGCTTTAAGTTTCTAAGAAATATATGTCATGTTCAGAAGATTTGGTAGGAATGGAATTGGTATTAACATATATAATAATAAGTATATATAATTAGCTATTACCGTCTCTGTGGATAAAGGCAGCACTTAATCCCAATGCGGCCTCAAATACTTAATTAACTTTCAACTGTATAAAATATTTTTTTTTTAGTACTTGAAATACTTCCATGATAAGGAATATTATTCATTGGGCAAAAAAGGTACATACAAATATATTTATATGCGAAAAAGCATACAAATACTAATTGCTT
The DNA here is from genome assembly GCA_035046265.1 of Drosophila bunnanda. NCBI lineage: Eukaryota > Metazoa > Arthropoda > Insecta > Diptera > Drosophilidae > Drosophila > Drosophila bunnanda. Next base: position 5,786,507 of record JAWNOB010000076.1, on the reverse strand, counting down.
CTTTTTTTTTTTAATATAAAAAACCTATGATCCTCTTACTGTGGCCTTCAATACTAAATAAAATAAATATGTAATAATTATCTTTAAATATATAAATTCTTAAATATATTAGTAATTACTATTTAATAAAACATCTTTATTAAAACATAAACAAAAATTAATATCTAAATACTCTTTCTGGGTATTTTTCCGAATTGAAATTATAACGTTTTTGAGATAGTTGTGATCGATTTTTAATTCAATCTTCTGATCAAAATCCTTACACATAATTTAACTTCCCCAACAAGCTTCCGTTCTTCTTTGAATTTAAATAGTTACCCTTAGATTTGGTTTTTATTGTTTCTCTCTATTAAATATCAATTAAAACCACATATTTTCGCTTAAAAGTATTGTCATTTATTGTTATAAGTATTCAAGGTTGGCAAACACAATGTCTCTTAGTCTAAAGTTATGTGGGCTTTTTGAGTATAACTCTCGATTGCTTTTCTAAATCTAATCTTTTGTTTGTATATGACATGCCAGATATGTTTTAATTGCATTTATATATATAGTAAATATATATAGAAATTCATATAAAAATTGCTGTAAGTTTTTATAAAATGCTTCCACTCTCTAATCCTTAACGAATCTCATAAATCAGCCTTAAATGTAATGCTTACACTTAAATAAATAACCTACGACTAATAATTTCGATCCAATTTGAACCATTTTGATCGCGTTTGTCATAGTGGAACTATTGGGAAATATTTTTTATGAAAAATATTCCAAAGAAACTCTTAAGTTCTTCAAGTTTTGTAATACGTATTCCGGAAGTTCCACTGTATTTTGATCCCTCTTTTTGTATACACTTCTCTTTATATATAGTACTTTAAACCCAATATTGATTCCTTCGCAGCAATGGATTCGTGGGCGGCGCCGAGGGTGGCGAACTGACCGATCCGGAGATACTCTGCGGCACCGAGGCGTAGCCCGCGAAGTCGTTCGCCATATCGCAGGACGAGCTCCAGGCATCGTGCTCCAGGTGGTAGGGATTGTAGCGCTGGGGCAGCATCATCTGCTGCGGGTCGCACTGGTCATCCGTCTCCTCCTCATCGGGGTCGTAGTCGGGGAACTCGTGCTTGTACGACTCCACCGGTATGATCTTGCAGTGCGGAATATTGCTGAAGCCGGGCAACGGGGTGGAGTTTCCGGTAGCCGGCACAGAGTCCGCCTCGGAGCTGGCGTAGTGATGGCTGCTGTGATGGTGGTGCAGGTGGTGCTGAGGACTCACGGAGGTGAGGTCCGGGGGACAGGGCAAGGCCGGCGGTTGGTCCTTCGAAATATCCGCCTTGTGCTTCCGCAATTTGCGGATTTTAAGGATCAGCAGGACTATGAGAAGGCAGATTAGAACGATGAACATGGCACACCCTATGGCCAGGTAGTTGATGGACCACCCGCCGGCATTTCCCAGGTGGACCGTCTCCGTCTCCTCAATCCTGCTCCTGTACTCTATCAGCACAGAGGCTTGTGCCGGCTGCACCGTCTTGATGAGGAGCTGATAATCGAAGGTATCGCTATCCGGCTCGGTCTCCTCCACCGTCGAGTGGGGCACAAAGTAAACCACGCCACTTCTGAGCTCCTTGTAGGAGAATATATTCGTGGACCGCTCGTTCTGGCCATCGGAAGTGAGCCCCGTGCTGCGGATTATCTTCCTGATCTGCCCCGTTGCCGGCATCTTGGTGATCACAAACTTCGGATTGAACTTGTTCAGCTTCAGGGACAGCGGATTGTCGTTGTCAAGCGAGGGTAGGAGCTTCACCTTACCCCCCGTGGTGGTGGTGTCGGCCTCCTTCATCACAATATCTGCGATTTGTATGACGGGCTCCACCTCCATCACCACGTCCACCTGGGCGGCGTAGTTGGTGCCCGGCACATAGGCGCTCACCTGGAAGGAGTCATTGGACCGATTCAGATCCGTCTGCATATAACTGATCTGCGAGGTCTCCAGCTGCTGCTGGTTAAACCTCAGCGTCGGCTGGTGCTTGAAGACTATGATCCCGTACAGCGGGGAGTTGGTGACGTTGTAGGACAACCTCTCCACCTGCACATTCGTGGTGACTCCAATGTGATCCAGCTTCATGAGGGCGCTGGTAGCGCCTTGCTGGACCTTCACCGGCACTTGAACTGCCGACGGATGCAGACTTATTGGAGCTATCTTGATGGTGAAAATCTCGTAGGCAGCATTCGATTGTCCGTCAGATACAGTGAAGCAAAATGTGGTGGACTGCGGCGTGCCGAAGTGCACATACACAATCCTATCGTTGTTAATGTCCGCCTGTGTAAACTGATTCGAGAAGGCTAAAAGGTCTTCTATTTGACCGTCATTGGAGATCTTCTTGAGCACTCCCAGTGTGGGTCCACTCATCACGTCGTACATGATCTCCTCAGGCGGCGTATCCGCATCTTCGGTGAGCAAATCATTCCGGGTTATGGTACGATTCTCGCCCTCTACCACGGTCATCTGAGGCAGGTGGGTGATCAAGTGAAAGGGTTGATCGTTGATGGGGTTTATGGAGACCGGTATGGTCAGGTTGCACAGGAAAATGTTGCTGGAAATAATTAGGAAATTGTGTTAAATATTTATTATAAATAAATGAAGACGCAATAAGATGCTAATAGCCACACGAGCTCTATAGTTATCTCCAGCTGCTCATAGGACTTTACTCATCTTAATTTTTAAATTATCTTGGCTGCTACTCACCCCTGTGTCAGGTAAACCGACATCAGTATGGTATCCTCCAAGGTATCCGAATGATCGTGTATATAGTAAACCTTCTTGGTGAAAAAGTCACTCGGGTGATACCTCTGGATACTCCTAAACTCATGACCCAAACCGATATTGCCATGCGAGGGTTTCTGTACCGCTTCTATAAACAGCTCGGGATTGTTGATGCCAGCCTTCGTTTTTAAATACTCCAAAATCTTCGAAAAATCCAATTTTATGGGTACCGAACCGCCCTCGTCCACGGTGAGCTTATTGACAGGCAGGAATCTTAGAAGGCCACCAGAAGAGACAGATATCTCGATGTTGAACTTCTGATCCAACAACCGGTCGCTCCGCTCGGCCACCACATCGAAGTAGAAGGAATCGTTGATGCGAAACTCCATGATGACGGCCGTATGCTCATAGAATATGTGGCCATTATCCACATCGGTCTGGGTAAACTCACTGACCTCCTTCGTGAAGCCATTATCCAAGAACTCATTCACTATGCGACCCAGACTCGGGGGAACTGTGATATTATAGTGAATTTCCCGCTCCTCATCGGAGCACTTGAAGTGGAGATGATCGCGGAGGATCTGCTTCTTGGTCAAGGGAAAGACATGAAGGTTCTCGTTGTGCTCGGCCAGGATTTCGATGGGCTTGATCTCGATGTTTAGCATCTGAGTCGAGGTGTTGAACAGGCCGTCGGTGACTACGAACGATAGTTCGTTCCGCCGCGAGTTGGAGTCGTGCATGAAATATATATCTTCTCGATTCACCTGAGCCTGAGTGAACTGTTCGATCTTGCGCTGAGGGGCGGACTTTCGGGCCAAGTAACCACCGTAAATGTGGTGTACGACATAGGTGAGATTCTCCGGTGGAGTGTCGTAATCCTGGGCCACTGTGAGGGGCAGAAATTTACGGAAATTAATATACTTGATGATTCTCATAAATAAATCTTACTAAACTTACACAAATCGGTATTCCTTATGACATAACGACCGCCATTCCACACCTGCAGACCCGTATTGGTGACCATCATGGGCTCCTCGTCGTTCACCGGAATCACCGCTACCTCCAGTTCAAAGGGCATGCTCTCCTTATTCCTGGCCATGGCCACCAAGGTGATGGTATCGGTAGCATTCTCACTGCCATTGTGCACATACTGAATGCTGCCCTGCTCCAGTTGCTTCTGTGTAAACCGCTTGACCTTCGAGTTCCCAGCTAGAATGTGACCCGAGTTCGCTGTGATGGTCACGATATACTCTAGGATCTTGCCCCGATAGTACTCCGAATAGGGTTGTATATCCGTGGGGTTCAGCTGGATTGTCTTGCCCTCGACAACTGAAATAATGTTCGAGTGCATGTAGAGCTTTTCTGGAATGATCACGATCTTGAGCATCAGCTGCCGGAGCCAGGTGATGCCATTGGTGACATCGAAGACAAAATAGTCCGTGGATTGATTGACACCAGCTTGTATGTAGAACATCTTCTCGGTGTTGACCGAGGACTGATCGAACACCTTGCAGTTGTACTCATCGTCAAAAGACATGGATTGCATCTCCAGATAGCCATGCATGGGCGAGGAGGTCACCAAGAAGGTGATGTCTCCAGGGGAAATGTTGGGATGGACAACCTGTGAGCAAGATATAATCTTTAGTGTTTAGCCTTAGATCATGGTTATGAGCTCACCTCCAAGACATCTCTGGATATGAGCACACTGGTGGACTCCTCTACATAGAGTGTGTGGTTCTGTTTTACTTGCAGGGGCTCCCAGTATGCCGAAGGATATATGCGGAACATGACTTCGCCCTCGGCTGTTATGTTTTTAATGTGAACTCGATATCTAATTGTAAATTTTAAAAAAATATAACGTGTTACGTGTTACGTGTTACCTCAAGTCCTTACCTAACTTTATCCATCGAGGCAATTTCGGTGTTCCAGTAGACCAGTCGCTCACGCTCTATATCCAGGTGGGTAAAGTTACTCAGAGAAGTGTAGTTGGTGGCCTTATAGATGGTGGTGCCATTCTCCCCCTCATTAGCCTTGCTCAGGTACATGAGGATGCCGTAGGAGGGGGGCTTGATCACCTCGTAGTATATCTCATCCAGTTTCATGTCCAAGTTCGTCTCCAATATGAAGTCTTTGTTCTTGAGAACCACAAACTTGCCTTCCTGAACAATGGAGGCATTGGTGGCCAGCATGGAGACAAAAGGATCCGAGGCACGGATCTCTAGCAGGCCATTGACCTCGTGTTCCCGATCGGTTACTATAAAGGAAGCGGTGCCTGCATCCGGACCCGTGTGCTGGAACATTATCCTTCTGTTGGCTATGTCGTCCTGGCTGAAGCTGTCAACAAAGTGGCCCGACTTGTAGAAGGCTCCGTTCGTGCTGGACACGTGGATGAAGTGGATGTCGGTGTGGTTCGTATTCACATCCGCATCCAGGTATTGCAGTACCGTGGGGTTGAGGGTCCTGATGCCATTCCTCACCACATGGAACACCCTTTCCATGGCCGAGCGGTAGGGTTCATTGTCGTTGACCAACTTGATGTGCACCTCCATGTTCGAGACAAATTGTAGGTCTGTTTCATCGCCGGAGAGGATGAGCAGCTCGAAGGTGTCCCTCGTAGACTCCGTGTCATCGTGGCAATAGTAAATGTCGTTCCGGAACAGTTGATCCAGGGTAAACACCTCCACAGGCGTGGTGAGACCCGTCTGCTCGTCGTACTTGCAGATGACTCCGTGGTCGGGACTGGTGCTCACCAGGAACTGCAGGCTCTCGTAGATGTTAAAGCGAATCTCAAAGTGGTTCTTGGTAATCAAGGCTCGTTCGCCCTCCTGCACCTGGAGCACTTCGTGGTTTTGATAGCTGAGCTTGTTAATTAGCTCCTCGGGCGGTCGGTAGTTAATCTCCAGCGATCCCGCCACATCATCGCACTCGGCCACCGAGACCACGAACTCTAAGTGATCCGTGAACCTCGAGTAGCTAGTGTGGTGAGTCTGGTAGCGGATCCTTCGCTTGTCAATGTCCTGCTGGGTGAATGAGTCCAGCTGCTTGGCCGCCTTCCGGGATCCCTCCACGTAGATGCCGCCATAGCGAGTGGGCTTCGTTATCTTGTAGATCACGGTCCGCGGGAAGCTGCCAATGGGCGTGGTCTCATACGAGAGAATCTCGCTGGTCAGCGGTATCTCCCGGCTCCCGTTGATCGCAATCTTCGATGGACTGTGGCTCTCTATGACTAGGCGCGTGAAGGTGATGCGGAAGTCGAACGTTTGGGTTGTAACAAAGCCAAACGAGGCAATAAACTGTGGAATAAAAAGTGAAATCAATGCAAATTTTATGGTGGTTACACTGGCCAGCAAGGAACTTCGGGTTGGGAGAAGCATTATTCGGGAAAGACGGCAAACAATCAAAGAGGAAAAACCCCCTAAAATCAACGGCTTCCAGAGAAAGTCAAAAGTCTCTACAAGACTTACAGCCGAAGAATGCCTACACCTTCCCGAAACCTAGCATGTTAGTGTTATTGGCTCCCTGCCCATTTATGGCTTAACTTGTGTTGGCTTTAATGCCTATTTTTCCACCTTTTCCATTTTTTGTTTTTTACTATTTTCCTACTAGTGTTTTTACGATACACACCTTGAATTCATCTTGCCAAGGGAAATCGCTGCTGTGCAGATAGCGGATTTGGCCGAGCAGCAGCTGGTTGTCGCTGAACCAGTCCACGTTCACCCAGGAGCCATCGATCTGCCGCAGCCTCTGGAGCACGCCATGCTGCGGTGCCTTCACCACGTCATACCTGATGTCTATCGAGGGCTCATCCAAGGCATTTGTACCCATGGACAGATTGGCGGGACTCAGGAGCAGCGAGCTCTTGTGGATCATGATTAGGCCGGTGTTGTTCACCAGTCGCAGCTCCAGCGGATGCACCGACACCGGCAGATAGACCGTATCACTCGTCTCTATGCCGTCTGACACTTGGAGCTGGAGCTGATAGCTAAAGGATTCCGTTGTCGTTGAATTGTAAAGATACGAGACCTTGCCAACATTGACATCGGCTTGGGAGAAGGTGGATGTAGTCACCCCGCCGACCATGAAGCAGCCGAAGCTCTCCTGGGGATTCAGGGGCGGCAGGATCGTGTAGATCAAATGGCTCGGCTCACTGTCCGGATCGTCTATGTTGAAGAGATCCACGTCGAGGACCCTCTCAATGCCCTCAATGACGCGGAGAATCTTGTGGAGATGCAGCTTCAGTTGTGGCGGGTCATTTACAGGCGTAATGTTTGCGTGCAGGAGGAATCTGTGTTTCCCCAGAATATTCTCCGGTATCTTGTGTATATCTCCAAAGACCTGCATGTCGAGCGTGGCATGGTCGTTGAAGTTTTCCTGGCCATTGTGTACATACTTTAGCTTGTCGGTGGCCAGGTCCACCAGAGTGAAGCTGCGGCAGGGCACGAAGTTGGTCTTCTCGGGCGAGTACTGCAGAAGCTGGCCGTACTTGGGCTGATGCACCACATGGAAGATGATGGACTGCTCGTTCAGACTGGGATAGCGGCGGAGATCCAGGATTAGGTCGATGAAGTGGGGCGAGAGGAAGGCTGTGCCACCCTCCAGGAGCTGCATGGGGGAGACGTAAAGGAGCTCCATTTCCGGGCTCGTTTCGGTGAAGATCTTAAACGGCCCCTGAAAGTCGGCCTTGATGCAGTAGGACTGATCGCAGTAGCAGATGAAACCGTCCACCCCGTGCTGGCTGCAGACGCCACTCTTCAGGCAGGGATTGTGCTCCACGCAGGGATACTGCCACAGGCAGCCCAGTGCCAGGTGGCGGGAGATGCTCATCTCGGCGAAGCTCAGAGGCTGATCGTTCACCCGGAGATCCCGCATGCAGCCCTTGAAGCTGACCTCATTGATCCGCAGTCCCTTGCCGATGAGCCGGCGGCGCATCTCCTCCTGCACGCCGCCAAAGAAGACGCTCTTCTCGAGATTTATGCTGGCCTTGGTCTCGTTAGCATGCGTCCCCCGATAGCCGCCGGCGGCCTCGTCGAGGATCAGCTCCGCGATAGCGGCGTTGTAGCGCAGCAGGACCCGGTGCCACTTGCCATCCGAGACGGACTCGTTGGTCATAAATTGCACCAGACTGCCAGCCTTGTTGAAGGTAACCTTCAGGCGCTGGTCCTCGATCTCAAGGAGTACAAAGTCAAAGCCGCCGTTGAAGAATATTATGCCAGCCGTGGCCATGGTGCGGAACTGCAGAGAGAGGCTGCAATAGAGGTGGAATAGCCTTTTATATATTGATTATGTGATTAATATGCGCCGAGTAACTCACGTTTCTCCTATGGCATGCGACTCCTTGAGCATCAAGGCGTAGGAATCGTTCTTCAGATAGCTAATGCTATCCTGTGTCGTTCCGTCGAACTCACTGCTGCAGGTCCAGGACACTCCAGTGCTGGTGGTGTGACTTGTCCGGTCCTTGGCCCTTTTTATTATGTTTATGTTGTTGTAGAAGACCTGCGAATAATTAGGTTAATGTCAAGTTGTAGTTCAGTTTTCACTGAATGTGGCACATTTTCCCCAACTACTTATATTTATACTCACATCCGATATGCAGCCCCGAAATCCAATTACATCGTTCAAGAACTCGGCCGTGAAGTCGCCAACGCCGCCCAGAAATGTCCCAAAGTGTATATTGAGGGCACTGAGATCGCCCGGCAACTGCTTTCGCATTATGTAGCTGTCCACCTGCAAGGTGATGTTGTTCTCGAACCGCTGCACCGCCACGTCGTGCCACTCCAGGTCGTTGAGCTTTTGCTTTTTGGGGGAACGCAACTGCAATCGGCATCCGAGTAATGACAGTCATATGTAAGGGGGAGCTCTTCGTTAATAATCCTAACTCACCTGCACCACATCCCGTTCGATTTTATAGCCGAAGCTGATCAGGCCGTTCTCCAGGCGCAGCAGGCAATAATCGGTCCGGCCGGCGGCCAGGAAGAGTAGAGCGTTCTCCTGGCGAGTGCGAAACTTGACGCGGATGTTCGTTGACATCTTGGCCTCCTGCAGCGGCATCGATATGTAGCCATCTCCAAACAGGGAAACTGTGAGTGGGGAGGAGGAAAAATGGCAGTTGGAAAATTGAAAATGCGCCGATTTAAATAGGAGTTTGTGGTATATGAATGAGAAAGATAGTTGGATTATTGAGAAGTAATTATGGGGTAGTTTAAGATACTTTTGAAGCATTAAAAATATGGGAAACTAATTTATTTTTGATTTTATAGCTTAATGATTTGTTTTTCTATTCAAAAATCGTAAAATCAATCTGTACACTTTTGCAGCTGGCTGAGATGGATACACTAACCAGTCGGCAGTGCTCATAATGTTGCAAGAGCGGCCGCCAATTTGATTTCAATCGCGTTCTTCTACTCGGAATCCATATACAAATTTGTCCAGATCGTTACGGATCTGGGTCCGTGGATATCGGGCCATCAGCTGTCAGTCTGTCAGTTAGTGTCTGTCGAGGTCACCCTGTCAGTCAGTCAGTCATTTATCTATTGAGAACCATCTTTGCATCTGTTGTATCTTGATTTTGCTTAATTAGTTGAGAACGTGCTTTTCTTGGGACCCGACTCTGAACGTGTTCCCTGGAATATTTTCCCAAATTTCTCGTTATGAATCCCACCTCGTAAAAATTGCATGATTAATGCTTTTTCATATTCTCGGCTACGCTTGTGCAATAAATTATTTTCTAGGCGTACATTTGTCAAAACACAAAAGATATTTTAGGAATTTATCTTTCTAAAGGGAGGAATGCTTTTTGGTATTTGTTTATTTTCGCTGCTGGTAGGACACACGCGTATTGACCTAACCCACATGGGAAAATGCATGGTGAAAATGTAGAAAAATAGATATCTGGAAAAACAGTTGCATGCGAATGGCAGACAAACAGCAGACAGATGGATAAATAGGCAAACAAAGCGGACAGCCACCAGTGCGTTGGTCGTTGGACCATTTTGCCGCCAATTAGCAGCACTCAGGCGTCAAAGAAGGCGGCGGAAAAGCCCGAAAAGCAAACCCCAGAGAAGCACCAAAGCACTTTCCCGACATATTGATGCGGAGGCGTTATCGTTGGTTAAACAACAATTTCAAATACAAAAATGTAACAAAGGGAATGGTCACCTACGACTTGAAATACATTAAAAAAACAGTTTCCAATCGTATTATAGGGTCAAATCGGAAATAGGACATAACTAAGGTTGAAATATTTGCATTCTGTGCACCGATATTTATCAATATTTTTATAAGAAATTTTTTCAGCAAATCAATACTTAAAAAATGCATAACTAAACCAAAAAGGCATTAATTTTAATTCGGAAATCATTCCTATGCTAGTTTTTAGTACATTAATAAATCTGGATACCCAATTTTTAATTTTAAAAAATTAAAATTTTTTTCAATTTTTGACAATTTTAACGATGTAACCCCTTATAAAATTTTCAAAATTTTGAAAAAAATAATTTTTCCCTGGACATGTCTAGATCGATTCGGCTGTTGATGCTGATCAAGAATATATATGATTTATAGGGTCGGAAATGACTCCATCACATCGTTACATGCTTTTGACTAAAATTATAATGCCCTGCAAAGGGTATTAAAATGTCCACTGAACCGATACTTAAATTTCTTTGGTGTTTTTCTATAAATATTTAAAACCATTAACATTAACATTACTCTAACGGAACTTTTATACTTATAGATAGAAACAGAATCAACCGAAAATCTTTCTTTATTAAGAACAAATTCTTTAAAACAAATGTTTTCCACAATTGTGAAACATTTAAGTGGTTTGAAGGGGATTTGAAACAACATATTATTCCTTGTAGATTTTCTTTTTTGTTACTATGTCAGAGCAATTAGTATTAAATGAAAGCCAACTGGATTAACAGCTTAAGCCCTTAGCGAAAAAGCCAAAAGCTTGTCAAAAAACGCCTTTTCACCTGCCAATCTTCCGGCAGAAAAGGCATTCCCTGCTCCAGGAAGACGAAGGCCCAACAATAAATGCAATTTGCATCAACAAAATGTGGTCCAGCGCCAGCATCCGCATCAGTGCTGCAGCATCGGAGTCACAAGTCATTCCGAATGTCGGGCAGAGAACAAATGAGACATCATCATCGTCACAGTCGTGGGGGAGAAGCGTCTGTCCAAAAATGGGGAAAAACATCAGAGGCGAGCGAACGGGCACACGTCGCAAGACTTATGGCCACAGATGCTGCAGTCGCCACCCACTGCTCCCCAGAAACTCCTGCCTGTCCTCCCTATCAAATGCTGAATTTATGTTTAGCTCTTATTTTATTTTTTCCCTCTTTCTGGTGACTTGACTAGGTAGCCGGCGAATATTTATGTTATGGCCAATGTTTATTTTATTTGAGTTATACGCAGCGTTGACTCTTTATGGCTGCAAAGATATTTGGTTTTATGGTCGTGTTTTCTTCTTTTTTGTGTCGTTAATTAATGCTCCATTGGTGGCCCGCCGTCGCCACTCCACCGTTTGTGACATTGGCAATTTATAAATTATTTTTACCAATTCGTAGTTTTCATTTCACTAATAACGTCAACGTTTATTAGTGGTGCCGCTGATTTGTGGGCTTATTACGTGATCTTGAGTGGATTTCTCCCTGTTGGAGTTAATATTTATGGAGCTCTGCGAGCTCCAAGCAAATGAATTCCAGGTTTATTGGCTAAGAAAACGAGGTGATCGGAGTCTTAAACGGTACATAGAAACTCTACCATATTGTGGTTATATCAGGATTATTTATCAAAAATCCGAGAGCACTTTAAAACTTAAAATTTATTGATTAATCTTAACAAAAGTTTCTCAGACCATCTCCAAAACTGAAGAAAAATTCCAAGTACTTTTCAGCAGATTGAAGCCATTACAGGGATAGACCCAGAAAATATTTCCTTAAATTTGTTCTCTGCTCGTAATCTTTTCAGTAATTCCTGCGGTTGTCTCCAAATACTCCCATTAAAATAGTTTCCTTCACCCCTTTCGAGTATTTGCCACATTCTCCAGCTTAAGAGATCAATCTAAATCAAATAAAAACCGAATTTCCATGCGACTTCCCTTGGTTTTATGGCCTCCATGTGTTCTCGCCGCCATTAGCAACGAACCCAACGATAATTAGGCTCCGGGGCCGCATTAAATTCAATTACATATTTCCCTTTGTCTATCCCGATCGGGGGGATCTAACTATCAATCGGCAATTGAGCAGCGACATCGAGTCATAAAGAAGCATGACTCAGGGGTAAAATGTCGCCAAAATAAATTGTTTTTACTGCGCCTGCTGCAGTTAGCATCGAGCATGTGTTGATATTTATATTGGAAATGCAAATGAATAATCAAGAAGCGCGGCAGATGGCGCGCATCAGATACAGATACAGATGCGGATACGTATACAAGGGTATACATAGATACATTTGTATCCACACACGTCTCTGTTAAATTTGGCACAACGCTCTCGTTGCGCGTGGAAATGATTTACATTTCACGTAGACAGAAAAGAAATATATATAAAATACACCGGAAATGTATTTTATTTTGCTAAAAAATACATTTTTTCATGAGTTGCGGTTAAAAAATTACCTGTACCATATTTACCATTTTGCCATAAGAGACATAAGAGACATTACATTTCTATTTCAAAGTCCAAGAAATCAGTTTAAAAAGTCCCAATTAATCTCTGTGCATTTTTACCATGAGTCTTAAAAAAATAGTAAGAGAAACGGATGATTCACGTTTTTTTGGCTTCTTAGACCTCCAAGTGACGTCACATGCCAACTAAAAATATCATTAAAAATACATTTGCGCTAAAAGTCCGAAAATAAACGACGAGCAGAGTACATACAGTTTATTGTGTATGCGAGTGTGTCCTATGGAAGATACAACGAAATTAAGAGCACGCCTTGCGGTGCACCGCACAGATATTTGTGCTTTTTGCTTGGAAATACTCTTGAAATCCCTTGGATACACCAGAACAACAATAACGAGGGAGCGGACAACGACAACGACGACTACGACATCGAGAAAAGTGCGCCCCAAGTCAAATGTCAAGCGTGAAAAATGCGTTAAGTGCACCGCGGCGGCGCATTGCAGTTAAGTAGTTGGATTTTATGGGCCGAGGGCCTCGGGGGCTACCATGGAGCATTGCGAAATCACTAGGAGAATATATGGATATATATATTTAGTTTATATATAGGTATATATATGTATCCAGGTAGAAAGCAACCAGACAACAGGAAGGAAGTCAAAAAGGCGGTCTGACATAAATCTTGTAAAGTTCGAAGTTCAAACTACAGTATTGGAGGAAATGGAAACCATTTCATTTGTTATAAACTTATTAAAGCCTCTTAAATTTGTTATGCAAATAAACTTACTATTTCAAATAGTAGTTTGTTTTTCCTATATATATTTTATATATATATGTAAAAGTAATTAATTACCATAAAATGTAGGCTTGTTGTTCCCTATTGACTTTTCAAATTGTAGATCCTTTTCATACACTTGCAAGGTATGCTAATTTTAATCAGAAGCTTCTAACGCCCTGAAGGAGTCATTTCCGACCCCATAAATCATATATATTCTTGATCAGAATCAACAGCTGAGTCGATCTAGCTATGTCTGGCTAAAATTTATTTTTTTTTAAATTTTGAAAATTTTATAAAGGGTTAACATCCTTCAAATTGTCAAAAAGTGTAAAAAAATTAATTTTTTTTAAATTTTAAATTGAGTATGCAGATTTATTAACCTGATAAAAACTAACATAGGAAAGGTCTCCGAATTAAAATTTTCGCATTTTTGGCTTAGTTATGAGTTTTTAAAACTTTGATTTATCGAATAAATTTGTAAGGGTATGTTAACTTAGCTTTCCTTTCTTTTTTTATATTATGCATTATTTTAAATCCATTTATAACCATTTTATCCTGCATTTAACCCACCGTACCTCAACTCTTTTTGGCGCACGCGAGTAACACCGAAATGTATGTGGCATTGCACCATTTGCAACTCTTTATTTTGACTTTTATTTATGTCCGCTTCGATGGCAGGCAAAGTAAATGCAATTTGGCGGCAGCTTCAGCAGCTGCCATAGCTTCTGCCAGTCTGGACCGCTTTTTTGTCGGCCAATTCCGTGGCTGGCCATATTTGTAATGAGCATAAATCGTGCGTTGATCATTTGCCATGATAAATCTGGTGTTTATGCCGGGGTATTAAGTTCTGGGGCGCGCTACCTGACTGTCGTAACATTTAATTAACTGTGCACTGAGCAGCAGCTTCTTTTTTGAACTGCATTTTTTATGTTTTAGTTTTGGTTACACTCACCTTTCATGGTTGCCACGGATGGCAATTGCAGCAGCATGGCCAACAGTGCCACAAGGCAGCCTAAAGCCAATCCAAGGAGGCGCGACATCCCCGAGCAGCTGCTTTTGAAGTTATATTATATAGATCCGGGAACGGGAGCTGCAAGATCCCAGATCGGAGATCCCAGTTCCAAGTTTCGTTCGGGTTTCGTTTACGTATTCGACTGTGTGTGTGTGAGTTTTTCGTCTTTAATAATTTTGCGTGTTAATTGATTTTTCATGGGGCCACGCATCCGTCGTCGTCGTCGGCCGTAGTCTGGGGCCTCATAAAAATAGCATCATCGGGGGCAGGCAGCCATCGGGTGTTCCTCTCTAGCTGCGACACAGCATCACGTCCTGGCCCTATGGCCGCATCATAGACAGATGCTGCATGTCATTCCGCTGACAGAACGTCCCCCTCGAATATCCAAGCGGCTGACAGACGCACACGAGTTGGTGGCCTGGAAAACTGGCTTCCTTTTTCCTTTGAAGCCGACTAGTGCTCCTCTTGACTTCCTATTTTCCTATTTGCGCATTCACGCACTCGGCAGCCGACTTTCCCCCCGATTACGTTTCAATTTCGTTGATTTCTTTGGCGTTCACCATAAACACATTGGCACTGACGACCATCCGATCGTTTGTTTGTTATTTTTCTTGGCAACCGCTAACGCACTTCACTGTAAATGAAAATAGATTTATGGCCATTACATATTTGCTTTCCATTTTATTTAAATATTGTTTCGGGTTTTTATATGGAGCCGTTTTATGAATCTTTAATTAGACGCATGGGAAGAAATCACTTGTAATTACATTAAACTGTTTTTGAATACTTTATTAGGTTTTTATTATAATTAGGAATACATATTTATTTTATACTCCTTATTAAGTTCTTTGCAAAATTAAGTTATTCATTTGTTTATTATGGCCTTTTAATTTATGACAGTTTTGTTAGTTATTAAAGTAAAAGTTAAATATATTTTATTCAATTTTCCTCAATTTGCATGATTTACTTTTCAATTTTCAAAGATTTTACGATCAATTTAATTTTATTTTTCTGAATTATGTACGCAGCCTCCACTTGAGTCATTCGCTGGCTATTTTAATTGCCTAAAATCTTAAAGCCCAAACAAATCTCTAATAAATTGAACGAAGATTCGAGTACACTTTGGGTTGCATATATGTATATATCATTGATTAGCGTATCTGCAGATACTTCATGGGGACTTAATTGAGTTGCTGCCCGAGATACCAAGACGTGTCCACTTGAGTGTCCGCCTGGGAGTTGAGTAGAATTTATTGTATTTTTCGTCTGGTGGGGGATCGACCATAAAAAGTGGCCTTAAGTGGCTTAAGCTGCTTTTCTTGAAGTGGAATTTCTAGTTCGGGATTTTGCAATGGCCCCAGGTCAAAGTTCAGATGCCGAAAATAGGCCGCTTTCAAGTTTAGAATGCAGATCTTTGGGACGCAGGGACTTCCCCTTGGGAGAAGCTCAAAATCCCCACCGGGGAACGCGTCAACACAACTGTGACTGGAAAGTGAATTATTTACGCTGCGCGCTGTCTAAAAATACACGCGGTGAAGTCGAGACATTATGTTTATGCATTTTTATTTTTAAGGGAAAACGATAAATGCTGCAGCAGCAGCAGGTTCGACACCACGAGGTCAATTGCACTGAAGAGTCTCCCTCTGCCTCGGCAGACTCAGGCTCTGGTTCTTGTTAAGTTCGCCCTGCTCGCTAATTCTGCTTGTTAATTTTTAAATGCACCGCCCAAAGATCTTGTCGATTTGAATATTTTTATAGCAGCAGCCGCAGCAGTCAAAATACAATTCGAAACGCCGCCTTGCGGCAGACGACACCGAAGGCAAAAAAATGTATAAAGTGACAATCGCCAGGGCGCATTTTATGACAGACGCGTGTTGCCTTTCCCTACTTTTCCTCCACATTTACATAAAAATTAATAAATGTATCTACCGGATAGCAGCCAGTCTTTACCAGCTGCCACTAAATGCAGTTCTTTTTGGGAAAGTTCTGGGAAAGATACACAGAAAGAATTGAGCTTTATGATGTTACCACATTAAAAACTAAACTACAATTCATGAAACTATTATATAAAATATTGATATTTTAGAAGTGCTTGCTTACAACGTTGTCGGAGTTTCCTAGCTCTGGTCTTGAATAAATTATTAATTTGTTTGATGTTAATTGCTCTATTGTAGATCTCTCTATAATTTTTCTTCCTCTGCACTACTTTGTATATATTTTTTATGGTAATTAAAAATGATAGAAAATAAAAGGCCAACAAAATACCGCTGATTTCTTCGGGGGCTGGCCACTTGAAATCGAAAATTGATTTGATAAGGCATGAAAAGGCTTATTTTCATATGGAAAATTGGTAGGCGTCACTGCCCACGCCGATTTGAACGCTTTCCTAACTCCAAGGTGTGCGGAGTTTTGTTTCCACTTTGTATTTTTTCCTTCGATGGTTTAGTCACACTCTTTTTTGGGCATTGTGATTTATGGTCCTCAAGCAGGGCGTGATTGATGAACGGAGTTGTGCGATTTCTGCGCCATATGTCACAAATATGAAGTTTATTGGAGCATTGGGGGTACAGTTTCCGAGTCATTTATTTGTTTAAGTGTTTTTGGTATAGTATAATTTGTTTTGTGTTTATAATTAGCTAGTTAGGAGTATTTTCAGATGTCTTTCTTAGCTTTTGATATATACTGAAACGTATTTTAAATTGATATTCTTTTCTAGTCATGTTTTATTATATATTTTGTGTTACTTGTTGCGATTTTTGTTTAATTTCAAATTAATTTGCCTTAAATTTCTTTTAGCATTGGTTGTATCTATACATGTAAATTTATTGCTGCCAAGCATATTATAAACATGATTTTGTGCCATTCATATCGCATGTATTTATATTATTAATTTTCTATCACCGTATAATTTTCACAATTTCCTCTTTCTCTCAAAGGTTTCCCGGTATATATTTATACATTTCTCTCACAATTTAATTTCGCTCACTTGCCCATCAACACCTTATTTTTCACACTCTCCGATGCCTTCGAATTAAATGATTTATATTCATTGATTTTGGTAGAAACTTCCGCTGTTTTTCGTTACAAAGATCACTGGTATTCTTGGCTCATTTTCACAGATTCATCTGCTAAAGAGCGGTTTTCATGATCAATTTGCTGAGTTCTGTATCTTTTTAGATAGCCAAAAGGCAGAACCACAACAAACGCTTCCATTCACAATCGGTTTTTAACCAGAATTCTTGACAGAAAAAAGTGCCGACCAACAGAAGAAGAGGAAAAAATAAAAACTTAAAAATAAATTAAGTTTTTCCTCTATTTTCCACGCACACACACACACACTCACGCCAGTTCGGAAAAACTCTGAGGGGGGCGCCGCCTTTTCCACCCACCGAAAATTTCAAAAAGAAAACAAATTCTCCGATAAGCAAACGAAGCGAACAACCGAACAAGCCGACGATTTCTCACAGACTGAAAGAAAATTCCGCACGCAGCAGAGCGCTCGCTGGCGGGCTCCCCTCCCATTTCCCAGTCCCAGTCCCAGTCGCAGTCCATGTGCCGCGGACTTGGTCTCGGACTCCGATTCGGATGCCGCGGATGCCCCTGTCGATTTCAGGCCCACCACCACTCCATGGCGCACCCGCGAGTGACTTTTGTGCGCTCCGCTCTGCACTGCGAACTCGAACGCAAACGCGAACGCGGCGGGGCCAGGCCCAATAAGTATCTGTATCTAGATAACAGTGATGAGCCACCCGCTGGCGCATCCGTGGGATGCCAAAGGGATCCTCACGGATCGTGGAAAAGCATATAAGTTTTTTTTCGGATTGATTAAATGGGGGGGGGGGGGAGTTTAATTAAAAGTTAATTATTATACGATGATGTTTCTGCTATTTCGATTTATTTTAAACTAATAATAAGGGTCACTGAGATATTGTTTAAGATATTTAAAATAGCATTATAAATATGCTTCAAATATTCACAATCTTTGAATGGATAATTATTGATAATTTTATATAACATTTTTTCGACCAATTAATGTTTAAAAATCTCATAGCTAAGCCAATTAAGCAACTATTTTAATTCGGATAGCTTTCCTAAGTTAGTTTTTATTATGATAATAAATCTGCATACTGCAATTTAAAATATACAAAAATAAAAATTTTACTAATTTTTGACAATTTTAACGATGTAACCCCTTATAAAATTTTCAAAATTTTGAAAAAAATACATTTTTCCCGGACAAAGCTTAATCGACTCGGCTGCTAATGCTGATCAAGAATATATATGATTTATAGGGTCGGAAATGACTCCTTCACCGAATTTCGCGCTTCTGACTGAAATTATAATACCTTTTTGAGCCGATATTTATCTATATTTTTATATCAAATTTTCTTGACAAATCGAACTTTAAAAAACTCATAACTTAGCCAAAACAGCGTTAATTTCATTTCGGAAAGCTTTCCTATGTTAGTTTTTATTTGGTTAATAAATCTGCATACTTTATTTAAAATTCCAAAAAAGTCAAATTTTTATCAATTTTTGACAATTTTAATTTTTAATTTTAATTATAAAATTTTCAAAATTTTGAAAAAAATACATTTTTCCCGGACATAGCTTAATCGACTCGGCTGCTAATGCTGATCAAGAATATATATGATTTATAGGGTCGGAAATGACTCCTTCACCGAATTTCGCGCTTCTGACTGAAATTATAATACCTTTTTGAGCCGATATTTATCTATATTTTTATATCAAATTTTGTTGACAAATCGAATTTTAAAAAACTCATAACTTAGCCAAAACAGTGCTAATTTCAATTCGGAAAGCTTTCCTATGTTAGTTTTTATTTGGTTAATAAATCTGCATACTCTATTTAAAATTCCAAAAAAGTCAAATTTTTTTCATTTTTTTTTAATTTTAATGATGTAACCCCTTATAAAATTTTCAAAATTTTGAAAAAAATAATTTTTCTCCGGACATAGCTAGATCGATTCGGCTATCGATGCTGATCAAGAATATATATGATTTATAGGGTCGGAAATGACTCCTTCACAGCGTTTCAAGCATTTTGCTCAAATTAAAATACCCTGCAATGGGATATTTGTATAGCTTTTTTTTGAGTCATATAAACTCTTAATTACATGTGATTCATAGTTGATGTATTTTCTAATTTCCTTGCCTTATTTTGGCTTCATTAATTCTATACTATAAGTTATTCCTCGAAGAACCATTCACCTTTTACTTAAATTCGATTGGTTTGCTCATCACTGGTGTCGTTGGGTTGTTCATTTTCTCGGTGTGTGCTTGGGGTGCTCCGCTCTTCTCTGTGCGAGTGGCGGGCATTTTCCTTTTAATTTTCCTGCGCAGCGAGCAGCACGCGAAAATACGGCGTGGATTGAGCAATTGCGAGTGCAAAGAGGGGCTGAAGACTTGAGCATTTTTCAATTTGTTTAGCGGTGCCAGCTACTGCCGCAACTCTCTCTCTCTGTCTCTGATGATCTTCATCTTCATTGGACACTGGAAAAAATTACAGAATATTGTTAGTATAGCGAGGGTGTTCTTCAATCAGCCATCCGTCTGAAGAAATACTTTTGATTGAATGTAAAATGTAAAATGTTTTTCTCCACACGTTCTTTAATTCTTCAAATATCTGTAAGAGAGTTATGATTTATTTTTTCAAGTGCTTCCACACATGTGGCTGCAATTTGGCCGGGGCATCGCCTTTTGCCTCTGACTTCGACTTGGACTGCGATTCCGACTCTGCCACATGTTGTTTGCCTTCCTTCTGCCTGCCCCTGTGTCTCGTCGAGTGATAAAAATCTCTCTACCATTTTTCATCAGCCTATTAAGTTACATAAGTCACACGGTTCCTGCTCACTCCTGTCCCGTTGTTGTGTAAATATCCTTTCTGGCGTGCTAATGAACCCCTTTACACTATGGAAGGACCCGCACCCAAGCCACTCGGATCGACCTCCGTGAAAGCCATCACTGACAGCCAGATGCCACATAAATCAGATGTTACGAAATGAGGAATTCGCCGCGGTTCGCTCATTAATAAATTAAATGCACAAAAATCACACAGAAAACACCTTGACAACATGGAGAAAAATTCAGAAATTTAGACGGAAGGGAGTGAAGGCACAGAAAGAAAAATATATATGCTAACTTTCTTTAATTTATTTAAAAGTTTACTGATGTAGTTCATTCCAATTTTTACTTACAAAATATTATTCAAGATTAATAATTATTCTTACAATACAAAAGGAAGGCAATTATAATTAAATATTAATTTACATTTGCACTTACTATATTATGATTGGATTTTATTGGATATTTTTTTTATGTATTTGTAATTTACACCTCCAATTTATGGATTCCAGTGTATGTCCCCCCGTGTGTGTCTGTGCCTTCGATTACACGCCCCTTTTCAAGGCTGAAGAAAAACTGCATCGGTTAGGAAAAGGAACCCTTAGGGGCTGTTTCGGTTTCTGTTCCTGTTCACGATAACGACGACAGCAACGACTCTATATCACGCACAATTTGTGTTCCGGAAAAGTGTTTTCGGAGGAGTGCCGAGTGCTCACTGCGTGGATATAGGTTAGGCCACACAGCTGTGGCATATGTAAAAATAAACACATAAAACTGCACTTTTACTAATTGCACCAGGGAGCTGATGAGGAGCCACCTAAATCGAAAAAACGAAACGAGCATGGCCCAAAATCCAAAAAAACATTCTGAAAGCAAATCGGCGATAAAGCTCCAATCCTAGGATGTACAAAATATGTTCTGAAATTAGAGAGCCGGAGCAGGCACACACGTGTTGTTTCAAATGACTTTCTTATCATGTATGGTAATATTTATTTGCTGTTTTTATCTTTACTTACAGAGATAAAAAGCAACCCTCCTGGGGTTGAATTTCTACCCTTAAATACTTAAATGATAGGGGTATTATGAACCTAAGTAGCCATAAATAGCCTAGCCCAATTTTACAGCGTTACAAGTATATATTAATAATTCTTATAATTAAACTTAGTCTTCTTCTTTTGCATTTCCGGAACCCCTTGGACACCTTAGAAAAAGAATGCCCTCATAAGACACACTTATCCGATATCTCTAAAGGAAACGTTAAGTACCATCGACAATTACGCTTCAACAGTTTTTATGGTTGAGTTTGCCTATCAAGGAAAAAGATTCCACAAATTCCTGGTAAATATTGGGGGAGTTTCTCAGGGCAGTGAATCACTTGGAGGGCGTGTCGTTTTGGTAGTTTGTGTTAAGGTTAAGGTAATGAACTTGGAGTTTGTAAGGGCAAAGACCGTGTAATTTTCCTATTAACAAATTGTTTAGGAAGTACAAGAGATAGTGGTTTTTGGAGAGCAAGAACGGTCAACCCCACTTGAGTTCTGTGACGTTTCCAACCCCTAGAGTACTCCATCAGCAGTCGTCGTGTGTCGCCTTTTATAGCTCAATTTTAAATTGTGCTGAATTCTGCTTTCGACATATTAAATTAATATTGACACATTGACAGCTGCCAAAACATGAGATTCTCTGGCCAGACGACGAGTCCCTTCCCCGATGATATTTCCCGATGCGGGTTCGGATCTCAAATTCGTTGACTAATCATGCGCATCGTTTGCTATTTGGGTGAAAATATTTTTAATTGCTCCACGCAACACGATCGCATTGAGAGGCCAATCATTCCTGGGAAATTGTCAGTGTCATCGTATTGCAGGGGCAGGTAGGTAAACAATTCTCGGAGGGTTTTTTTTACTACTTTTTAGATAGAAATTAGTTTTTAAAAATAATAATGTTACGATTATTTAAGCCCTACTTAGAAGAATAATTTGTAAATGCTAAGAAGGAGTATTTCTAAATTCAAATGTTTAACCTCGATATATATTATATTTATATTATCCAACGACAACTAATAGTTAATGGTTTTACTAACCCTCTTTTGGATTTATGTATAACCCCTCGAAATCCGCCCCTGATCTTGGGGCTTGGTTCTCTTTATTTAATTTATTTTGTTGTTCAATGGTATCTTTATCTAAAACGCGCCTGGGAAAAGCGCACGTTCACTTAATTGATTGATAGACAAAGAATCTATTCCATTAGATCCATGGGATACAAAAGGTCTCGCTGCTCTGCGTATCTGTATCTGTATCTGTTTGATTTACCCTAATTTGGTCTGTAGGACTGAAGTGCAAAGTAAACATTAAATTGGCGCAAACAAACAAATACATGGTTCTCTTGTGTTTCACTACCATTTTTGTCTATATTTTTTTGGGGTTTGGCCTATTGTAGCTATACCCTATACAGTAGCTATAAAGCATATATGGGCTTTGGTGTTTAAGGCAATTTGTCGTTTGCACCTCGTAAATGCTTTACAGTGAATCGTAGTATCGACCAAGGTAACTTTTAAAAAAATATGTATAATTTATTTTAGGAATTATTAAGAAAAAATATTTAAAGCATATATTACTAACTATATTTAACTAATAAGAAAGTTTGTTTGCCTCCAAAAACCCGATCAGAGTGGCCTTTATATAGCATTCAATTGTAAGCTCTAAAGTTCAGTTTACTCATTATTTTAGTGCAACTCTAAACTCTGAAATTAACACTCGTAGACGCGTTTAAAATTTATTTTTAAATATTTTTCCAACAAAAACGCATTGTATCCAAATTCATTAATTCATATTTTACATATACGCGTCTGTTTTTTTTTTATTTCCTATACTCACGATGTATGTTGTACGCGGTAAGTTTAAATGCTTAAATGGTGTCATGAGAAAAAGTTAAGCAATCGATTTACGGTTTTAGAGACTAAGGCTTCAATATTGAGGACCTCACGAGGACCTATGCCTCACGCCTTGGAGCATGTCTCTAGGGTGAGTTGGAATTTAGGGAATGGAAGTGTGTTTCCAAGTCACAATTTTCACTCCTCAGCTCGGACTCCGCCTCTCGGGTGGGCAAGCGCCCAGCTCTATTCCAGAACGACAGGCCGGTATCAGTCTCGACTCCCATCCTGATCCGGAAATGCCCAAAGACTCCTCCGAGCTGGTTGTAGCCAGGTCACGATCGCGCTCAACGGAATCGAGCTCCACCGAGCTCCGAAACCAAAGCATCGACATCGAAGAGGATCTGGTCATCGAGTCACATTTTGCCTCCGAGCTGGACAATCGGGACCTGCGAATTGCCGAACTGCAGAGCAAGCTTGTGCAGGCCAAGCTCCTGCAGAACGAGCAACTGGCCAGTCGGGACGTCACAATTGGGTTACTGCGAATCCAGCTAGAGCAGAGCGAGCAACTGGCCTCCGAGCAAGCCGTTCAGCTGTCCGAGATCCGTTCCGCTCAGAAAGCCAGGTACGTCATTTTGACAGGCAAGCAGGTACTTCTTCTGAACGTTTAACCGGAGATCTATCTGAAACCAATTATCTTATTTTCCGGTAGCTCCAATAATATGCTATCGAACTTGGAGAATACGAATGCAAAGGATGAGATCCAAGCTGAAGCTGAGCTCCAGGACCAGATCCAAAGCGACCAACAATTGCGGGCCGTGCTGGACGAAAGGATCCAAAAGCTGGAGGAGGAGCTTCAGCTCGCTGCAGAGACTATAGCCAGCTTACGGAAGCAGCTGAAGGAGACGACCATGAAAGCCGAAGTTCGGATCCACCAGGTGGAGGTAAGGATGCAGCAGGAACTGCGGCACATCCCTAAATAGCAAAAGCATTTCGATACAAAAGAATTCTTGCAGAAAGACAATGAGCGATCCCAAAATACTATCGGAATCCTGCAGAGCCAGCATAAGACAGCACTGGCGGAAATAAAGTGAGTGAACTATAATAGAATTTACTTTATTCCCGGCATAATCCTCCCATTGCTCAGAGGGCTCCAGGAAACCGCCGAAGCAGCAGCTCAGCTGCGCCAGGATGTGTACAATTTGAAGGAGCAGCTCCAGAGCAGTCAGGATTTGCTGGAAAAATTCAAAGAAAAAGAACAAACAGAGCAGGATTTGAGGGAAGAACTAGCGAAGAAGGATATGCTCTTTAGTCAGGTTCGACGAACTTAAACTGTTAATAAGTCCGCTTGCTCTCAACCTTGACATGATCATAGGTGACCCAAGAGCTGGCTGCAAGAGACGAACAGTTAAAATACTTCGGGGAAACCCTAAAAGAGGAACACAAGAAGGGCTCGAGCCAGGAGCACAACCTCAAGCTGCTTCAGGAGCAAGTTGAGCGCTTTACTTGCATGCGGTCCGAGCTGGAGTATCGGAATTCCGCTTTGGAGAAGGAAATTGTCCGCCTCAAGCATGAAGTGTGAGTGCTTGTCTTTGATCTTTAAAATTGTTCATTTTTCTGTTTCCTTTGCAGTCGTAAATATGCCGAAATTATTGTTGGCAATGAAGGTGAGCCCTTTTACGAAGTTCGGCACTCGAAAAGTCCTTCACCAATTGCCTCCAATAATAAAATGAAATGTGAGCCTAAGGATTCTGCAGAGGTGCCGATACCGAGCAGCCAGGATGCTGTGGCCGGGAGTCTGATCTAGGGCGTTGATTTTCTGGGGCCATCCAACAGTCATAGGATCGGAAGCAAATACAACAGCCACATGCAAGACATTGATAATCTGTAAACATAATTGCCGTATTTATTAATATAAAAATTGTATTAAGTGTGATAGTATTTCTATAATTTTCCCCTGTTTTAATAGTGATTTTTCAGTATTTTTTTTTGCTTTGGGCAATTCGCTGCCACTGTGGCGTGTCCACAATCTTTTATGAATGAACATTTTTCCGGTGGCCTACTCTGACGATCTTCGTTGTTAGCTTCAAAAGTGCCGTTCCTGCCTAGGGCATGGTCGTCCATCATCGTCGCCAGCTTGGGCAGAACGCCCACGCCCATGCCACGCCTCTCCTTGTTTTTTTTTTCTCAAAGATTTTCCACGGACTGTGCGGTTCCCGCTTTTGGTGCTTCGCTTCAATGAAGCGTGCCAATTTTCAATGAAATGTTTCGGCATCTTGTGTTTGTTCCCTTTTAAGGTTACTTTTGGATATGTTTTGGTTTCGGTTTGGTTTTCTTTTTTATTCTTTTATTTCCTAAATGTGTTGCATGTAAACAAACGTGAATTCTTATTTGAGAATGTGTGACCCGTCAGGCAAGTGATCTTAGCCGAACGCTCTCCGCTTAAGGTGAATGAACAGAGTATAATATAATATATGGAATACTTTTATACTTGTTATATGGAAAGTAATTCCCGGGCCCAATAAAATGTCGGTTTAAGTTTCCCTTTTGTAAAATTCAAACACGTTTTGTCCCTTACATTATGCAATATTAACGGGTCATTGTCTTAGTTCTGGGTAAAAAGGAAATGCTAACAATTGCAGTGGAAATTCCGCAGATAATTTCTTTAAGAGAGAAATTCGTGATTTAGTTAGATCCTGGAATGGTTTTTTCTGCGAAGAGATGATTCTCTTTTCCAAAAATTCGGCTCTTTAGTTGTTTTATTAATAACATTTTCAGCTTGGTCACATTATTATTATATTTTGCCTGTTTACTGATAAGAAAAATATCTTTTTTAGCTGATTCATGTTGTTTGTTGCCAAAACTGAAACTTTTAATTGATTTATGATCTCAGATTTGAAAAGTTCATTGGCCAATTCTACGACGCATTATATAGTATTTCTCCAATTACTAATCTTTCGAGACTGACACGTGAATCGCGGATAATACAGGGATTCGAACCAATATGAGTGAGAGAAGACAGCTAACAATTATTTGGCAACACTTGCAATCAATTGTAGCAATATTGTAATTATCACAGCCACAAGCGAGACACTCAAACAATGACATTAAGACGGAGGCAAACAATGAGTATCACAGCCAGCCAGGTCTGTCCCAACACGCGCACATCCAACGGATACAGATACATCCAAGCATTTCTCGGGGATTTATGTGAGTATTTGTTGACTGAGACTGAGACTGAGACTGAGCCGGAGACGTAGACCGCGACGTCGACGGCGGCCAACGCTGATTAAGTTGAGGTGTTCGTGGTTCCGAGTTTCCGAGTTTCAGTGATAAGTGCACTTTGGTGCTCAGCGGTCGCGTTTCGCGCTGAACTTGACTTTGAATTCCCATTTATATTCCATTTAAATTTCTCAATGTGCTAATTATTCTGGACAGAGCAGCAAATAAACACAAGTGCAAATTAATAAAGAAGCCAAATAAGAAAAGTATCAAATAATAAAAGTGACAAGAGCTCTGTTAAACCACACATTTAAAGGTGATTTAAGTGATTAAGAAAGTCTTTTCTTCAAGAGATTTTTTGATAAAAATAATTATAAAAAGATAACAATTATGAGCTGAAATTCATAAATAATGCTTATAGATTTTATTAAATAAAAATTAAAATGAGTAAAATAAATTGCCTTAAAATTATAGAAAATCAAAAAGTAAATTACAATTTATAATATCTGAATATATCTTACGACATCCCTATAAAAAGAAATAAAATCATTAATTCATCTTACTAAAATAATTACAAGCTTTTATGTAGTTAATACAAGAGTAATTGCAGCTTTTAGTTATTTAAACAATTCCAAACCTTAATACGTTTTTATAGCTGCAAACATTACAATTGTAAATGTGTTTTTTTTTTTTTGTTTACAAAAACTGGTTCAATTAAATTGATTTTGGAGACCATTAGTTGCGCAATCTCTTACTTTCACATCCACCAAGTGACTTTTACTTTTTGTTTCGACTTCAAACACTAGTTTAATTACAAAAAAAAATCTCAAATTTGTACAACATACGCCCAATTTCCCAACACTCAAACCCAATGTAATAAAATATTTTTAATTGCCACAAGATTTACAATTAGCTGCGGTGGGCTTTAAACAAATTACAAAACAATTATGATAGAATAGCAGCAACCTTGGCCCCCAAGCCCACAAAAGTTGGCTTAACCAAATTATTTCCAGTGTAAGCAGCTGTAATAATAATAAATTATTTAATTATAACAGTAAACTACACGAGAGAGACAGAGAAAGAGAAATACAATGCGAACTGCGAGCTGCAATGACAATATTACTTCCACATGCGATTTATCAGTATGCCTCAATGACAACCAGTAGCAAGTTTTGTTTATATTTTTAGTTAGCTGTCTATATAGATCGTCGAAAGTAATAAGGAAATCCAAGGGAAGTGAAGTGTATAAATCAGACGCTTAACGTACCCTGCACATATTTAATTCCATTAAGTGAGATAACTGTAGCGAGGAACAAATTCATAAAAAATTACGTATACGCACAAGTGTAATTAGACCCTTAAACGCTTGGATTAAAAAAAAAATTGATAAGCTATTATCGATTCCTTTGATTTGATCATATAATAATTTAGCAAACGTCAAGGGTATATAGTCTTAGGTTTTACGAAGTTAGTGTTTTTCGTGTGTTAATGGCACTCGACTCGTGTCCAAATTAAATAAAATAATCTCAGAAGCCGCGACCCATTTCAGACAGCGATAAGAAATCTAATTAGAGCATAAGAAAGTCATACAAAATATAATCTTTAAAATGCTTATGAAGCTTAGTAAAGTTAAGTTAAATTAAGATACTAGGAGGTATCAACTTTATTTGGCGCGTGTACAAGATTCCCGTTTAGTTCAAAGTAATTAATATTAATTGCAAATTACAAAATGATGAAATTACCTGGCTGCATTTCAATCAGCTTCAATCAGAGTCTTTAAAGGTGTGTTCCGCTAAAATAACACTTGTGGCATTAGTACGAAGAAAATGCGATCAGACTATGATTTTCAAATGAATGCAACTATATTTAAATATTTATTTATGCCACATGTTAACAAAGAGCAATCTGGACATGGAGGGTGTTGAATTTAATCAATTATGCGCTTTCCTTTCCTTCTGAACAAGAAGTCTCGCAATTAATAACTGAGCAATCATTGCAATAATATGCAGCTTAATGCAAATGAGGAAATCAAACACCAAACATAAACTGTGGCTAATGCCAATCTGACGCTAATAACCCGACTTTTGCCCCGTCTCCCCGTCAACTCTGACAATTTAATTGAGGCACTTAATTGTCGCATTTGTTGATTTGTAATGTACACACAGATGGAGATGAAGCAGCTGCTATTGATGTGCCTGCTGCTGCTGGGTCTGTCCTCTTTTGGCTCGGCCTCTCGGATACTGTTCATGGGCCCCTTCCCGGCGCCCAGTCACTGGCTCTGGCTGGAGCACTTTCAGCGGGATCTCCTCCGTCAGGGACACCAGGTGACCAGTGTGAACAACCATCCCACCAAGCAGCCGCACGAGAATCTCACGGAGATCATCATCAGTCCCGCCTTCGATATACCCAAGCATTGTGAGTGTATAATCATTCCAACTTAGTTAATATTTAATTATTCCTTTCCCCTCTTTAGTTCCCAAGAAGAACATATTTAGCATGAACTTTGTGAGCGATTTCAATAACCTTGAAATGTGGTGGACCGTAGGAATGCTGACCACGGAGCACGCTCTCCGGGATCCCGGAGTCAAGAAGCTTATCGAGAGCCAGGATGATCACTATGATCTGGTCATTCTGGAGCAGTTCTTCCACGAGGCCTTCCTCATGTTCGGCAGGAAGTTCAACTGTCCGGTGGTCACCATTGGCACCATGGGCTACGCGGACAACATCGATCACGCCATGGGCATCCTTACCCCCTGGTCCGTGATTCCTCACCTCGTGTTATCCCACACGGATCGTATGACCTTCAGCCAGAGGGCCTATAATGCTTACCTCTCCCTCTACGATGCGGTGATGCGGCGTTGGTTCTATTTGCCCAAAATGCAGGAAATGGCCGAGAAGTATTTCGGAGATGCCATAAAGGGTGAGTCCTTTACCTCTTCGATTTCCACCAGATTTACAAAAATGTTTCTATGAAGGCCCCTTGCCGCATGTTCATGATCTGGAGCGCAACATCTCCCTAGTGCTGATCAATGCCCATCGGAGCGTGGATCTGCCCAGGCCCAGTATGCCGGGACTCATCGATGTGGGCGGGGCACACATCCAGCCGGCCAAGAAGTTGCCCGCCGATCTGCAGACCTTCCTGGACAAGGCCACCAACGGCGTGGTCTACTTCAGCCTGGGCTCGTACGTGAAAAGCACCGACCTGCCGCCCGAGAAGACGTCTCTGATCCTGAAGGCCTTTGGCCAGCTGAAGCAGCAGGTGATCTGGAAGTTCGAGAACGATTCGATCAGTGATCTGCCCCCGAACGTGATGATCCGGAAGTGGATGCCCCAGAACGACATACTGGCGCACCCGAACGTTAAGCTCTTCATCACCCACGGCGGCATCTTCGGCACCCAGGAGGGCATCTACTGGGGCGTGCCGATGCTGTGCATCCCCCTGTACGGAGATCAGCACAGGAACTCCATTAAATCAGTGCGCGAGGGCTATGCCCGGAAGCTGGTCTTCTCCGAGCTCACCACCGACGGCCTGGTGCGGAATATCGAGGCCCTGATCAGCGACCCGCAGTACAAGCGGAGTGCTCTGGAGGTGTCGCAGCGCTTCCGCGATAATCCCATACATCCGCTGAAGGAGGCCACCTTCTGGATCGAGTACATAATCCGGCACCGAGGCGCAAGGCACCTCAAGTCGCAGGGCGCCTTCCTGCCCCTGCACCAGTACCTCCTGCTCGACATCCTCGGATGCCTGCTACTGGGTGCCTTCCTCACCATCTGGCTGCCCTGGAAGATGATCCGAAGGGCGCACAAGTGGTGGCTAAGCGGAGGAGCAGCCGCTGACAAGCTGAACGACAGCAAAAAGCGATTGTAGGAGGAGGGAAAGGAAACGGAATCAAATTTTAAGCTTTTAAGGTTTTCCTTCTCTTTTACGAAAGGAATATACTTAAATATTTTGTAAATTAGAATGTGCTATATAGAGAACTTCCTTAGATCTAAGGTACTATTTCTTGTGTGTATATTTCTAATGCTGTTGAATCAGGGCTAATTAATTGTGATATATTTTTAGATCACAAAGTTAATTGTTATGCTAACATTTTTAATATGTTTTGTTAAGTTTCAAAAATGTTTCCTCGAGCACAAACTTGCAGTATCTGGATTTAATAATTTACGAAAGATTAACAAAATAAAGATCTAAAAAATATATACTTATGTATTATTTATCCTTAATTCTTGACTCTGGGCATTAGTTTGTTTTTAAACGAAATCATGATAAGCTTTTATTTTTTAAATTATTTTATAAGAATAACAAAATATTTGGTATTTATTGATATATTTGTTAGTATAATTATTTTTATTTATGTTGAGCAGCAGTTTCTACAAATGTAGCCATTTCGCACGCTCTCCTTGCACGTGTACTCTTGTAATCACTCAACGCCAGATTCCCCCAGTTGTAGCATTTAGCTCGCTCTTAATGTATTTCTACTCTAATCACTCACGAGCAGTTTCTGCATAGAGCTTGCTCTCTAACTCACTAATCACTCCCTCGCTCTAATCACTCCTGCGCTCATCACTTACCATGGTAGAACCATGCAAGGTGATCTTATCGCTAGATCTGCTTTCTTTTGTTCTCTTTCTAGCGCTCTGAACATATTGGGAGCTGATAAGACCACCTTGAACAGGCTCACCTTGCGCGCTCCCACTCATTGCGTTGAGGTAACGGCTTATCCTCTCATTCTCTTCTTCACCTTGCTCTGGAGCACTCTTATCAAAGCTAAGCATTTTTCGGTCTTGCCAGTGAGTGAACAGGTGAGCAAGTGTACACAACGTGCGTGCTGCGTTTAATTTTAATCAACTAATAATCTGAGGAAAAATATGCAACAAGTGTTGGTCGTGTCGCGAGTGGTGCACAAAAAAGTATTGCCTACTTTTGAGTGCATGTGGGGAAAGCTGAAAACCTTAATGTTGTGGCAGATCTTACGGCGATAATTTAAGGTAAGTACTGACTTAAAAATTCTTGTAAAACTTAAACAGCTATATTTAGTTATGTATTCTTTATATATTTTATATATACATTGTTTAAAGCAGCACTAGATTTACATTGGCTTTTTCCGCTCCAAGCTAATATAAATTATAGTGACACAAAATTAAGTAACCAACTTCGAAATGCCATAAATCCCGGTGTCAAATTTCGAAAGTGTTCATTGCTGTGTTCAATTTTATAAACACTTAAATAGTTTTGTGCATTAAAGTTCAGTTACCTAATCTAACATCTGCATCTGCATCCTCAATTCATAATTTATGCGTCAATTAATTAAGCTGAAATAGGGAAATAGATGGAAACATCAGCAAAACAATGGGGAAAAATGCAAATAAATTCCTTGTGGCTAAAAGTGTTTTGTTTGTCAGCCGCCGCAATCGAAAAAATCACGAAGTGTTAGACATTCTGGGCTCTCATCTAACTCCCACACAAAGCACGTTTCTCGTTTGTTTTTATATTGAACATTGAAATGGTGCTGCCGTTTTATGATTAAAAGCAAGGAAGAAAGACATAAAAATAGTAAACATATCAACTAAATATAATAAATAAACAGAATTCACAGGTCAATTTGAAACTAAATTAATAGGACTGTAAAGAAACCTTAGATAGGTTTTAAATAAGCATTTTAATAATGCGAATACATATAATGTTGAGTTGTAACTTTACGCACACAAAGATATTTTCTTTAAAGGTTTGATATTTTAACAGTAAAAATGAAACTCAAATATAAGTATTAGGGAATTTTTATAATCCTTTAATGTAATCTTTTCATTTTGTAACATATGTAAATATATAAAATGTTTTAGTCATTAAAATAAAGATCTTACTGAAAAAACAATTGCAGAAAAAGAATAATTTTATTGTTTTTAAAAAACACTTTAAACTTAATTTTTAAAAACAATACAATTATTCTTTTTCTGCAATTGTTTTTTTAGTAAGGTCTTATAAGCTTTAGTGTAAAGACTAAGTACTTTCTCTGCCTTGGCATCGAGTAGAGTTCAAGTGCGAAAATATATACAATTTTAAACAATTTTTTTACAAGAGGAACCGGTCTCCCATAATGTGAGAGCATCTTCAATTGTGGCTATCGCTGCCTGCCGTTTGCCTTGGTTCGCCGATTATAAATTGTACATTTTTATATTTAACGATACATAAATTACGGAAAGGCCGATGTCGAACCTTTCGCCCCATCTCTCTGTCATTGAAATTTTCTTTGACATAACGTGGACAGCACACGTTCAACACTTGAGCGACTTTTTGGAGGCAGATTATTCGTCTTTTATTTATTCTACCCTTGCAGGGTACTATAACTTTAGTCATAAGCATGCAACGTCGTGAAGGGGTCATTTCCACCCTATAAATCATATATATTCTGGCTCAGCATCAACAGGCGAATCTTTTTAGCCCTGTTGGAGAGGGAAAACATTTTTGGCCATTTTTTCAAAATTTTATTTTTTTTTACATCGTTAAAATTGACAAAAATTGAGAAAAAAATTCGTTCTTTTTAAATTTTATTTTGAATACGCAGATTTATTAACCTTGTAAAAATTAACATAGGCATTGGCTTAGTTATGATTGATTTCGCTGAAAGGGTATACAAATATCGGGTTCCCGAAATTAGCTTTCTTTCGTGTTTTTTTTTTTTTTTGTTACTTTTGACTAACGGAATTTGTGGCTATATTGTTTTCAATATCATTAATGCTTTATTTATTTATTTTTCGGTGTGTGTGCTCTGCGTCTCTTTTACGTAATGCGTTAAACCGGACCTCGAGTCTTGGCAGATCTTGACGCCATTTGAAGAGCCGTAAAAAAATCGATTTAGTGCCAGGCACACGATATTCTCGAGGCTACAAAAGTTTGGCCAATGGCCAGCTGAGAGACTCTTCTGATACCGAAACCTAAATAAAGAAAAAAGAAACCGAAACTGAAACTTAAACTGGAAAAAACCAAGTTTCAGGTTCGTAATTTTAGCGCCAGCCCTTTATTTTGACTGCTGATATTATTCAATGTTCAATCAATCTAAATGAAATTCTTTAATTACCAATTATTGCAGCAGTCCTTATAAAATAAAAACCATTAAAGTAAAAAATATTTCGAGTTAAAAAAATAATAAGTTTTTAAAATCATAATAAAACAAAATTATGCAATGAAATCTGTTAAATGTACATCTTAGTGTAACTCTTATAACCAAAGTGTAGCAAATTTTAAAATTATTAAGAATGGAACTAACTTCGAGAAGCCGTTTGCAATCGAATTGAATAGAAAATAAAAACAAAATAAAATAAGCATAAAGTATTTACATTTGAATGACTATTTATGTATATATTTATATGACAATATTATCGACAAATCAATGTTTAAAAAACTCATAACTTAGCCAAAACAGCGTTAATTTCAATTCGGAAAGCTTTCCTATGTTAGTTTTTATTTGGTTAATAAATCTGCATACTCTTTTTAAAATTCCAAAAAATTCAAATTTTTATCAATTTTTGACAATTTTAATGATGTAACCCCTTATAAAATTTTCAAAATTTTGAAAAAAATACATTTTTCCCGGACATAGCTTAATCGACTCGGCTGCTGATGCTGATCAAGAATATATATGATTTATAGGGTCGGAAATGACTCCTTCACCGAATTTCGGGCTTCTGACTGAAATTATAATACCTTTTTGAGCCGATATTTATCTATATTTTTATATCAAATTTTGTTGACAAATCGAATTTTAAAAAACTCATAACTAAGCAAAAACAGCTTTAATTTCAATTCGGAAAGCTTTCCTATGTTAGTTTTTATTTGGTTAATAAATCTGCATACTCTATTTAAAATTCCAAAAAATTCAAATTTGTATAAATTTTCGACAATTTTAATGATTAATGATAATTATAAAATTTTCAAAAATTTTCAAAAAAAATACATTTGTCCCGAGCATGGCTCAATCGTCTCGGCTGTTGATGCTGATCAATAATATATATGATTTATGGGGTCAAAAGTGACTCCTTCACTGCGTTTAATGCTTATGACTAAAATTATAGTACCCTGAAATTACACCTTTGCGTATACTTAATTTTTGGGACTATAAATGCCTAATATAAAATTTAAACCAAAAAGGGAGCATATTTCGGCGCGCCGAAGTTTATATACCCTTACCATTTGCAATTAAGATTAATTATCGGAAATCAATATACCAAAGCTAAAAATATTCGAATTCTTCAAAATGATACTTATTGATATTTTTAGATGGACATTTTTTGGCAAGTCAATATTTACAAAATTTATAACTAGTTCAAAAAGACATTAATTTGAATTTGAAAAGCTTTCACATATCAGTTTTATTGGGTTAATAAGTCCGCATACTCAATATTCAAATTTAAAATTATTAACATTTTTGTAAAGGGTATAAAACCTACTTCACAGTCTAAGGTAAATGAAGGGAAATCTTCAGCAACAAACTCTTGTTGAGGGTCAAGTCAGACACATAAATCCTGACATCCGCGTTGACAATTAGCAAGTGTTTTTGGACAAAAAAAAATCTAAAGTAATATGCGATATGTGAGTAAGCGCCTCCATTGCATTTATTAATTATTGTTAACCAAAACAGACCAGAAAAAAGTCACAATTCGACGCGACGCTGAGATCACATGAGACTTTGAAAACGAAACCGAAAAGCAAGCAAACAACTTTTGGTTCGATGTTTTCTTTAGTCAGAGCTTTGGGTTTTGGTTCCTGTTACTATATTATCTTTGTGTATATTATGCAGAGTCAAGATTAGCATTAAGCACGTGATGCCATCTCTTGTGATGCCATTTTTTGAGCGGAAAAACATCTCTGGCCAGTGGCCACTGCCATGGAGTCACATCCATTTCGCTGGCAATTAAGCGGCGAGTGGCCGCTGAAATGGTCGTTTAAATGTAATTTAAGCTCGCTTTTTTGTTTTTTTCAACTTTTTGGAGAGGTGACAAATTAAGGCCCCCCGTGCAAGGTCATGTGAGGGGCGTCCATTAGCCATGAAAGCCAACGCCGAAGGGGCAGGCCAACATCAACACCAACGACACTGGCTGCACATCTGAAAAACGTGAAATGTCGCGGCAGGCTCTGATTGATTGGAAAGCTGAGGGATACCTATCATCATAATCATCATCATCGGGGCATCGAAATGAGGAAAACATAATGCCAGCTAATGTGAGATTATGCAAATCAAAATGCGCATCTTCAACTCTC
Organism: Drosophila bunnanda; assembly: GCA_035046265.1. NCBI lineage: Eukaryota > Metazoa > Arthropoda > Insecta > Diptera > Drosophilidae > Drosophila > Drosophila bunnanda. Next base: position 5,751,124 of record JAWNOB010000076.1, on the reverse strand, counting down.
GATAAATACATTGACCTGCTTGCCTCCGGGCTCTGGGCAAAATCAACTCAACACAAATACAATATTATTTTCTTTTTGGGTTTTTACCGATGATTCCCCCAAAAAATATTGAACACAAAAAGGCGGAGATCTCACTTTCAGAATGCACTTTCTACAAGGGAACATGTTTATGATGTTTTTTTTTATCTTTTTGTGGAGTTGTTAACGCTTCAAGGAGGTAGTCTTACAGGTGTCAAGAGTTGTTTACAATTTCGATTTTTAAAGTGTGGGAATTTATTGAATTTCCTATTTATATTGAATGTTATTTGTTTTTACCAATGAGTATAGATAGTAACAATTCAAGGCCGAATACAGCCGATGTTGCAATCTTTACAGAAAGTAATTCATTTCAAATTAAATATTGATATTAATATCTTCCTTGCAGGATAATTTTAATCGAAAGCTTGTAATGCTGTAAAGCAGTCATTTCCGACCATACATATATTCTTTTGATCAGAATCAACAGATCAGCCATTTTCGGCATAACAACATAACATTTTAAACATTTTATTTCAAATTTGTACAAGGGATTACATCGTTAAACTTATTAAAAATTGAACAATTTTACATTTTGCTTTCATTTTATATTGTGTATGCAAATTTATTAACTTAATAAAACTAACGTAGGACAGCTTGCCGAATTAAAAGTAATGCATATAAAAGAATCTATTCAAAATATGCGAATACTTTAAAACGACAAGGGTATATCAACTTCGAATTCCCAGTTAGTTAGGTTTCTTTCTCGTTCTCTAAAATTTGGTGTTGATATAGTTAATACCACCAGGCCAGTTAGTGCTAAGCATGTGTTAAAAAATATTGGGGATTCCCCCTGGTTATATTTCGTATTCTACGTGAATCTGGGCAAACAATGCTACTAGTAATCTTAGTCAGAATTATTTAAATTTTAGTTTAACCCTCAAGCTTTGACGTATTTTAAAATATCGTAAACATTAACCGGAATTTGGTTAGACATTCGTCCCTGTAAATGCAAATTTCTCTGCACCTGAAAAATTCGATTATATCTATATATCGAAACTGGTATACAAAGGTCTCTAAATATTTTCGAGTGACTTCAATTAGCAATTCAAGTGTCGGATACCTCCACCCTTTGTTTGTTTTTATTTATTTATTTATTGGCTTATGGGCAAAGCCTCCTTTTTGATGACATTTAGCTGTCCAATTTATGGCTGGTCGACATGCGCCATCTGTCTGCGCTGTTTGCTTGGCATTTTAGCACTCGGCCACTAACCGAATTGTTTGGCCAAACCATTAACTTGGCCAAGACAGCTACACTTTTTTGTTGTGTCTGGACGTCGCGGGGGATGCCCTATCGCTGATTTGCAGCATTTCGGTTTCTAATTTGGCGTTACAGAGAGAAAAATGGATATGGAGGATTACCCCTCTTTTTAGTAAGCTCAAATTAAGATATTTTGAGTCCTAAAAGACTTATTCGAGTTTGTTTCTATGATATGCACGAATTATTAATTTCTGTGTACATAGATTGGGGTTTTGCCCAATGGCAAGACCTTTGCAGCTGGGCTCGGAATCTGAATCCCAGACTGGAATTGGAACTAAGACTGGGTCTGGGGTCTGGGAATGAGTTTGGGTTTGGGTATGGGCACCAGCACTGGGGCTCTGGGTGCTTACATCACAGCAGGAGTCTCAAGACTCGAGACTCGTCTCACAATGAGATGAAACTTGTTTCCACTCGACTCTTTGCCAGCCGTAAATATTTGCCTCTTCACTCCGGTTTTTATTTCTTCTTACTGTTCGGCATCTTCTTTTTTTTGGGAAGCAGCTGCTGCTGTGCTTATTTATTTTTGTTTCTTGTGCAAATTACAAAAATAATAAGAGAGACACAAAGCGCGTGACTCCTTTCACAAGATGCGATTTGAAATCAAAAGTGCAGACAAAAGGTGTCAAAAAAATAAAATAAAAATAAAGTTGGCCAAAAAATTGCCTCTGACCGCAAAGCGAAACAAAAGCGTGATTTTTGGCCTGGTTTGTCTTACCCTTTTCTGGTCAGTGTGCACAGAAGGAGATTTGTGCCTAAGTTGATTTTTAGAAATGGTTTTTAGTGCTTGAAAAGGAATTCTCGAACCTACGGTATATATTTTAAATTTGATATTGTTTAATTGATTTTTAATATATGTTTTAACCTTAATTTATAATCAAATATTTAGAGGGTTACATTGGCTGTGAATTGAATATTTTTTTAACTTTTTATTAGTAGTCAATTTAATACTTACCATTTAGTAACATATATAGTTCAGCAAAAGATATTTATGAGACGACTATTGACAAATAGCCTCCCAATTTCGTATTGATTCCCGTTGCGTTTCCATATATTTTTCTCAGTGCATTAGTGTACAGTTTGCCCTGTCCCATGCTGGGCAGTGTAGCGTTTTTACTTTCTCCCCTGGGAGAGCGTGGTCTTGGCCCGGAGAGCGAGCGACCGCGCGAGCGAGCGGGAGAAGAGCCGGTAAAGCTCCGTCTGTGTTACCGGTTTCGCTGTGGGGCGAAGCTTGGATCTTGGCTTACAGCAGATCCGTTTCGGTGTCTGTGTTTTGTGGCCCTGCCTTTTAAGCCCGGTCTGCTGGCTGGCAGCTTTCAGATACGTTTTTGCCTCTGCCGCGTTCAGAGTCAGAGTCAGAGTGTGGCTTTGGGTCTGGAAAAGATCTTGGCATCGGTTTCGGCTTCGCTTTCGGTTTCGGTTTTAGCGGCCACCTCAGTTCGTTGCCGCGTTCACACCGATCGAGTCGTGTGAAACGCACAGGAATCGGATTTTCTATCGTCTCTTCCGTGGCCAAGATAGGCTCGTCGCTGTGCTATTCGGGTCAATGCTGTGCTCTGCATTGCCAACGTTATGCTAATTACCGAAAGGATACAAATCATAGCATACATCATCGGTTACAATCTCTTTGGCAAGACTCCGTCGCAGTCGTCCAGTCGCTGGCGATAAATTCCTCGCCCAGCGAGCACTCACACCCGAGAGATTCAGCCAGGAGAATTTAGCTAGAGCAACACATACCCACATATATACAAATATATTTATTATATACTCGTATCAATCAACAAATTCGCAAAACGTGCCAAATATAATTTAAACCTATTTATTTTGTATAACAAAGAGCTAATAAGTCTAACTGTATAAATTAGTAAGTCGTTTAATTTAAAAGAAAAAAAGAGAACCTCATAAGAAAGTTGCCGCAGGAGCAGCCCTCTGCTTCAGCATGAAGAAGCAACCAATGCTACTTTGTTTAATTTTATGGTGAGTTCTATTGCACTCTTAATTAATTTCTTATGTTTTAATGCGTGCTCTGTGTGATTTAAACATTTGTTGCCTGGACAAGAGTTCAATTTAAAAGTGGGGAAAATAATTTGATTTTAGGCGATATGTTTGCTGTTTTAGAATTGTCTTGTAAAGCTTATTACTTATTTTTTAATATTTTTCCATTAGTTACTCAAAATGTCCTCAAGTCAACACTTTTGCTTGCTAATTTTATATGAAGAATATGTAAATCTGGCCTAAAACACATTACGACCTTAGAAACAAGTTTTAGTTTTTGGCATATATTTTCGAAGGCGGGCTAAAGCTGCATTGGCGACTTTATTATGCATTAGCTCTGAGCCTAAATACAAAACGCAGATGGCCATTAAGTCAAATTATAGTTTGTAAGACATGCGAATACGCTTTAACCTGGCATCATTAATCATTAATTTTCTACTGCGAACCGAGACAACAAGAAGCGCCAACGGAAGTCGCAGATTGACAGATTCAGTCAGGTTATCACTTCCCCTTTTCCGCTGGTCCTTGGGGCAGCATTGAAATACCAAGAAATAAATAAACATATTGTGGTTAAGAATTTGCATTATGACAAAGACGTGAAATTGACTCAAGTTATGAATATTTATGGGTCGGCGGAGCGATCATGTAATATCGATATTCGAATTTGATTTCTTTGCTCAGCGACCGAGATGAAAAATCAATTTTTAACCCCAACTTCGAAGCTGAAGCTGACAAGTTTCACTTTCATTTTTCACTCGGCTCTCTTGGCCTGGGAAGATGCCAACAATCGAAGAGAAAAAGCCGTGGCGAGTTGTCAGCAAACAAAAGAGTCTTTTCGCTTTTTACGAGTGTATGCCGTCGTGCCAGGTGGTGATTTTTTCCGTTTTTTATTTTTATTTTTTGGAACGATTACACAATCGTGACTTTATTTTCGTTTTCAGTCCGCGCTCGCTCTGGCTGGTTCGTGTTAACCGCATTGACATAATTTCCAGCGTAGGCATCCCAAAAAGAAAACTTTACATAATTCGGCGGCAGGCGTAGCCGATTTATAGGCCTGCAATTAATCTATCCGGCGGTCCCATCATCAATATGAAGATCGCCGCCAGATCTCCGCCAGTCTGGTCTTAATTAACAAATTCCGAAAATCTAGCAGGCGGCCGCTAAGTGTAGAAAGTTTTTCTCCCCACACTGGCTGCCTGGTCGCATTAATTTGGCGCTTTGTGTTAATCAGTGTGTGTAAGTTATGCAAATGGGAACCCAAACTCAGAGTTGCTTATGCAATCTGCGTTGGATAATCTGCCCGGAATTTCGGATCTGGCATCTCCCTCCACCGGCGACGATTCCAATCCACTCCGATCCAATGCCAGGCGAGGCCTTGGCCACCGGCTGCGACTTCTTTGGCTTAGTCATGCGGCAAACATATTTAAACAAATTGTGTGCTTGCTTCAGAACCCCGCTCAAGTCCACCCCTGCCCAGAATGCAGCCGAGCAAGCCGATTGCTCGGGCAAATTAAGCACAAGTGCCGACGCCGACTGCGTCGACTGAGCGCTGACATTGTCTAGTTGACACACTTAAGTCACTTAAATCCAACTCGTGGAATTCTTGCTAAAAGTTGCGTCGAGTGTTTTACAGCATACGAACATTTTTGAACACTCTTTTGACATTTTTCCATTGACTCGCACACTCGGCGTCAAGGCTTTGGCTATTCGCCCCCCTAATGCGATGTCAACGCGGAGGCTCACCGCCGGCTTACTGGCACACAAATTTATGTTTTTTTTTTATAATTATGATTTTTTCGCGAAGCCAAAAGGTATTCGGTGGCGAAGTGGAGCAGTGGCGTGGGTCGTACGACTGATGAAACGAAAGACTTAGGCAACGAACTTGATTTGACACTGAGGCGCATCGACAACAGCAATGCGGATGTGGGTGGTAATTATAAGATAAAGGAAAAGATTGAAACAGTACAAAGGGAAAGAAATATAAACATATAAAGTTTAAGAATATTTTAAAGGATTCTTCAAATTGATATTAATCGATATTTTTATATGCAAATATTTTTCGAGAAATCAATATTTATAAAACTCATAACTCAGCCAAAAAAGCATTAAATTTATTTCGGAAAGCTTTCCCAAGTTAGTTTTAATTTGGATAATAAATCTGCATACACAATTTTTAATTTAAAAAAAATTTTTTTTTTTTCCAATTTTTGACAATTTTAACCCCTTATAAAATTTTCAAAATTTTGAAAAAAATCATATTTCCCCGGACATAGCTAGATCGACTCGGCGGTTGATGCTGATCAATAATATATGTGATTTATAGGGTCGGAAATGGTTCCTTCACTGTGTTGCAAACTTCTGAATAAAATTATAATACCCTGCAATGGGATACAAATACTGATAAAAAAACTTGTGATCTTCAAAAACGTTGGTATTTTATCCTTATCTTTTGATCCGACAACAGAACATCTTCTTGTTGGCAAAAATTTTGGAACAGCAATATTAATGGCATAATTTTTCTTTTTCCGACATTCCATTTCAACCGAAATATTTCGCATCTAAACCAAAGCTCTCCCATCATTATTTAAGTGTTCTGGTAGCGATTAATCCACTTCAGACACTTTTTCATTAGGACCCAGCAGCTGGCAGAAAGGAAAACAAAAATTTAGATTAAAACTGGCGCCGCCTCTTCTATCTCAATGTTTTTTATGTTTTTTGCTGGCTAGAACTGCTTTAAAATCAATTAGTCAGCTTGTATATGATAAATAAGTAATTAACTGACCAAACAGAGTGGCGAGTTCAAGGCTGAAACCGAAACCAAAAAATTCTCTTGGTCGAGAATACGTTGTTTTGTGTGTCTTTTTTATGTGTTTTTGTAATTTAATTTGCAAGTCTTGCCCGTCTTCGGTGTTTTTGTAATTTAATTTGCAAGTCTTGCCCGTCTTTCGGTGGCCCGTCATTTATCATTTTTATTTCCATCGTGTTTCGAGACACGTTTCTGATTAATGCCCGAGTCTAATATATTGACTAATTAATCATCTTACTGTCTGAGGTGGGATCTCCGAATATCGATCAGTGAAAAGTTGAATAAACGCTAGACAAAGCCTAGAACTCCTTTTCTTCTTCGGGTTTCTTCCTGGTGAAAGGCAATTATAATAATCATGTTCTGTTGAGACATCTGTAGCTCTGCGTAGTGGTTGACCCTGATGAGAGCATGCATAACACTGTCGTTGGCCAACTCCAATTCCAATTCCAATCCCAAGTGATTCCATAAATCAAGAAGCCGTTGCTCAACTTGTTTCCAACTTTGCCAAGAATATTCAATCCGCACAAATATTTCTGATTTCTGCGAGTGTCCACTCCGTCCTGTCTGACCACTTCTGCACCTGAAAACGGGTTAACCCGAAAAATAAATAAAAGTAAAGCCAATATGCACAGTCGCTAAAAGCTAAAGATCGAGAAAAAATCTAAAAAAACGGCCCGTCAATTGTCTTTTTTTCTGTCTCCCTTTCTATATACACCAAAAACTGTGACACAATCAACCACAAGCATATATAAAATGAATATACCCGTGTATACATCTTGTTTACGACTGGTTTATTTGGGTTAAAAAGAAATTTTCGAGCTCTTCTCTTTTCCAAAAAACGGTGCAAGGCATCCGTGAAAAAAGAAGAAAAAATGAAGCTGAAAGTGAAATCAACGACGTAATCAACTTCAGCAGGATGAAGTGGCCAACAGGCTTGACTGGGGCTACGTTTTTAAGTAATTTTTTCGTCCAACAACGGAACTAAATATTTGTTAATGTGCCTAGCTCTTCATTTTGAAGCTTGAAGAGCCTTTTCAGGTCTTTATTTTTTTAAATTTTTTGACACTTGGCGGCTTCCGTCATTTGAAGGTGCTGCAGCAGGTTGCCTTTTTACATAAGTCGCAAGATGAGCATGGAAGTGTTTATTATGATGGAAGTCAAATAGAGGAAGAAAGCAACGACTCTAACTCCCCATTTGTTACCTATAATAACTTTAAGCAGAGTTAGATCTATTTAAAGTCTAAGCTCAATTTTATATAATTTATTTGGAGAATAGGATTGGATATGATATGGTAGGATATCACAAACCGAAACCATCTTTTACTATCGCCATTTTAAGATATATTTCGCTTGCTCTCCAGTATCACCTATTTGGGATATTTATCTCCATTTCCATTTCCAAAAAAGACCCCTATACACTTTCTCACATTTCACTTGTAAATTGATTTCACAGCTTTCGGCGGCTGCCCTTTAAAAAATGCTCAAGATACACACACACAAACCGTACACCTGGGTGTGTTGTCAAAATTTCTGGTAAATTATCCCGCAATTTCGAGGTGATTATATCGCTGTTTTCAGCTGGCGTGAGCCATTTAGGGAACCCTAAACATGGTCTAAATGCGGGCAAGCCTTTCTACTAGCCAATGTCTGAAATGGGGTCAAAGTAGTTGCCACAACGGCTGCCGGCGACCTTGGTGGCCGTAACCGACTGCCATTTGATCGCAAAGAAATGGTAAAGCAAATGAAAATTGCACTCGAACCCAGTGCCAGTCAGAGTCTGATTTGCATGCAGGCCACAGCCCCGAGAGAGAGACACCACACTGTCTTGGAATTGTTTACCAATATCAAGTTGTATGCACTTTCGCAATGAAAACGAAAGTTAAATGCTCGCCGGTGTGTTGGTCGGTGGCTCGAGCGCGTGACTTTGCCAGCGTTTACACTTTCTTGCCATAAAAAGCAGCCGTAAGGCCCCATGGGGACTGGCATATGTGTAGAATTATGATCTTCACGCCTCTTGGTTTGCGTCCAACGTTCAACAGCTGCAACTGCAACAGCAGCCGGTTTACAGCAGTGGCGTAGGGACCAGAAAATATATTTCAGACTGGGTTTCTGGAGAAAATAAGGTTAAGATTTTAGGGAAATACACTTGTGAAGCGTCAGTTGAAACCATGATGGATCGTGATCATGATCCAAGGACGTACTTTGAACCCCCTTCGAGGTTAATTCACCCTAATTCCTCCCCTGGCCCACAGACTTGGCAATGTAACCAATATTTTGAAGCCACATCGATGAACGTCACTGAGAAAGGCCGAGAGGCAAGAGATGAAAAAATTGCATCATGGCAGGCAGCATTTGACGTTGATGTCGGCTAATGATCATCACCGCAAAGCTCGTTGTATGCTAATTAAGTGCACTTGAAATTTTTCTTTACGCAGATCTACTGAGTTGGACCGTGTCTTGAGCAAGTTTCCTCATCCTTCTCAGCATTCATTCCTGCGCCACAGAATGGGATTGTGTCTGGCGATAATGTATTCAATCACGAGTATTTCCCTAACCTTTTGTCTACGGCTTACTCCTAGCTGAAATTGTGTAATGCTCAGAGCCCAGAAACCGGCTCTGTAATGAACATGACAAAGAAACAGCCCCAAAGTGAAACAGAAAATGTGTTGTTTTATGTTTTGGGGAGTGTATAATGTGTTGATCACATGACCATCACATCCGACTGTTGAGTTTGTAAAAATATTAATGAGGTTCGTGCTGCAGTTTTACGGTTGTTACATTGTAATCCATAGAATCTAGCAATATTTTGGGGATTTTATATTCACTTCAAATCGGTTGGTTTTATTTGTGTTGGCCTAAATAATATTGATTTATATTTTCACATTTTTAAAGTAGTTTTAAGGGATTATCTATTTTTTCTAAAACTACTTCTTAGTATTTTGTAATATTATTAGACGAATAACAATAATATAACTATAAAATAATATTTCGGGTATTATAGGGTTGGAAATGATTCCTTCACTACATTTCACGCTTCTGACTGAAATTATAATATTATTATTTGAGTCTATATTTATCTATATTTTTATATTAAATTTTGTTGACAAATCGAATTTTAAAAAACTCATAACTTAGCGAAAACAGCGTTAATTTCAATTCGGAAAGCTTTCCTATGTTAGTTTTTATTTGGTTAATAAATCTGCATACTCTATTTAAAATTCCAAAAAATTCAAATTTTTATCAATTTTTGACAATATAAAATTGTTAAAATTTCGAAAAAAAATAAATTTTTCCCGGACATAGCTCAATCGACTCGGCTGTTGATGCTGATCAAGAATATATATGATTTATAGGGTCGGAAATGAGTCTTTCACTGAGTTACAGGCTTCTGATTGAGATATAGGACAAGCTTGTGTTTCAAGCAGAGTATTCAGAAATCACCTTCGGCTGGGAATACTTTCGCTTTCTTGTTTTTTCCAAGCATTTCTGGTAGTAGAGGCTGCTGGTGTCGGTGGTATTGCCACTGTTGGCCGCGGTGTTGGTGGTAGGAAATCATGTGCAAAGTCACATGACGATGACGCTACGTGCCGCCGGAGTAATTGCAGCAAGACATGGATGCCAATTGGGTGTTGCCAGCGGCGAGAGTGTGTCTATACATAAAGATGGCCAGGCGGATGGCTGTACACTATATGTATTCAGGCACCTGTGTAGTGAGTGTGTTGATAATGAAAACCACGACGTCAAACGGTCGAAGGCATGAGTATGGCGCATACCAAACGCTCGATGGCTTCCGCAATTTTGCTGTGCCTTTTTGTTGCTTCTTATTATTATTAATAGAGCGGATGGTTGGTGGGTGGGTGCCACAGTAACCCATTTGGGGTGGCAGCTCACTAAGCTGCCCGAATTGCCACAGCCGCCACTGCTGTGTGTGTGTGTTGCTGCATGATTTGGCAATTGGCGGCAATTGGCGTCAAGTTTGTTGCCTCAGTCTTTTGTTTAGCGATTGCGCAAACTCGATTGCGGGTGTTCAGCGACTTCGTTTCCACTCCCCAGTACTGTGTGTGCGGTGTGTATGCTTATCTAAGGCCACTTAAGCTCGTGAACAATTAATTCGTGACTCTCGATCTCGCCTCTCCCGGCTACCGAACCATCGGCACTTGCAAATCGAACATAAATCGAACATAAGGCTTATCGCAAATATATATGCAAATGCAAGCATAATTGCCTTCAGTCGTACTTATTAAATAATGCCACTTAACAATGATAAATTGCAAGCAATTGTTCGCCAGTCCACTGATGCTATAGTATGCCTTATGCAAGCCTCACTTTATACAACTATTATTTAGGATTGACACGCGTTCATCAGCAGTATATCCGAGGCCCAACTGGTTTTACTTGTTGGGGAAATATGGCAATTGGTATTTTTACAGTTCTTACTCACGTGTTTTGTAATTTAAAGTCGATCTGTAAACAAAATGCAAATGCTTCAGGGGTATATAGTATATTAATAATATATCAATCTATCAAAAAACACAACAACCCTGAGATTTTTAATATGACCCATAATCGAGTGCGAATTTTATTACGAGGAATTTGACTCGTCAAAGTTCTGAGAAGAAATTTCCATACTGGTCACCTGGCGTTTCCGTTTTCACCAACCGGTCAGCTGAGCCACGATACTCAAATTAAAATGTCAAATGCATTTGGTCAAAAACGAGTTAAGCTTTAATCTTTTTGAAAATTCCCAAAAAAAAAAAATAATAATAATAACTCCAACTGAAGAGCTTCCGTTTTGCCCACACGAACTTTCGTTTTTTAATATTTGATTTATTTAATCGCTGAACCATTTGGCAAACGACGTTCAATAAAAAATAAAAAAGAAATGCCAACTATTGGATGTCATAATGCTGTTAAATAACGTATACGCCGCATGTGCCGTGCATTTCTATTTGCGGTTTCGACCGTCCGTCCGTTTGTTTTGTTTTGTTTTGTTTGTTGTGGCTTTTATGGGTGCCATCATGACACATATTTTTGCATTTTCAGGCACCAGCCAATAGCCACCGGTGACATAAATACCAGCATAAGAGCCACAAACAAACAAATGTAAATGCTCGAGCAACTTCTCTGCTTTCGCTTTTAAACAACTTATTTATTTACAATTTAGCGAGATACGAGAGTATTCGAATTCTGCTTTAAGTTAAGCTATGTGTGTGCTTACCTGTAGCAGTTACCTGCATTTATATTGGCCAATGGAAACCCAATTAATACAGATTACGAATTATTTCTGGCATTTCTCTTCATTATTTATTTCGTTTCGCTAGGTGTGAATCCAATGTAATAGCTTGACCCAAATTAACTGCATATGAGCTAAAGTAACATTAGTAACCGAGATTTCACCACTAAGATATGGCACACCTACAAGGAGTACATTTCCATAATGAAGCCAAACGTTTTCTTTGCTTCGTTTCGCCAAAAATAGATTTATGTGGCTCTTGAACTCTGACAAACATAAGTGGTTATCTCGGATCTCAAATCATTAAAAATCGACACCAGACAATAGCCTTGAATATATCGTCTAAACAAGTCGAGCGAAATACCACAAATTACGTTCAACTTTTAAACCAAAAAATAAATGTGTATATAACTCGATAAAGTAAGCAATTAAATTGAAACCAGAAAGGCAAGTCGGGGAAGTTCTCCGAAATTTATGTAGGGGAAGGTGAGGACGATTACCCAATCATTTTAGCGAGCTCATTAGGCGGGTTCTAAAGCGGATCTTCAACGCCCACGTCCACATATCAGAAATCTAAAAAAGTGCTGCTGGCTCTTGCATAATCTTCGGTCTTGACGTCAACTGCGGAGTCTCCGGTGTTGACAAAAGACTTCAATTCGGAAAATTAATGTCAATGCAACGTCGCAAAAGAAACTCCGTCACGTGACGCGGGCCGAAATCTTTAGAAAAACCGAAGAACGGGCATAATGACGGGGCTTAATAAGCTATAGTCAGTCAGTCAATCACTCAGTCATTTAGTCAGTCAGCCAAAGCCTTTTGGGGGCAGTCATTGTTCATAATTCGAAATTGATTAGTTCGGCACACAGACTCACATCCGGTTCGCCAGAAGAGCAGGGAGATTTACGAGGCGTATACTCCCCTACTTTTCACTGTATTATAGTACATATGTATGTATACATACCTTCATTTCATAGCTAAATCCGTAGTTTTCATCGCCGCCTCGATTGTGCCTCGTTTAATTAACAGTGTAAGCAAACGACGGCAATGTGAGAAAACCTTGTAATTAAATGCCGGAAAATGCACAGAGCCCGTGAGTTCATGAATGAAAAAATGAAACGGAGACTATATCGTGTGAATTATAAACACGTGGGTTAAACCGAAATTATTACAACAAACAAATAGGAAAAACCTGGGGAAAGTATTTGGGTAAAGCCAAACAACATGGCTTAAAACCATAAATGACTAAGCTTTAATATTGGAAAAACAAAACAAGATAAAGGCTGACTTTCTGGTTCTATATTTAAATGCATTGATGAGTCAAGCTGGATTGTTTAGTGTTTGACGCTTGCAGGGTACTATAATTTTAGTCATAGGCATGAAACGCAGTGAAGGAGTCACTTCCGACCCTATAAATCGTATATATTCTTGATCAGCATTAGCAGACGAGTCGATTAAGCTATGTCCTGGAAAATTTATTTTTTTCAAAATTTTGAAAATTCTATAATTGTTAAAATTGTCAAAAATTGATAAAAATTTGAATTTTTTGGAATTTTAAATAGAGTATGCAGATTTATTAACCAAATAAAAACTAACATAGGAAAGCTTTCCGAATTGAAATTAACGCTGTTTTGGCTTAGTTATGAGTTTTTAAAATTCGATTTGTCAACAAAATTTGATATAAAAATATAGATAAATATCGGCTCAAAAAGGTATTATAATTTCAGTCAGAAGCGCAAAATTCGGTGAAGGAGTCATTTCCGACCCTATAAATCATATATATTCTTGATCAGCATCAACAGCCGCGTCGATTAAGCTATGTCCGGGAAAAATGTATTTTTTTCAAAATTTTGAAAATTTTATAAGGGGTTACATCATTAAAATTGTCAAAAATTGATAAAAATTTGAATTTTTTGGAATTTTAAATAGAGTATGCAGATTTTTTAACCAAATAAAAACTAACATAGGAAAGCTTTCCGAATTGAAATTAACGCTGTTTTGGCTAAGTTATGAGTTTTTTAAATTCGATTTGTCAACAAAATTTGATATAAAAATATAGATAAGTATCGGCTCAAAAATGGTATTATAATTTCAGTCAGAAGCGCAAAATTCGGTGAAGGAGTCATTTGCGACCCTATAAATCATATATATTCTTGATCAGCATCAGCAGCCAAGTCGATTAAGCTATGTCCGGGAAAAATGTATTTTTTTCGAAATTTTGAAAATTTTATAAGGGGTTACATCATTAAAATTATCAAAAATTGATAAAAATTTGAATTTTTTGTAATTTTAAATAGATTATGCAGATTTATTAACCTACTAAAAACTAGCATAGAACCGCTTTCCGAATGAAGATTAATGCATTTTTGGCTTAGTTATGCGATTTTTAAATCTTGATTTGTCGAAAAAAATCGCATATACAAATATCGAAAAATGTACTAAAAAATGGTATTTTATTTTCATTCAGAAGCTTATAAAATAGTGAAGGAGTCATTTCCGACCCCATAAATCATATATATTCTTGATCAGCATCAACAGCAGAATCGATCTAGCCATCTCCGGCAAAAAAACAAAATTTTCAAAAATATTCGATTTTTCGAAAAAAAAGAAAGGGGTTACATCATTAAAATTTGCAAAAATTGGCCAAAAATTGAATTTTTTTAAGTTTTTAACTGAGTATGCAGATTTATTAACCTACTAAAAACTAGCATAGAACCGCTTTCCGAATGAAGATTAATGCATTTTTGGCTTAGTTATGCGATTTTTAAATCTTGATATGTCGAAAAAATTCTCATAAAAAAATATCGAAAAATGTACTAAAAAATGGTATTTTACTTTTATTCAGAAGATTATAAAATAGTGAAGAAGTCATTTGCGACCCCATAAATCATATATATTCTTGATCAGCATCAACAGCAGAATCGATCTAGCCATCTCCGGCAAAAAAACAAAATTTTCAAAAATATTCGATTTTTCGAAAAAAAAGAAAGGGGTTACATCATTAAAATTTGCAAAAATTGGCCAAAAATTGAATTTTTTTAAGTTTTTAACTGAGTATGCAGATTTATTAACCTACTAAAAACTAGCATAGAACCGCTTTCCGAATGAAGATTAATGCATTTTTGGCTTAGTTATGCGATTTTTAAATCTTGATTTGTCGAAAAAAATCGCATATACAAATATCGAAAAATGTACTAAAAAATGGTATTTTACTTTCATTCAGAAGCTTATAAAATAGTGAAGGAGTCATTTCCGACCCCATAAATCATATATAATCTTGATCAGCATCAACAGCAGAATCGATCTAGCCATCTCCGGCAAAAAAACAAAATTTTCAAAATTATTAGATTTTTTCAAAAAAAGGAAAATTTGCAAAAATTGAATTTTTTTAAGTTTTTAACTGAGTACGCAGATTTATTAACCTACTAAAAACTAGCATAGAACCGCTTTCCGAATGAAGATTAATGCATTTTTGGCTTAGTTATGCGATTTTTAAATCTTGATTTGTCGAAAAAAATCGCATATACAAATATCGAAAAATGTACTAAAAAATGGTATTTTACTTTCATTCAGAAGCTTATAAAATAGTGAAGGAGTCATTTCCGACCCCATAAATCATATATAATCTTGATCAGCATCAACAGCAGAATCGATCTAGCCATCTCCGGCAAAAAAACAAAATTTTCAAAATTATTAGATTTTTTCAAAAAAAGGAAAATTTGCAAAAATTGAATTTTTTTAAGTTTTTAACTGAGTACGCAGATTTATTAACCTACTAAAAACTAGCATAGAACCGCTTTCCGAATGAAGATTAATGCATTTTTGGCTTAGTTATGCGATTTTTAAATCTTGATTTGTCGAAAAAAATCGCATATACAAATATCGAAAAATGTACTAAAAAATGGTATTTTACTTTTATTCAGAAGCTTATAAAATAGTGAAGGAGTCATTTCCGACCCCATAAATCATATATATTTTTGATCAGCATCAACAGCAGAATCGATCTAGCCATCTCCGGCAAAAAAACAAAATTTTCAAAAATATTCGATTTTTCGAAAAAAAAGAAAGGGGTTACATCATTAAAATTTGCAAAAATTGGCCAAAAATTGAATTTTTTTAAGTTTTTAACTGAGTATGCAGATTTATTAACCTACTAAAAACTAGCATAGAACCGCTTTCCGAATTAAAATTAATGCATTTAATGCATAATGTACTAAAAAATGGTATTTTACTTTCATTCAGAAGCTTATAAAATAGTGAAGGAGTCATTTCCGACCCTATAAATCATATATATTCTTGATCAGCATCAACAGCAGAATCGATCTAGCCATCTCCGGCAAAAAAACAAAATTTTCAAAAATATTAAATTTTTCGAAAAAAAAGAAAGGGGTTACATCATTAAAATTTGCAAAAATTGGCCAAAAATTGAATTTTTTTAAGTTTTTAACTGAGTATGCAGATTTATTAACCTACTAAAAACTAGCATAGAACCGCTTTCCGAATGAAGATTAATGCATTTTTGGCTTAGTTATGCGATTTTTAAATCTTGATTTGTCGAAAAAAATCGCATATACAAATATCGAAAAATGTACTAAAAAATGGTATTTTACTTTTATTCAGAAGATTATAAAATAGCGAAGAAGTCATTTCCGACCCCATAAATCATATATATTCTTGATCAGCATCAACAGCAGAATCGATCTAGCCATCTCCGGCAAAAAAACAAAATTTTCAAAATTATTAGATTTTTTCAAAAAAAGGAAAATTTGCAAAAATTGAATTTTTTTAAGTTTTTAACTGAGTACGCAGATTTATTAACCTACTAAAAACTAGCATAGAACCGCTTTCCGAATGAAGATTAATGCATTTTTGGCTTAGTTATGCGATTTTTAAATCTTGATTTGTCGAAAAAAATCGCATATACAAATATCGAAAAATGTACTAAAAAATGGTATTTTACTTTTATTCAGAAGATTATAAAATAGCGAAGAAGTCATTTCCGACCCCATAAATCATATATATTCTTGATCAGCATCAACAGCAGAATCGATCTAGCCATCTCCGGCAAAAAAACAAAATTTTCAAAATTATTAGATTTTTTCAAAAAAAGGAAAATTTGCAAAAATTGAATTTTTTTAAGTTTTTAACTGAGTACGCAGATTTATTAACCTACTAAAAACTAGCATAGAACCGCTTTCCGAATGAAGATTAATGCATTTTTGGCTTAGTTATGCGATTTTTAAATCTTGATTTGTCGAAAAAAATCGCATATACAAATATCGAAAAATGTACTAAAAAATGGTATTTTACTTTTATTCAGAAGCTTATAAAATAGTGAAGGAGTCATTTCCGACCCCATAAATCATATATATTTTTGATCAGCATCAACAGCAGAATCGATCTAGCCATCTCCGGCAAAAAAACAAAATTTTCAAAAATATTCGATTTTTCGAAAAAAAAGAAAGGGGTTACATCATTAAAATTTGCAAAAATTGGCCAAAAATTGAATTTTTTTAAGTTTTTAACTGAGTATGCAGATTTATTAACCTACTAAAAACTAGCATAGAACCGCTTTCCGAATTAAAATTAATGCATTTAATGCATAATGTACTAAAAAATGGTATTTTACTTTCATTCAGAAGCTTATAAAATAGTGAAGGAGTCATTTCCGACCCTATAAATCATATATATTCTTGATCAGCATCAACAGCAGAATCGATCTAGCCATCTCCGGCAAAAAAACAAAATTTTCAAAAATATTAAATTTTTCGAAAAAAAAAGAAAGGGGTTACATCATTAAAATTTGCAAAAATTGGCCAAAAATTGAATTTTTTTAAGTTTTTAACTGAGTATGCAGATTTATTAACCTACTAAAAACTAGCATAGAACCGCTTTCCGAATGAAGATTAATGCATTTTTGGCTTAGTTATGCGATTTTTAAATCTTGATTTGTCGAAAAAAATCGCATATACAAATATCGAAAAATGTACTAAAAAATGGTATTTTACTTTTATTCAGAAACTTATAAAATAGTGAAGGAGTCATTTCCGACCCCATAAATCATATATATTCTTGATCAGCATCAACAGTAGAATCGATCTAGCCATCTCCGGCAAAAAAACAAAATTTTCAAAAATATTCGAATTTTTCAAAAAAAGGAAAGGGGTTACATCATTAAAATTTGCAAAAATTGGCCAAAAATTGAATTTTTTTAAGTTTTTAACTGAGTATGCAGATTTATTAACCTACTAAAAACTAGCATAGAACCGCTTTCCGAATGAAGATTAATGCATTTTTGGCTTAGTTATGCGATTTTTAAATCTTGATTTGTCGAAAAAAATCGCATATACAAATATCGAAAAATGTACTAAAAAATGGTATTTTACTTTCATTCAGAAGCTTATAAAATAGTGAAGGAGTCATTTCCGACCCCATAAATCATATATATTCTTGATCAGCATCAACAGCAGAATCGATCTAGCCATCTCCGGCAAAAAAACAAAATTTTCAAAAATATTCGATTTTTCGAAAAAAAAGAAAGGGGTTACATCATTAAAATTTGCAAAAATTGGCCAAAAATTGAATTTTTTTAAGTTTTTAACTGAGTATGCAGATTTATTAACCTACTAAAAACTAGCATAGAACCGCTTTCCGAATGAAGATTAATGCATTTTTGGCTTAGTTATGCGATTTTTAAATCTTGATTTGTCGAAAAAAATCGCATATATAAATATCGAAAAATGTACTAAAAAATGGTATTTTACTTTTATTCAGAAGATTATAAAATAGCGAAGAAGTCATTTCCGACCCCATAAATCATATATATTCTTGATCAGCATCAACAGCAGAATCGATCTAGCCATCTCCGGCAAAAAAACAAAATTTTCAAAATTATTAGATTTTTTCAAAAAAAGGAAAATTTGCAAAAATTGAATTTTTTTAAGTTTTTAACTGAGTACGCAGATTTATTAACCTACTAAAAACTAGCATAGAACCGCTTTCCGAATGAAGATTAATGCATTTTTGGCTTAGTTATGCGATTTTTAAATCTTGATTTGTCGAAAAAAATCGCATATACAAATATCGAAAAATGTACTAAAAAATGGTATTTTACTTTTATTCAGAAGCTTATAAAATAGTGAAGGAGTCATTTCCGACCCCATAAATCATATATATTTTTGATCAGCATCAACAGCAGAATCGATCTAGCCATCTCCGGCAAAAAAACAAAATTTTCAAAAATATTCGATTTTTCGAAAAAAAAGAAAGGGGTTACATCATTAAAATTTGCAAAAATTGGCCAAAAATTGAATTTTTTAAGTTTTTAACTGAGTATGCAGATTTATTAACCTACTAAAAACTAGCATAGAACCGCTTTCCGAATGAAGATTAATGCATTTTTGGCTTAGTTATGCGATTTTTAAATCTTGATTTGTCGAAAAAAATCGCATATACAAATATCGAAAAATGTACTAAAAAATGGTATTTTACTTTTATTCAGAAACTTATAAAATAGTGAAGGAGTCATTTCCGACCCCATAAATCATATATATTCTTGATCAGCATCAACAGTAGAATCGATCTAGCCATCTCCGGCAAAAAAACAAAATTTTCAAAAATATTCGAATTTTTCAAAAAAAGGAAAGGGGTTACATCATTAAAATTTGCAAAAATTGGCCAAAAATTGAATTTTTTTAAGTTTTAAACTGAGTATGCAGATTTATTAACCTACTAAAAACTAGCATAGAACCGCTTTCCGAATTAAAATTAATGCATTTTTGGCTTAGTTATGAGATTTTTAAATCTTGATATGTCGAAAAAATTCTGATAAAAAAATATCGAAAAATGTACTAAAAAATGGTATTTTACTTTTATTCAGAAGATTATAAAATAGTGAAGGAGTCATTTCCGACCCTATAAATCATATATATTCTTGATCTGCATCAACAGCCGAGTCGATTAAGCTATGTCCGGGAAAAATGTATTTTTTTCAAAATTTTGAACATTTTATAAGGGGTTACATCATTAAAATTGTCAAAAATTGATAAAAATTTGAATTTTTTGGAATTTTAAATAGAGTATGCAGATTTATTAACCAAATAAAAACTAACATAGGAAAGCTTTCCGAATTGAAATTAACGCTGTTTTGGCTAAGTTATGAGTTTTTTAAAATTCGATTTGTCAACAAAATTTGATATAAAAATATAGATAAATATCGGCTAAAAAAGGTTTTATAATTTCAGTCAGAAGCGCAAAATTCGGTGAAGGAGTCATTTCCGACCCTATAAATCATATATATTCTTGATCAGCATCAACAGCAGAATCGATCTAGCCATCTCCGGCAAAAAAACAAAATTTTCAAAAATATTAGATTTTTCGAAAAAAAAGAAAGGGGTTACATCATTAAAATTTGCAAAAATTGGCCAAAAATTGAATTTTTTTAAGTTTTTAACTGAGTATGCAGATTTATTAACCTACTAAAAACTAGCATAGAACCGCTTTCCGAATGAAGATTAATGCATTTTTGGCTTAGTTATGCGATTTTTAAATCTTGATTTGTCGAAAAAAATCGCATATACAAATATCGAAAAATGTACTAAAAAATGGTATTTTACTTTCATTCAGAAGCTTATAAAATAGTGAAGGAGTCATTTCCGACCCTATAAATCATATATATTCTTGATCAGCATCAACAGCAGAATCGATCTAGCCATCTCCGGCAAAAAAACAAAATTTTCAAAAATATTCGATTTTTCGAAAAAAAAGAAAGGGGTTACATCATTAAAATTTGCAAAAATTGGCCAAAAATTGAATTTTTTTAAGTTTTTAACTGAGTATGCAGATTTATTAACCTACTAAAAACTAGCATAGAACCGCTTTCCGAATGAAGATTAATGCATTTTTGGCTTAGTTATGCGATTTTTAAATCTTGATTTGTCGAAAATAATCGCATATACAAATATCGAAAAATGTACTAAAAAATGGTATTTTACTTTTATTCAGAAGCTTATAAAATAGTGAAGGAGTCATTTCCGACCCCATAAATCATATATATTCTTGATCAGCATCAACAGTAGAATCGATCTAGCCATCTCCGGCAAAAAAACAAAATTTTCAAAAATATTCGAATTTTTCAAAAAAAGGAAAGGGGTTTCATCATTAAAATTTGCAAAAATTGGCCAAAAATTGAATTTTTTTAAGTTTTTAACTGAGTATGCAGATTTATTAACCTACTAAAAACTAGCATAGAACCGCTTTCCGAATGAAGATTAATGCATTTTTGGCTTAGTTATGCGATTTTTAAATCTTGATTTGTCGAAAAAAATCGCATATACAAATATCGAAAAATGTACTAAAAAATGGTATTTTACTTTCATTCAGAAGCTTATAAAATAGTGAAGGAGTCATTTCCGACCCCATAAATCATATATAATCTTGATCAGCATCAACAGCAGAATCGATCTAGCCATCTCCGGCAAAAAAACAAAATTTTCAAAAATATTAGATTTTTTCAAAAAAAGGAAAGGGGTTACATCATTAAAATTTGCAAAAATTGAATTTTTTTTTAGTTTTTAACTGAGTACGCAGATTTATTAACCTACTAAAAACTAGCATAGAACCGCTTTCCGAATTAAAATTAATGCATTTTTGGCTTAGTTATGAGATTTTTAAATCTTGATATGTCGAAAAAATTCTCATAAAAAAATATCGAAAAATGTACTAAAAAATGGTATTTTACTTTCATTCAGAAGCTTATAAAATAGTGAAGGAGTCATTTCCGACCCTATAAATCATATATATTCTTGATCAGCATCAACAGCAGAATCGATCTAGCCATCTCCGGCAAAAAAACAAAATTTTCAAAAATATTCGATTTTTCGAAAAAAAAAGAAAGGGGTTACATCATTAAAATTTGCAAAAATTGGCCAAAAATTGAATTTTTTTAAGTTTTTAACTGAGTATGCAGATTTATTAACCTACTAAAAACTAGCATAGAACCGCTTTCCGAATGAAGATTAATGCATTTTTGGCTTAGTTATGCGATTTTTAAATCTTGATTTGTCGAAAAAATTCTGATAAAAAAATATCGAAAAATGTACTAAAAAATGGTATTTTACTTTTATTCAGAAGATTATAAAATAGTGAAGGAGTCATTTCCGACCCTATAAATCATATATATTCTTGATCTGCATCAACAGCCGAGTCGATTAAGCTATGTCCGGGAAAAATGTATTTTTTTCAAAATTTTGAACATTTTATAAGGGGTTACATCATTAAAATTGTCAAAAATTGATAAAAATTTGAATTTTTTGGAATTTTAAATAGAGTATGCAGATTTATTAACCAAATAAAAACTAACATAGGAAAGCTTTCCGAATTGAAATTAACGCTGTTTTGGCTAAGTTATGAGTTTTTTAAAATTCGATTTGTCAACAAAATTTGATATAAAAATATAGATAAATATCGGCTAAAAAAGGTTTTATAATTTCAGTCAGAAGCGCAAAATTCGGTGAAGGAGTCATTTCCGACCCTATAAATCATATATATTCTTGATCAGCATCAACAGCAGAATCGATCTAGCCATCTCCGGCAAAAAAACAAAATTTTCAAAAATATTAGATTTTTCGAAAAAAAAGAAAGGGGTTACATCATTAAAATTTGCAAAAATTGGCCAAAAATTGAATTTTTTTTTAGTTTTTAACTGAGTACGCAGATTTATTAACCTACTAAAAACTAGCATAGAACCGCTTTCCGAATTAAAATTAATGCATTTTTGGCTTAGTTATGAGATTTTTAAATCTTGATATGTCGAAAAAATTCTCATAAAAAAATATCGAAAAATGTACTAAAAAATGGTATTTTACTTTCATTCAGAAGCTTATAAAATAGTGAAGGAGTCATTTCCGACCCTATAAATCATATATATTCTTGATCAGCATCAACAGCAGAATCGATCTAGCCATCTCCGGCAAAAAAACAAAATTTTCAAAAATATTCGATTTTTCGAAAAAAAAAGAAAGGGGTTACATCATTAAAATTTGCAAAAATTGGCCAAAAATTGAATTTTTTTAAGTTTTTAACTGAGTATGCAGATTTATTAACCTACTAAAAACTAGCATAGAACCGCTTTCCGAATGAAGATTAATGCATTTTTGGCTTAGTTATGCGATTTTTAAATCTTGATTTGTCGAAAAAATTCTGATAAAAAAATATCGAAAAATGTACTAAAAAATGGTATTTTACTTTTATTCAGAAGATTATAAAATAGTGAAGGAGTCATTTCCGACCCTATAAATCATATATATTCTTGATCTGCATCAACAGCCGAGTCGATTAAGCTATGTCCGGGAAAAATGTATTTTTTTCAAAATTTTGAACATTTTATAAGGGGTTACATCATTAAAATTGTCAAAAATTGATAAAAATTTGAATTTTTTGGAATTTTAAATAGAGTATGCAGATTTATTAACCAAATAAAAACTAACATAGGAAAGCTTTCCGAATTGAAATTAACGCTGTTTTGGCTAAGTTATGAGTTTTTTAAAATTCGATTTGTCAACAAAATTTGATATAAAAATATAGATAAATATCGGCTAAAAAAGGTTTTATAATTTCAGTCAGAAGCGCAAAATTCGGTGAAGGAGTCATTTCCGACCCTATAAATCATATATATTCTTGATCAGCATCAACAGCAGAATCGATCTAGCCATCTCCGGCAAAAAAACAAAATTTTCAAAAATATTAGATTTTTCGAAAAAAAAGAAAGGGGTTACATCATTAAAATTTGCAAAAATTGGCCAAAAATTGAATTTTTTTAAGTTTTTAACTGAGTATGCAGATTTATTAACCTACTAAAAACTAGCATAGAACCGCTTTCCGAATGAAGATTAATGCATTTTTGGCTTAGTTATGCGATTTTTAAATCTTGATTTGTCGAAAAAAATCGCATATACAAATATCGAAAAATGTACTAAAAAATGGTATTTTACTTTCATTCAGAAGCTTATAAAATAGTGAAGGAGTCATTTCCGACCCTATAAATCATATATATTCTTGATCAGCATCAACAGCAGAATCGATCTAGCCATCTCCGGCAAAAAAACAAAATTTTCAAAAATATTCGATTTTTCGAAAAAAAAAGAAAGGGGTTACATCATTAAAATTTGCAAAAATTGGCCAAAAATTGAATTTTTTTAAGTTTTTAACTGAGTATGCAGATTTATTAACCTACTAAAAACTAGCATAGAACCGCTTTCCGAATGAAGATTAATGCATTTTTGGCTTAGTTATGCGATTTTTAAATCTTGATTTGTCGAAAATAATCGCATATACAAATATCGAAAAATGTACTAAAAAATGGTATTTTACTTTTATTCAGAAGCTTATAAAATAGTGAAGGAGTCATTTCCGACCCCATAAATCATATATATTCTTGATCAGCATCAACAGCAGAATCGATCTAGCCATCTCCGGCAAAAAAACAAAATTTTCAAAAATATTCGATTTTTCGAAAAAAAAAGAAAGGGGTTACATCATTAAAATTTGCAAAAATTGGCCAAAAATTGAATTTTTTTAAGTTTTAAACTGAGTATGCAGATTTATTAACCTACTAAAAACTAGCATAGAACCGCTTTCCGAATTAAAATTAATGCATTTTTGGCTTAGTTATGAGATTTTTAAATCTTGATATGTCGAAAAAATTCTGATAAAAAAATATCGAAAAATGTACTAAAAAATGGTATTTTACTTTTATTCAGAAGATTATAAAATAGTGAAGGAGTCATTTCCGACCCTATAAATCATATATATTCTTGATCTGCATCAACAGCCGAGTCGATTAAGCTATGTCCGGGAAAAATGTATTTTTTTCAAAATTTTGAACATTTTATAAGGGGTTACATCATTAAAATTGTCAAAAATTGATAAAAATTTGAATTTTTTGGAATTTTAAATAGAGTATGCAGATTTATTAACCAAATAAAAACTAACATAGGAAAGCTTTCCGAATTGAAATTAACGCTGTTTTGGCTAAGTTATGAGTTTTTTAAAATTCGATTTGTCAACAAAATTTGATATAAAAATATAGATAAATATCGGCTAAAAAAGGTTTTATAATTTCAGTCAGAAGCGCAAAATTCGGTGAAGGAGTCATTTCCGACCCTATAAATCATATATATTCTTGATCAGCATCAACAGCAGAATCGATCTAGCCATCTCCGGCAAAAAAACAAAATTTTCAAAAATATTAGATTTTTCGAAAAAAAAGAAAGGGGTTACATCATTAAAATTTGCAAAAATTGGCCAAAAATTGAATTTTTTTAAGTTTTTAACTGAGTATGCAGATTTATTAACCTACTAAAAACTAGCATAGAACCGCTTTCCGAATGAAGATTAATGCATTTTTGGCTTAGTTATGCGATTTTTAAATCTTGATTTGTCGAAAAAAATCGCATATACAAATATCGAAAAATGTACTAAAAAATGGTATTTTACTTTCATTCAGAAGCTTATAAAATAGTGAAGGAGTCATTTCCGACCCTATAAATCATATATATTCTTGATCAGCATCAACAGCAGAATCGATCTAGCCATCTCCGGCAAAAAAACAAAATTTTCAAAAATATTCGATTTTTCGAAAAAAAAAGAAAGGGGTTACATCATTAAAATTTGCAAAAATTGGCCAAAAATTGAATTTTTTTAAGTTTTTAACTGAGTATGCAGATTTATTAACCTACTAAAAACTAGCATAGAACCGCTTTCCGAATGAAGATTAATGCATTTTTGGCTTAGTTATGCGATTTTTAAATCTTGATTTGTCGAAAATAATCGCATATACAAATATCGAAAAATGTACTAAAAAATGGTATTTTACTTTTATTCAGAAGCTTATAAAATAGTGAAGGAGTCATTTCCGACCCCATAAATCATATATATTCTTGATCAGCATCAACAGTAGAATCGATCTAGCCATCTCCGGCAAAAAAACAAAATTTTCAAAAATATTCGAATTTTTCAAAAAAAGGAAAGGGGTTTCATCATTAAAATTTGCAAAAATTGGCCAAAAATTGAATTTTTTTAAGTTTTTAACTGAGTATGCAGATTTATTAACCTACTAAAAACTAGCATAGAACCGCTTTCCGAATGAAGATTAATGCATTTTTGGCTTAGTTATGCGATTTTTAAATCTTGATTTGTCGAAAAAAATCGCATATACAAATATCGAAAAATGTACTAAAAAATGGTATTTTACTTTCATTCAGAAGCTTATAAAATAGTGAAGGAGTCATTTCCGACCCCATAAATCATATATAATCTTGATCAGCATCAACAGCAGAATCGATCTAGCCATCTCCGGCAAAAAAACAAAATTTTCAAAAATATTAGATTTTTTCAAAAAAAGGAAAGGGGTTACATCATTAAAATTTGCAAAAATTGAATTTTTTTTTAGTTTTTAACTGAGTACGCAGATTTATTAACCTACTAAAAACTAGCATAGAACCGCTTTCCGAATTAAAATTAATGCATTTTTGGCTTAGTTATGAGATTTTTAAATCTTGATATGTCGAAAAAATTCTCATAAAAAAATATCGAAAAATGTACTAAAAAATGGTATTTTACTTTCATTCAGAAGCTTATAAAATAGTGAAGGAGTCATTTCCGACCCTATAAATCATATATATTCTTGATCAGCATCAACAGCAGAATCGATCTAGCCATCTCCGGCAAAAAAACAAAATTTTCAAAAATATTCGATTTTTCGAAAAAAAAAGAAAGGGGTTACATCATTAAAATTTGCAAAAATTGGCCAAAAATTGAATTTTTTTAAGTTTTTAACTGAGTATGCAGATTTATTAACCTACTAAAAACTAGCATAGAACCGCTTTCCGAATGAAGATTAATGCATTTTTGGCTTAGTTATGCGATTTTTAAATCTTGATTTGTCGAAAATAATCGCATATACAAATATCGAAAAATGTACTAAAAAATGGTATTTTACTTTTATTCAGAAGCTTATAAAATAGTGAAGGAGTCATTTCCGACCCCATAAATCATATATATTCTTGATCAGCATCAACAGTAGAATCGATCTAGCCATCTCCGGCAAAAAAACAAAATTTTCAAAAATATTCGAATTTTTCAAAAAAAGGAAAGGGGTTTCATCATTAAAATTTGCAAAAATTGGCCAAAAATTGAATTTTTTTAAGTTTTTAACTGAGTATGCAGATTTATTAACCTACTAAAAACTAGCATAGAACCGCTTTCCGAATGAAGATTAATGCATTTTTGGCTTAGTTATGCGATTTTTAAATCTTGATTTGTCGAAAAAATCGCATATACAAATATCGAAAAATGTACTAAAAAATGGTATTTTACTTTCATTCAGAAGCTTATAAAATAGTGAAGGAGTCATTTCCGACCCCATAAATCATATATAATCTTGATCAGCATCAACAGCAGAATCGATCTAGCCATCTCCGGCAAAAAAACAAAATTTTCAAAAATATTAGATTTTTTCAAAAAAAGGAAAGGGGTTACATCATTAAAATTTGCAAAAATTGAATTTTTTTTTAGTTTTTAACTGAGTACGCAGATTTATTAACCTACTAAAAACTAGCATAGAACCGCTTTCCGAATTAAAATTAATGCATTTTTGGCTTAGTTATGAGATTTTTAAATCTTGATATGTCGAAAAAATTCTCATAAAAAAATATCGAAAAATGTACTAAAAAATGGTATTTTACTTTTATTCAGAAGATTATAAAATAGTGAAGAAGTCATTTCCGACCCCATAAATCATATATATTCTTGATCAGCATCAACAGCAGAATCGATCTAGCCATCTCCGGCAAAAAAACAAAATTTTCAAAAATATTCGATTTTTCGAAAAAAAAGAAAGGGGTTAAAATCATTAAAATTTGCAAAAATTGGCAAAAAATTGAATTTTTTTAAGTTTTTAACTGAGTATGCAGATTTATTAACCTACTAAAAACTAGCATAGAACCGCTTTCCGAATGAAGATTAATGCATTTTTGGCTTAGTTATGCGATTTTTAAATCTTGATTTGTCGAAAAAAATCGCATATACAAATATCGAAAAATGTACTAAAAAATGGTATTTTACTTTTATTCAGAAGATTATAAAATAGTGAAGGAGTCATTTCCGACCCCATAAATCATATATATTCTTGATCAGCATCAAAAGCAGAATCGATCTAGCTATCTCCGGCAAAAAAACAAATTTTTCAAAAATATTCGATTTTTTCAAAAAAAGGAAAGGGGTTACATCATTAAAATTTGCAAAAATTGATAAAAATTTGAATTTTTTGGAATTTTAAATAGAGTATGCAGATTTATTTACCAAATAAAAACTAACATAGGAAAGCTTTCCGAATTGGAATTAACGTTGTTTTGGCTTAGTTATGAGTTTTTTTGCCCTTCTTTTATTTTAGATATAATTTATTTTTATTAAATTAACTTACTTAAAATGTATATACCATTTCCCTCCAATTACCAGGTGCCTTTGTGCCCCCAGTCGGAGCCTCCGTATCCCGGAGGACCTTGAGAATGCCGCCATCAATGCTCTGCGCTCCGAGCGTGCCCGCTCCCTGACTCAGTGTGACTCCTCCTCCACGTCGGAGGGCAGTGTGGCCAACGAATACGACGTATGCCCGCCGAGCAAGTACCGCCAGCCCACTGGCGAGTGCAACAATGTGTCGCACAGGAAGTGGGGTGCCCGCGGAGACATCTTCCAGCGCCTGCTGCCGGCCGACTACGCCGACGGAGTAAGCCAGCCGAGGAGCTCGCGGGGAACCCACGCCCTGCCCGACGCCGAGCTGGTCATCGAGCAGCTGCAGCGCCATGTGGAGAGCGAGCTGCGACATCCCCACATCACTGCCATGCTGCCCGCCTGGGGCCAGCTGCTGGCCAACGACCTGGTTGAGGTGGGGCAGCTACCGATCTCGGGCAGGTGCTGCGAACGCGACTCCGCCGTCAAGGATCCCAGTGAGCTGCAGCAGTGCTTCGTCCGGGCGGGACCCGACTGCAAGGAGTACAAGCGATCCGCGCCTGGATTCGATTCCGAGGCGTGCCAGAAACGTAAGAAATGGAATAGAAAATAAAGATCCTTCGGAGCTAAGAACCTGCTTCCTTTTACAGACACTCGCCAGCAGATGAACATCGCTTCGGGCTACATCGATGGCTCCGGACTATACGGCTCCACGCGTCACGAGTTCGACCAGCTGCGCACCTACATCAGTGGCGGTGTCAAGGTGGAGTCCTGCAAGTTCTGCCAGGTGGCCGGCGCCACCGGAGCTCTGCATCGCGCCCTGCTGCAGCAGCACAACAATATTGGCGAGCAGTTGGCCCACATCAACCCCGAGTGGTCCGAGGAGGACGTGTTCTTGGAGGCCAGGCGCATCATAACGGCCACCATCCAGCACATCACCTACAACGAGTTCCTGCCCCTGGTCCTGGGCCAGGAGACCACCACCGCCAAGGAGGGCCTGCGCCTTATCGCCGAGAAGCATGCCAGCAACTACTCCAGCTCGGTGAGGGGAGGAATCTACAGCGAGTTCGCCGCCGCCGCCATGCCCGCCTTCTGGAGCATGTACCCGCCCGAGATGCTGGCCAAGAAGATGTCCGCCCATGAGCTCCTGTCCATTGCCGCCCTGCAGAAGTCCCTGGTTCCCAGCCAGATCAATGCGGAGGGCTGGTCCGAGCTGGCTTTGGCCGTTCACCGAGGTCGTGACCACGGCGTGGCCTCCTATGTCCATGCTCTGGATCTCTGCGAGCGCCGTTTCGCCGATCAGGGTGCCGCCAATGTCAGCTTCGATGCTCTGAGTCAGCTGTCCAAGATTCCTGAGGAGTACATCACCAATCTGCGTGAAATTTACCAGTGAGTCTTGCTCATACATTATTATTAAAATTGGTTTTAATTGGTTTCCCTCCTTCAGAAACGCTGAGGACATCGATCTGTTGGTGGGCGCCCTTCTCGAGGAGCCCGTGGTAGGCGCCCTCTTTGGACCCACCATTAGCTGCCTGCTGACCCTGCAATTCGAACAGTTGAAGCAGACGGATCGCTTCTGGTACGAGAATGAAATTCCGCCCTCATCCTTCACTCTCGAGCAGCTGAAGAGCATTCGCCAGACCTCGCTATCTGGTCTGCTATGCGGCTCCCACCAAGTGGGCACCGCCCAGTCCAAGGCCTTCATTCTGGAAGATAATTACTTGTGAGTGAGACTCTTAAGCTATTTATAGGGGCAGATCTTCATGTATTCCCTATTCATATTCAGGAACTCGGTTTTGGACTGCGAGCAGCTGCCCAAATTCGACCTGAAGGCCTGGCAGGTGAATCCCGAGGATGAGGTGCATGTGGAGCATGTGGAAGTGGAGCCAGCCACCAAGGAGGCCATTGCCGAGCTGAGTCCCGAACTGATCGAGGCTGCTGTGGAGCGGGCCAAGCAGGAACTGGAGGAACGCAAGCGTTTCGAGTACGAAGTATGGCGCACAAGTAAGTTTTCTAGCAAAGATATTGCCTTATTTTCGGCCAATTCGTAACTTTATTAACAAACCCTTCTCTTTTCCATCACAGAGGGTGGCATCAGTGCCCGCTCCCCTGATGGCACCGCCGCCTCTTTTAGCAAGGCCAACATGGCCGCCCTGAACCTGGCCAACTCCTCGCTGATCTTCGAGCTGACCTCCAATGAGATTGTGAAGACCCTGAACCATATTACGCGGCGCAAGCGTCAGATCTTCAATCCCAACCAGAATGCCTTCAATCGCAACGAACTGACCGATACCCTGCAGACAGTGGACATCAGTGGCCTGCTTGGCGGTGCCCATAAGCCACAGGATGACTGTCCAGAGCCCAACACAGCTTGCGACGCCAACTCACCCTTCCGCACGCTCTCGGGCAGGTGCAACAATCTGAGGAATCCCAACTGGGGCAAGTCGCTGACCACCTTCTCCCGCCTGCTGCCCGCCCAGTACGAGGATGGAATCTCGGCGCCCAGGGTAACCGGCGTGACGGGAACGCAGCTGCCCAACCCGAGGACCATCTCGACCACGATCCACCCGGATATCTCCAACCTGCACACCCGCTACTCCCTGATGGTGATGCAGTTCGCCCAATTCGTCGACCACGACCTGACCCTCACGCCGATCCACAAGGGTTTCCACGAGTCCATTCCCAGCTGCCGTGCCTGCAACTCTCGCCAGACAGTGCATCCCGAGTGCAATCCGTTCCCAGTGCCCGCCGGCGACTTCTACTACCCGGAGGTGAACGTGACCAGCGGCGAGCGCTTCTGTTTCCCGTCGATGAGGTCACTGCCGGGCCAGCAGTCGCTGGGTCCGCGTGACCAGATCAACCAGAACACCCACTTCCTTGACGGCTCCATGGTCTATGGAGAGACGACGTGCCTTTCGAACAAGCTGCGTGGCTTCTCCGGACGCATGAATAGCACCCAGGTGAGGGGCAAGGAGCTGCTTCCGCTGGGACCCCATCCCGAGTGCAAGTCCCGCAACGGTCTGTGCTTCCTCGGCGGCGATGACCGCGCCTCCGAGCAGCCAGGCCTCACCGCCATCCACACAGCCTTCCTGCGCGAGCACAACCGGATTGTCGAGGGACTGCGCGGCGTGAACCCGCACTGGAACGGCGAGCAGCTCTACCACCATGCTCGCAAGATCGTTAGCGCTCAGGTGCAGCACACTGTGTTCAACGAGTTCCTGCCGCGCATCCTCAGCTGGAATGCCGTCAATCTCTATGGTCTGAAACTGCTGCCCCAAGGCTACTACAAGGACTACAATCCGTCTTGCTCGCCCATTGTGTTCAATGAGTTTGCCGCCGCCGCCTTCCGTATCGGCCACTCACTGCTCCGTCCGCACATTCCCCGCCTGAGTGTCCAGCACCAGCCGGTGGATCCGCCACTGCTGCTCCGCGATGGCTTCTTCCGGATGGACAACCTGCTGCAGCCTGGCATCATCGACGAGATCCTGCGCGGCCTGGTGGCCACGCCCATGGAGACCTTGGATCAGTTCATCACCGGCGAGGTGACCAACCATCTGTTCGAGGACCGCAAGATTCCCTTCTCTGGCATCGATCTGATCGCCCTGAATATCCAGAGAGGTGAGTTTCGGCTATGATTAATTATTAATTGAATAATTACTATAATTTACACAATGTTCCGCAGCTCGTGACCACGGCATTCCCTCCTACAATAACTACCGGGCCCTCTGCAACCTGAAACGCGCCACCAACTGGAACGACCTGAGCCGCGAGATCCCCACCGAGGTGATCAATCGCTTCCAGAAGGTCTATGCCAGCGTCGATGACATCGACCTCTTCCCCGGCGCCATGACCGAGCGTCCGCTGCAGGGCGGCCTGGTGGGTCCCACCCTGGCCTGCATCATCGGCATCCAGTTCCGGCAGCTGCGCAAGTGCGATCGCTTCTGGTACGAGAACCAGAACCCGGAGGTCAAGTTCACCGAGGCTCAGCTGGCTGAGATCCGCAAGGTGACCCTGGCCAAGATCGTGTGCGAGAACCTGGAGATCACCGGAGACATGCAGCGAGCTGCCTTCGATTTGCCTAGCAATTTCTTGTGAGTTAAACATACTTTTTGCTAACATTACTTATTATATATTATTTATGAACGACTTATTAATTTCTTGAATTGTTTTCTGCAGGAACCCTCGAGTACCCTGCGCTTCGATGCCACAGATTGACCTGAACGCCTGGCGCGAGAATGTCCAAGGCTGCCAGATCGGCAACCGCAACGTCCGCGTGGGAGACTCTGCCTTCCCTTCGCCCTGCACCAGCTGTGTCTGCTCCGCCGATGGGGTGAGTTATCCGAAAAAAATAGAATAGAATCTAACTTGGCTTGTATCTAATATTCACACCTTTCCTTCTTATCCAGGCACAGTGCGCCTCGCTGCGCATCACCGACTGCGGCCAGCTGATCCGCCAGTGGCCCAAGGAGGCGATCCTACGCGACGAGGTCTGCAACTCGCAGTGCGGCATTTACCTGACCGGCCAGCAGGCCAGCGGCTTCAATCCCCAGCAGCGTCAGGGCCAGGCCCAGCCCCGCGTGACCCGGTCCCGCAACCAGAACCTCTTCAAGTTCCCCGACCTGACTCCCTTCATCGCCTCCCTGTAAACAAAGCATAGATAGGGCTATAACCCACGGATGAGGCAACAGAAGCGATTATAAACAAGATGTACATACGTTTCCTTGATGTTTGATGCTTACCTAAAGACTTGTCCAGTCCACGATCCAGATCTTTACAGATCTCGGTCGCAACTCGAAACTCAACTCCCGGCCCTGTCACCATCAGGCGTTTGCTATCGCCGCCTAGCTAAATTCTGTTCTAGGTTTTCCAATTAGCCTAAGCGAGTCCATATAACTAATAATGCTATATTACAACTAAACATATCACTGTACGATTAATGCATATCGATTTATGTATGTCTAATAAACAATACCACTTAAATAAATGAACATTTCTTCTATCGGGATAGTGGCTTTCGGCTGCTGCATACCATAATAGATCTTAGTCGGGATAACAGATATCAAATATCATCAAAGCAGGATGCATGAGAAACCGGAGATTTGGAAAATTTGTACTGCGCAAAGTCATACTTGGAACCCGATCACGGTAAAAATTGTTCTCCTGACCCCTTTTAAATACCAGGCGAACAGAAAGCGCTACCAACAACCTTGCTCGCCGTACGATTGCCATTTTGCCGTGTTGTGCGTTGGCTAGAGAGGGATAGCTACTGTATACACCGGAAAAGCTTTACTTCGTTGGCTAGAGAGGGACAACTGCTGTATACACCGGAAAAGCATTACTTCGTTGCCTAGAGAGGGACAGCTGCTGTATACACCGGAAAAGCTCTATTGCATTGAAGATAAGCCGTAAGCTCCTGTATAGCACTACCTCGTTGGCGAGGGGGGGATAGCTGCTGTATGCACCGGGATAGCACTCCTTTGTTGGTGAGAGGGAGGCAGCTGCTGTATACTCCATGATGGCTCCGGGAAGAGTGCAGATCTGCTTAATGGCTTCCAGTCGGCCATGCTTAATCGTGGTCTTGAGCTGGGAAGAGTTTTGTGCAGGGTCGATCTTTTCAGCATTCTTGGCCCCTGGTAAATGAAGCCGGAGATTTGATAAATTTGTACTGCGCAAAGTCATATTTGGAACCCGATCACAGTACAAATTGTTCTCCTGACTTGGTTTAAGTACCAGGCAAACAGAAAGCTGTACCAACAACCTTGATCGCCGTATGAATAACAGTTGGCCGTGTTCTTCGTTGGCTAGAGAGGGACAGCTGCTGTATACACCGGAAAAGCATTACTTCGTTGGCTAGAGAGGGACAGCTGCTGTATACACCGGAAAAGCTCTATTGCATTGAAGATAAGCTGTAAGCTCCTGGATAGCATTACTTCGTTGGTAAGAGGGGGGCAGCTGCTGTATACTCCTGGATAGAACAACTTCGTTGGCGAGAGCGGGACAGCTACTGTATACTCCATGATGGCTCCTGGAAGAGTGCAGATCTGCATAATGGCTTCCCGTCGGCCATTCTTATTCTTTGCCTTGAGCTGAGAAGAGTTTTGTGCGGCGTCGATCTTTTCTGCGTTCTGGGCCCCTGGTACATGAAATCGGAAATTTGATAGATTTGTGCTGTGCGAAGTCCATCTTAACGGTTATTATGACTTTTAAATGCTGTATTGTATTTAAAATTTTAAAACCATAAATATTCAATTTTAAAAACGTGTATTCTTTAAGAAATTTGAGAACGGTTTTTTCAGGCTAAACTTTTGAAATACAAACTTGTCACTAATTTTACTGCAGCCGTGTTGCACTTTTTATAAAATAATGGAAAGCAACTTTTAATTTGGATAGTTTTTTCTTGCTTTATTTAGTTTTGCCTTTTTTGCGAATGTGGTCCATTTACAGCAAATATTTTGTGTATTTTATATAGGTTCTCCTCTATAGAATATAATGCCGACAATAAATAACAAAACTCACAAAGTGTAATTTAATCTAAAAGACGGATTATTATATGCATTGTATTTATATATATTTAGTACGGTATCCGACGAATACATGTACGAGCACACAGAACGTTGGACGCGCTGCTGATCTCCGCCCCGGGACTGTTCCCAACGATGCTCTGGGTGTGTTTGCATACATCGGGCCAGTCCAGGAGGCCATCGAGTACACATGTATGGTTTGGATACAAATACGCTTTTTACTATCGCATAAACATTATTATTACAAATATTTAAATTCGAAAAGAGCGCCGGGAGGGGGAATTATTAAAGTGCTTAGTTTTAGTTTTGTTTTCTGGTGTATTAAGGTTGTTGTGATTACTATGATTACTATGACCGCGATCGGTTTCGACTTCGACTTCGATTTCGGTTAAACATCATCACTAAGCGGCTGGTTAATGCTACTAAAGTTAGACTTTTGGTACCCATAGAGATAATTTAACTAATGAATAAAGTTAAACAGTGTGCACTCCCGCATTTGCATACTCTCCATCCTTGCAATACTTTTTATCTTTGCTGTGATCCATCGGAGACAAATGACACGACTCTGCCATTTTTTTTTTTTTTGGTACAATTCTTTCCCTTCTACCTGCTTAAATAACTAGAGAATTTGACTTCTTTGCTTTATCATTTATCATGTATGATTTAAGACTAAAATACAATACAGACACACACAGATCAAGGATGTATATACGAATTACGATTTACATAACGTTTATAGGAATCTTTCTATTTAGTTTTAGTTGTAGGCTATCAACTCATGGTATTTGTTTTCCCATTGTTCAATAGATACTGTTGCTCCAAGTGAATTTGTTTATATACAAGATGAGAGTGTGTGGGGTGGATATAACTATATGTACATATATTGAAGATATGCTGATGTGGTCCTGGTCTCAGAACTGTTTTTAACTACTTTTGGAGCTTTGAAAGCATTTTCTTAGCTGCCCAAATACATGCCTTGTAACCTATTGTAATTGCATACGTCTGGGCTCTACCCACATCAGATTTTGGGATGTATCTATTTGTCGGCCGTCAATGCCGTGGCCGCGGTGCCATTACTATTGGTCTCCGAGTGACGACGCGCCAGCAAATGATGGTGATGATGATGATGGTGGTGGTGCTGATGCTGGTGCTGGTAACCGCCGCCAAAGGGCAACCCGTTCTGGCCTCCTCCTCCGTTGGCAAAGGTCGGCATTCCATCGAGATTTCCAATTTTGCCCACAATTTTTGGTATCCTATCACTGTCCGTCGCCAGCAGCGGCGTGGCCAGGCTGATGAGCCCGCTGCCGCCGATGCTGGCGCTGCCAATCCCGATCCCCATTCCGATCCCATGGTTTTGATTCGAGTGATGATGATGATGATGCGAGTGGCTGTGGCTGTGACTATGACTGTGCTGATGCTGATGGTGATGGTGGTTGATCACGGGCGTGCTCTTGCAGAGGATGCCACCAGGCGCGGCGGTTCCATTCTTGCTGTTCAGCTCCAGTTCCTGGGCGCCCCTCAGCGAGCTGGTCTTCCTCACCTGCAGGCCGCTCCGCGAGTGGTCGCAGCTCTTGCACCGCTGCTTTTGGCCCTGACTTAGAGACGAGGCCGTATTGGAGGTCTGCCGCTGCAGGGCATTCACCACTAGCTTGGCCTGCAGCGTCTTCGAGGGTGACACCGGAGTGCTGTCGTCCTCGCCAGTGGGCGGCGGCGTGGACAGCCTGCTGGAGGCGGTTGAGGAGGAGCAGCTGGAGGAAGGTGAGAAGCTGCAAATGGAGGCCACCTCGAGTCCGTTCCGCTGCTGCTCCGCATCATCATCAACATCATCACGCTCACTGGACTGGGTGCTGGTGAAATGAGAAGCGACGGCAATGTGGTTATTAGTAGAGCTGCTGCTGTGGGCCAAGTTTCCGTTGCCATTTACGCTTGCTTGCTCAGCATCCTCAGGAGCATCCACTTCCGGCGCTCCGGCCACATTATCATCACTCGCCATGGCCCTGCAGTCACCGTTCGATATCACAATTTGCTGCTGCTGCTGCTGCTGCTGCTGTTCTTGTTCCTGACTAGTTTTGGTTTTCACAACTTCGGCCAAGTCGATCCAATGGCCACGATTATCGCGCACGCCCTCGACAAGCGGCTCCAGTTTGTCCGAGAGAGTGGCAAAGGCCTGACATAGTTACAAGGAAGCATTATTATTCACATTTTCAATAGGAAATTCTCGAAGAACTCACCTCATAGATGGGCAAGCAAATGGAGTCGATGAAATTCACTTGCATCATGGGCAGCTCATCCTCCTTTTCGCGGTTCATGATATCCTTTTTAAAAAGAGAAATAAATATAAATTAAGCAAAACATTATGGGAGCAGACTCGCACTCACAATAGGAGTTATGTTGAGCTCCTGCTTCTCCATGTCGCCCTGCTCGAAGAACTCGGAGCTGACCAGGTCGGCCACCCGCTTCTCGATCTCCCACGGCTTCGTGATGGCCGACAAATCACAGACAGTCATACTCATGGCCCGCAGCAAGGCGCGCGGCTCCTCGGCCACCCAGTGGCTCACCGGCTGCTGGACGCTCTCCAGGAAGGGGCCTCGTTTCCTGTAGAAAAAAGATTTCGAGAATTATATGGTTTTATTTCAGAAAAGAGATGTAATGAAACCCACTTGAAGTACACCGCCAAATCGGTGGACAAGATGGCATCTTCCAATACCCTGATGACCCGACAATAGTCATCGGAGGATAGGTTGGCCAGGATCTGGTTGCCAGGACTATTCAAGATCATCAGGCACTGATCGAAGTGATGATGCTCCATGGTAGACGTGGAGTAAAGCTGCGCTAAGGGCGACGAGGCTCTAAAAAATTATATTTATTAACTATATAATTTTATTAGTTAAATATTGCTACCCACTTGATTTGGAAGGAGTTGTTCGTCCCTCGATGGTCGAGATCATGGCAGAGGCAGCCTATAATCAGCGCCAGGCATTCAATTTCCCCAAAGATCTTCCACCATTGCGTGGTCTATTAAATAGACGTGACACCAATATTATAAATATAATCATTCTTGAAGTTAATAAATAAGGCATACTTACCGTTAGAATGGCAAACATCATTTGGGCCACATTGAAGGCATGTCGCCAGTTGTGGTAGGTGACATTCCGATAGTTCTTCTTGACACTCAGTAGCCAGCGGCACAGGACTTCGTAGTCAATGTGAAAGCGTTCCACAAAGTCCAGATCCAGGAACATACGCAGACACGCCTTGAGTAATCATCGTATATTAGTTATTGTTTAATATTTATTTGGTTAATCAAGCATACCTTTAGTGTATCATCGTCTTCAAAGTGGATGTCATCGAACTTAAAGTCGTGCAAACGGAAGTGGACAGCCGAAGGTACTCGTAGACGCTAAAAATGTAGAAGAGGAAAAATATAGATTAAGTACCAATTTAATTATTAAATTCTTTTTAGTATTTACTCAATAAAGACTGAAAATCAGGATGAATTTTAACTCAAACTCACTTAGAAACCACCTCTTAACAAAAAACCCGCACGTGTTCCACATCA
Organism: Drosophila bunnanda; assembly: GCA_035046265.1. Classification (NCBI taxonomy): domain Eukaryota; kingdom Metazoa; phylum Arthropoda; class Insecta; order Diptera; family Drosophilidae; genus Drosophila; species Drosophila bunnanda. The sequence goes on along the minus strand of JAWNOB010000076.1, from coordinate 5,713,174 downwards.
AGACTTTTCCAAATTGATTAAGAATTATAAAAAAAGGAGGAAACCAAAATCCCTCAACTGGACCTTCATCTGTTTGCTGTCAGCGAATGTTAATGGCGTTATATTAGCCACCAAAGCTGAGAAGTTTATCAAGAATTTCTGACGGAAAAAAGGGTTTATTCGTCACAGCCTCTGGATGCCATAATCGCGTGTCTCGGTCTCCCCCTGCTGAAGTAAAGCCTAGTGCGGCATAATTTTAATTAAAATTAATAACCCAACATCTTTGTCTGGCTGACAGCCCGACAGGCGGTCATAATTTTCCCAGCATAATTACAGAGTGAGTGTCCGGCGACGGAGGACAGGGAACTCGTCCGAGTCCCACAAATGCCCCTACGTTCTCCAAGTAGAAAAGTTTCCTTTTTTGTCATACTTTTGTGCGAACAAACTAATTACAACTGTCAACACGTTGGCCTCGCAGGAGGGGGACTGGGGTTGGTTTAAGGGCTGACAGCTTGTTGCTGCCGCTGTTTCTGCTACTGTCACACAGAAGTAATGCGGGAATAAAAAGCATGAGGCCAGCCCAGACAATGCAACAGGGAAGTCCAAGTGGACGTGGCAAGGGCGAGCCGGAGTGCGGCTCCTCCGCCAGGACACATTAATTTATGGCAGACAACCTCTTGGCCTCTGGCAAATTAAGTGAGTGCAAATAAAATTAAGCATTTCACTGGCCTCCTCCGACCAAACGGCCCCCGGGAGGGCACTTTAATCTGGACAGGGGACTCACCCGCAGCCGGTGTGCCTCGTCCATGGTGGCGGATGCATGGTAGCTGAGCACCTCCAGGGTGACGCTCTGCTTGGCCATCGCCACGATGGCCTTCTCGTACATGTGCGTGTTGTGAATGCCCATTCCGCAGAAGATGGCAAATGCCTCCACAAAATTCTCGTCGTTCTTGGTGAAGTCCTACGGGAAACCGATACAAAATTTTACTTTAAAATGTGTGCAAAATTATTTGGCAAAATTATTACAGAAACTATCGAGTGCTGTAATGATTCTGTAATATTTTTTGGAATACCTACCAACTCGTTGAACTTGTTGATCAGCTGGATGACTCCTATGATCTGTCCCAGGGAGTTCTTGATGGCCATGCACAGGATGGAGCGGTGCTTGAAGCAGGAGCTCTCGTCCACACTTGCGTCGAAGCGATCGTCCTCGTAGGCGTTGGGAACATTCACCGTCTCACCCGTGGTGGCCACGTGGCCCGTGATGCCGATGTTTATGGGAAACCGGGACTCGTACGGACTCGTCCTGGAGGTGGCCTCCTCCTCGCTCAGGTCGTTCGCCTCGAAGTCAAAGACCCGCGAGAAGCTGCCCTTGTCCGCCTCGTGGACCAGCAGGATCTGGACGCGCTGGCACTGGATGAGACTCTGCATGTGGGTGAGGATGCGGAAGACCATGTGCTCGATGGTGCTCTGCTCCTCGAAGATCATGCGGGCCAGGTCGAGGAGGACCTGGTTCCGCTTGATTTCCAGTTGAGATTTCTCATACAGCTGCGCGTTCCGCAGTCCAATGCCGCAGAACTGCAGATACGAGGCAAAGACCTGGGGGTTGCACAGATATAATATAGAGAGAGAAAGGAGGAGAGGATTAGCATTTCATAATAGAGAGCTGGAAAAATGCCACAAAATTATGACATACACTGCACACATGTGTGCCTGGGGATAATCCCTGATGGCATTTTGCCTGACATTCTGCTAAGCCTTCTTAACATGAGAAAGACTCTCCTTCCCCTTTGTTGAATAATGAATGCAATTTGCCAAAGGCTGATGCTGATGCTGCTGCTGCTGCTGCAGCTATATTCGGAACAAAAGAATCCAACCAGCCACGTCATGCGATCCCTTCCCTGCCCAAGCGCCAAGCCCCAAGCTCCAGCTCTCCCCCACTCACCTTTTCATCGATTTCGGTGAAGCACTCGCCATTCATTTTGTTGATGACCTGCGCCACGCCAATCACATCCCCGGACGAGTCCTTGATGGGCATGCACAGCAGGGCCTTCGTCCGATAGCCGGTCAACGAATCAATTTCACAATTGAAGCGCTCATCCTGCGGGGGAAATCACAGGGGAAAATTAAATTAATTCGTGCTCGGTTTTGTGGGTTCAACGATGAGTGATTGATTAAGGAAATGTAATTATCTGCCTAAATAACCGCAATCTGCTAAAAAAGAGGGTTTATTATGGCCTTTAACCCGTACAGGGGAATGATAACTAGTGTTCCATATAACAGGTAACAACACTATAAAATAACAAAGTGGCGTCTATTTAGGCCAACATTAGCCAAGGTTATCTGGCTTTCTCGACGAAAAACTTCCTCCCTTTTCCAGTTCTATTTCAGTCACAGACTTGGCACACATTCCTCCCTCGGCCCCGAAACCCAACCCATTTTTCTGAAGGGGCAAGTTGTCAGTTAGCTCCACAGACGCCTCCCAAGATCTCTGGTGTTTGGCCAGCTACTTAGCCGAGTCGAAAGTCCACTGGGATCAGCCGGAACATATGCACTCGAGCGTAACTGGGTGTCCAACCATAATGCGACTCATTCGCACCACGAACCGTCGTCTATGGCACAGAGTTATCTAGCTGGTGGCTCGAGTTGGTCCCGCTGTCTGGTACCGGCAAGTGTCAAATTGGGGGCCCTGATTAATTGTGCCAACAATCAGGAGATCTGCGGCTGAGAGCGATCTGTCTGTCCCTCTGTCTGTGCGTCACGTATTTGCCGGGGACTTATCTAGATCTAGAGTCATCGGGGCTTAGTATTTGTGTAGCACTGACGAAAAAAGGCCCAAAACATAGAAGTTATAACTGAATGTTATATAGAAATAATAAAAATTAAATAATCGGGTAAAAAGCGATACAAGGAGAATTACTTTAAAACAGTTTTGATTTTTCCTATTTTATCATTCTCAAAAAATATATAATTTTCTTCACTTTGCAATTGAAGTCACAGAAATTGTTATCGTTAACCGAAATGCTTAAAGCCATGCCAAAAGAAAGCAGGGGAAAATAGGAGGAAATAAAAGCATTGCGAGTCCATATCTTGGTGATATAACATGGCTAACATGGCCTTGTCTTGGCGCAAGATTAATTACGCTCCAATTGGCAGACAGGCCGAAAGGAAAACTGCCGAAAAAATGCGGTGTGTGTGTGTGTGTGTGTGTGGGTGGGTGGGGAGCGGAGGGAAAATGTGAAAAGTGCTGCTGCCGCTGCTTCTGTTCCGAGTTCACTGAGCAATATTGAAAACTTAAAGAGCAGCAGCAGCCGCCGCACACACATCGCCATAAATCTTGCAATCGAATGAAAAGCCCCCAGTCCCACCCTGCCACTATATATATCTCTCCCATATATCTCCAACTCCCCCGACTGAGGTTGATTTATGACCCAGTTGGCATTCAAATTTGTCAAATTTCGGAAAGATACTACAACTACTGCTAGTACTGACCTGGTAAGCATCTGGTATGTTGACGGGCTCCCCGCTCTCCGCCACATGGCCGGCGATGCCGGTGCCCCAGGCCACCCGGACCTCCTCCTGCTGCTCCATCTCCTCCACGGTACTCCGGGGGCACACGTCGAACAGCTTCGAGACGAGGCATCTGCAATGGGGATGGACAGGAAAACGAGAAAGGAATGAGAGCGGAGTCCGAAGTTGAAAATTATAAATTGTGTTGCACGGGCGGCGGCATCGGCAACTATCGTCTATTGTCATTGGACACAATGCGAACATTTTCCGTGCCTCACTGAGAGAAAGTCGGGGTATCTATCTATCGGGATCATATATAACTAAAGCAACTTAATATAATTAAGTTAATATTACATTATGCCTCTTTTCCATTAGGTTTAGCTTTCCTTAATCTCTAATTTATCTATCTTGCTTCTAAAATATAGTTCCAAGGTGACAATAACACATCCTTTTTAAAGTGAAGATAGTTATATTTGCTTCTATATAACCTTTGCTCTTTTTCAATTATCATCTAAGGTCAATTTATTTCTCAGTGTCTTGGCACCATTTGCTGGCTCCTTTCGTGTGCCATTTTTTGCTCTGACTTTAAAAGTTTCTACCGAATAGTATGCATTTGGCGAGTGCGTGTGCAGACAATTGCAATTAGCGTTGGCAGCAGAATGGCGTCATACGATGCATACAAAATGGCTGGCATGCCAACCCCTCCAGGTTCCATTCCGGGGTTATGGCATTTATGAAGGAGCCAGTGGAACAGCCAGTGCATCCTCATCTACGCAGTGTGTCCTCATAAAATGCCAAAAATAAATGCCATAAAAATGTTGCCAAGACAAAGTTGAAGCCGGGAGGAGCGTATCCACAATGTCCACGAAAATGCAGCTAAATGAAGTCATCAACAAATTGTTGAAAATAGTGCACGAACGGCAGCAACTTGGCTGATTGCTGTATATACATTGGAGCCAAGCTTACATTGAGAATAAAGGTTCATTTTGGACTAATAGAATCTGTCTGATTTACGATAAATGCGTCTGCATTATGCTTCTATTTATAGACAAAACAGTAGTGAAGGAGAGTCTCAACTTTTCTTGAAAGACTATCTAGGATTATATAAATAATTTGTATATAAAATAGATACCAAAAAGAAATCTATTTTGTTGGTAACAACCAGTAAAAAAACTAAAAATTAAAAGCATCACGAAATACACACAACGAAATTCCATTTAGCAAATTCTCCAGCACTTAGCTTTTTCAAGATAGCTCTTTTAGGGCCATAAAGATAACTCATGACTCTCCGTAACAAAAAACCAGCCATAAAACTGGCCTTATAATGCTTTCAAACTTACTTTTTGAGTCCATCCGGGCCATTGCAGCGTCCTTGGACCAGGAACAGCGAACCGCGATCCGCATTCAGCAGGATGGACACATTCTGGAGGATCTTGTGGCACAGGGTGCGCACCTCGAGCTCGTTGCAAATATCCTTTACCTGTAAGAGGCGATAAAAAGCGTTCAATTATTTACCCGACTGATAAGCATTTTTTATTTTTTTTTTGCAATTTTCTGCAACTTAGTAGAGGGAAACATTACACACTACCGGACTACAAATGAATGACGTCTTTCGAGTGTGTATTGTTTGCCCGATAGCAACGTCAATGAGGTGCCGACAGAAAAACCAACAAATAAAGGCTAACAAACGGAGAAACGCGCTTGCGGAACTCAGTAAATAGTTTGAGACTTGCGGTAGAAATCAATTTGATAACTAATTGTTAGGCCTATCTAGTGAAATTTCACTCATTTCTAAAACTAACTAAATTATTAATTACTATGCAATTATATCTCTCAAATAAACATTCTTCTATTAAAGTTTAAATTAAATTAAATTCATCTAAGGTTCACAGTGGCCATTTCCTTGGCCAGAGTATCCCAGTTCTGTTACCCCCTTTACTCACCAGTTCGAAAATCAACTCCTTCTCGTCCAGCTGCTTCAGCTCGTTACGCGACAGGCGCTGCGGTCGCTGGTGGCAATGATAATATTGATATTGATGGCCGTTCCCAGCCGCCGAGCCCGACGCTCCCCCGCTGCTGCCACTGACACCCAGTCCGGGGGCAGTGGCTCCTCCTGTGCCGCCGCTTGAGCTGCCCACCGCACCGCCCGCCTGGGAGTGACTGTGCTGCTGATGGTGGAGGTGCTGCGGATGGTGGTACTGATACTGCCCGGCCACGACGCCACCCACATTCTGGAGATTGCCGCAGCTGCCGCCCACGCCACCATTGTCCAGCGGCGACAGTCCGATGCTCAGGAAGGTGGGTGTACCGTCGATGGTGTTCACTATTGGCTTCAGCAGGCCGCCGCGCTCGAACTCGTGAGCGGAGATTTTTCTAAAGACGAAGAACAATTTATATAAAATGTTAGGGATGTCTCAAAAATATATAAAATATAATATTTGTTTAGGTTGTAATGTTATGCCTATTGAATGATTATATCATATAGCTGCCAAAGAAATCAACCAACACGACTGTAACTCTAAATCTCTAAATATAATGTGTATTTAATCATATTTATTAATGATTTTTTTTATAATTCCTAATAATTTTCATTTGATCAAATACAAACTTTGGCGTGCTGAAGTTAAATTCCTTTTCTTTAAATTTCATGTATTTCCCAAGGAGGGTATTATAATTTTAGTTATAAGCTTATAATGATGTGAAGCAGTCACTTCCGAGCCTATAAACCATATATATTATTGATCAGCATCGACAGCCGAATCGATCTAGATATGTCCGGGGAAAAATGATTTTTTTCGAAATTTTGAAAATTTTATAAGGGGTTACATCATTAAAATTGTCAAAAATTGATAAAAATTTGAATTTTTTGGAATTTTAAATAGAGTACGCAGATTTATTAACCAAATAAAAACTAACATAGGAAAGCCTTCCGAATTGAAATTAACGCTGTTTTGGCTAAGTTATGAGTTTTTTAAAATTCGATTTGTCAACAAAATTTGATATACAAATATAGATAAATATCGGCTAAAAAAGGTATTATAATTTCAGTCAGAAGCGCAAAATTCGGTGAAGGAGTCATTTCCGACCCTATAAATCATATATATTCTTGATCAGCATAAACAGCCGAGTCGGATAAGCTACGTCCGGGAAAAAGGTATTTTTTTCAAAATTTTGAAAATTTTATAAGGGGTTACATCATTAAAATTGTCAAAAATTGATAAAAATTTGAATTTTTTGGAATTTCAAATAGAGTATGCAGATTTATTAACCAAATAAAAACTAGCATAGGAAAGCTTTCCGAATTGAAATTAACGCTGTTTTGGCTAAGTTATGAGTTTTTTAAAATTCGATTTGTCAACAAAATTTGATATAAAAATATAGATAAATATCGGCTCAAAAAGGTATTCTAATTTCAGTCAGAAGCGCAAAATTCGGTGAAGGAGTCATTTGCGACCCCATAAATCATATATATTCTTGATCAGCATCAACAGCCGAATCGATCTACATATGTCCGGGGAAAAATTATTTTTTTTCGAAATTTTGAAAATTTTATCATTGTTAAAATTGTCAAAAATTTGCAAAAAATTTACAAAATTTTAAATTTTAAATTATGTATGCCGATTTATTATCCTTGTAAAAACAAACGTGGGACAGCTTTCCAAATTAAAATTAATGCTTTTTTGGCTTAGTTATGAGTTTTTTAAACTTTGACTTTTCGAAAAAAAAATCAATAAATATCCTTTTTTATAATGCAAATATTTTCAGCTTCGCTATTACCTATTTCCGATACGATCCTAGCACATTTAATTGCAAACGCCAACGGTGTACAAACTTCGGCGTGCCTAAGTAAGCTCCCTTTGGGGTTTAATTATATTTTAGGGATATATAGACCCAACAAATTACGTATACGCACAGGTGTCATTTTATCCCTGCAGCGTATTATAATTTTGGTCATAAGCATGCAACGTAGTGAAGGAATAATTTCCGACCCTATAAACCATATATATTATTGATCAGCATCAACAGCCGAATCGATTAAGCTATGTCCGGGAAAAAATTATTTTTTTCAAAATTTTGATCATTAAAATTGTCAAAAATTTATAAAAATTTGAATTTTTTGGAATTTTAAATAGAGTATGCAGATTTATTAACCAAATAAAAACTAACATAGGAAAGCTTTCCGAATTGAAATTAACGCTGTTTTGGCTAAGTTATGAGTTTTTTAAAATTCGATTTGTCAACAAAATTTGATATACAAATATAGATAAATATCGGCTAAAAAAGGTATTATAATTTCAGTCAGAAGCGCAAAATTCGGTGAAGGAGTCATTTCCGACCCTATAAATCATATATATTCTTGATCAGCATAAACAGCCGAGTCGGATAAGCTATGTCCGGGAAAAATGTATTTTTTTCAAAATTTTGAAAATTTTATAAGGGGTTACATCGTTAAAATGGTCAAAAATTTGATCAAAATTTTATTTTTTCAAAATGTAAATCTGGACATGCAGATTTATTAATCTAACAAAAACTAGCATAGAAACGCTTACCGCAATAAAATTAATGCTTTTTTGGGTAAGTTATGAATTTTTTAAACAATGACTTGTCGAAAAAATTGCCAAATGAAAATATCTATTAATAGCGATTCAAAGAATTTTAGATGTCGATTTCCGATACGATCCTATACCATTTATTTGTAAACGGCTGAAGTAAGCTCCCCTTTTGGTTTACAATTTATTTCAGGCATTTATAGTCCCAATAAATAACGTATACGCACAGTTGTAATTATTCCCTTCCAGGGTACGGCTTCCCAAAGTTAGTTTCCTTTCTTGTTTGTAAAGACTTTACTACCGAAAACCCTTTCTCTGGGAATACTCTATATTTATAACCCGGAAACTTGATACTTTTCGGAACGTTTTAAAGATTCTTATATTGAATCTCAAAATATTAAAAATTTTGTTATAAACTACTATTCGATTTAAAATATACTCCTCGTGTTCATTTTTTAAATGTATAAGTTTTGCATACTTAAATTACTTTGCAGCTACAGTTAATCTCCAACTTATCTATGAAGTAGTCTAATTATGTCCGACATCTATCAGGATTAACCCCATCGATATTCGCTTAGGTACTTACCGCACAGGTGTGGTGGCTCCGGAGCCGCCCCGGGAGGAGCTCGTCTGTCCATTGGGATGAGTTGGCGAGGTGCTGCTGACCACGTCGTTGCCCGCGGAGGTGGCATGTGAGACCAGCCAGGCGTCGACCGTCTGCCGTGTGGCTTTTCTGTGGGAAAACGAAGGAAGAGGGGAATGAATGCGAATGCAGCTGCTGACTGATGAGATTCGGATTCAGGCATTAAAGTCTTATTAAAAAAATAAGAGAGGCAAATGAGCACGCACTCCGTCTCTATGTACGCATGTGCCGCATAAAATCGTATAATAAAATGCCAGCTCATAAATATTCAGAGGCTGACGCCTCGTCCTCGGCCAGCATGTGTCCTTAAGGGCACGCGCTTTCGGCATAAAACCCCGACTCCCCAGAAATCACAGCTCACAACTCTTTGGGAGAATCGAGAGTCGATTGAGTTTTGGTTGAAATAGCTAAGAATTAGGATTAAATTCTGATACCCTTTTTAAACTTGTTCTAGTTTCTAACTATCTTCTTAGAGATTTTCAGCAATAAGAAATGGAATAGCTAAGCATCTGATATTTGGATCAATTAAAGTACTTCTAACGAATTATTTTTTTAGGAATATTGGTTTCTTTTAAACCCAAAAGAAAATCCATATAGACAGATATTTATTAAGCAACAAAAAGCCTCTTCAGCTTGAAAAAAATAAAAAACTTGCTCTCTAAGGACAGACTACAAACGGGGCCACTGGTGTAACGGTTTAGGACATGCGGCATATTCTTATGCAAAGTACACACATACACACTCACACACAACAGAGGCCCGATGGCCTGGTTTAATGACCGCCCCGCAGGACGAAGGGCAGGACCAGGCCCCTGGGCCTGCTCGACCATGAAAATAAAGCCCAATTTATGCTTTTAGTTGTTAGTGATTTTTATTATGTGTCATAGACAACCGCCCCTCTGCAGCCTCTGACCCCCTTGGCCTGGATGTCCTGCTGCGGCAAAGGCAATTTCCGGTTTATAGCGGAAACGAGCTGTCCCAGGCCCAGGGCCAAGTCCGAAGCCCCCCTAAACCCACATTACACATATGGCCGGGTCAGACTGAGGACAATGCAGTTTCAAATTTAAGAATTCATCCGCTCGATGGGTGAAATAGATTATTGGATCGATGGGTTCATCGAGCAATGCCTGTTGGCAGATGCAATTTATGTCTCTACCAGGACGAGCCCTTGGTCTCTGTCCTGCCTAATGAAAGAGATATTGGTGGGGTCAGTTGGGAGCAAGGCCTCGTACTATTGGCCGTGAGTAAAGAAGGCTTTAAGTTACCGGTACGCTAAGTAGACTTGCTGGTCCTTTACTCACCTTATAAAATAATCCTGTACAAATTCCTGATTCTCGTCCAGCCAGGCCTCCATCCTCGCATGCTCCGGATCGTAGGGTCGGCTGTGCTGCGGCGAGGCTGGCTGGTGGTGATAGTGGTGGTGCTGGTACTGGTACTGGGACTGGTACTGATGCATCTGCTGCTGCTGGAGCGGATATGCCGACTGCTGCTGGGGGAACACCGCCTGCTGCTGGCCGGAGGATCCGTGGCCAGCGGCAGCGGCTGTGCCAGAGGAGGAGGGAACCGACCCCGATCCTGTGTGACTCAGCGGCTGGTAGTGGGCGGGTAGTGGCTGCTGGTGGGCAAGGGGCAGGGGGACACCGGTGTGACGGGTGGCCAGGAGCAGCGAGTGCTCACTGTAGCCCCCGCCGTAGCCCGGGCCCCCCTGCTCTGCGTTCATTCTACTGGCGGCCGCCGCTGCCGCTGCCGCCTGGAACTGGAGTGGCGTAGACGCGGGCTCCTCGATGCTCCGTAGATGCAGGCCTGCAATGGGACGAGAGAGAGGAGGTAATGGCAACATGAATACTTAATCCGCAGTGTTTTGGAGTTTAAAATTTGTTATTCCTTATTTTATGGCGCCACGTACACTCAAGAAGGAAGTGCAGAAGCTTGAGAAAGAAAATATATAACTTGAACTTTCTTTAAAAGAAATTTGTATACAACATTTTGATGAAAATATATATTTTCAGAAGTTATGACTAGTTAATAGGAATTATTTTTAAATATATGAAACTGATATTGTTAAATAATATTTGCGAATAGAATTATTTATGATCGCATTCGAGTGGAGGAGCCTTTTTCCGAGTGTGCAATTTGCTTGCGCTGCATGTGCTGACAGTTTTATGAGCGTTCCTTCGCTCTTTTTCCCCATCTCGCTCGCCAGACGCAGCATTTGCATTGCAAATGGGTCATATCCTTTAAGAGTAAGTCACACTTGGAACGTGACGCCCCGTGGTATTTTTTCCTCGTGGCTTTTTCGCTTTTTCGCTTTTCCGCTGTTTTCCTTTTCAATTTCAAACAATTTCGAGTTCGCAAGCAAATCACATAAATTTGTTCAATTGCTTTTTCAGCTCATCAATTTCGGGCGTCGCCTGTCGTTCGCTTTTGAACAATTAAGTGTCAAGGAGCGACTTTCAAGGGAATACACCAAGTGACAGGCGGACGCACACATGCTGCCTGGCTGCCAGCGCATATGCGGCGTATGCGCTACGTTGCGTATACGTAATAAATAACAGTGACTGTCGGAGGCCCCCGAAAGTGTTTCAGTTAACATTAACCGGAAATATTGGCAATTCCCTTGAAATATTGACTCGGGGAGTGTGCGAAAGTGTGTATAACACACACCCTAGTGTCTGGTGGTGTCTGTAATGGCAGCATTGAGCGCCTGATTAAGTGCTAAAAATAGATATAAATACGACAACGAGTGTAAGTCACTGATGAATGTCTCAAGGATACAAAAGGAGGTGGTCCCTTCCGCCCACCTCTCCATCGCTTCCGCCCTCTCCCCCCTCGTCTGGCTTATTTATTCTCTGGAAAATATGATTTATGTGCTACTTTTGCAGACCCGGACCCAGGGAAGCTCACAAAAGAAATAAACAAACGACTTGTTCCTGTCACTTGACAATTCGACTTTCGGGTTAAGCGCCCTGCCAACAAAAGCCAAGGATATTTGCTTAAATATATATGCAAAGGAGTCTCTATTTTGAGGCAAATTAGATAAGAAAACATTTGCTGACTGACTGTTTTTTTTTCGGAATATTAAATGGATGTACGGTTGAGTGTGACAATTTCTGATGGCAACAGGAATTTTGCTGATTAATTTTAATGAGGCAAGCACTTTTGTTATTCTAAAAAGCCTACATGAAATGTGGTTTTGCTAAAAATATATATTATTTTAACAATAGAGGAATTACATAAGAATATTTTTGGATAACCGAAAATATGATTTCGCGCTTTCAATTATTTTCCTTGTTCACTTTGCTCTTACATGAAGTCATTAACTAATTTCATTTGATTTTGGTTTCTATTAAATATATATTGTAATGTTTTTTCGGCTGCTTGTAGCAATTTCCCTGGGAACCATTTCTCGCGATTCCCTGTTTAAAAATTCACTTTGGTATTAATTTCGAGCATTTGCTGGAATTTCCCTGAGCAGACATAAATTCTCATGTTAAGCTGCTGCTAGGGCGCTCTTGCCACTGGTCTCTTGCTCTTAAGCTTGCCAATAAGTTGAAAGTTGGGCTACTTACAGCCCTGCGGTGGGGAATATCCCTATATGTGGAATATATGTTCATGGTTGTGTGTTTGGGGAATTTAATCTTTTAAGCTGCATTTGCCTTGCACACATCCAACATGCAACATGCTTAAGCTGCTGCGAAAACACTCTCCCCCTTGTCCCTGGGCATTCCTCTGGCCATTTCCTGCACTCGAAGTCAACTGGCAAGTCGACAGTGTGTCGCACACCCACCTACAGCCCCACACCTCCTACACCTCCCGAGCCTTCCTGTTCTGTGACACTATGCTGCGGTTTGATGCGTCAGCTTTATGTAAGACACTCATGTGGGGGCCGTCCCCCAACCCATTTCCCAAAATCCCATTCTATCTGGGACTGAGTCAGGCGAGTGGCGAAAATTTTTATTCAGCATTTGCAACGGAATTTTACTTTACTTTTAGCAGGAAATCATAAGAGCAGTCTGCTTTGGGATATGCAAAATATCCCAATACTCTGCGACAAGAATCTATTTTAGAACTTTAATATTTATTTACTTAAAAAATTAAGACAGTAATCTGGTATTTTCTCCTTTAAAGTATGGGTATTTGATTCAGAAAATTTTCACTTAATATCTTAGTATCATTAGTATTGAGTTTCAAATGATCTGTGATCAGTTTTTCCTATTCCTCATATCCCACTAGACTTTTTTAATAAACTAATGTATATTCTTGGGTTCGCTCGTGTGATTGTCAAGACCCTTATTGAGTGTATACCAGCCACACACTGTTGTGCACACAACATGAACATGAGTGTGAATGGCATTGTGGCTGTTGTTGCTACTGAGTGCAGCCAAATGTAAATTGAAAGTTGGCCAAATGTGCAGAAAAAGAGACCAATTTTGTTGTGTATATATATTATTTTCCTCTCGTATTTTTCGGATCGATTTTGAGAAGTAGCTGAGAACCGGAAATCGAAAAGTGGAGGGAAAATCTCTTAAGCTGTGTGGTTTCCCCGGTTCTTTGGCTCTGTTCTCTGGTTCTTTGGTATTTTCTGCCTTTTGTTGACTGAAGTTTGAGGACAAAATATTTATGCAAGTTTCAAGGAGCAAATGTCTGACTAAACCCTTTCTTTCCAACACTGAGATTCCATTTTTCTCACCTGTTGTTGCTGATGCTCCGGGAATTGTTTCAGAATGATGCTGTATCTGTGGACTGTGGCTGGGTGTTGTGTTTGTTATTATAGGTTGCTGTTGTTGTTGTTGCTGCTGCTGCTGCTGTTGTTGTTGTTGTTGCTTACTATTCTTATTCTTATTTTTGTAACGACAACCACGAAATCGACACATACTTGCCGCTTGGCCCATGGGGCCCGCCAGCAATGCAAATGTTAGACCCTCCGTTTTAATGAATTGAATCTTGTCAATTTTGAGCAATGCCGCCGCGTTACGTAAATTGTATTTCCTGCTGGCTGCTGTTCTTGAAGTTTTGGAATCAATTTTGTTGGTTTTTGAACTGCCGCCAAATGGCCGCAGGATGTCGTCGGCATAAGTGAATAAGGCAGATTTCGTATAGTTTGCACACTCTGGTTCCGAACACTCGCCGCACTCGGTTTCACTTTCATAATAACTTATTTGCCTTTTGAGTCAATTATTCAGGGGCTGAAATACTGCTGACAGGGGGACCGACCTGTTGGTGGTTTATTTGGAATTAAATTTGTGTGTGTGCCGTGGGTTCACGTGTCGAAGGGGGAGAACTTTGCAGACGAAAAAGTTCTGCGGGACAACTAAATATGTTTATTCCGGAGAGTAACTTAAGGGTTTCCTAAAATACGGCGGTTCATCTTTCCAGTAAAGCCTTTGAGACTTTACCTTTGGACATTACAGAGTCTTCAAGCAAATGGTGGACATTTTAAGAAGGTTTGGAGTTTCCTACACCTACCAAGGATTGATACAATACATAGAAAATGTATTAATATTTTCAACTTAAATTCAGTCAGTTTGTAAAGTTTACGCTATCGATTGTGTTTCCCATGTGGCTTTCCCAGAGAGAGAGAGAGAGGCAGAGAAAGGCAATTCAATTAACGCTTTTGGGGTCGCCAACAGTCAACTGGCCGAGACATCGAGGAGGTCGGGGGTGGAGGCGCAGGACAACAGACAGGCCGCCAATTGATAAACAAACAAGACTCCAAAATGTCGCTGGAAATTCGATGACAGAGGGGGGCGAGGAGGACGTGGGGCGGAGAGACACAGACACTGACGCTACCTGCACACGTAGGCCATAGTAAAATGACAGTTAAGTAAAATAAACATGGCCAAAAGCGACTCCCATCGCTGGAACGTCAACAATGCTCAACAAAGGCCAAAGGCAAACAATTGCAGGACAAAAACGAGGAGGAGGAGGAGGCAGGAGGGCGGGGGAGGGGCTGAGAGAGTGGTGCCCAAAAAGGACGATACTCGGAAAGGATTGTTGTGGCTTGCGGTCGAGCAGTTTTCTATTGAGAGCACGGTATTTACAAATTAATTGAAAAAAGCTTTTTAAATTATTTGTGTATTTATGTAGTTTATGCAATAAAAAATGAAGCAAAGCATGTATTAATTGAAGGACGTTGAACATAATAAAATGTCCTTCCATGCATTAATTATTGCAAGCTTTTTAATAAAATAAAATTCACTCAATATGTAACGTTTTACATATTAATTCAATTGAGCTCAATAATAAGGATTGTAGATATTATATTTTTAAAGCTTAATTCAATTTATTTATTTACGCATTCAAAAGACCTCTAGTTTTCGGCCACCAATCCTCTTACACTTCTTTCTTGCAATTTTTCCCCCTCTCAGTTTTCCCCTTGAACTTTTGGAAAATGTTTCCTATTGGATCAGAGATTGCAATTCGCCATCAACAAGCAGATCCACGGCGATTTGGTTTCACTATCTCGCAGCGCACTTCCCTTTCATTTGACAGCTGTTGCACGTCATGACAGCGATAGTTGGCAGCGGAAATGATTTAATTTCCGTTCTGCAACAATGAAAAAGCACCGCTAGCTGCGTTTGGCAGCCACATAGCGTATATATATGTATGTATACAGAGCTATATAAACTGAATGGCAGCGCGTGAAGTGAACTCAAGCGAGGTGAAGTGAAGGCTCTTTCAAAAAGGATTGCACAACTTGCAACTGAAACTGTATTTCTGGTTTTGTGTTTACAGTGAAGAAGAAACATAAATAATTCTTGTAATCACAATTTAAATCCCAGTTAACATTACCCATAAACTGTTTTCTCAACTGACCTTCTTCCTAAATTCTATGGTATTTTCAATTCAGTCTCTGATCAACCTGATATGCCGATATTGCTCATACGCACCGTTGTCTGGCTATTACCCATACGCAGCGTTGTCACTACTTCTATCTCCATTCTTTCTCTCACTCCCCTCTTTCTCTCTCTCTCTCTCTCTCTCTCTCTCTCTCTCTCTGTACTTTTTTGCTATCCTTTTGCATTTCTATCTTTGTACACCTAGCAACTGGTAGCCAAAAACAGAGAGACAGAGAGTGGCAAAAACTATTTTTATATATAGCAGAAAGTGCTCCTCTCGCGCAGACAGACATCGGTGGCTTACATTATGTCAATAGGACAGGCGGGGGCGGCGAGGAGGGTCAGTCTGGATAAGCAAACGATGTTCATTAATGGCACACGCCACACACACACACTGCCACAGAGGGAGAAAAACCGGTCACTAATTGCTAATAAAATGAATATATACACAAGAATCTAATAAGTTGGAAATAAATATGATGAAGTTTTAGGTTAACTTCATTTTTAGGAAATATATTCTTTGACACGATTAAGAGTAGAATACAACCAGCATTAGCTTTCTGCGAGTGCACAATTTGTGCGAGAACTCAATTCGTTTTGCTTTGGTCTGCACTTGGCTGACACCGCTGATAGTGGCACAAAAGGCGGGACAGATAACAGATAACAAAGCCATGTACACATATACACACAGTGCATGTGACTGTGTGAGTGTGTGGCAAATGCAAACAAGGGGGCAGAATGGCGTAAGCCAAGGAAAAGCGGGAAAACTGTCATTAGGCGGCGGCACTTGGCGCGTCATGAACTACTAGCCAGCGTCGATTAGGAGCGACAGGACCAAGGACTCGGCTCGTAGCCTGGCTATTTGCATTCTGGAAAGTGCTCTGGCAATTGCCGGCCTGGATCAATAACCTGTTGCTACCAAGGGAGCTAGAGCTATCGTGTGTACACATATGTATATAGAGGGCATCTCTCGGATATCATTCCCTTTTAGCATTTGCCTGTGAATTATGTTACGCCGCGAGAAAAGCCAGCCGCCAAACTTGTCCCACATAACGCGAAAAACAAAAGGTGATAAAAATACAGAGAATGAAAGAGGGAGAGAGAGGGCCTTTTAAATTAAATAAATAAATAAAGCTCATTATCACATGTGGCTCGTGCATTCAATTATATTATCAACTTGGCGAACTAACTTGGCGGAAAGAGCAGAAAAGGAGGTTCAGTTGCTCGTTAAGGGCTAAAAGACCCAGCCACGCGCAAAATGTACTCACAATTCGCGGATATATTGGATATATCATCAAACAGAAAGCGAAGCCAACTAATAAACCTATATTAAAGGCCTTAAATGCCAGGAACAACTAGCCTCTATATCGAGGGAAATTAAATAACTATTCTCTTTTATTATTGGCAGTTAGTACACATGAATGTATATTGTTACTTTGGCAAGGTCAGCGGGGGGTGTCGGGGAGGGGGAGGAGTTATCCAAATGGCAGCCATAAACGATTCTCATTTGTCTGGCGGCCAAAAAGGCAAAACTCTGTCGGGCGAATATGGCGAAACATTAATATTAAACAACTCGTGGGATCAACTATTACGCCGCAGCTGAACTTTAATAGTTTCCATTCACAAGAATATTATGGAAAATAGTTAAAATGCAATAATAGCATTTAATTTGAAATGAAAAAGATTATGTTGCTTGCTTGCTATGACAAGCTTTAACAATTTCTGGTAAAAAAGGAAAAGGTTAATTTAAATGAAATTTAATAAATTTGTCACACTATAAAGTTTACTTATTTGTTTATAAATGCAAACATCACATAATATATAATTATGTTTTAAATATAAAGACAAGGCCGTCTTATAGAATATATACAACAATTGCTGTCGACCTTGCTAGCATTTTCTTTAAAACCTTTTTTTCCTCTTATTAATTTCCGTCTCTAAGCTTTTGACTTCGGTAATGGCCTTAGCAAAATTAAACAAATTGCATGTGGCTTTAACGAACGAGAATGGCTTTAATTAAAGTCGACTTTTATGACTCGAATGCAAGTGTTATTTACTTTCGCGCCTCTCGCATTTTTATGGCTAAGCGTTGAGCATTAAAGACGCCGTCGACCACGAGGCGTATACGCAACTTTCCACGCGCAATTCTCTTGCGGGAACAAGTTAGACTCCCCAACTGCGTATCGCATTTCCAATTTGAACGCATCCGCAGACACGAAAAGAAGACGGGAAAATGCTAAGAAAATGCTGTCAGCTACTTGAGTAAGATTTTCAATTTACTTTCACCAACAACGGACACCCTTTAGTCGCCGCCGCCGTCGCCGCTTCTCCGCCAGTTAGTTAGATGAAGAAATATTGAAATTGTAGAAGGCGAAAGGCGTCGCCGGTTAGTTCTTATCATAAATCTCGTTTGCCTCTTTGCGGCTAACTTATTACAAATATTTTCCACCCGGATTGTGTAACTTTTCTTAATAAAAAATATGACAATTTGCTAACAGACGAACGAGACCACTTCAAAGCTTAGCGCTTTCCAGGAATTTAATTTCATTTTCCGGCTATAGCCCGAGGAATTGTCTGGCAGGAAAGTGAGTACACGACTTGCTCACGCCTTGCCCCTTCGCGGCAGCCTGTGTCTTTCTTTATCAATTACCTGAAGTCACCTACGTGAACCGCCGGCTAAATATTTGCACGGGTCTTAATTTAATAGCCCAAAAGGCCAGCCAGGACTTTTGGTCTAAAAATAAATTATAAACAAACATTGTGTGGTGGCCTCTTTGCATCTATATGCCCTTTGGCCCTCCTCCTCCACCTCCGCCCCATATGCTCCCCCCTTTGTTTGAGTTATCATTATGACATGCTTGAAATTACCAATGACAAACGTGCCCCGAATAGCCGAAAAGGCCACATCCCGGCTTATCCTATAAGCCAGTTATGCAGAGCGAATAAATATCACTGGTTCTGTCAGTCTGGGGCTAATTTAATGGAACTAGGGATCGAGCCTCATTTGATATATATAAACAAAAAACACTATAGAAAAATATAGCATTTAAGGTTTAAATATTAATAGTAGAAATAAACGTTCTTTGATAGGAGAATTTCGCACGTACGATGATATGGAAAATATATCAAATAAATTACTCTTCATTCATTCCAAATAACAATAATGGTAGGTTTCCTAACATCTAGTTGTTGATTTCTAAGTAATATTCTTATATGAAACTTTGTTATTTAGGCTTTTCAGTATATATATTAACTAGAACCTCCCCTTATTTCCCGCAGTGCAGTCCTCAATGAAGGTCAAACGTTCGGGGAAGCTGCCAGTGACTGCTGCCTTGTTCTTCCCCGGCTTGTGCTCTCCAGTGTTATTGCGCTGATTGCGCTTGTCGTCGGAATGTTCGGTCGATGGGGGAAGCTCCACCGCCGCCGAATTCCCAGAGCCATGTCCGGCGGTCCAGACAACCAACATGGTGCAGCATGACTAAGCGGGTCGAAATTAGTTTGTTTGTTTGTCTATCGGAAGGGGCGGAGTCCTGTGTGGGGGCGGGGCTGGAGTCCAGCAGAGGTCGTGCCTGCCATGCAGCAGGAAGTCAAAGCTAAGGCAAGAATTTAAATGCTCCATTTGGGATTTTGATTAAACTATTTTCAGCTGCCACAGGCACAAACACGAATGACAGAGGAAATAAGGAAGCACGAAATCAAGTATACGCCATGGGGACCTTCGGTGCCAGGGATTAGCTTCATACTGGATGGTACTACAACAAGGCCAAGTAAATATGGCAAATAACCCTTGGAAATGTATTCTATTTTTTGCTTTTATTAATTTAAAACTTCCCTAGAAAGTACCTACAGTTTTATGGCTAAAACAAACTAAGAACCTCAATGTGTACTAGTGTCCATAAATCATACAAAGAGCTCTACACTCCAAGTATCTTTATCTCTCCTATTGGAACCCCCATGGAGGCACCAGCACTTGTCGTATCTCACTCGCTTCCTTATGGGGCAGCCCAAGAGCATTATCTCTGTTTTCTCCACTTGAGAGGTCCCCCTGCTGCAGAACAAATATTTAAGGCGAACGAGAATCATTAATTAAACACGACCTGACAATAAAAGAGTCGAATGTAAACTCTATTAGATACGAAACTGTGCGGGGAAATTATGAATGGGACGAAGGCACACACACCCACCGAAAATCAAATGGACGGAAAACTCTGACGTACATTTCCTGTGTCTCTTCTTTTTTCCGGCGACAGTTAATTAGTCAAGTTCGTTGGGAGCTAAGTAAACACTCTTCTTGCAGTCTTTTGGCTATTTTCGGTTTGTGGAAATTTACCAAACCTGCGGTTTTTTTCGGGTTCAATGAATGCTTTTGTTTGCTGGCTAAAATTAGATGCCAAAACAACAGAGAAAGAACCAAGACTGACCAACAGGAAAATCTGGCTGCAGTTGTATGACGTCAAAGGGGAAAGGACCAAGGAGCAGCGCTGGCAGCTCTCTCTCTAATTAAGACAAAATAGTTTCGCACGCCGCCTCCTAGACCAAGGCCAGCAGATAAAGTGGAGAAGTCTCCTTCTGCCCAGCTGCATTCTGTTGGCTTTCTGCCTTCCGCTTTCTGCTTTCTGCTCTCAGCGCTTTTGGCCAGGCCAGAGACGTTGCATATTTTGAGGCAAGAAACACAAGCGCCCATGAGTGGATGCACCTGAAGGGGACTTGAAGGCGAGTGGTCTTAAAGCCGTCTTTAAGCCAAGTCGTTTCGAGCAATTAAACGTGACGGGAGCCACGTCCTGCAGCGATGCAACAACTAAACAGAACAGGAAACAATGTTTCCAATATATTGGCCCAACAGTTGCAGTTGCAAACTTTAAGCTACTAGGATCAGTCTAGTTTTGATAGACACAGTAAGAATTTGATTTCACCAAGAAAATACCTAGAATAAGCTATAACAAAATATGTAAAGCAAGCAACAATTTCCCTTTAATTTTGCATTAAATCTAACTGAATTGAATTTTCCCTCTTCTACGATAACCACACATGAATTTTCGACAAGTCCAAAGATGAAAATTGAATTCCAGGACGCATCCTTTTCTTGGAAGTCAAATCCCTTTTCATTCCACAAATTATGGCATTTCTCCATGAACTTCCCGGGAAATAAAAGAGCTGGCAACAGTTGTTATAAATACATATTTTCAGGAAAGTGAAAAAGAGGTTAAGTTACGTGTCTTATCTTCCAGGGAAATACTCTTTCATAAATGAATTCTATGAAATAGTGGGTTAGCATTGATGGAAATGTAACGTTTTTAGGAAAATAATAAGAAATGAAACTTGCAATAGAAATTGTGTGAACTATAAAGCCTCAGGCAATAAAAACTATTTAAAAAGCATTTGTTAAATAAATAATCAAATTCTACGAAACAAGACCAATATTTTATGGTGAACCCTGAACTGTAATTAAGCGAAAATGAACTAAAACCCAAAACCTGTAATAAGAACTGCGGAAACAACAGCAGCAAACTTGGTGGCAGAACCACAGAGTCGCCAGAGTCAAGAGCAACGCGAACAGCTGTCGCAGCTTTCCTCCAACTAAATGCTAGTGTATTCCATGATTTTCCAGCAATCCAAGCGTTAAAATCAACAAAACAGTCAATGAACCCCTCTCACGCGTCAATGAGACCGAAAGACAACCAAAAGAAACTAAACGTAAAAGTTAAACTGACGCAGCGGCGACTGACTATCAGGAGTTGGCTCTTGATTATCGTGTCGCTTTCTGCCACTTTTTCAAACACTCACTTGCTCATTCATTCATTTGCTCATTCATTCACTCGCTCGCTTATTCATTCAGCGAGCTCCGAGACAATAACAAGAAAATAATATGTTTTCTAGCAATGGCGATGGCGGGGTATTGTTGCTAGTATATTTTCCCCTCCAGCTTTTATTGTTGCTGTTGCTGTTGCACTTATAATTGCCGGGGCAGCAGCAGCAGCAACTACAACTACAACTACAGTGCGACTGACGCCCAGCTGAAGCAATTTCTGCGAATGACTCTTGGACTCTTTGGGTAACGCCTTCGTACTCAAGCGAGTCGCCAGCGAGGAGCCGTCATTATACCCTGAGTGGAAGAGAGGGTATCGGCCAATCTCTGGCAGAAGTCGGTAGAAGTTGGTAGAATGTTAACAAATACAAATTTATTAACGTATTTGTTGTTGCTGAAAAACTGTATTGTTTAAATGTATAAAATAGCAGCACATCCTCTACTCTCCTGTCAAATACAGGCATTAATAATAATAATAAAATAAGGAAGGCTTGTTAGTAAAGAGTATTCTCAAACTGCTTAATATCTCCTAATCCCACCATCATTTCTAGTTTCCTTTTTTTTTTTTTTTTTGAATTTTCCGGGGCTGCTTTCGTGGCCGTCCCCAATTGCATTTTTGCTTTCGAAGAAGAGTGTGCCTGTGTGTGAGACGGGGTGTGTAGTGTGAGCTCGGCTGGGTGCAGTTCAATTAACCGGCTGATTGCACACACACTTACGACTCGCAGCGCTCAACTCCCACACTTTTCCGCTTTTCCAGAGAGCGCAATCAACTCCGCCTAGAACGCGGCGTGCAGAGGTTTGAGTTTTAATTAATCTGTCAAATTAATTGTCTTTTTTGTTTGGCTTTTCCAGACGTATGTACAAATTATGAATGCCCTTCGAATGCAGTAATTTTTCCAAATAAGAAAATCAATCGGGTGAAAATAATGTTCAATTATAAAGAGCAAAAACAAATATCTGAATAACGTTCGCTGTCAAATTAGCACAGTCGAATTAATACATATTAAATTATATATATTAAAATGCATCGGTGGCGTATACGCAATATTTTTTTGATGGAACTCGCAATAAATATAAATTGAGAGATTTTAATTGCATTTAACAATGTAATTATTTTGGTTTATGTAAAATATAGAAATATATTTTATAGAAATATAGCAGTTGTTGAAAAGAACTCCCTTAAATGTGTATTTTTAGACTAGACAAAACTTTAAGCTAAACTACTTCCACATGGTCTCGACTCACTGAAACCTAAGTGAATTTCAAGCAATTTTCCCTAGGAATTTCCCGATGGTTTCTCCTTGACTGCCACTGGCCGCAACTCGATGCCACGTCGACGGTGAAGACAAGTGTATTTCTTGGCCATCGACGCGTGCAATCAACCCAAGCAAGACCCAAGACCAAAAACCATGAACCAAGAACCAAATACCCCAAAACACACGTCAAGAGTCATTAAAGGTTGAAGGCACCTTCAGTGCAACCGAGGCAAAATCTGTCAATAAAAATCTGTCAGGAACAATACGCAAAATAATAGAAATACTAATTAGGCGAGTAAGAAATATTACTCATGGTTTCTGACAAATTGTTTTGTTGCCCCAAGAAATATATAACACAGAAAAATCATTGGAACTTGACGTCAATATCAATCGGAAAGGGTGTAAAAATCATGCTACATAAATTGAATTCGGCAATTAGCAATATGCGAAAAACGATCGTCGTGGCGACGTGTGAAAATCTAATCATCGCTCACACGATCATCTCTCACATTTAAGCCGTTTTAAAGTGCCACATTTGGGATACATTTATTGCACAAAAGAAGAAGACAATGAAATATATAGAAACAAAGTTATTCGGTTTATCTAAACTGCTAAGTAATTAATTTTATAAATGGAAATTTTGTTGGACGCTTGCCAGCTGGCCGACGACGAGAAATGGAGGCCGAATTGTTATGAGTGAGTAAGGTAAGTTTTTGGCCAAAAACGTTATATTTGGCCAAAGAGCCGGGGGTCTACAAAAAGCCAAACACAGTGTCCAATATCAAAGGGTAAATCCCAGGGAAATTCAAGAGTAAAAGCGCTATTTATTTGAGTCGCACTAATCCCTGTTTTTTTCTGCAGCGAAACCAAAGCACCATATAAACATTTAGCACAACACTTCTTCCCGTAGTTTTGGCCCAACTTGAACCTGAAAC
This sequence comes from Drosophila bunnanda, assembly GCA_035046265.1. Lineage (NCBI taxonomy): Eukaryota > Metazoa > Arthropoda > Insecta > Diptera > Drosophilidae > Drosophila > Drosophila bunnanda. The sequence goes on along the minus strand of JAWNOB010000076.1, from coordinate 5,689,656 downwards.
CTGAACCTAGGCCAATTCCCACTCCCTTGGCCAACTCCCCAGCGCGTTTCTCGTTTCTCGTTTTCCGTTCCCTTTATTTTCCCGAACTTGCCTTTGATCAGCGTTTGACAAGTGTCCAATTGTGTTAATCAAGCGTTAATTAGCCGCCGATCAGGCATTACGTAGCGTCTGCGACAATATTTATTCACTCGCTCCCTGGCTCGACTTTGATCTGGCGGCTGGCGGCTGAAATGGCCGAGAATGACACCGAAAATAAACACTGAGTCTTTACAAATATTATTCATAAATGGAAACTTTTTTACAAACGAATTTGTTGTGTACTGTCACGGCGAGTCTATGGCCATAATTCAAGGAAATGATCCGAACAAATAAATAATAGGAAATTTTATGGACGGTGCTCGGCGCTGCGTTACCATAAGCCAAACAAATATATACATATATCCCCGATATACATTCGATATTCACTTGTTGACTTATCCAGCGGGTGACTGGAAAAGTTTTTCGGAATCTACTTGGCACTTGGCACTTGTAATTGATTTGTTTATTTGGCCTTGGCTTAGATGTCCCTCGAGGAGGATCAATATCAGCTGTCTTGCCAGGAGCCTCTCACAACGAGCTCCGCTCAGAACAAACAGCGACACGAGTCCGTATTTTGGATATAATTCCGAGTCAATATACTTGACATGACTTGGGCTCGAGTTGGTTATTTTCCCATCTCCAGCATAAATTGTAAGCCAATACCCGGGCCCTGTCTGCTCGGTGGCTCTGCCCTGGGCGGTCCGGGGAGAGCAAGCAAAAAAATCGTACACAATAATCAAAATATTGCACGACATTGCACATTAATAAGTAAACAGAAACAGGAACAACGGCGGCAACTCCGCAGAACTTTGTGTATTCTTGGAACTGGGAACTTGGGAAATTCGAAACGAACGATTTTCAATGTAAGCTCTTTGCAGAACAACTGAACAACTGAACAACTGACAAGGGGAAAAGGTTAAGGCAGAGAGGGGCAGTCCTTTGAAGTTCCTAACCCCGACTGGCAACGATGTTGACGTCCTGTCTGATAAGGGTAATGAGCAGGCTAATGAAATCATAAATAATTTCTATACATTTCAAGGCTTTTTGTGCGCCTTTCGACAATGTTTTTGACAGCCAAAATGAGCAATATTAACAATTAATACACGAGATGGAAAATTAAATAGCTGCACAACAGTCCAAGTTACTTCAATTTGTAATAATCTGTTTGGAAATAATTTGCTTTCACAGCTGTATATTTTGTAAAGTTTCCCATTCAGAATTCTTTCCAACAGAAATTTAGCAAATTTACCAATCAAAATCTATGTAATTTAGAGTAACACTCTGCGTTTGCATTATATTCCAAATAAAATCTATCTCAAGCTGTTTTTCCCAACACTAATCAATTAATTAATTGTATTTAAAGTAGTAGCTTTGTTGCACGTTAAAAAACTGGTTATTTTTTCTGCAATTTCCAACAGGTTTCAAAAGGCTACTACATTTGCAAATTAAACAATAAATAATTAAATAATAATAACAACCCAGCAGATGGAAGCGGAAAAAAGTGCAGTTGTCTGGATGAAAAAAAAAACGTTTAAGTAGGCGCCAGCGGGTTCAATTCCAACGGCCTTCCCAAGCGCCCCCACTGAGAGTTTGCCCCAAGTTTGCGGATAAAAAAAAAAAAAAAATTTTAATTCCATACACTTAGTGTGAGTTGGAAAATTTTCCACGAGTTCTCTAAGCACGCGAACAAAAACATTAAGCGAAACAACAGCAACGAAAACATAAATAAACAAAAAGGAGAGCGGTCGAGCCTGCATACATATTTATGCATATATAAAGGCATGATATAAATTAATTAAATCTGTTTGATTTGTATAAACAAAATGAAGATTAATTGCAGCCGGGCAAGAAGCAAATACATATTATTAAAGCATATTAATTAAAAGCAGCTGCTTCTTCTTTAATCAATTAGACGCCAAGAGCGGCAGAGAGAGAGAGAGAGCAAACCAGAGAGGGAAGGAAAATAGCTGAGCAAAGAGCGATAAGAGTGGGAGGAAAATGAGCAAAAGCTGCGCGTCTCACTTTTGCGGCGAATTGGCAGAGATAGAACTATGGAGGTGCAGATACATAGCTACACGTGAAAAATAGTTTAAGAGAAAATTACAAAAAAATAATGAACTACATTTTAAGTTTCTTGTTAATCCCTTATAGTTAAGAAACTCTACCAAAAGAAATCCTACCAACATTATTTTATTTTAAATGTATTAAAGCAAAATGAAATAAATCTTGAGGTATATCACAATTATTGTGGAGTATTAATAATAGTTAGACCATAATTATAATATTGATAATAATGTAATAACCATCAAAGCACGTCTTTTTTTAAGTGTATCTGAGTAAGAGAACCCAAGTATGACGACAGTTCAACCCCAAAATCACCCCTCAAAGCCCCCTGTCCGTGTGTGGGCAGCAGCTGCCTCGCTTCCTACCGATCGCATTCTATGTATCTTTGTATATATACGAATCTTAAACCGTTCAATTGGCACACATTTTCCGCTTCTCCATCGAATCTGTGACGCAAGTTTTCCTCCCACCTCGCTCGGGAAAGGAATGAGTCAGTTCCAAATGGGTTTCCCGAAAAAAATAAAATAAAAACGAAATGCCAACACATTGTCGATGCAAATTTCTATTCAAAGAATCAGATTCACTAAAATGCATTGGACTGAATCACAGCAATTAATAGAAAAGACAGTCAAATCTAGGAAACTTCTCTATGATTATGTTTACATATGTTCTGAGGTATATTTTATATTTTTTTGGGGGCCTTGAGGCATCGAACTGTGCTATATAAACAGAAGTACGAGTGAAATATACATTTTGTAGACAAAAGTCGGGCAATATATTCGACATTTTACGACTGGCTGGGGAATTGTGTAAGATAAAGACGAAATTCTTTCGCCGTCATTAGTCTCCATCATATGATATTGCTTTATCATATATATAAGGTATATATAGGTAAGGAATCATCATATAGAGTTAAGGAATTAAAAATAATGCCAGCGGGAAATGCTGTCATCGAAATGGCAAGAATTTATATACCCAAACAGGGCCAAATATTTATTAATTAATTATCTCGGTAAATTCATAGAACTGATACTACATGTGCAAATACTTTGAAAGTAAATTTAATCAAATCACAACGCCCTCATGAATATTTTACAATAATGCATTTCACACAAAAACCAACAAGAATTTCACAACAAAAGGGAAAGAGACAGAGAGAGAGAGAGAGAGAGAGAGAGACAAGAAGACATTCGAATATTTAAATAATTAATTTGAAAATACTGCACATGATTTAAATTTGGAGGCTTTCAAACGAGTTTGGCAAGCAAACTACCTCCGAGCAGCGCCTTTTGACGAACCATAAACCAGATGCAAATTAAATAAATCAACAGCCACACGAAGCGAATAAAAGAAAAGCAAATCAAATAAGTTATATATGTACGTACAGTAGAAGATACAGATACAACTCTGAGGTGATAGCCAAAGCCATTCAGCCGGCCGACACGTGCCAGATTCCAACAACAGCCGCCGACTGACTGCCACTGAAAGACCAGCTCACAAAATAAGCAAAACAGCTGTTCGGCATTCCCCAATAAACCGCAATAACATCAATAAAAAACAAAACAGAGCAACAAAGGGGGAAAAATCGAACAGCAAGAGGTGTCAAACAGTAAGCGAGCCAAGTAAAAGGTTCAAAGACTCGGAGGAGAAGCGATAAACAAACATTAAATGTCCATAAAGAACCCCTCTTCACTTCAAACACACTTATTTGCTTACACACACGCGTGGAATGCATTTATTGAATTTTAAAATTTCAATATTTTGCATAAAGAAATGAAGTGAAAAATAGGATAAGTCTATCTATATTTCATGGTGATATTTTTTGCATAAGTCTACAAGTTGCTTTCCTATTAATATATTAATAATAACTAACTAACTAACTAAAACCATTTAAATCAAAATAAAATCCATTGTGGATTTTCCCCAACCGTACAGAAGAATAAATATATTTATTTATTGCTTTCCAATAATAAACTGTATTCTTTTGCTAAAATATTTACTTTACAAACGAGAGATACCTATTTAATAAGCATTTGAAAGATGTGCAAGTTCAGTAAAGATTAAAAAGAAGAAATAAAGAATCGAACAAACTTACAAGACATTTCAAACCATTTAGGTTAATTTAAGTAAACAAAATTTAATAAATTTGTTAAGCATTCAATTATGCGTTAAATAGTTATCGATTTTCTATATCGACAATTGCAAAACAAAGACAGTTTAGAGTGCCTCGCCACAAGAGCGTCACCCGCTGGGTGCTTTTGTAAATCTCATTCATGGGAAATTCCTTCAAGAACTGTTAACCCACATCGAAGAAGGCCTCCAAATGTGGGCAGCAGGAAGCCCGACAGCCAGTCTAATAGCCAGGCCAAGAGCCCAAAGCCAATTCAAGCCAAATCAAGCCAGGCGAGGCTAAAAACGAGCTAACAACCTCCATGGACCGACCGAGAGACCAACCACCTTCTGCATTTGGCCATAATAATCCGGCCGTAATTACCATATATGTGTGTTACTTTTGCCATTGCACTCAACTTGAGATCTCTTATATTGTATATAGTATATGCCATACTAATATTGGGTCAATTTCACCGCCCCCTGCCCTCCGGATGTGCTGGCCGTATTTGGTGTGAGTAGGTGAGCCCATTTGGACAACATGGCGACTACTTGATATTGTATCACACATACGCGCTCCTAGCCTGGCTTGTATAATATCGTGGACAACTGGTTGCAAGTGCGTCAAGAGAGACGTCATTAAAAAAGAAACCCAGTCTCGATGACCACAGAGCATTTATTAAGGTCTCCGAGGCTCTGAGACTCCGAAACTTAAGCTAACATCTCTGCTTAAAGAAGAGCCATCGTTGGGGAAGCCAGTTCTTGGAATCGAAATCGGAGGAGTCAGTAGCTGATATCTTTATGATGGCCATTATAATTTTGCAGGGGTTCAGAAACGAACAGATTATTAATATTTTTGAAGCGGGGAATCACAGGGGGATTCCGAAAAAGCCTTTTTGTTTCATATTGAAATTTGGCTTCAACTGGTTTCTCTTGGCGATTTCGTTGAAGACTTGTGTAATTATTGAATCAAGCTCATAAGTCATATTATAAATCATATCTTATGAGGCAGCCATTTGCCTATTCTTCAGCATCATCTTTAAGAGGGAATTCCCCGAAACCTCTTCGCGATGGTATTTATAAAAGATTGAGTCTGCTTAAAGAATATGTATTTTAATTCGGTATATATAATTATAATTAATTAATTACGCTGGTAATTGATTTAATTGAAAAGAATATTCTCATAAAACACTTTTGTATCTAAGAAATGCATCATGAATGAGTGACTGCGAACCTTATCATCATAAATATACCCACATTTCCCCCATTTTCCTGCTCAACTCCAGGAAATTCCCAACTCAAATGGTCAACAAGAATGACCAGTCAGTCGTCAGTGATTATTTTGGCCAAGTGACGGCATCAGTTCAATGTGACTGATAGGCCGACAGAAGTAACAGGTAGGCCAGGTGAACCGCTTTATCAGCATCAGAAAGCACGAGCGGACGCCCACTGATAAGGCGCGTGAGTAATGACTAGATTTAGCCGGATAACAACGGTAATTCCTTCTGATAATGACAATCATAAACACCAAAGTCGTGGGCTTGTATGCCAGCCCGGACTGCGCGGTGTGTGTGCAGCTGGTTAGCGCGGATACGGAGCCCGCAAAAGATATATTCTTGAAGTTGGCTCCATAAAAATCATGCATTCTATCGAAGCGAGCCTCGAGTGCTGGCTTTTATCAATGAATGTACTTAGTTCCTGTTTAAACACAGATTAGATTTGAATGGGAGCACTGCCTGGGTGTCCAAGCGATTTCAAACTAGTAGTTTTTGTATATTTCATAAACTTTATCTGTTGTGGAAACATTCTCCTAAAGTTACCAGGGAAAGCATAGTCATGCTATTAACAAAAACAGGAATTAATTTTTTTATTAGGCTTAGGCGCATGTACTTTTTATATTGTAGCTGACGCAGGTAATTTTTAATTATTTCAAAAACAAATTAACCAAAATTTAGCGTTCCTAACATTTAACCCCCTTATAGAGCTAGTCACGAAGTGCAATTTCAGGGAATGTTAGAATTACTATTACGTTTTTTCACAATTATTTCCATTTATATATTTTTTAGAAATACTTAAAAACTACAAGAAAAGGCTGTGAAAATGGGGAAAAACCCGAAATAAAAAACGACAAAACCATTTCCGTTACAGCAGAAACAACAAATACACAGGAAAAAACGACTTTATTGAGTACACACAGCACACACACTCACCGAAAAAAAAACATATGTGCGTGCACGAATGTGTGTGTGTTTTGTTCTCTTGATAAAAGCGCAAGAATAACAACAGCAACAATGGCGAAATGACAACAAAAGCGAATTGAACTCAACGAACGCACCTGTCTGCTGGCCGGGGGGGCGAAGGGGTACCGCGAGGGGCGGCCAGCGAAGAGGGGGCGTGGCCAGAGCGGAGGAGGAGGACGAGGGAGGCAAAGGGCTGAGCAGACAGCTTATCGCCGCGAAACTCGCGCACTCACCGCCTCGCTCGCTCTTGCTCGTTTTTCCCCGCTTTATCTCAGTGACTAGAAAAACGCGCAGTTTCCACAAAAAAAAAATATAATAAATTAAAAAATAAATAATAACAATAATCATAAAAAGAATCCACTGGCTTTCACAACAACAAAACGTTAGAGACATAAAATATATTGTGTCATAAACAACGCAAATAATTTGTTGATTTTTTTATATATCAATTGTGGGTGCAATAATTTCACTTTAGAATTCAGTTCAATATTTTATGTTATTTATATTTTTGGATAATTATTAATGACCAAAAACTAAAACCGTACCTTGGTAAATTTAACGTTTTCATGATTTATAGAATCTTAAATTTTGCTTAACAAGAGCAAATTATAATAAACTCATTCAATGTACATATTTCCTAAATAACAAAGTAAAATTTACAGTATTTATAGCATTTCCCAATAAATTAAAAATATTATTACAGAAAAGAAAAAAAAACACTTTAAAAACGCACACATTAAATTCTATAATTGAGTTCGTAATAAAAAAATTGTTTAAATTTCGTTTTTGGGTAACATTTAACAATTTTTTTCAATTGTTTTTTTTGCACGCTTGGACGCCTAACAAATTCGCCGCAACAATATCAAATAATAAACAACAAAATAGCAAAAAACACACACACTGGCACACACTTAGGGGGCGATAAGCACACTCGGAGACGTAAAATCAAGGTGGCAACTCTGGCAAAGCCATCGAGAGCAGAGAAGAAAGAGAGTCAGAGAGAGAGAGAGAGGGCGAGACCCACTGATCAGCTGAAGAAAAAAAGAGACTAGCAGAAGAATTGTAATGCATTTCGGTCCTTTTTTGTGATATTTCCACCAAAGGTAGCCCAGAGAGAGTGGAAAACCATAAAGAACCTTGCTTTTTTCCTCAAGCAATATCTTGTAGAAACGAGGAGCTCAACACCGAAGCATTTCCTTAGATTCTTTGGGGGTTATTATGCAGTTTTTGTATATAAGTTATAAGATATGTATAGCTGTGCATTCGTTTTATATATATATAGTATATATATGTATATTTTCACACCTTGGCGACACACACACACGCACACACATGCACACGCGAGCGTAAAGCGAACGAGAGAATAGAAGAGGAAGAATTGAGCACGCGACCGTTGATCGCACATATAAAAAACGTTTTTATTTTCTCATTGCCTTTGCCTCATCTTGAAGATTCATTCGGTTTCCCTTTACTTTTCTTTCGCCTCGTTTCGTTTCGATTCAATTCGTTTCTTTTATTTTATTTTTTGCTTTCTTTTCTTTGCGCGCACAAAACTCTGCCCGATCTCGGTTGGCTTTTCTTTCTCCTTATTTTTGAATTGTAATTGTAATTTTATTTTATTGTCGGGCCGCTTTTGCCGCCGAGCGAACCGCGCAACCGAACAGATTGAATATCTGACAGATACTGAGACGGCGAACGTAGCTGGCCGAGTGCGACGGCGAAGTGGCAGCGCGGCGAATTCGCCTAAAATAAACAAAGCCAAGACTCACTCCGAAAAGTCACTCAAAAGTTTCTTTCCTTTTTATTTACACTTTTGCCGTTTTTAGTTTATCGCGAGCGGCGGCGACTAATGAACTTTTGTACTCTCTTTCGCCAGCTCTCTCTGGGTCTCTCTCTCTCTCTCTGCCCCCCTCTTTTATTGCCCTCTGTTTTGTCGTCTCTTTCGCATTCAACTTGTTGATAGCGCAAAATGTTTTTTCCTCTCCCTTTCCCCCGATTCATTATCAGCCTTAGCAAGCATTGTATCTCTGTGTGTGACCTGGGAAATGTGCGACTTTAGCTTTTTACTCTTTAACTTGTTCAGCTTTTTCGCCACATAAATAAGTACATACATATATATGCACATATATATTTTTTACGATTTTTACTGTTAACGCTAACGTGACCATGGCCGTAATTGATTGCCGCCGCCTGCAGATAGCCGCCTAATGAATTGATGGGCACCGCCAGAGCCAGAGCCAGAGCCAGCGCCAGCGCCAGCGCAATCGTAGGCGAAAATGCAAAAACATGGTAGCGGAAAAGTTAAAAAAAAAGAGCAAAACAAAACAAAGAAAATAGACGTTATTAAAAACGTTTAATTGTAATGACAATTTTATAAAGCTAAGCCTTAAGTAAGCTCTTGAAAAATGCAGTTGAAATGCATTTGGAAAACTCGATATTTTTCGTAATAATGTATGCAACTTGATAATAGTTAATTTAATCATTAATCATTTAATCATTAATTTATTTTAGTTAAATTTGAATTTCCAGCAGCAATAAAACTAACCCCATTTTAGACCGGAAATCAAGCGATTTCAAAACGCATGCTCTTTGCAATTTATAGCATACTTATTGGCGCTTTCGAGACGTTCACTGTCTTATCTGTATTGCTTTCTATAAAAACACATTCTTTTTAAATTGTTTTAGGAAAAAAATATATATAATTTTGTTATTATCACATCAAATTTTATTATACTTCTAAAAGTATATTTTTTGTGTATATTTTTTATGATAAAAGCAAGCATATTCTTTTAAATTTCTTACTTTGTTCTTTACTTTTCTTCAAGCATTTTATTTTTTAAAGTATATTACTTTTTACCACAAAACTGAGCAAGTTTTAATAAAGCTTAATCCCACAAAATATCTCAAAACATTTCCTATTTCTGTGAGATCTAAAATCAGTATGATTTTAATTATGTTAGCTTACTAAATGATTAGTATTTAATTTTAATGAATATCCTCCGCTGTTACACATTATTTATTTGTTATTTTAAATACCACTTAAGCGGTAGAAATGAACTTAAGAGATTAAGAAACACAAGAAAACAATGCAAAGCGAAGCAGAAGACAACAAAACACATTTGTTTTCTCTGCAGCAGGGAGATAATTAAACTTGTTCACATTTTTACAGTTGTTTTCCTTTCTTTTCTTTTCTTTTCTTTTCGATATTAAATCAAACAAAGACACAGCTGCTTTTTATGAAGCAAAAGAAGCAAAACAGAGAAGCAGAACATTTTTGCTGACATGACTCAAGAATATGCACCGTTACCCAAGTTGGCTCAACAACTGAGAAGGAAACACGCAGGGCGCCGATATTTCGGCTCGGCTTCAGTTGGCCAAAAGAACCGGCTTTTGAGCAAACCAGAAAAAGCTAAGAAAAAAGAAACAGAAACAAAACCGCAACAAAAAGAAGCCCAAAAACAGAAGCGAAAAGAATGAAGAAACAAATTATCGCTCAAAGTTCGCTGGCGACTGCAGCAGATACAACTTTGGATAAACTTTGCCCGAGCTTTGACTCCGGCCATCAAGAAAAGCTCCACTCAACCCTCAACGATATTGGCTCCCTTTCTCGTTTGAGTCGAATTCTCGCACAGTTTGGCTCAACGCCAAGTTTGCCGGCAATCGAAGCCGGGCCGGAGTTGAGTTTCCACTCAAGCGAATCAAAACAAATACAGCAAAGTCACTGCAAAGTCACAAAGTTTAAGCCGGAAAAGTATAATAATTTGTTTTTGTATTTTATTATTTAAGGAGAGAACAAAATTCTAAAAAAAATGTGTTTTAGTTTAATGTTTCTAATGAACTAAGGAACTCTTTAATTAATAATTAATTTGCTCCAAAAATACTTTTATCTATTCTGTTATAATTCAAGACATAACATTTGGTATTCAATTGTTAATTTAAATACAGAAAATATAATACTATAATTTAGAGAGTCTTTTGTTTTACATAAAATAATATTCCCTTAAACTTTTCCTCAAAAAAAAACACTTAAAATCCTGCCGCGTGTGTATTTTACGTTGATTCAACAATATTATTAACCATTTGTTTAAAGCCTCTTTAATGCAATTCATAAAATATCACTTCCTTCTGTGCTGGCTATAATTTTCCCTTTCATTTTATTTACTTGGCCTTTCTGCCTCTCATTTTGTTATGGCCTTTGTTTGCCAGTGTTTTTTTTTTCGTAGCGGAAACGGAAACGACCACACACAAGTGTTCGTGTGCGCGTATCTGTGTGACTCTATAAACCACATGGAGCGTGACACCGACGACATCAGCGACTTGGCTTCCTGCGAAGTGTTGACAAAGCGTGCAAAGCCTGCCCTTGGCTGCTGCCTCCAGTGCCACTCATGGCAGAGCGCGACCCCCTTTTTCTACTTCCATGTTCATTCCCATTCCCATTCCGGAGCTCCTTGTTACCATTACAAAGGCAAACATCAGGATCACACAGGAAAAAATAGGTGTTGGAATGCGAAGTCTCAAAATAAAAGCAAGCTTCTTTGAATCAATATTTAGCGTTAATTTCATAAGACAAATCAAAATTTAAGAAAACCCATAACTAAGCCAACATAGCATTAATTTACATTCGGAAAGCTTTCCTATTTTAATTTTAATTAGGTTAACAAATTTGCATACTCAATTTAAAATTTACAAAAAAAAATAATTTTTTCTTCATTTTTTGGCAATTTTAACGATGTAACCCCTTATAAAATTTTCAAAATTATGAAAAAAATAATTTTTTCTCAGACATAGATAGATCGACTCGGCTGTTGATGCTGATCATGAATATATATGATTTATAGGGTCGTATCCTTCACTGCGTTGCATGTATCTGAATAGAATTATAGTACCCTGCAAGGGTATAATTACACCAGTGCGTATACGTAATTTTTGAGACTATAAATGCCTGACATCAATTAAAAAAAGAAAGGGAGCTTAATTCGGCACGCTGATGTTTAAATACACTTGCCGTTTGCAATGAATTGAAAGGGATCGAATCGAAAATCGATAATAACTAAGATAAAATTACTCTCATTTTTTAAATTGATATTTATTGATATTTGTATGACAATTTGTTTGAAAAAATATTGTTTAAAATCCCATAACTAAGCCAAAAAAGCATTAATTTCAATTCGGAAAGCATTCTTGTGTTAGTTTTTATTAGGATAATAAATCTGCATACTCAATTTAAAATTTAAAAAAATTCAGATTTTTTATAATTTTTTGACCATTTTAATGAGATAAAATTTTGGAAGAAAAATGATAAAAAATGTTTTCCTCCTGAGATGGCTAGATCGATTCTGCTGTTGATGCTGATCAAGAATATATATGCTTTATAGGGTCGGAAATGACTCCTTCACTGCGTTACAAGCTTCTGACTAAAATTACAGTACCCTGCAAGGGTATAAATATTGCACAAATTCGAATCTAAGTTTGCCCTTTAAGGCTTTCTTGAAATAATTACCAACAAATATCATTTCTTCGCCACCATATCAAATAATTTGAAATCTAAATAGTTCTCTTTTAAACGCTTTTTAAAAACAGACGGAAAATCCCTTCATCCTGAGACAAATGTTAACTAAATTTTATTGTTTAAGCTACATCTATGCAATTAGTCTAAAGCTTGCTCGAAAGGTATAGCAATGTACTGCTATATATGTATATATTTTCAGTATTTTTTAATCCTGAAGCTTATTCACACAAGTCCCCATGTTGCTAAATACTTTTTATATATATATTTTCTTTCGGTGTAGGGTGGGCGTGAGTCTGCCTGAGCCACGCGACAGCGACCATAAATTGTGTAAAGTTCTTCCTAGTTGCCTTTCGCTTGGCTTTGTTTGTTTGTCCGGCCAGCCCGCCGTTCGTTGTTTGTTTGGCCGTTTGTTTGAAATTAATTAAAAGTTTATGTGATTGTTTTCAGCCAGGCAGAAGTTTTTCGGGTTTGATCCCGACATAACTCATCTCCCTATCTGCACGGCTTAATAATAAAACTGTTCCGGCAAATGCCAAATCGGATAACCATTGATTTTAGTTTTAAATTAAGAAAATCATTGTGCCCCTCAGACTACTTTCAGTTTTCAATTTTCCGCCACTTAAAGTCAGACAATAATGCCACAAAGGCAGATCCTTCCCTGAACCTCCCGAGGCAAAGGATAATGAACGCTGAAATATGCAACAAACGGCGGCAGGACAACAGTGGCATTGAACCTTGCCCAGCACGCTTTTGTTTCAACATTCAACAGATAGATATAAATCTGGGAATAATAATAACTTAATGACCCATGAAAGTGTCGATTGCTTGGCTTACTTGGAAAAATGTAAGGAACTTACCAATTTTACGTCTCGCCCGCCATAAAACGGGCGGCGCCGCGTTGTTCGGTGAAGAAGCCATTATTCCAATTAAATCTGCAATTAGAGAAACAAAAATATTAGAGCCGGATTTGTGTGAGAGGATTTACCTAGAAACCCATTTGTATACATTTCCTACATCATTTTTTAATTGCCTGACTGGAAAAACCCTTGAGCCACGCCGAAATCCGGCAAAAAACCGAAGCACAAAACTTTTCATGCGGGCCAAACAATCCCTAAGATAACATTGTACACCAACAGATACAAGATACATCCGCCAGCAAAAAGTGAGGAAAAAAACCGCACAATGAATGAATACTTGGCCGAATGGGTGAATGACTGAGTGACAAGCTTTGATTAATGGAGTCAGCAGTCAAAGCAACATCATTAGACTATTTATGAATGTTTACGCCAAATATGCAAAAGTTGGCCAAGCAAAAAGCCGGAGAAGGAGCCCCGAATTTATATGCTCTCGTCTGGCCAAGTTTGGGCCACCATAAATAATTTGTGACACATTCGTTGGGGGGAAAAAGAAATATATAGAGATTATACAAATACATATATACATGTATACGCATAGCTTGCATATAAACAGCAATTAAAATATATCTTAATGAAGTCTCAACAGTGGAAAGTTTTCAGGGAAGCTGTTAAGTCTCCAGCGAAGACTGAAGAGTTCTGTTAAAATTTTTTTTTAAATTCGTTTTTTACTGATTAAGATTAAGATTCTGTTTAATAATTAATTTCTGCACAATTGCTTAAGACCTTGAAAGCACATGCAAATTAATTAGATAAATTGCTCTACATTCATATAATACTTATTTATATACGTTTTATTGAAAAAAGCCTAAAGTTCTTGGACTTTTTCTACAATTTTTATATTTGCTTGCTACTATTTTTGTAGAAAAGAATATATAAAACATAAAAATTGACAAATAGAAAAATCCGAACTACAAAAATAAATTTTCAAACTTGAGAACAATATTAAACAAATCCAAAACGAATTCTAATCTTAGTTAGCAAACTATCATAAAGCACAAAATTTAAATATTATATATTATGCCAACAATCCGCTTATTTATTCTGACTAAAACCATAAGCTAACAATACAGAAAGTATATCCCCAAGCCCTAACCTTTTGTTTGCCCCTTATTCGATTTGAATAATCTAGCACGATATATTGACCAATTTCAAACAATGACCTCCGAGAGCTCTGCATAAATTACTCAAATATTTGGGGAACTCACCTGAACAATAGTAGAAATTATAGAAATATATTCATTAGATCAACAAAAGGCTTTTGGCCAAGATCAAATAAAGAACTGACTAAGCAAAATTTGATCAATAAAAAAAACCCCAATGTCATATTTCAAGATTTTTTGAATGGAATTCCTCTGGGCCTGCCGAGGAACTTTCCTTCGACTGTTTATCATCTGACTGCTCCGTGTTTATGGCTTTTCCCACTGCGCTTGTTTGGCTTTTCTTATCACAACACGTAGCCTTATCGCCAACGACCTTGACTTTTTATCTCACAATTAGTAAGGCGCTCTTCAATCTGCGCCGTCGCTGCGCGTCGCGTCGCTCAAGCAGTCGTCCGCGGCGTGGAGGCAAGTCAATGAACCTGAACTGCCAGCGATCGGAAGGTTGTGTTTGACTTGATTTTATTTGATTTGAACATATATATATTTTATTCCGGCGGAGTTCTTAATGAACGTTTACAGCAGCGAGTTGAATTAAGGCGAATCGGTTTGCCACGCGCTCTTCGCTTTCCACATTTCCCTGATAATCAATAAAAAACATCAACTGAACTGAGCACCAAAAATCGAATGAATTTGTAATAAACACTGACAGGAAAACAAGTGTTTGCACCCCAAACAATTTATAACACAATAAAAACAATTTTTAAGATTTCTCATTATTAATAGGAATTAAATTATAATTTTCAAAAATATTTACCAAGTTAAAATTCATTTTATATAGAAAATCATAAGCAAGACTCTATTAATTTAAAGCAAATACTAATTTATACTATATACATTTATGTATTATGGATTTACATTCCTTCTTATATGATTTTTACTTTTCTTTTCTTGTCATTATTATTGGTAATAATTAATTATTCTTATGCACAACATTTATGAGCCAAAATGAATAATAAATAAATACCAGAAACATAGAAATTGTTACTCAAGATGAGGTTATTCATTTTGCTTTCTAGGTGTTATAACTTATTAATTGTATATTTTAAAAGGTACTTTTTTTTCGACGTGTGCACATTTCTTTTATTTTATTTATTGGCCTGTCAATTAGATTTCATGAAATTCCATTGTCAGTTGGCGCCTGCCTGTCGATCAGCAGCGCCAGTGGCGGAGGCAGGCGCTAGATTAGGCGGCAGGGGCGGCGCTGATAGTGCCGCAGGGGGGCGCCGAGCAGGGCCCGTCTTCACAGATTATAACTGCGCACAATTTATTCGCAATTAGTGTGGTTGCAAAACACAAAAAAACAACAAAAAATAGGAAAATACTATGCCAAGACAATGAAATGCAAACAGTTAGAACTGCACGGCAAAAAGTCATTAGATAAACCGCCTTTTTTACAAGGGAGCTGAGAGATAATTTATAATTAGGTAAAGGCTTTATGTACCTCTGAGTTTTTTATCAATTATTTGGGTTCAATAGGTGGGCACAGTTAGTGCATAAAGTTGCTAGCCAGCTTGATTTTTCCATACGTTCTAAAAAGGTTTTTAAATATCACTTAAAAGAAATGATTGATTGCTTTCCCGAATTTTATTTATTACTAGTAATTAGTCAAAAATTTCTTGACAACAACTAATTTCCATACTTTCGGTTTAAGCCACAACGATTTATGCTGACAACTCTCGGAAAACTATTGTCATGCATACTTATTATTTAAAATTCACAACTAACCTGCACAAATCCCTCATAAAAAAAGTTGAAACTGAACCTTGCAACTTAATTTTATTAATAAAAAACAAAACATAAGCGCTTCAATTAAAAATGCCCTCGTATATGTCATTGGACTACTTCACAGCGAAGGCTCCACACAAAATTACCCAAAATCGTGGGCAAGTACAAGGAATAATAATTTATAATTAATACGCAACAAAGTGCGTAATCATCTAAATAATAACAATAACAGACCACGTACCATAAACCATAAACCGTAAACAAAAATGATTGTTGCAAATCAAACAGCAGCTGACGATGGGTAAACAATGTCCCAAAAAATGTATACCTACCTACATAAATATACTATATAAAACCTAGAGAGCTGGAGAGCCAGGTAAACAATAAAACACGAGCAAAGTTGGCAAACAACAGAGGCCAAAAACGAAAGGAGAGCGTGTCGAATCTGGGTGAGATCTGCCATAGCTATATTCAATATATATATACTGTACATCATGGAGGAGGATTGTGGGTGGAGCGGCCAAGGCGACAGGCTACAAATCAATCAGCCAAAATCAAAATAAAATCGCAACCTGTTTGGCATTTTAAATATATTTGCTGCGTTGAAGCTTTGCAAATTTATTTCACTTTTCTGTGGCTCCTGCACACTCTATAATTTATGTACATATACTCGTAGTATAAATGTTTTGCAGGGCTTCACGGACAACGAAAACAAAGTAGCAACTAGATACCTTAATTACAGTGTTCCACATCCATATTTGTGGACTCACTTCTACATTGTTAAGAGCCAAATGAGATCTTAATCACCAGCTTGCATGTTAATAAAGGCTGTCAGAGGCAAAGCTCCATATTTGAAAAATGACTTTACCTTTTTTACCTAAAGGTTGTCTAAGATAAAAGGTGTTAAAGCCATAAGGGGGCTTGTAAAGTTCGTAAATGAAATGCCTAACTTTGCCAAATATTACAAGTTATGTTTATTAATCAATAGATGTTACTTTATACAGACATTTGATTATTAATAAATAAAACTTCCCTTTTGTGATATCATAAACCCTCGAAGAGTTCCATTTCCCTTTGTTGGTAAAGAGTATCTTTCCTGAGACCAAAACCAGTGTGTGTGCTGGCTTTTCCTTGTTTGTGTTTTCTTTTTTTGTGTGTTTTTGTGTAATTGTTTGGCATACATAAACTTAAAGACGAAATGTGAATGCTTTTCCCGCTTTCCCACTCAGACTGCACGGAGTTGGAGCTGCTGCTGATGATGATGGCTAATGCGTCGTTTAAATGCTGACATGCATGTCGAGGGCGAGATAAGATAAAAGCCATATACTACACACCATATAGCACTATATACTGTGGCACATATGAGTATATGTAGTAGGTACATATTTGTTATTCGAGCAGATTTCGTTGGCGCTGATAAAAGCGTTGATATCACCGGGAAGTTGGGCCGTCACATTGCTAAAAGCCACGCGTATTTCGAATTAACATCAGCGTGCTGATTAAGCGAGTCAATCCCAGCTGGGGCAGCAGCAGCACCTCCTATTCAGCACTTTTATATTATTATTTAATAATAATAATAATGCTGTTTCAGGTGGAGCTCCCTGCTCTTTTGTTGTCAAGCCAAAGAATGCAGTGATTCACTTTGGGACATCTCGCCGAAAGCACAACCAAAGTTAATTAACAATTTCATGCAAAAATCAAAAACCTTTCCATGCTCTCGAGTGACGCAAACACCGGCGACACCTCTGACGTCTCTGGTTTTGACTTTGAAGTCGAGATTCGAGATATTTCTGCTCACTTGTGGGGCTTTCGTCACCCCCGGAGGAAGGGAATCCATTGCACTGGAATGCAAATGTGATAAACACCGGAAAGGGAATTACCTGAATCACCTGGCGTGTTCAGGGTGGAGAAAAGGCCCAGCAGGTTAATGAATATGCAAAGGAAAACCTATTTCCGATAAGTAAATGGAGCCACATCACATTATTTATTAACTTGGGAAACTTTAGATTTCAATTTGAAAAAGACAAGAACAAATTATTCGCAAATATTGAGTTCCTTAACGCATTTTGCTAAATATGTTAATTAAAACATCATCGATTTGCGCTGCTTCATTAGTTTTATTTACTTAATTCTCAATTTTAATATTCGCAAGTTGATGAATGACAACAAAGCTAATGAATTCACTTCAAACCAGTTTGTGAAAATATTTCCAGAATACATTAAATTAAACAATGGCCCTCGGATTTTACGCAGATTGATATGAAATTGATTGAAAATATTTTAATAAATCAAGCTAAGATATAAGCTTGATAAATGAGGTCGGTTAACAAGTAAGACATATTAATGATCATTAATCATTCATTTAAATGTATGAGAGTTTAAACTTATTATTCTTATTATTTTGAAAATTGATAAAAAGATATAGTGATATGGTTTTATTGTGGATATGTTAAACTTTACGGTATGATATTGAACCTAATTTAACTTCATCAACATTTCCCTCTCGATATATGCTTAACCTTAATTAGTTTCATCTCAGCTTTTAGGACACAACTAATCCCAATCAAATAAATAATTAAAAACGGTGTTCCTTTAAATTTTAATTGCTCCCCCTCCCTCACTTGCTTTGTTTCATAACCGAAAATGTAAACATTTATTTTTTGCAGCCACTCATCTGGTCATTCCCTCACCGTTTCAGATAAAGGGGCCAGGTTTATCTGATTCACGTGGATGCCTGGAGATCCGATAGAGCAGCCTGCTCCACTTTTCTGACAGCTCGACAAATGCTCGTTCTCACCGTGCCACCGGAGCCCACACAGCGCGCTCGTAATCAAAACAAAAATCATCATCGTCATCCCCACCACAATCATCTCCATCTCCAGCTGCCACCTGAGTTAATTACACACTTTTGCGGCGAACAAATATATATAAACCTATATATATATATATATATATATACGTATCGGAATATGAGTTAATGCGATAGTTAGAATGCGGGACACGTCGGCTGGGACTGAGGAAAAATGTCAACCAGCGAGCAGAGACCTTAACGACGTGATTGATATGGAACAGGAAGAAGACCGGGTCCGAGCGAACCTAAGTTTCGATGGGGAAGTCATTGCACGTTTTATTATGTGCTCAGGGTGCGCGCACACTTATCGCTGGCACTGTTCTCAACAGTTCACTAAATGATTCGATCACTAAGAATTAGTAACTTGGATTGGTTTAAGCACAAGCTTGTAAAGGTGTGAAGAAGTCATATGCTACCCTATAAATCATGTATATTCAAGATCAGCATCAGCAGACGAGTCGATCTGGCCATGTTAGCAGATTAAACAATTGTTAGTCATTATTTTTTATATTACTAGCAAACATTTAAACTCAATTTTAAATTTAAATAGAGTATGCAGATTTATTATAGTAATAAAGACTAACACAGAAATGCTCTGCGAATTGATTGCTTTTTTGACTTAGTTTGATTTAAAACACTTTCCGAACTCTGAATTTGTTTAGGAAAGTTGGGTTTATCAACAGTTGCAATTAGCTTGGTACACCTGTACACCACGCCGCTTTTCTTTCTTTCGGAATGATTAAAACCTGAAGGGTCGCAGCTTTGCTCTGCCGGAAAATTAAAACTTTAGGGGCGGACCGAAAGTTAATTAGTTAACTGTAAGCGGCGCTACGCTTGTCATTCAGCGAACGCAAAGATATAAAAGAAACAAGTGCTACATAGTAGAAGAGGGGTTAAGCTAACTCTGGGTAGGGGCTAGGGGAGTCGGCAGAGGCGAGACGTAAACATCAAGTGCTTGTCTAGAGTGTCTTATCTCGTGACCATATAACACGGCAGGCTCTCGCTCTCCCTCTCTATCTCTTTGCCTGCCTCTACCTTTTACCGCTATTCGGCTAACGAGCGCACTTGCGAAATCCAACAAAAAAAATCTTGTTTAATTTTTTGCTTTTGTTGTTGTTCTTCCTATTACTTTTTGACAGTCTCGAGCACACACTTCACACAGACAGGCCCAGGCGAAATGTTCAAGAAAGCATAAAATGCAATTAAAAGAAGGATCGCCAAAGAGAGAAAGAAATTAGAGCAAGTGTTACAAAAAATAATACAACAAAAAAAAGAAACATCAATAAAACAAAAATAATGAGGCAAATTATTTGATCAAAGGAAAAGCGAAGAATGAAGAGAGAAATGATGCTAGAAAAGTCACTCGGAGAAAAGGAAATTAGAAAGGAAAAACTACAAAGCTGCACACAACTAAACAAAACTTAATTTAAGGTTTACTAACTACCTAATACCAAACAGAGAATTCGTCATAAAAGAAGACAATATTTTTAGAAGTTATAAGGTAATTATCTTTAAATTTTTTCGATATTTATTCTTAACATATTGACTAATAAACACACAATTATAAGACGACTAAATTTAAAAATGAAGATCAAAATTCGTATAAATCTTTTCCGGCTGGTTATCAACTCTCACATAAAAATTTTATATTTATGCAGGGTATTACAATTTCAGTCTGAAGCTTGCGACGCAGTTCGGAGTCATTTCCGACCCTATAAACCATATATATTATTGATCAGGATCAACAGGCGAATCATTCTAGGCATGTACTAAAGCAAACATTTTTTGTAAATTTTTTCCATTTTTTATGTTGTCAAAATTAGCATTTTTTAAATCTAAAAAATCGTCAAAAATTTAAAATTAAAAAGACATTAATTTGAATATGCAGATTTATTAATATATTAAAAACTAGCATAGGACTAACTTCCGTATCGAAATTAATGCACTTTTGACCAAGTTATGAGATTTATAAGCCTTGGTTTTTAGAAAGAATTGTCATATGATAAATATGACTGAATACTTATACCCTTTCAGTTTTTATGTGAGCTTCAGCTTTCCGAAGTTAGTTCGCTCTATTATTTCTAATAATTTTCAAATTTCAACTTACACAATCTTATCCTTGAGGCCTTTTCCAATTAATCCAAAATGTTATGGGCTAAATATCTTGCTCGAGTTGTTACTTATTTATTTGCTGACTTAAGCAATTGATATGCATTTGCTTTTATTGGATGGTTATTTAATGTATCACAAAAACGCGAATATATATATTCCATTAATTCCACACACAACTAAACCTTCGCGTGTTTATTTTGTGTTTTTAATTTCTTGAATTTTATTTTTCGTATTTGTTCCCTTTGTTTCTCGCTTAGTCTCTCTCTTTGCTGGCGAAACTGAGGCAAACGGAGGAGGGAAAAAACACTGTCACTGCATATACTCGCAATAAATTAAAAAAAACCCGAGACGTCGGCCGTTTGTTCATTAGAAAAAGATTATTAAACATTAAGCGAGAATTTCGTTGGTCACTTTTTATATGCATTAAGAGGGATCTCTTCAGGGGCTGCTTCCATGTTGTACATACATTATGTACATATATGTGGGGGCTTTGTTTTATTTTAACGCACTCAGCCTTACAAATCGGATTCTGGATTGGTAAATTCTGCTTCACTCTTTCTTTTCTTTTCTCTTTTGCTCCGTATTCTCTATTTTTCTTTTCCTCTTCTTGCTTAGACCATACACTTCACTGTTATTCGTAGAGCTTTCGAAGGGAAAGAAGTTCTTCCATTCGCCATATACGATTCACGATTCACGATTTACGATTTACGATTTACGATTTAACAACTTGACGATTTTGAATTTCCCTTGATTTTGATTTCGAATTTCTTTGTTGAACTCACGCCGCAGTTGAGCGTTTTGGAAGGGAATGAAGCGAAACACACGCGCACAACACGCCGCTGCTCAGCCCGATCGGATCATCATTATCTTGATCCCAAAAATATATAATCCACATCCAGGCTAATGCCGCCGCCGCTGCTGTGTTTATTCTTTCTGCGCTTCTCCTTCTGCCTCCACTTTCGGCGAGAATCCCCGAGGAACCGATCCGAGATCCGAGGAACCGAGAACTGGGTGCGACGAGCGATGAGCGTGAACTGTGCTGTGCTGACGCGAAGCGATCGTGGTGGAGCAGAGCTGCCGGCGCTGGCGTTGGAGCTCGCGACGACGTCGGCCTCGCTGGTGGATCATCGCGGGGGCTTGCTGTTGGCGCTCGTCAGTGCTGCCCTTCTAGCCATTAGCGCTCCCAAAAGTGATGCCTGCCAGAGAGCATGGCAGATAAACTCATCTACCCTGTATCGATACTAGTTGCAAAAGTTGATTTTACATCGAATTTGTTTAATTAACTATGTATGATAAAATCCCATTAATAAAAAAAATGGCAAGCTCACAGAATAAATCTATAAAATAATCCATTATATTCTATATAAGGAAATTTAAAATTTGTTAATTTAAATCCCTTTAATTATTCAAGATACGGCAAGTGAAATTAAATGCCAACACTAGGGCACTCTCCGCTCTGCTGTAGCTGGCAGAGGGCTGAGAGCAGCCGCAGAGAGACAATGAGAGAGAGGGAGAGAGAGAGAAAAAGTGGTGTAGATCGAGAGTTTGGCTGCTGGAGGAGCATTTGGATCCCACGTTGTTGTAAAGTGTTCTTTTTGTTGTGCCTGTTTGGGCTCCCCTCCCCCTAGGCACTGCTCACTGCTCTTTTTGGCAGCTAACGGGTGCAAAGTCCAAGTCCAAGAGCGACGACCGTCCGAAAGTTTGCATCCAGCTTGCAGTTTGCAGTTTTTGGTTTGCCTTCACACCTCCACCTTAACCCGCCCCCCACGCCCCTCCACTGCCCAGGTCCGTGCTAACTGAAACTAATTCTCGCACAGCGCCTTCGGCTGCTTAGCATTCTCCTGGGATCGATCTAAGATCGTGCGAGTAGCACTTCGAATGACACCATTAACTAACTGGAATCAGGGGAGAAAGAAAATTACAGATAGCAGACTGGAAAGTCACTACACTTTTCCCTAATTGCAGATGGGTTTTGAACTAGGGAAGCTCTTTTTTACCCTTTCTGCAAGGGTACTATAACTTTAGCGCTGTGAAGGAGTCATTTCCGACCGTATAAATTATTTTTGTTAAATTTTACGTTGTTAAAATTGTAAAAATTGACAAAAATGTAAATATTTTTAAATTTTAAGTTAAATTAAAGTATGCAGATTTATCAACCCAATAAAAACTAACATGGGAATGGTTTCCGAATTAAATTTAATGTATTTTTGAGTTAGTTATGAGTTTTTTAAACTTTGATTTGTCAAAAAATGTTTATAAATTATTAATTAATTAATGCAAATTAGATTGCAAACTGCAGGGGTATATAAACTTCAGTTTCCCAAAGCTAGTTTCCTATCTTGTGAGATAGGATAGATACAGATACAGTTCATTTTAATAAACCAATATTTACACCATTGAATCATCAATAATTCAAACCTATATTCTTATATATTTTCCTTTACCAAAAGCCACCCACATTAATGTTGTTTCATTCTCCTCTCTCTTGTGCTTTTAGCCTTTCCGCAGTGTCGACATCATCTACTTCATCTCTTGTTTTTGGGTCAAGAAACCGCCAAACCAAAACCGAAAACCGAAAACCGAAAATTGCAACAATTGCGAAAATAATGATTATTTCCAAACCGAAACAAAGTCGCAACACTCGCGTGATTTGATTAGTAGTTGTATCTGTATTTATTTGTTTAGATCGACACAGGAACCAGATAATAGCTACCAGATACCAGATACTAGATACTCGAGCTGTCGGATACATAAGAGGGCCGCCCCGGCACCATATGGTATGTTGGCTATATTAGTTGGTATTACCAATTAGCAGGATCACACAGCACTCGGGGCGATTAGTCACAGGCCATTTGGCAATCGAAGCGAAGGTGGCGATTTGCTCGGCATTTTGTTTTCCGTTTCTATTTGCATTCTGTAAAATGCCACCCAAAAAAGAAAATAATGGGGAGCGTTTTTCGGTTGCCAGGTTAGTGGGACACATGCGACATTTGCACACGCCAGTGTTGTATTATTTTCTTCATTTGCAGACATAAAGTCGAAATAGGCAATAGAAAAATACACATCAGAGATACAAACAAAAATATTTACTTCCATCTGGAGAATTTTCTATATGCATTTTCACCTGGTTTTTAATTGAACAAACTTAAGTCTTAGGACGCAACGAGATAAATAAAAATATACTACAAATTAATATAAAAACCAGAGTTTATAGAATTAAAGAGAGTTTTTATTCCAAAGTCACGATGCTGAATGATTGAATAAATATTCTACTAGACCTGATACAATGCTACGTTTTTCCAGATATTTCAAAGAATTTATAGATAGTAAGCCTGCTATGAAGACAATAAATAATTATTTAAATAGAAGATCTGGTAAAAAAAATTAAGCAGGCTGAATTATTATTTATTTATACACTGTCTGCTTAATTATAAATTAAGCCACAGGATAAGTGTATCAGCCATAGCAGCTATGCCTTTAGGCTAATTTAGTCATAAAAAACATTTCTTTACTTAAACATCACTATAAAGCTAATGATAAATTTTTGTAAAAAACCATTGAAATATATTATTTAATTCCATAATTTAGAAAACAATTCACCCGAAAAAGCGACAGCTTAACAGCTCTAAAAAACAAACACCCTGGGTACTTGTGTTTGCCCACCGTGCTCTATATAATGCCCGAAAAAAACTGAAATGAAAAGAAAAACAACAAGAAAACGGCTAACAGAACACTTGTGGCCACAGCCACTCGGAGACTGTCACTTTGCCACCCCGCCAGACAGCCCCAAACACGAAAAACACGAGCGGCGAAAGTCCCCGGGAACTCAGGGCTCGGAAAGAATAGAAAACAGAACAATAGTATGCCTGAAAGATCAAGTAAGTAAGTAAATCAGGCAACGAGCTCGTGTTCGACTTGGCAAAGAAGGCAATTCATCAAACACCGGAAAATTACTGTGAGAAGGTAAATCTTTGGCAAGTACGTGGCCCCAGACACAGCCCATAAGTGTGCCTTTGCAAATCAATTTACCTGCAAAATGCAACTTGATAACTTGCATCTTTAACTGCATTTCCAATCCAAAATGATATTTAAAAGTGATTCTTAATTAAATATATTTTAACCATAGACCAGTTACGAATCATTAAACAGTCCCATCTCCCACCAGGGATGACAGACCAATTCCATCCGAATGTAGTGCTAGTTGGGTCAATAATTGTCCGATCACAGACATCATTATAATCATCAACATCAGCGACCTGATTGTACGGATCATTAAAAATAAAACGGACAGTCGGAAAGGCAACGTGTGCCTATTGTCGGAAATGCAAAGGAATTGTGCAAAATTTCCACTGAAAAGATAGGAAAATCAAAAACTCGTTCGCTTGATTGCCTCTCAGGGGGCTTTGTTGTGCAAAAGGTGGCTCAATTGAACAATTTTAGCTGGAACTTTCTGGCCTTTGTTCTGCCTGCCAAAAAATACAGTCAATGAAAAGCTGTATGGAATTTTCAGGTATAAAGGAAATCGCTAGAGATTGTTTACGAAGCTGCAAATTTCGGAAATTGGGAAGCAAGGAGATGTTTTTATTGTTTTCTAACAAAAGTATTAAAAATATTATTAAATAAATAAATAAAATTAATTACAATAATTATTATAAAATTGCCTACTGACACATTTATAAAATAATTCTTAAAATATTTCCCAATTAAGACTTTAAAAAGAAACAAGCCATTTTTTATCTTACCCTCGAAATGTTAATTAACCGCGTCGCAATTCTTATGAATCAAGGCAAACGCTCAAGATCTCGCTCGTTATGCGCTTCCTTCTCTTTACGACAATTGCAAAAGCCGTGTCTATTTGCATTTTCATTTTGTTGTTGACAAACAACGGCGAATGGAAAATAGAAAAACTCGCCATCGCTCGGGCTGTCAATAACGGTCACGTTTCGAATTTTCAGCCAAACAAATGTGTGTGCAAAAGTGCATTGTAATGGCGAGAGTGCTATCTAAGTGTCGTATCAACAATGGCCAACAATTGCCTTAAAAACGGAGAGCACACACACACACACACACTCGCAAGAATTAAAGCCAAGATAATCGAGCCTGAGGGGAAAACGTCAACGGTCGAAACAATAAACAAACTGAGACCTTTGTAATGCAAAACTTCCACAACAACCGGGAATAAATCAATGGAGGCACAGGGGGGGAAGCTGCAGTCGCTAAATGAGCGGGATGCGATGAGGGGCGGGAGGCGATGAGGTGAGCTGAGGTGTTAATCGAATGCTCAACGCGCGACATGGGAAACGGAGTAAGAAATCAAACAGAGACTGCAAGTACAACGCGGCTCAAGTCTATCACGACGCCTGAGAAATTAAGAAAAGTTACCTCTTCAAGAATATAAAATAACATGAAATTAAAATTGATAAGATCACTCTATTTGTTGCTAAAAAAACGCTCCAAACAATACCATTAATATTTTACAGAAATCCTCTATTTATATTTAATTTGTAATATTGTAATCGCAATGATTAGCAAGGCAAGCCTAAAATCTAGAAGAAAAATATCACACCGAATCCTACATGAACTGGCCATGAACTTAGGTCATTAATTTAGCCAAGGATCAGATTCTCTTTTGGCCTTTGTGGCAACCTTTTAGCGCCTGCAGGCAAAGGGATCATCGAACGGATGCCGAACAGCATTGAACTGAGACGCGCACTTGGCAATTTCTAAAGCAAAGAAATAAAAAGCGAGGCAAACATTTAATTGAGCCATAAATGACGGAAACATAAATAACACGCGAATGTACAAGCTAAAGTCATTAAAATAACTCCGCGACAAATGCGGCTTAAAGACTTGTCGAGGGAATTATGCTTTAGCGGAATGCTAATAGCTGCAAGTAATTCACCTTTCAGGAAATTCTCGACAAGCATGGCGCTGATTCATGCTGCAAACTTGCTTTATTTGTATATTTCTTTTATTTGATTTACTGTGAGATTTCCTTAGAGTCGACGCTAATTCCCGTTTTGTTTGCATTACTCATACGCACCGTTAACATCACTCATACGCAGTGGTTTACGTCATTGATTTGCTCTCTCACTCAACGTATGCTTACGCCTCGATTACGTTGTTTAGTGGAGACACCAACCCAGGCAATCACGTAAGTCAGGAAAAGCTTCGACGTAATGATGGGGAATACGGAAAATATATTGCATTTAATTTTACAAATTGATTCAGTTTGATTAAGCCTATTTCAATTATTCTGATTTGTCATATTGTCATATTTGTATGACAAAATGGCTTAAACACAAGCTTAAAAAACTCATAACTAAGTTAAAAATGCATCAATTTCGATAAGAAAGTCAGTCCTGTGCTAGTTTTTAATAGGCTTATAAATCTGCATACTCAAACTGACATTTTTAACATTTAAAATTTTTGTCAATTTTTCAAATTGTAATGTTAATTTTGACAATATAAAAAATCGAAAAAATTTTGAAATTTTTTTTTCTTTCCTACATGTCTAGAAAGATTTGCCTGTTGATCCTGATCAAGAATATATATGGAATATAGGGTCGGAAATGACTGCTTCACTGCGTAGCAAGCTTCAGAATGAAATTATAATACATTATTCGTGCAATATTTATATGACAATTTTTTCTAAAAACCGAAGTTTAAAACACTCATAACTTAGGCAAAAATGCATAAATTTCGATAAGAAAGTCAGTCCTGTTTTAGTTTTTAATAGTTTTATAAATTTGCATACTCAAATCAACATTTTTTAAATTTAAAATTTTTGTCAATTTTTCAAATTGTAATGTTAATTTTGACAATATAAAAAATCGAAAAAATTTTGTCATTTATTTTTCTTCCATACATGTCTAGAAAGATTCGCCTGTTGATGCTGATCAAGAATATATATGGATTATAGGGTCGGAAATGACTCCTTCATAGCGTTTTAAACTTCTGACTATAATTGCAATACCCTCCACGGGTATAAATATACACATTGGGACAAAAAGCAGATTCCTCGTATTTCATGTTTACAAATTTGATTCATTTGCGAAAATTCTATCCCCGACTTTATGGATATTCTCCCTTTTATGCTGGCATTTATGCAAATCCCATACACTCGTCCTGCAACGAGGAGTCATTCAACTCTGTGTACGAACGGGGCTCCTTTCCCCCACGAAACGTGGCTCTCACTACGTGACCATAAAGCCAAAAAGTGACCTCGGGCTGATGACCGAATAAGCCCGGTACTCGGATCCAGGATTTCCACCTGTGGCCGCCGTGACGAGCATCCTTAAAGCCGGCCATAAAAGACCAACAGAGCAGGGCAAGCACAATAATACGGCCAGAATAAGTGCAGAACATAAAGTTAAATACATTCTTAAGTGCTCTCCGCGCGAGAGAGATTCAATTTCAAACACTTTTTGGTGATCTCTTTGTTGTAAAATGCTAAATGGCCAATTATATTTTGCACCTCCAACGAGGCTCTTGAGAATACTCTTGACTCATCCCCTGCCCACGCAGCCACAAAGGACCAAAAAAGGAGCCAAGGACCCATTGAGGGGCCATTGAACCGCACTCGCTCCCATGGATGCCGCAACTTGTTGCAGACGCTCCCAGGACGCTTCGATTGCCTCCATCTCCACGAGAATCCTCATCCTCATCCTCCTCCTCATCCGCATTCCCATTTAGCTGACATCAAACGACAGGCTTGTCAAGGCCGAATTGCGCCAAGGAACTTTGTCAAACAACTAATTAATATGCATATTACAGACGACGAACAATTTGTGAAGAGGCGCATTTTTGTAATGGCCCACAATTAACATAAATTAACCAGAAGCGGACAGGGATTAAAAGTCATTAAAAAATGTGCACGAAGGGATTACACTTTTCGGCGAAAGAGCCTCTAAGAATGGTAACTCCTATTAAACAATCAATAAATAAATTGAAATAGAAAAAGAAAATTGTGTAATTTCATCCTTTTTAAAACAAATGAAACGCAGTGATGGCGGAAAATATATAAATAAATTTTAACATCAAGGAAAAATTATGTAAATAAAAAAAACAACAAATTGTTCCAGTTTTAGATATTTTTGAAAAATAATATAAATTCTACCCGAAGGTCGTTACATGAATCCATATTTTACTTTTGGCAATTATATGCTACCAATCGATATTCTCTTGCATTTTTATACAAAAAGGATTCTTTAAATATATTATAAAGTAAAAAAATATATTCTTGAATCTATTTTAAAGTGAAATACGATATTCTTCCATATTTTCAGTATTATATTATTGAGTTCCTGATGATTAACATATTCAGTAATCAGTAAAGGCTACAGAACCCGAAAGCATTTTCTTTCTTTTCCTTTAATATATACTACATATATACATTTCCCTTTTCCATTTTCTTTGACTGGCGAGCAAGCACTCAGCTGTTGCAAAAACAAAAGCACTTTAAGCCGCTTTTGTTATATTTTATTTTCCTCTTGCCGAATAACCAAAAAACTTTATCAACACTCCGGGAAAACCAAACACACACGCCTCGGTCAACAGCTGCAGTTTCCCTTTTTCCCTCAAGGCGGAAAATTCAATAAAGAGACGTTGCTGGCCACATGTATGAAAAGCGAGGGAAGCGTGGTTGCAATAGACGTGGTTTTGGCCATATTAATTCAGCATTCCCGCACACACGCACACAGGCACATATGGAGAAATAATTTCAATTAGACCGACTTTTCCCTCGGCCTTGGCTAATTAAGCGTCTTGGGAAAATCCCAGCGCCTGGTGTCCGGTGCCGGCTGATGCCACATAGAACTTCATTAGTGTGTTGGCAAGTGCTAATTGCAAGGCGTCGTTGGAAAGCTGTTTGATTTCGATTACCGAGGCTCCGACAATGAAATTATGTTCAGTTGCGGGACGTGCGCTTTCCCATTTTCCTCGTTCGCCCGCATAAGCAGACTGTGCGAAATTCTGGGAAACTGTAACACTGGGAAACTCCCTCGCTGAGGGAAGAGCTGGGTGCCCAGTGTTATTAAGTGCCATTAGTAGCCACTCAACTAGAGCTTAATTAAAGCCTTGTCTTGTGTTTGAGTTGATTGGTCGTGGCAAGTTGATAGATTTCGAAAGGAACTTATTGAAAGAGGTGTGAAAAATCGGATATCGAATATTGTCTGCAGTTATTATAGAACTTAACGAAAAATAGTACAAATGTATAAAACCATTTAAATTAAAGCTTAGCCCTATTTGTTTAATATTATTAAAGGATGTTTGTAAATTGTATGGATGATAAAATAAATTGTAATATTTATTGCAAAGAATGAAATATTAGAAAATCGTTATGTTTATTAAAGATTTAATGTGTATTTATAGTTAAAGCATGTAAAAATACTCGAAATTCTTGCGCTGCGTTTTACCAAGGTCCAACAAATTCCTCCAAGAGGAATTTGCACTTTAAGAGAAATTGAATGGGAAATTGTTGTCCTGTCATGGCTGTTACCAATATCAGGCTTCTCCCCTTTCTGCATGGATACCTCGGTAGAAACCAGGACCTCCTGGCTATGAGCTTTTCATATGAGCAAGTCTCTTTGCCTCTTTCAATATGGCCATAAAAGGGAATGGCAGGCAGGGGACCTACCGCCCATTGGGCTTAATGCGCTATTAACCAACTTTATTTGGACCATGTTTGGAGCAACCCAGTGCGGTTATTTGTTGTGCTACAAATTAGCCTGGCCAATTAGCGTCGGAGCTGGCTAGCTGCCTGACTGGCTAATTCAATTCCAGGCAACTTTGCCTTTTAATTCAATTTTCACTGCGTATATGCGGATTTATGGCTGTGGGGGAGAGATAATAATTCTGCCACTAAATGGATTTCATAAATGGAAATTGTATCAAAGGGAAATTGTACTGAAAGGGTTTCCGTAATCTTATTGCGGTGCGGTCCGTCGGCAAAAGCGGAAAGTTGTTTAATCCGCAGAGTAAATATGGTTAAATGTCCTCGATTTCTGTTATGGTTTTTATTGGACTTTTTCTAAACAAGTTACGGTTTTCTATGTTTTTTATGGTGCTATTGTGGCTTTATAGTGATTGGTTTTAAATTGGATTACGGCTTTGGATTATCTTAAATTTCATCGAATACATTTTTAACAATATTTAATTAAAGAAAAAAATACTAGCCTTGTCCACTTGTCAACTTTTGCTTTCTAATTAATATCCCTTATTTTTCTTGCTTCTTTTTTATCCCGAGAGTCAGTTAAGCGTCCCAATAATTCATCAGAGCGAGCACAAGATAAAAAAGAAATCATAAATTCTCATTAAAAGTTATTATATTAAAGCCATTCCACCTACCGCTCTTGGTCTCCTTTTTTTTTTTTTTTTTTGATGCCTGACAACAGTGAACATGGAAAAACTTTTATGGCAAGCGGAGGACATTGGCTGTAACCCAGGACAACAACAACTGACGTGGACAAATGGCAGGACATTCGATAGCCGAGCCTGAAAACTCGCAGGAGCATAAATCAGAGAGGAGAAGCCGAGACTCCGGCGGGAATTTACAATTGCATAATTCTGTGATTATCAAATCGATGAGCGGAGACAAAACAATATCGGCCATACAATTATATGAAACTTTCCACGAGTTCACTGACCGTTCAATTGGCAAATCAAATCAAATGAGTCATCGGCGAAAAAGTTTTCCCCCCTCAACTCGATGAAAGCCTTAAGTGCCAGGCAAGGAGGGACGCGTCCTTGGACCTCTGAGTGGCTGTCAAGTAATAATGACCCTGGGGACAGATGTAAAATCGTCATAAAAACGTTGTTTTCCTGATCTTTATTACTATCGTTTTCGTAAAAATCAAAATAATTATCATCTGATTTATATAAAGTATTAATTAAGGAAGTATATTCAGGGGAATATCAACTCATAATTAAGTTAAGGCTTAGTTTCAATTCTTTCCATTTTATATATATATCAAAAAATTTCACAAATTTCTTGCTTATATTTAACTTTCTTGTTACCACTCCACAGCAATTTTATTTCAACTTAAATTCAAGGTACCCCTGGGCTAGACACAAAAACCAATCAACCAAAAATGCTCGGCGAATTAAAAACAACATGCAAAAACATTTCCAATTCAATAAATACAGTTCAATTAAGCCGCCGAGTTCTCGATTTATGGATTCTCGAGCAGAAGGATCCATTTAATTCCACAAGCGAGCACAATTCACTGGCTCGGGACATGCAAATGACAGGCGCAGGCCTTCAATAACTCAACTCAAGCCTTGACCAATAAAACCGATGGTTCCCCTCTCTCACAAAGCGATGGCCATTGAATTAATTGATCGGCCACCAGACAGGGCAACGCAATAAACAAATAGCCAGAAACGAGTAAAAAAAAGAAAATGTGGAGCCCAAGGAAGATGTTCATAAATTATATGCCCATTGGGGCGGCAAGGAGTGCTCAGGAAGGACCTGTTTTTTAAGTGTTTCCAGTATAAAGTGGCATCCGTGACCCGCACATTTCCCTGTTGCATTCGATTTATTCGATTCCGCCATTGGCAATCAAAACTTCCACTCAATTTATCCTCCCGGCAACTTGTTCTTTTGTGGTTTTAAGTAGCCACTGGAAAATTGGCCAGGACTCTTCAAAGGAGGGGGAAAGTCTGTGAAAAGTGGTCAGGCTAAGGAAAAACTTGTTATGCTTTCAAATTAAATAAAGCTGCAGGCCATGGCGAAGGAGAAGAAGCTATCGATTAGGTATATTGAATGCTTCGTTTCGGAATGTACTTTGAGAGGAAAAGGCTGATACGATAAATCGACAAAGATATCGAACTAAATATTATATTAATTCAGCGAACAAGTATATTAAAGGGTCTTAAATTAAATATTTCCAAGCAAGCTATTCTATGACTTTTTCTTAAATTTTAAGGGAACAAGTGTTTCAATTAAAAATTCTCACTTTCTCCCTTTAATCAAAATTCCATTTAAAATATAACCGAAATAGCCGAAATTCCTGGAATATTCAAATTCACCGCGGCCCAAGCTGAGACCACACACACACACACCTGTAACACCTGGCGAAACCCAATCCGCTCTGTCTAGCCAATTAACCAACGCGCTGAATCAACACCTCGAGGCCCAAGGACTTGAACTCGACCCTAACTTGAACTGAACCCCAACTGACATGGAAAATCACTTACTAGTCGCCGCCACAGCCGACGCATTCCCGGAACAAGAAAAGCGCAAAAAAGGTTCGGCTTCGGGTTCGGGTTCAGGTTAATTTATTGATGCTGCGGGCACACGGCTCCCGAGGATGTTTATGAGTCCTAGCCCATAAATTTGCGGTAAGGCAACAAATCATCTTCATTATCGTCCTGCGCGCAGCATCATCATCACTGTTGCTATCACTTGTGGCGGGGAAAGGTGAGTGAGCAGCAGGTGGGTGTAAGTGGAGTTCCTCCGGGGGGAAGGATCGCATTATTCCCGCATCATTGGCCCATGAAAATGTCGGTTATAGGTGGTTTTCCCTGCCTCTCGCGTGTGCAAGCAACTTAATCGCAAGCATATTGAATAAACCAATGGCTTTTCTTCTTTTTTGTGTTTGGAAAGCAAAGAGGAGGCAGGCGCTTATCAATAAATTACACCAGTCGCCGACAGGCACAGGAACAAAAAATAGGTAAACATTACTATGTAAACGCAGCGCTGATAAAAAAAAATAACTATGCACATAAATCACGGATATATATACTGGATTGGGGATGAAAATAAAGAATGCGCTGGAAAATATGAGATGGAAAACATACGTGTAGTGCTGACAATGGCGAAAAAAATACATTTCGCGACTTTAATTATAAACAAGGTATATAAAGTCTTCCTTTTAAACCAGAAAGGAAGCTATTATATCCTTTCAATTGTAAATAAATTATAGGATCAAAGCGAAAATCGATCATAACTAATCTTAAAGTTTTCGCATTCTATGAATCAAATTTATCAAATTTTTATAAGACAAATTTGAAAAAAATTTACAACAAATTTTTTGCTTTCGTACATGCCTAGAAAGATTCGCCTGTTGATCCTAATCAATAATATATATGGATTATAGGGTCGGAAATGACTCCGAACTGCGTCGCAAGCTTCAGACTGAAATTGTAATGCCCTGCAAGGGTATATAATTCAGTAATATTTATACGACTAATTTTTCTAAAAATCAAAACTTAAAAAACTCATAACTCAGCCAAAAATTCATTAATTTGGACAAGGCAGGCAGTTCTGTGCTAGTTTTGAATGGATTAATCAATCTGCACACTCAATTTGAAGTTTTTGAAATTTTAAAAATTTGACGATTTTTGAAATTTTAACAATCTTAATTTTGACAACATAAAAAATGGAAAAAATTTACAAAAAATTTTTTGCTTTCGTACATGCCTAGAAAGATTCGCCTGTTGATCCTAATCAATAATATATATGGATTATAGGGTCGGAAATGACTCCAAACTGCGTCACAAGCTTCAGACTGAAATTGTAATACCCTGCAAGGGTATATAATTCAGTAATATTTATACGACTAATTTTTCTAAAAATCAAAACTTAAAAAACTCATAACTCAGCCAAAAATTCATTAATTTGGACAAGGCAGGCAGTTCTGTGCTAGTTTTGAATGGATTAATCAATCTGCACACTCAAATTGAAGTTTTTGAAATTTTTAAAATTTGACGATTTTTGAAATTTTAACAATCTTAATTTTGACAACATAAAAAATGGAAAAAATTTACAACAAAATTTTTGCTTTCGTACATGCCTAGAAAGATTCGCCTGTTGATCCTGATCAATAATATATATGGATTATAGGGTCGGAAATGACTCCAAACTGCGTCACAAGCTTCAGACTGAAATTGTAATACCCTGCAAGGGTATATAATTCAGTCTTATTTATACGACTAATTTTTCTAAAAATCAAAGCTTAAAAAACTCATAACTCTGCCAAAAATTCATTAATTTGGACAAGGCAGGCAGTTCTGTGCTAGTTTTAATTGGATTAATCAATCTGCACACTCAATTTGAAGTTTTTGAAATTTTAAAAATTTGACGATTTTTGAAATTTTAACAATCTTAATTTTGACAACATAAAAAATGGAAAAAATTTACAAAAAATTTTTTGCTTTCGTACATGCCTAGAAAGATTCGCCTGTTGATCCTGATCAATAATATATATGCATTATAGGGTCGGAAATGACTCCGAACTGCGTCGCAAGCTTCAGACTGCAAGGGTATAAATATTCGCATTCTTTCAGTCATATTTATACGACAATTTTTTCTAAAAACCAAAGCTTAGAAAACTCATAACTTGGTCAAGACAATTTAAAAAGATAAGCCTTTTAATGCTGATCAAATATATTTATAGTTATAGGGACTTTTGCTAATAGTTAAAGAAAGAAACACAAGCTTGGTCAATATCTGCTAATCAAATATGCAATGTGGGGTATCTTAAACTCTGACACTAATTTTAGTAAACGCAGACAAAAAACGCTTTCTGAAGGACCGAAGATGTTAAGCCGACAAAGTAATTCCCCATTCCCCAGCTCGAATCATCAACAGATTATTTTCCGCAGCTGCTTTGGCAGTATTAAGTTCTTCAGTTCCTTATAAGCTTTCCTTTTCGTAAACCCCATAAATCCCACCTTACATCTCATCATTCCTGGCCACGCCCCTTTAAATCCTCACGCCCCCGGCACGTGAATGCGAAAATATTATTTTTTGACAGCGCGGAAACGCGCGGGGAACTAACGCAATTCATTTTCTCCCCATTTTCTCAGCTCCCCAAATGGATTTTCCATGCAAATGGCCCGAGAAGAGAAGCGGCCTAAAAGCAAAGAACAACAGGGAAAACAAAAAAAAAAAAATGGTCCAAAAAGTCACGTTAATTTTTAGCACTTGAGGAGCGGAGGAAAACACATTTCGCACGTCATTTCGAGCCAAAAGGAAATTTGTAATGCAAAGTTGTCGACAAAACTGCGTTAAAACAACTCGCAGGACGGCGAAGGGCAACCACAAAATGAAATTCAAATAAATAAATTCACACACGCGCCGGCACGAAGTGAAAATAAGAGGAAAAGTGTTGTACATTTTCCGGGGTGAAAGGGCAAAGCAATTTCATTTCGTTGGGAATCGCCCTATGCCTATGTCAATGAAATTGAAAACTGCTCCTGGCGGCAAATCCCATTGAGCTGGATTTTAAGGACCTGTCCCCTGTGTGGGACATGGAAAATATCACAGCGGCCGAACTATGTGAGGACACATATTTTGGTATATAAATATGGGGATTTAATAAATAAGCTTTGGGAAATGTTCAAGGTCCCTGGGAAACTATGGAAAATTATAATATAAAGGGTAGAAAATATGGACCCATCAATTTGGGGATTTCATTAAGTAGCAGCTTAAAGGTGTGCAAATTTTCAGGGAATCTTCTTACATATTTATTTCAAAGAGTATAAAATATAGACACAATAATTAAGGGAATTTATCAAAAGCATTTATAACCAGACCAAAATGTAAATATAAACATTTAAAAGGTAGGTACTTTAAGCAGGTTCTATAAATACATTTTTCAATCGTTGTATTTATTTATTTATTAATTACAATTATAAATAGTTGTAAATCTTTTAAATATATTATTTTTTTATGTAAGCCCTACTCCTCTTGTGATTTCTAATAAATATAATTTAACCTTATCAATAGATTATGAAATTAATATGAAAATGTAGTCCCAATAATCGATAGATAAAACACAAGTAAATATAATTATCAAGCGTTTTATCGCCTAAAACTAATTGATGATATTTCATTTCAGTATCAGAATCCAATTTATTAAAGATTTTTGTTATTTCAGCTGGCGGATTTAGGTTTATATTTGCCATCTAGCATTTATTTATTTATGCAAAATCCTGTCAAACAGACAACAAAGCAAAACTTTAGCAAGTAAAGCAAACTTACCTACGTGTTTGCTCAGCCAGGAAACTCCTGCCTACACATATATCTCAGCATGTCCTGAGGTGCATAGTTTTGCGAGATCGAAAGGAAAAGAAAAGTACACACATAGATGGAGCGAGTAAGGCATTCCTTTGCCTTATTTGGCTTACGGCCAGATGTCAAGGATATCAATGGCGGTGTACGCTTATCCTGTTTAGGGATGGCAAAAAATGTCTATGTATATGGACACGGAAATAATAGTTTTATATTTTACCACTGCGACATATCAATGATAAATTAATATTATGTCTGATACATTGACTCCTTAAAATAAATATCGATAATTAAACTAAATTATATTTTTTATGCGATATCAGACATCCCTAGACTTGGATATTCTCGCTTGAGGCATTTGTAAACATAGCTCTCTCACCCGTTCCGATTTTCCACCAATCGTTATGCAAAAGCAAGTGTCTTCGGCATTTTTCCTGACGATTTTCCACTACACTTCTCCTCGTACGCCCACTTTTTATATCGGTAGACATACATACATATGTGTGAGTATAATACAACGCCTGCAGCGCGTGTGGGCCATTTTGATTTCAACACAAAATTATCCGCAATAACAGTGACGGGCTAAAAGGATTACGGGCATAATTTACAAGTAATCTCAAAGGGATTCCATGCGAGAGTGCTTGGGGGAAAGTTTCGCTGGTGCGTTCTGGCGCGTGAAATCATCTTTTTTCGCCACAGCGGGCTCTGCTCTCCCTTTGAGCCTAATTGTTGGTAAAAACTTTCGAGCGTCGCATTAAAAAGCAATTAGCATTAAAAATACAGCAGGACATTTTATGAAAGCCAGTCGCGGCTAATTACAAATCTCATTTGTGTGCGTGGGTGACGTCTTCGTCGAGAGTGCTGGGTGCCGGGTGCCGGGTGCCAAGTGCCGGATGCCTGGTGCAGCATTGAAAAACTTTTCCCACAAAGCCCGGCCAAAAGGATAATGTCAAAAAGTTGTCTAATGACAAATAAAAGACACCGAATGTGTCAGCCTAAGTAGACTACACTCTCTCGTTCCAGTTTTTCTTCTAGGAAAATGTTCCGTCTGCCTTTTGGGTTTCCTAATTCCTTGGAACACATTCTCATGCTTCGCATGTATCACTTGTCTAATTGCATATTAAGTGGCTGCAAATGAGTTTCTTCCTCAGCGAAAGAACCACCCAAAATAACCAGAAAATATATATTTTGCTCACTTTTTCTTGATCAACTCCTTTAATGAAGAGTATTTCACAAGTGGAATCTTTAGAGATTAGAAATCACTTTAAATGGCAAATAAAATAATTGTTGCATACTTCTAAGCAACCGAAGAAGGATTTTCAAATCGCTGGAAGATGTTTCCAGCAAATTATAGTTAAATGTTTTAATCTAAGTCAACCCAGGATCCCGGTTTTCACCTCTTGGCTTTCGCCTGAAATCACAAGCCGCTTTGAGATAACATTCTTCAAAGAGACAAATGAGCCCGTCGTGTAGATTGTCACCTATAAAGTGTGCAGCACATTTTTGTAATAAAGTTAAATTATGCATCAAAATGAAGGAAATTCCACAGGCTGCTGCCGCTGGCGTCGCATCTTGCCAGAATGATTAATTATAATGGCCAGCACCTTGGCACCCACACACACCCGCTCACTCGGGGAAATAAGGAAATGTGATACACGCAATACTCGTACACCCCCGGGCACCAACACACACAGTCATTTAATTTAGTGTGCATGTGTGCGAGTGGGTAGGTACACTGAGAGAAATTTCAGTTGTCCCTGGATCCGATTAAATAGAGAATCGGATTGATTTGATACACAAGCCCTATGTGATCTCATATTAATTGCGATAGTACAAACTAGAAAGATCTTTTTCCCTATCTCCCTCTTTTTCTCATTCTCGTTTGCGTACGCTTTACCTGCCATGTACAAGCAAGGCTGCAACAATAGCTCAACGTTTATTGCTGCTCTTTAAGAACAAAATCACAAGATAGAGAAGATGTAGTTCGGTAATATAAATATTACCTAAATAAAAGCACTACCAATATTTCTCTCCCTGTACCCGTGGCTGCCTGAACCTTTATGGCCCGTCTTCAACCTTTATCGCACATTCAAGGAAAGCAAATAAACCGAAAATGATAGGAAAAAACGGCAGAGTGGAAACGGACTCTTCGTGCCAGAGAGCTAAGGGTAGAAGAAAGCAACAAAAGATTAGAGCAACTAATTGGTCGAAGTGATTTTTTATCGACCTGCCAAATCACAAGGTTGTCAATGACTAAAAGGGGAGAAAGGAAAACTGCGAAATTGATACAAGAAAAGCGTGGGAGGGAGTTTCCATTCAGTAGTTTAACCTCGACGCTTTTGTGTTGGACTCTGGCGAGTCCTGCCAAGTGTCCTTGCGGGTTCAATGCCTGGGCTGACGTTGCAGCTGATGCTTGAAATATGAGCTGCAGGATAAAGTACATATAAGACACAAACTATGATTAATGCAGCGAGCGAGAGAAGAGAGGGAAAGTGACAATGGAAATTCATTTCTGCATCGGAAATTTTCCCCTGGCATTTGACAATTGCATTCTTTTTCATTCCACTCGCAACTTGTAGTCTAGTACGCAAATCGAGGGGCACAGCCCCTTCCCTCTGCCTCGCATATTTCATGTTTCACCAACTAAGCCACATTCTGCCGCAGGACACGTCCCAGGACCCAGCACAGGCTGTACTCTGCCAGTGGTCACCATAAATCAGTGTTTAATGTAATGAACTTAATGTGTGACATTGAACACTCGACTGGAGTTCCAAGAATCTTGAGGTTAAATAATCAAGTCGGGATCAAGGAACAGACGGTGACAGGAGAACGCAAAATTTAAATTTATTAACAAAATATATGAAAAAGCATGATTTTCATGTAATTTAACAAAGAACAAATTGCAGGACAAGATAATCGAAACTAAGGTGGCAAGAACAGATTCATTTTGTGCTTTTCATGAAGCTAATGCAATGGGTGACCTAATAATCAAACCTAAGTAAAAGTAGAAACATACTTCAAGCTGAAAATCAAACAGTCAATATCTTTTTACTATAGGTATAAGTTAAGATACGTAAAGTTGTAGATGTCAATAAACAAATATTTCTGCTCTATTATAACCAAAGAAACCGGGTCTACATTTTGTTTACGAAACTATTTACTTTCCTAGAACATCCTCCTGCCAGTTCAAGTTTTCTCCGAACTCTTTTCCACCGTTTTTCCGTACTTAACCAATCTTGTTACGTTCAACATATGTCCCAAACAGTCACAACAGTTGCCACCTGTTCCAGGACACACAGCTATCGATGTGTGCAGCTCAAGTTGGCCAAAATGTCAGCGTAGAAAAGGTTTCTTACTGAGTTTTTAGGGAGAGAGCTCTTTTCCGCACAATTGTTGGCTGGGGATGACGGGAAAATGCACCACAAGAGCGCTATTAAAATAAAACGTGCTCACAGTCTGACTAACTCCTGCCAATCGTCCTGGAGCAGAGGCTCAAAGGATGTGAAGACACGGCCGCTGAACGCACTTGAAAGTCAACAGTAGTGGAAAAAAGCGACGCGCCAACCCAATGGGAAAATAAGGAAAAACCAAGGCAAACAGACAACAGAAATATGACGGAATGTCATTTGCACAATGAGAAAATGTCGAGTAATTATTGTTAACAAATGGTAAAGAAGTAAATAAATATTAAGGAAAATGGTAAGGGCAGTTTCCGAAATAAATAGTTATATTTGTTTTAAAAATTATGAAGCTTTTATCGAAATAAAATTAAAAAAAGAGCTTGTGTCCAATGTATTTCTAGTTAGTCTTCTTCTCCATCTATTCTCTACTCAGTAATCCTTCTTATTTAACGTATATACAAATTGTATTTATCTGCAAATTTTTTTAATCAAACTAAGCACTCTGACTTTATGTCACTTTTCCGACTTTATGCCATGGTTTGCTTTCTGTGTATCAGAGCGAACATTGAAGTGGGATATTTGGATGCCACGTGTAGCTCGATTCTGGTGTTCAAATCACGTAGCAGACATTTACGCTGCATGTTGCGTATACGCCGCGTGGGACGGGAGCATACAGAATAACGCTTATTAGCTGTGTGTGCGCGTGGAGGGAGATCCTGGAGGAGCCCTAAGCCCTGAGCCTAGAGTGAAACCATTTTTCAGCTAATGCCTTTTTAAGCGTCATCGTCGACTTTCGCATTCGCATTCGCCTTTTCCCCTTGTCCTCCTTCAATTTGTATATTAAGAAAGGGAAAGCAGCTCGTTTTACATTTTCGAATGCCCATTGCTGCTCATCACTTTTCGCCGTTGTTGTCAGTAAAATCATTAGCGCTGAGCGCTTAATTAGCTAATTATGCAAGCCAAGCGCTGCCTCGTGGGCGGGTGCAGAATGGGCGTGGCGCTGGCAATGAATTACGAGAACAATGCCAATGATGACTGGCTCTGAGGGATATATGGAACGAAATGGCTCATTAGGAGCAGATGTAAGTATCGAAAGGGATATATGGCTTTATTCATATTGTATCAAACTTTTTGACTAATAATAATAATATAACTAATACTATTATATATTTGCTTCAAAATATATATCTTTAAATCTTCATGTAAACTAAGAATATGGACTTTAATAAATAGTTGAATAATCAGGCGTACTCCAGTTTTTAGCTTTTTTACTAATTTTATGAACCTGAACTTTTTAGTATAAATACTCAAGAACATAAACATTTATCGGAAATCGATCATAAGCTTTTCATTTTTATCAACAAATCACAGTTAACAAAAAACACAAAACTAAGCTGAAAAAGCCTTAATTTTAATTCGGAAAGCTTTCCTATGTTAGTTTTTATTCGTTTAATAAATCTGCATTCTCAATTTAAAGTTTAGCAAAACTAAAATTTTTTCACAATTTTTCACAATTTTAAATTATAAAAATTTTTAAAATTTTGTAAAAAATCATTTTTTCCCGGACATAACTTATTCGACTCGGCTGCTAATGCTGATCAAGAATATATATGATTTATAGGGTCGGAAATGACTCATTCACTGCGTTTCATGCTTCTGAATAAAATTATAGTATCCTGCAAGGGTATAATTACACCTGTGCGTATACGTAATTTGTTGGGACTACAATTGCTTGAAATTGATTTCAACTAGAAAAGGAACTTACTTCGGCACGCCGAAGTCTTTATATCGTAACCGCCGCAATTAGATTGAATAGGATCGTATCGAAAATCGATAATAATTCAGCTAAACATATTTGGATTCATTAAAATGATGATATGAAAATTTTTTCGAAAAATCTAAGTTTAAAAAACTTATAACTAAGTCAAAATAGTATTAATTTCAATTCGGAAAACAGTCCTATGTTAATTTTTATAAGATTAATAAATCTGCCTACTTAATTTTAAATTCTACAAAATTAAATTTTTTCAAATTTTTTACAATTTTAACGATTTAACGAACCCCTTATCAAATTTTCAAAATTTTGAAAAAAATTATTTTTCCCCGGACATAGCTTGACTCGGCTATTGATGCTGATCAAGAATATATATGATTTATAGGGTCGGAAATGATTCCTTCACTGCGTTTCATGCTTCTGACTAATATTATAATACCCGGCAAGGCTAAAAATTAATATTACACTATTATTTAAAATTTAAATTCCAGTTATTTCTCATAGCTTCAATTTGAGTCTAGATAAATATGTCAAGTGATACATTAAGGCATTCCCACATTTTACTTTGGCCAAGGCTAAGGGATAAAAGTAAATTGTCATATATCATAAGTTGACTTATTAAGTGCCAGCCACGGCAGCTTTTTCATCACCCGCGGAAAGCGACCCCCCGCCCTCTCCCCTTTAGTGCCCATCCTGGCAAACATGTCCTTTGTCAAGCTGTCACTGGATGCCTGTGTGACCCTGCGGGTTGTCGTTCTCACATATGCATGCAAATAAAGGAAAAAAGTGAAGCAGCCAAAGTGGCTCCTGTGCGCGACTCCTTCTGCGACACAATTGCTTGGAAGAGCTGCCGGCCATTCATCATGAGTCCGTCCCCGCAGGGTCAGCGAAGCATTCAATTTTTCATTAGTGCCCCGCGACCTCCTAAGGTAATGCACCCTTCTAGGGCAATGACTTCCAATGGCAAGGACGCGTTGTATATCGATATTCGCATCGCTGGTAATTGCTGCCACTTGCTAAAGACAGACCAGCTGGATTTTCGTAACAACAAATCTCAGTTCTTTCCTCACCAAGGATTAAGGACACTGAATGCGAAGGGACGAACTTAATCCCAATCGAACTAACTCAATACTGTCGCTTCGACTTGTTTACGCCAATTTCTGAATTTTTCCTCCGAACTCAGCGTGGGATGCTGCTGCTGACATCGATGACGTCGATCTTTGCCAACACACTTTGATGTCAAATGGAATTTATTTCACTTTTAGCCAGGCATACGCCCCATGTGTCTTTACTTCCCTCTGTTTCGCCGGAAATACTGACATATTTAACCCGCTGCGCTGAAATGTATGCTAAGCTTTTCATGACTGCAACATTGATGGACGTGAGCAGGTCAAAAGTTGGCAGAATGCCGATGAAGTGGAAAAGCGATCGTGGAATATAATCGATTGTGTGTGATATTGCACTGCAATCAATTCTTCATCATAAGTTGCAATTATTTGAGATAAGAAGAAAGTCTTCCTCCTACAAATCACCTAGGTTTTGTGGAAACTGCGACGCAGTCTAGCAAAAGTCCTGCGAATAAGGGCCTTAAAAAATGGGTACACATAAAACAATATTTTTTTAATTAAATTAAGTGAAGAAAGGAAACTAACTTTAAGAAGCCGAACTTTGTGAGCCTTTCCAGTTTCAAATTTGAT
The DNA here is from genome assembly GCA_035046265.1 of Drosophila bunnanda. Taxonomy (NCBI): domain Eukaryota; kingdom Metazoa; phylum Arthropoda; class Insecta; order Diptera; family Drosophilidae; genus Drosophila; species Drosophila bunnanda. The sequence continues at coordinate 5,646,001 of JAWNOB010000076.1, read as the reverse complement.
CGGGAAATTCGAATTGAAAATCGTTCATAAGTAAGCCAAAAATTTATTAATTTCAAATCGGAGATCTTTTAAATGCTAGTTTTTATTAGAATAACAAATCTGCATACCGACTTTTAAAATTTAAAAAAATTAAATTTTTGTCAAATTTTGACAATTTATATGATGTAACCCCTTATAAAATTTTCAAAATTTTGAAAAAAAATACATTTTTCCCGGACATAGCTTAATCGACTCGGCTGTTGATGCTGATCAAGAATATATATGATTTATAGGGTCGGAAATGACTCCTTCACCGAATTTCGCGCTTCCGACTGAAATTATAATACCATTTTTGAGCCGATATTTATCTATATTTTTATATCAAATTTTGTTGATAAATCGAATTTAAAAAAACTCATAACTTAGCCAAAACAGCGTTAATTTCAATTCGGAAAGCTTTCCTATGTTAGTTTTTATTTGGTTAATAAATCTGCATACTCTATTTAAAATTCCAAAAAATTCAAATTTTTATCAATTTTCGACAATTTTAATGATTAATGATAATTATAAAATTTTCAAAAATTTTGAAAAAAAATACATTTGTCCCGAGCATGGCTTAATCGACTCGGCTGCTAATGCCGATCAGGAATATATATGATTTATAGGGTCGGAAGTGACTCCTTCACTTCGATTTAAGCTTCTGACTGAAATGATTATATATATATAATTATAATAATATTATAATTATATTATATAATATTATATAATAAAAAGAACACTTAAAATGTTCTTTCTTTCTTTCAAAGCTGGGCTTGACTACCATGTACATATGCATAATCAGAGAGGAAGAACTTTTCGATCGTAATTATTATAAAAGTCTACAATTAACTTGGAACAAAACTTAAAATTTTAATTATTAGCGCTTATTTCGGATATCCTTTCGATAAAATAAAAATGTATGTTTATTAATTCATATATGTACGTTCGATCATAGTTTTCTGCCGATATTAATTTCTGTGTAAGGACACAGGCCCTTTGAGAGCCTGGGAAATCGGGCTACACGAGTGGAAAGCCCGACGCTTTTCAATTGCGCGATGTTGTCGTCGGAATTGCTTCCTAATTAGTGTTTATTGTTTCTCTCTGCGCCAAAGGTGTGGGCTAATTTTGATTGTCATTACGCGAGTAAGCGAGTGGGGGCTGTACGGAGCTGTGTGGGTGTGTGGTAGTGTGGGCAAGTCTGTGTGGGTGATGCCAAGGGATGCTGTGTGTGTAAGGTAACGAATGTAGAGCTCAGGGAATTGACGTCAGCGGAGGTAAATAAAGTGATTCGAAAAGAAGCAGCTACCTAAAACACCTTTTCTAACAACTAGTTCATAAAAAGGGTGCCTCAGAGAAATTTAAGTACACATTTACTATTTAATGTAAATATTATAATAAACTTTCTTAATTAACTTTCACCCTTATTATCATCATATCATAATTGAACTTACCTCGATGGTTATTGTTGCCACCAACTTTAATTTGTATGTGCTCTTTCCTGGAGCCGCTCTTCATGTGCCACAAAGTGTCGCTTTTGTTTAATTTTATTTTTTTTATGGAGCTCTAGACACAATCAAACCAAGCCGAGTGTCCTTGAAGGGAGAGCAGCAATTGAAGCGTAATTATTTGCTACGGCGCATTTCCTTTTGGCCGTCTCGTGGCGTCGCTGGCCAACTGCCCGAAACCAGAACCGAGCCCGAACGCGAACTGGAACCCATGATACCGGAATCCGGACGACGTAACTTGGCACTGGGTCAGTGGCGCAGCGTGGGACTTGTTGTTGCTGTTATCCCTGCTGTGATTGGGGCTGTCCTGCGTCTGTGGCGCTGTCTCTGTGAGTCGGAGCCAAGTAATCAGAATAATTACATGGCCCTAATGGCAAACGAGGCAGCGGAGGCGCTGGTGAAAAATGCAAAACACTTGCTCATTTAACAGTTGGCCAGAAATCGGGATGGCAAAATACTAGCTGAGCACCACAAAAAAAGGAAGCAAGGATATCGGAAATTTTTGGAGGATTGTCGCAGGAAGAGAAGCTGACATTTTCGGCAATATTATTGCGTATTTGCTACGTATTGCCAAATAAATCGATTTAGTGTTTATTACGAAGGTTTTTATTTCTTTAGTTTATATTTTTGAAATATATTATATTTTTGAATATATATTTTTGAAATATTATTGAAATTTAAAAAATACGCTTTCAGTGTGGTTCTTAAATTATTTATGGATTTATTTGTAAATAGTTTTACTGTGAATCCATTAAAATTCGGATAAATGTGTATTTTTATGATTTGTGTTCTATAAAAACGACCAATTACATAATTAAAGGTTTTCTAAAGCTTCCCAGGGACATAATTCTGTGTTTTTTCTATTTTATTTATTTGTAAGCTGATTGCAAAGGTATTTGTGCCAAAAACATGTTCTTTCAAAAAATATTGTCCATACTTTATGATTAGTTTCGGTTGCTCCCTCATCCAAGCGAAATTAAAATAAAGCAAAAACAAAAGAAGTAGGAAAGCTTCAGTTGAGTGTAACGGACTGTAAGATACCCTATACCAAAGGGTGTGACATTATAAGTGGATAAAGTTAAACAAAGAGAGATGTATTTTGCCAAGACAATGTTGCACAACACCCATTTAAAGGCAAATGTTGCTAAAAACATGTTGGGCAACACCCATTGATGCTGCTAACATAAGATGTTGCGGAAGTTCAACCAACATTTTTAGAATATGATGGCATCGGTCAAATAATTCTATACAGATTCTACGATAAACCAACATTAACTATTAAAGCTTAATTGCTGTTTTTGTTACGTACATTCTCGGCTGCCACTAACTAAAATACCGTTTGAGTAAAGGGTATAAAAAGGAAGAGTGATAAAAGAACAAAATCAAAACAACCGGCGGCAAAGCGGCAACTAGTGATGCGAACGTGACACGAATGAAGTGGAAAACCACGCACGTATTGTTATTCGTTATAATTACTTATTGCTCACTATTAGAATGTTACATCAACAACAATTAATATTAAATATAAGTTATACATACGTAAATTGTTTTTATTAAGATATTAAGCTTTTCGAACGCCTTTATATATAATAGATTTTCCATGAAGATGTTGCTCATCTCCAATCGGGCACACCATATGCCGGTAAATTAATAAAACAAACCGACTCACAGCAACAAACCGCAACCACAGGACTAGCAACAACAACATTTGCCAACAATAAATCTCACATTCACATTTTTTTAGTTTAACCACGTGTCAATGTTATCAATAAATTTAAGCTTGTGTTTGAAGTACCGGCACAATTTACGAGAATTACGATAAAGCGGAGAGAAAAACAAAACAAGTTGTGTAGCGTCTAGTCACCACCTCCGTAAAATATTTTTTTGAACTGAACTTACTTGAACTTGCGCCAGAGCTTTAATACAGGTCCACAAAGTCCACAACCCACAATCCACAATCCACAAACGTTTAAGGGCTGTTTTGTGAAACCTATACCACTTTAGCTTTTTTCGCTCCACTAGGAGGCGTTCTGGTACTGCGCCTTCTTTGATAACTCAGCCGAGCCGTGTGTTCTCTACTGCGCTAAGTATTAATCTCTATGTTAATAAAGCAAATTTACGCGCCTAAAAAGTCATTCTGTAATATACTAAATATACCACACTACGATTAAATATAGCGATAGCATTTTAAACCAATCGATAGTGCAGTTGGTTATCGATGTTCGTCGTGTTTTTTTCCACCAAAATTCGACTCTGAAATTTCGCTTTCGTTTTATTAATAAAAACTAAACGAGTTACCCGCTTTCCAAGATTATTATTATTCCAAGAACTTTGTTGAAGTATTTGGTTCCAAAAGCATCTTTGCGTGATGTATGATCGATGTATCATCACGATATGGTTATCGATCTTCACCCATCTATTACAAGGCATAAGCGGTAAAAAGTTTGTGGAAATCAGTGGTTAGCTTTAAGAATGTCAAGAAAAGATACTATATATTAAAAAGAAATAGTTTTAGAAATGCCGCCTGGTCCGCGTATGCTTTGCGCCATTGCGCCACATCGCTTGAAGCATCCGAATCGCATCCTTAATAATCCACACTTATTCAAGCTTGCTCTGCTCATAAACAGCGAAATCCGTATTGGAGCCCCTATGTGCACAGATTGCTACGAAAGTTTGAAGAAGCTGTATCTCATGAAGATGACCAATGCCCGAAAGAACCGAAAGAGGCGCGAAGCTTCTAAGAACAGCATATCTGAGACTAGTGACATCGTGATGGAGCCCTCTGCCAACATCATCTGCGAAGCGATTGGCAGCCAGGAAATGTCCTTGGCAGAGCCCCCTTCCAATTTAAGTATAGTAACTCCACCCCAAACTAGTAGGATGACGATGCGCAGGGTGCCAACTATAACTGTTTCGCCGCCCTCGCAAGGATCCTCCAGCTCAAATGACGACAGGGCTATTAGCAATACAGCAGCGAACACATCCTATGACAGCGATGACGACGGTCCCAACTCGAACCTTAGCCTTAATGCAGTGAATGGCACGCGTTTGCCCCACATTCAGCCTATTCCCAAGAGACGTCAGTTCTATACTGGGAATAAGAAGGCGATGGACATATATCTGGCAGGGACCACCGGCGGGTAACCTGGTGAGTATAAGTATATTTGGTTAAATATTATTTATAAGAAAAAACTCAAAGGAAGGCTATTAACAATATTTACGTTATTCCAAATGATCTAAATACACAAAATGATTAATGTGTAAGTCAATGCCAAACAAAATATCGTTCTTTTGAAATATTTAATAAGTTTGCAATTTGAAACAAGAAGTCTTTATTTTGTGGATACGTAAAGTTCTTCAGTTTATATAATTCATTTAAAAAAATTGTTTGTATCCATTTAGAAGGATCCACTTTTTGAGCTAGAACAAAGTCGTATTAAGAATATAAACGATTAATCCTAATCATTGGAAATGCACAAGTACATAACCTGACCTAACCGTTGAAATATCTGATAACTTTGCAATTTGTAACAATAATGCCTTATTTACCTGCAAAGAAACTTTGTAGTTTAAATATAAGTTTGAGAAAAACATGAATTAACATATTGTTTCAATTGAAAGTTCCAAATAATTGAATGTAACTTGAATTTAATAATTTACAATATTTACGTTTATTCCTAATGATAGCAAAACACAAAATGTTTAATATTTAAATCAGCGCCAAACAAAATATCTTTCTTATGAAATATCTAATAAGTTCGCAATTTGAAAAAAGAGCGCTTTATGTTGATTATCAGAATAATACTTAAGTTTATATAATTTAATCAAAAGTTAATTTGTATCTCTGTGGAAGGATCCAATTGATATACGCACATACATAAAATAACCTTTGAAATATCTGATAATCTGTAAAAATAATGATTTATTTACCTTCAACAAAAATTTGTAGTTTATATAGAAGTTTGAGAAAAACATAAATTAAAATTTTGTTTCAATTGAAAATACCAAATAAGTTAACAAAACTTGTTTATAATAAAAATAAATAAAAACAAGATCCCCTTCAAACTCAAATAAGGTAGCAATATTTCGTTCATTTCGGGGCGAGTTGGCAGGCCGTTTTTGCGGGTTGCTGAGCATGAGACGATAGTGGTGATTCCGGGAGTGGACACTCACCCAGACTGGCCACACCGAGATTCTCTGGCTTGCTACAATTTTCCCGTGGAATTAACAATTAACAAATTCCGAAAAAGAGCTCAACTCAAGCACCTGAGCGCCATGGCTATCCCGAAATCGTCGGAAGAGTGCATCGCTCACAAGGTGTGCTAATTAGCGAGAGCGCAACGCCAAGTAAAATAGAGTGAAAAATCCAGTGAGTGTGTGTGTGTGTGTAGAAAAGTGCGCGTGTGGGGCGAAGAGGAAAACACTGAAAAGCAGCGGCACGCTTGTAAACAATTTCGCGAATCCAAAGATTATGAATATTGAGACCCACTAATCGCCACCAAAATGTCGGAAGCCTTCGACGAGGAACTGTTCGAGACGCGTCTTGAGGCGCTGAAGGACACCCAGGAGGGCATACAGCAGATGTCCAACTGGTGCCTGCAGCACCGCTCCAACCACAAAAAGATCATCCAATGTTGGCTAAATGTCTTCAAAAAGGGTGAGTCCTGGGCTTGATCCCTTCGCTGCTCCAGGCTAATGGCGCTCTCGTTCTGGCAGTTCGCGTCGACCACCGGCTGGTGCTATTCTATTTGGCCAACGATGTCATCCAGTACAGCAAGCGCAAGCGCTACGAGTTCGTCGAATGCTGGGCCACGGCGCTCCAGAGAGCCACCACCATGGTGCGGTAAGTAGGGTGGAAAGTGTTCCACCACTAGTTCTGGTCGTTGGGACGGTTATCAAGTTGCATTGCATCTTGGTCTCTGAAAGCCTATACTTATTTAATTCTAATAATATATATATATGTTTCTATTTCCTCTAGCGACGAGCGCGTCAAGGACAAAATCCTACGTATTTTCAAGATCTGGGAGCAGCGAGAGATCTACAACGAGGAGTACTTGAGCGACCTAAGCGGCTTGCTCAACATAGCGCCGCCCAAAAAGTCTCAGATCGATGTCAGTGACGAGTTCCAGAACGCCACACTGATTGCACAGATGCGGGAGTGCGTGGAACTGGCCGAGTCCACGGACAAAAGCATGAAGAAGCTACCCAAGCCACCTACCTTCGAAATCGAGGTGATCAAGCAGCAGCTCAAAGACAAGAGCCACTCGGGAGACATTGAGAAGGAGGTGGAACGGTGTGTGGCCTTCATCAATGCTTACAACAAGAACCTGCAGAACGAGATTAAGAGCCGGAAGGCAGTTCTGGTAAGCCTGGAAGCTGCTAAGAAGTTCTACGAGCACCAGGGCAAGGAGGTCAAAGTGGTAGCCAGTGTAAGTATAATGAAAATAAAAGTTATAGCTGGATTTATAATTTTTTTTTACTTTGACAGGCCTACAAAAGCTTCGGCACGCGCATTAAGATCGTAAAGCGAAAGCTGGATGAGACCATACCAACTCTGGCCAGTCCCATACCCTCGCCCGATATAAATGCACCCTCCCCAGAGCGAGACGCCGACCTGCAGCTCCCTGAAGAGAATAATACGCCGCTGGGCATGGTAATTGAAGAGCTATGCAAAGTGATAACTTCTTAATAATAATCTTCTTACTTCAATCAGAACCTCTTTGGCGGCGGCGGCTTAAATGGCTTCTCCAGCTACCTAGACGGTGGCAAACTGCCCTTTGACATCAATGACTTCAAGCGGGACTCGAAGGATCGGGGCAGCGCCATAGAAGTGATCGGCTCGCGTTCGGATGACGAGGGCTATGTGCCAAGTGCCAATTTCTACAAGCCCGAGTCCATCTCCAGCTCTAATAGCAGCGCCATACCTGGTCTCGGTGGAGGCGGAGGTTCCTCCTCTGAATACACACCCAATCCTCCCCTCTTCAGCTCTAGTGGCAGCCAAGAGCAATATGTACCGCCGCTGCCATCGCATGTATACGGCGGCAGTGGAACTGTCGGCGGAGGAAGTGGCGTTCCGGATAGTCAGTACACGCCGGCGCCGATGCCACCACCCCCATTGCCCCCATCTACGGGCTCCGCGGATGATTTCAACAGCACCTGGAACATGAGCATGTCGTGGACGCCGCTGGACTCGAGCTTAAATAGCAGCGGAGCTAGCTCCTCGTCGTATCCAGCAAATCCATCAACGCCCCACTCGCCGCCGCATTTCGAGAGAAAGTGCAGTACTGCATCCGCACCCATTGAGTACAATGAGCATCTGCCCGCTGGACTGGGGGCCGAGGATGTGGATCATCGCACACTACAGCTGCCGCCGGCTTTTGATTTCGGTTCGGCCAAATTGGGTCTGAGCAAGGACAAGTCTCGGCAGCTGGCGGATATTGATCACAGAAACCTGATATCGCTCACAGGATCGCCTGGCCGAGCGGAAAAGGTATGTCTTTTATATGTAAATAGGGTACAGTTTATATTAAATGGAATATCGATTTAAAATATATTACAGTAAAGTTTATTTAATTAACTTATATTAATCGTTTTTCTGTTTCTTGCAGGACTTTGCTGGCGGCGATATGGATTATCGGATTGTCCCCAATCCAAATGACGATGGCAGCCTCATGGCTCCACCTGGCAATGGGAGCTATGCCAAGGGCAAGACTAGTTCGCCGCTTAAATCGAATGCTAGTACGTGTTTCATAAATTTCTGTAACCAAATTTGTAATGTATTTGCTCTATAAACAGGCTCTTCATCTGAATCGGATCGCGTGGATGGCGCTGCCCGATATGATCCCGCTGATATGGTCATCGATATGGACATGTCAGACGACGATATCGATGAGTCACAGAGAGGTAACAGCTAATTTACAGTCAGAGTAACCTTAAAGCTATACAAATTATCAAATTTAGAGCCAAAGGATAATCAGGCGGAGGCTAATGCTGACGTCAATGGAGCGGTAACGCCTTCGCGACCTGTTTTACTGGAAACGCCGCAGGACTTTCTGAATCCTTGGGAGACGACTGGCAACAATAGCTTCTTGCAAGACGATGAGGATACCGAGCAGCAGCAGCAGCATCACCAGCAGGAGCTTCATCTTCAAGAGCAGGAGCACCACCATCAGGAACATCATCTTCAGGAGCAAGATCATCATCCGCATCTGCATCAGCAGCAGCCCTGGAATCAAATGCCTCCCATGCATATGGCTGGCAGTGCTCCTCCACCGCCACGACCTCCCTTTGGATCACCCTTCTCACCGTTCCAACGCTTTCCGGGACCACCCATGATGAACAACAGTCCCGATGGAATGCCACCGCGCGGCGGTGGGCGCGGTGGCCGTGGCCGGGGTTGGGGTGGGCCGGGACCATTTAGGCCGCCATTTCAACGGATGTCGGGTCCAGGATTTGATGGCGGACCACGACCCTTCTTCCCCCGCGGAGGAGGAGGTCCGATGAGAGGACGTGGACCCAGGCGTGGTAAAGCGTGGATGATGTAATTACATATTCTGCAAAAATGAGAGAGGAGGGCCTTTATCTCTCGGTTTTAGTTATTAGTTACAGCTTATCTCAGCTTTGATTTTTAAATTTAAGAAAAAGAAAGTTAAGGAAAGCTGATTTTACAGGACAACACACTCACACATTACACTTTTAGGCTCCTCATTTTATGGACGGAACGTTGGTCGATATTGGAATTTAATTTATTTTCTTCTGCAAATTGTATAGAAGTGTTTATTAATTTTCATCTATTAAGCTTAGTAAACAGCAATATATAAAACTATTTTTAGCTAAAAAGTTAAATAAAATTAATCCCAGAGCTGTGTCGTTGAGTTATTTAATTTCACTGAAAATATATTTCACATTTAGGGATAATAGTCATTTATCTCTTATAGAGTCAACGTTCTGCCAAGACTTCACTTCACATCCTCTCTGTTTAAATCTAGAGTGTTGCCTTTGCTTTCTACAATTGCTAAATAATTGATTCGTTTAAGTCGCCAATGCTTCTAGTTTTAAATTTTTAACTCTTAAGTATTGTAAATAATTATAAGCTTAAGTCTAAAATAGAAATTCTCAACGCTCTTCTCACCCTTAATGCAAATATACGTATAATATATATTAAAATTTACTTATAAACAAAAAATAACCAACGTTGAAAGAAATTTCAATAAAGTTTGATTTCCTTTATATATATATTTACTGGTAACTTTTAGGCACATTTAACGAACTTCATTATTAACGGATTTTGACCAGATGAGACTTTTTTATAAGCAATTGCTTTATTTATTTATTCGATCTTCAGATACATTTTTTTCTTCATTTCATTTTGACTTTAAGAACGAATTAGTAAAAGTTTTTTATAATTGTTTTGTTCATTTCAACGTTATATAATAATTTAACGATATTCAACAGTAATATTTACACACTTACTTTGTTATTCAACAAATAGAAGAATCTAGAGTCCACGTTATATTATTACAATTTATCCATATTAAATAAATCAGCCAATTAAAATTAAAATATAAAAATATTCGTTATTTTAACAACTTAACAAGATTTAGTAATTCACTAATTTTATACTTCCTATTTTTCCTTCTCATTTATATATCCATAAAGAACTATGACTTTCTCTCGAATTTCTCACGTCATTCTTTCAGTCATTGCATTACAATTTACTTAGCCTAATATAATTAAATTAATATGGATTGTAAAAAGTATTTAATGTAAGATTAATGTTAGACTTTTAGCAATACGAAACCTAGTAATAGATAATTTAGAGTTGTATACAAAATACAAACATGTGATATTCGGAAACTAAAATTTTGCCTTTAAGTCCATTCTCATTAATTTACAGCCGTTTATAGAGCTCAACCGGATCCTCTTGCGTTCCTAAGATCCTCCCACAATTCCCAGAGCTCTTACAAATGACTATGTTTAAATCAATTTCCGAAGGATCTAAAGCGGCTACTCTGTTTATCCTTAGTGCGTACCTGTTGACGTTTGCGGCCCTTAATCACTTCTGTTTTTCTTTTCTTTGGATTTTCCTACACGCGGTGTGTGTGTGTGGTGTGTAGGAAGTCGGAACTCATCAATTTTGTGCCGCTAACAGTTGTTTTGGTGGGTGTGGCACACTCCCTACTTAATCCACAAGCCGCTCTCGTCTCATCTCTTAAGGATCGAACAAAGATACCCTTTTTATACCCTCGCAGGCTATTATAATTTTAGTCAGCAGCATAAAACGCATTGAAGGAGTCATTTCCGACCCTATAAATCATATATATTCTTGATCAGCATCAGCAGCAGAATCGATTTAGCCATCTCCGGCAAAAAAACAAAATTTTCAAAATTATTCGAATTTTTCAAAAAAAGGAAAGGGGTTACATCATTAAAATTTGCAAAAATTGGCCAAAAATTGATTTTTTTAAAGCTTTTAACTGAGTACGCAGATTTATAAACCTACTAAAAACTAGCATAGAACCGCTTTCCGAATTAAAATAAATGCATTTTTGGCTTAGTTATGAGATTTTTAAATCTTGATATGTCGAAAAAATTCTCATATACAAATATCGAAAAATGTACTAAAAAATGGTATTTTACTTTTATTCAGAAGCTTATAAAATAGTGAAGGAGTCATTTCCGACCCCATAAATCATATATATTCTTGATCAGCATCAACAGTAGAATCGATCTAGCCATCTCCGGCAAAAAAACAAAATTTTCAAAAATATTCGAATTTTTCAAAAAAAGGAAAGGGGTTACATCATTAAAATTTGCAAAATTTGATAAAAATTTGAATTTTTTGGAATTTTAAATAGAGTAAGCAGATTTATTAACAAAATAAAAACTAACATAGAGAAGCTTTCCGAATTGAAATTAACGCTGTTTTGGCTTAGTTATGAGTTTTTTAAAATTCGATTTGTCAACAAAATTTGATATAAAAATATATATATATATCGGCTCAAAAATGGTATTATAATTTCAGTCAGAAGCGCGAAATTCGGTGAAGGAGTCATTTCCGACCCTATAAATCATATATATTCTTGATCAGCATCAATAAGCGAGTCGATCTAGCCGTGTTCAAACAAAGTTTTTTTATTTCAAAATTTTGAAAATTTTATAAGGGGTTACATCGTTAAAATGTTCAAAAATTGAACAAATTTTCAAGTTAAAAAAAAATTAAATAAAGTACGCAGATTTATTAACCTAAAAAAAATACAATAGGAAAGCTTTCCGAATTAAAATTAATTTAAAAAAAAAATTAAAAATATTAAAAATGTATTCTATTCTAAAGGGCTTTAATTTGTGTTGAAATGGACAATCTAATCAAATATGGCTTTTTATAAATACTGATATTTCGTATTAATGTTTTTAGTGTGTTACTGGGCAGTCAGCATTCAAATTTTAAAAGAGAAACCAGCCAGGAAAATTCTAAAATAAACTATAACAATCACAGAGTAGCATTTAAATGTTATATATTTTAATATAATTAAACTAAATTTAGTTACAACTATGATAATAATCTTAAAACTAACAGCCTTTATAAGTTTTCCACTAGGTTTTCGTGTTCAAAGTGTTGCTGCAACACAGCCCGCAAGATGGGACTTCCGCCGGAAGACGGAAGGAGGCTCCTCTCCTCTCAGTAATCCCTGGACAGCAGCGTCACCAAGTCGCCGATGTATGCCTGTGCCATTTGCAGCGTCTCGTATTTGGATAACCGCCGATCATGGCCCAGCGATGGCACCACATCCCTCAACTTGTCGAATGCATCATTCAGGCTGTTCATCCTTCGCCGCTCGCGGGCATTGGCCGCCAGTCGACGCTTCTTGAGTACCTCGCCGCCGCACGAGGGTGACTGGGAGCTGCTGCTAGCGGAGGAGCCACAGGACCCGGACGACGAGATGGACGTAGACAGCTTGTCGTAGGGTTTGCTTCGCTCCTGCTTTGTCCAGTACTTCGTGCTCTTGCCCTGGCTCTTTCCCAGATGATGCGGATGATACTGCTGCTGCTGCTTCTGAACATTCAGCATGTGCTCCAGCTCCAGGACGGCCGGGGTGTCGTCGTAATACTGATCCGTGGAGCAGCTGTTGGCGGTGCCCTCGGAGAGGCTATCGCCGCCGTTGGCGCTGAACTCCTGCTGGTACATGAACTGCTCCAGCTGCTGGAAGGCGTCGTTGCCCAGGAACTCGGGCAGGACCGGTAGCGGCGAATCGTCGGTGTAGTAGAACTGCTCCATCAGCTCGTTGTTGTTGGTCAGCATGTTAACGTTGGAAGGCTCGAAGGACAACTGGAGTTGGCTAGCAGAGGACTCTGGTTTATATAGCCGACGGAGCGACTCTGTGATTGGCTGAGGCAACTTACCTGCTACCTGTTGCCTGATTCGCTGCAGATCCCCTCAGGTAACCCGCCTCTCTCGAGGATCAAATCCCCAGAACGTGCTCTAAATTGGCTTGCGGTCAAAACGTTTAATTGCCTCTCTGACTCTCCGACGCTCCTCTTCAGCCAGGTATCCGACTACGACTCCCTTTGTGTGACCTGTCACTGGGCCACCATCCGTAATGATACCTCTCTTTTGTTACATTTGGTTATTCGCACTGAAATTACTTTTTTTATAGCCAAACAATTGCTACCAAGGTCAGAAAATGCGAGATCAAACAATGAAATGCCTTTCTTGTGGGAATCTTTGCCATTCCCACTCTGCCTCCTCCTCGAGGAGCACTGCCGCTTTTGGGTCATCTCGGTTGCATGTCTGTGGTCTAGTATAAGTACGGATTGGGCCCTTTGGGGATCTCGGAGCAGGGAACAAAGGCAAGAATTACGGCGTGCGGTTTTCAACTTTCGATTTTAGTTTATCGCTTATTGGGTCAAACATAAATATTTAAGTGGCTTTCTCTCGAAGTTTAAGGTAATGCCTGACCGATACTATAAAGGTTTTCTCAACAATACAAAATGCACTCAGCAATCATGGCAGTCGCAAAACATTATAAAATACATACATAGAGAACCTTTAATACTAACATTATATTATTATTATATTATTTGTTTATAATTTTAGTAATAGGTTTGCAACCAAGTGACATTTTTCGAAGCATTTAACTATATAGTTTTATAATCAGCATTAGAATAATGCTTTTTTGCTTAGTTATAATATTTGTATATATTTCTTAATAAGAATATCGATTTGAAACACCTAAAATTCGGTCTTGGGGTCATTTGAAGGCCAAAATATGAATGATATCCATTAGTAATATATAGTGCGATTCGCCAATAAAATCTTATTTCATTTAAGAAAAATTAAAGCTATAATCGGCACGCGGAAGAAAACCTTGCAAATTGCTATTCAACCTTAAAATTTAATACAATATAAATTAAAAAGCAACCAGATAAGGCCTTCTCTCATTAAATCCACCTATCATACTATATTTACAGTTTCTTCTGACTATAACTATAATATGACTTTGACTATAATTGTAATAGTCTGAAAGGTTATAATAATTTTAAATGTTTTTCTAGTTGTGAAAGGGAAAAGAAAAAGTTCAAGCTCAATATGCTGATTTTAAATCCTAGATGCAATTCTCCGATAAATGTATGCATATTGTTTCAGTATCTGTTATTAATTTAAACGCTCTACTTTATAAAGGTTGATCCTCTTTTGATGATACCTAGACGGACGATTCTCCAGCCCACTTTCAAGTAGCCGCATCGAAAGGCTAATTGACTCCGCAGACTCGAATCAGCAAGGAGGAAGATCAATTCGAGGAGTTTCTAAGGAATACGCGGCCAAACAATTGGAAAACACTGACCCAAAAAGAAGCGCCGGGCATGGCTAAAGAGTACAAATGATGCCACTGCTGCTGGATGGCCCAGATTCAGGATACTCTCCACCCAAGATGTCAAGTCAAGAAGAACAAAGTCTCGGGACCGACAAAGGACTCTGACGTTTGATCTGGACGCGGCGATGGTGATAGCTGATGGATCGGTATGGACCGTGCCACGCGACCGCAGCTCAGGCCAAGTGCGATCCCGGATCAAGCATTATGCTGCAATATTGCCTTCGGGAGAAAGGTTCGCGGATAGCCTAAAGACCGGCAACGCCCCTTCTGGGTTTTCCAATTAGCATGTTTGCCTGTGGTCGGAGAGCTACCTGGGATGTCAGCAGAGGGTTTCTCCAGAGTCCGGCGGAGGCCCTGTCAAAATAGCAACAATAGGTAGTTGGTTGGTAGGCGGTTCTGGTTGAAAGTAGGCAACCTTTTTGACCGGGACACAATAGGCCAACTGATGATAATCCTTCGATGTGTTGCGCGTTTCTAGGACTTTCACTCTGTCCCAGGATAAATCGTTTTCGTTTTACGTATTAGCTGTTGGCGCTAAATTGCGAAAATGCGATTAAAAAGTCAAGAGGAATTCCATGGGAATTTCTTTTCTATATATTCTTGTGCACTTGTTGATCCCTCCCTTTGTTATAAAATCATGAACAATGGAGCGATCTATACTGGGTTTTTGTGGGTTCCTATTGTTCTATTACCCATTGTTTCCTAAATTACCATGTAATAATCTGGAATTATGAAATATTATACATATGCAAAGAATTGTTTCTTTCCAAGTAACATTCTTGTGGTCCAACCACACAGATGTGCAATATTCCACAGACAGTGTGTCTGGCGAGGGCTTAAAATTCCAACTTTGAACAGTTCAAAATGTGAAATGTTTGATATAAAAGATTGTTATAATTGGAAAGAGAAATTAAAAGAGAAATTAATACAAATATATTAATATTCTACGATTATATATATTTTTTATTAATAATTAATATCTTTCTTATTATCTAAGGCTTGTTTTCAGTCAAAGTGATCCTCAAAAAATTGTATAGCCTAACACCTTCCTTAATTGGTTATAAAAAGTAAATGGATAACCAATAACAGATATCGATCCGGACTGCAGTATGCGACAAAAATTCCACAAAATCATTCCATAACTTAGACACACTTCAAAGGTCTCCTGCAGCAGGATCCCTTCTTTCTATCCAAAAATTGTCCGTTAGCGCCCCTAGAAACGTGTCAGGCAATTGCGAGCGTGGACGGAATTTATTGACACTTGAAGCGAGGATCCTGGATACCCGCAAGGATATCGGAGAGGCAGGTAGCCAGCGCCGATGGGTATCATAAATTGTCATCACATAAATATAGTGCAACAAGGGGATCAAGCGTAGCCCGTGTGACATTTATGACTCTATTACCCGTCTGCTCTGGCTGCTCCCGAATCCTCCTCTTCTTGTAATCAGTGTCCTTCGCTGCACGTGAGCTCCGCTCTCCTCGTATCTTAATAAGCATTTAATGGTAGCGGTAAAAGACGCCCAAACAAAGTCCCAGGGAGATAGGGGAACGGAAAGTGTTAATGGATGCTGCTGCGATAGGGAGAGTTCTGAAAAACGAAGCTATCTTTAAGTAATCGCGCGAATTCCCTTTGTTCATTAAGAGAGAGAACCCGCAGGGAGTCATATGAGTTTCCTGTTGCTCGGAGAGTGGAAAAACTTTGGTTCTCTTATCTTCAGTATTGCTCGGAGAGTGAAAAAACTTTGGTTCTCTTATCTTCGGTTGTAATTGTTTAGTGTAGTTCCTCTTCACGCATGTAAGAAAACATTTCGCATTTGCATAAATACATAAATATTGCTAAGTCTTTATTTAAAATAATTGGAAAGAACTGATTACAACTAGCGCTGTGCTCATTACAAATTACATATTAAGTTGTTCACAGTTCACGCACACACATATGTATATATTCGCCTAAAACAATCCATCAACTGTGAATGGCTTACAAACTAAGTGCTTCATGAAATCATTTTGATTTTACAACCACAACCGACGGCGGCTGTATAATACTCTTTTTAAATTTCGGTATGTTTATATATTCATATGTTTAATCACAAAATGGGATAATATCGGTGTGAGCTTTCTCGGTCGGGGCGATTGATATTGGAT
This sequence comes from Drosophila bunnanda, assembly GCA_035046265.1. Lineage (NCBI taxonomy): Eukaryota > Metazoa > Arthropoda > Insecta > Diptera > Drosophilidae > Drosophila > Drosophila bunnanda. The sequence goes on along the minus strand of JAWNOB010000076.1, from coordinate 5,629,461 downwards.
GTTTTTGTATAAGTTTTCAAGATGGTCCGTCATGGTTAGTTTCAGTGTAAAAGGTCATTCAATTTTTTAGGTTCAGTGATATGAAGTGCTTGTTCTTGATTCGGTTATAATGATATTAACTGTTCTGTGCGAATAAATATTAATTTAGAATGGAATGAATGGAGAATACATATATATAAATATATATGTATTATGTATATGTGTATATATATGTGGTTAAAAAGGGCGAGTCGGTGTGACGAGTTAATGACAACTGTAAATAATTTTTAGCCGCTTGTTTGAATACTTTTCCTTTTTGGTTAGTAATATGAATTATTGAGATTTTTGATGAAAACATTATACATTTAGAGAAACGTTTACGAAAAATGTTAAAAACGAATTAAAACAAAAAATTTAGTGACACATTGCGACTCGACCCTAATAAATATCGTATTTCTTGATTTCAAGCACTCACAGAAAAGCATGCGTGGTCTTGTTCGTTCCAACTGCACTCTGGTCCATCTCTCCATCTCCATCTTTTCTTATCACTCATAGAAACAACACCCCTTACAGCGTCGTTGATGTTACCGTGCTGACGCCATGGACCAGAATTGTGGGCGGCAGCTCAGCGGTCAGTTCGGTCAACAGCTCCATGTAGCTGGCGCTGCGCTGCGCGAAGTCCGGAGTTGATAGCTTTGGCGGTGCCGCGAGATATATGAAAGACAATGCCGTCTGATCGGAGCGTTCGCGTATGATTTGATTCGCTCGCTGCATGTAGACTAGCGAGCGATTCAGCCTCTCCTCGCCCACCTCGTCATCGTCGTCTTCCAGCAGGGCATTGTCCGCCTGGGCGGTGAATTGCCTTAGGGTGCGGGCATGCCGGCTAAAGTCGCTGTCGCGACTCCATTCCTGGATTTCAACAATGTCGGCTGCGATGCGGAGCTCCTTGAGCGACTGTTCCAGCTTCATCTTTGAGAAGATCTCCATTTGTGGGGCCTGGGTACCGAAGGTACTGAGAGGGAGAAGACTGTTATTCAAGCCATTCGCTGATGCTGTATAAAAACGCTTTTAACTCACCCCATCGTACGCTCGTCGTTGGCCTCGCAGAGGAAAATCCTAACGCGCAGATGCTTCCATTTGGCAAGCATTATCACTGCCAATTGCATCATAAATAGCGAGACCATATCGAAGGGATCACCAGAGGTGGGATTAAAAATATTGATTGGCCACACATCGATGTACTTGACGTGCTTGCTGCTGCTTAGGAAAATCATATTATCAATCAAAATGAGTAAATAAATAATTGGAAACCACTCACATGGCTATAAAGTTCTTATCCAGTCGTTGAAAATTTCTGCACAAGCACAGGTTCTTCTTCATTCGTAGAGTGTCGCAAAGGATCTGCACATATTCCTGGACTTGGAAGTGCTTCGGATCGCCGTCACGTCGAATAGGAAAGCTCTGGATGTCGCCAGTGTTAAAGTCATCGGTTTTATAAGGCGAAGACCCACTGTGGTTAGAGAAATCTCGTCATATTTACCTAGCAAATCAAGGAGAGAAATCTTCACTTACTTTTGAAAAAAGTCGCGTGGTGCCTCGTTGTCGTAGAACCCCAAAATAATCGTGTTTGGCTTCATTGCGCCTATGCCCGACAAACGAATCAAGTGCTGAACTCCCTCGCGAATGCTCCGACTCAAGGTCACCTCCGTAAAGGCCTTGACTCGCATGTGATCCAGGAAGGACCACCACTGCTGGTTCTCCTCGGCATCTTCCGCGCTCTTAAAGTCTCCCAACTTGACATGCCCGATGATGTAGAGGCCGCTTTTCTTCAAGTCGTTGACAAAGTCCACCAAGGGGCAGCAAGATCGCGGCGAGGAAACCAACAATAAAATTTGTGGACGCCAGAACTTGACGTGATCCTTGCGGGGATCCAGCATCAAGAGGTACTTTCGCACCTGGTGGAACATCAAGGCCTGCGATATCGAGCCCCATTGTGCCGCTTGAGTGGCGGCTGGCGAGAAGAGGTGCAGGGCAATCACCAAGATCAGGCACAAGATGATGCAGGACGATGCATATATCGGGTTGATCACGAACATCATAATCAAGGTGCCCAGTAAACCCACCAGACATGTATGCCACGTAAAGTACTTGAACAACGGCCTGAAATTCGGAGCCCCTGTGAGCTCTATGCCCAAGCAAGCCAGATTGGTGGCCAGATAGGAAAGCATGAAGAGGACCGAGTTAATCTGAGCAATGATGTTGAAGGAGCCAATCAGCAGGATGCACTCCACCAGGCACCAGCTCACCACGACAGCAGCAATGGGATTACCCTTCCACGTTCCATGCAGCACAAAGTTCAAGAGGTTTCCGAAGACCTGATCCTTGGACAGAGCCTCCAAAATGCGACTCGATCCAATCAGATTGCTCAGACCCGTGGAGAAAGTGGCCGTGAGAATGCCAATGGCCGTGGACGGTGGCCACAGATTCACCGGCATCAGGAAGAGGTAGTTATTCTGCATCGTGTAATACGGCGTTGTGCAGCTCATCAGGAAGGAGAGGATGATGTAGGACACGAATGTGAAGGCCACGGCCGACAGTGTGCCCCAGGGAATGCTTTTCGATGGATTCTTCAGCTCACCGGACATATTCGCTCCGGCCATGATGCCTGTAACTCCCGAGAAAAGCACACCAAAGGTGGTGGAGAAGTCCACCATCTTTCCATTCGACGTGTAGTCGGGGCCATAGTGAGAGCCCAAATTTTCCCGTAGCGTATTGGCGCTTAGGCCCGTATAGTTAAGAAAGTGCACCGTTTTCGAGATGTTATTTTCAGCGGGCACGGGAATCTGAAAATTAAGAAGAATTAAAGTACTTAAAGAGTAGGTTAAGCCACACAAATTGTTCTGTATAGTAATTGTAATCTGCACGCCTTTTATGATTCACACAAAACCTTATCTAGTTATTTCCAGCCTTATTTTGTTGTTTGAATGTATAATAAATATAAAACAGCTTTAAGATAACTAGTAAAAAACCCAGAAAACTGTCAAAATTAATTGATTTAACATAGAACAAAAAAGTCTATACTTTTTATCCATTACATGATTATCAATCAACAGGCACTGAGTTATAGAAGGAAAAGATATGCTCTTTGGAATACCTCACCATTAGTCAGAATTGAAAGTGTTTCTATATAAATATAAACCAATTAATCGCTTAATACAGATAAAAACCAACACATGTTACTCAATTTTGTGTAATTCTTAAAAATTCCCCTATTACTGGGCAAAAAAGAGACTATAAAATCCCCCTAAGCAGAGGAAACATTAAAATAAATACTTGCTTGGGAATGAGCAAGGCATGATTTCATGCAACATAAATTATAGCAATTTTCTGGTCAAGCCTTTATCAACTTTCGATAAGACTAGGGAAATATTTTAAATAAACACCAAATTGAGCCCTAGATAGCCTAGATATCGATAGCACATCTGCGATAGATAAGCGGGACAGGGCTTTGGCTCCCATGAGTGATTGCTACACTGTTATAAATTAGGCATTCACTATTTTTAACAGGTTAATAAGTATTTTCAACTATTTTGAATTATAAACTATTTTCTTACAACGTAAGTCTCAATTTGTATGTTCACACATTTCCAGGTGTAACTTCCAAGATGTCACTAAATATTTATATATATTTCAAGTGTATAAACGGATATCTTACCGTATCATTGGTGGCGCCCACAGCCAGGAAACTTATGTACGTGAGGAAAAGACAGACGGTGACAGCGCCTAAAATTATCACTGACGTTTTGGCGAACAGGGCGGCGCCCACCAGGCAGACGAGCAGCTGAAGGGTATTGATCATGCTGCTGGTTAGAAAGCGCCACCACTTGCCGTCCGGCAATGTGGAGTCCCCGCTCACAAAATGACCACCGGGGCCAAAATTATCCATGATGCCTTCGGTGCAGCCAGAGATGGCCATAGCCGATCCCACGACATTGGCAAAGAAGAACAGAGTGCCGATGGATCCGCCGAATTCCAAGCCCAGCGTGCGACTGATCATGACTGAAAAAGATTGGGAAAAGATTTAAATACAGTTAAGAAACCATAACTCTAAATTAATCCTTTAGTTATATACATATACTCTTAAGAAGGTTATAAAATCTGCATATAAATCTATACACTTAAAAAAGTTGTCAAAATGTTTCACAATTTTATTGATCTATCTTTAAACTTGGAAAAATTTGAGAATTTTTCTCTTACAAAAATGCCCAGATCGACTTGGCTGTAGATGCTGATAAAGAATATATTAACTTTACAGGGTCAGAAATGACTCCTTTCCTACGTTGCAAACTTTTGACTAAAATTGTAATACCCTGCTATACCCAAATGTTTGGCCGAGTGACTCACAGTAAACACCGCCTCCCTCGATGGCTCCATTGGTGGAAATAGCGCAGACGGAGGCCACCGTGAAAAGCAGGATGCCGTAGGCAATTAGAAACTGCAGCAGAGTGATGTACAAGCCCGCATTGCCCACGATGTAACCTGAACAAAGGGAGAGATTAAAATATTGAGCAAATTGCGCACACAAATTCAATGGAGCAGCAGCGGCAGCGGCACAACAAGTGTTCCGTGACGTCACCACCGCCAGACTTACCAACACGGATGAAGACTAAAGCGCTAAACATGGACAGTGCCACCGGACTGAAGACACCTGCAAAGGTGCCCAGCGTACGGCCATTACGTTCAGGATCCTGCATACCGAACTCCACATATCCATCACCCGATTGCGGGGTATTGGGGCGATCGCCACTGTTTTGGCTGCCGCCGAACAGGGAGCCAAAACTGCGGAAGACACTGCCCGTGCGCCCGTTCCGCGAGTTGGCAATGGGAGCCGTCTCCTGCTCCGTGGAAGCGCTCATTTCTATGTCCGTGGTGCGAATAATGGCGAAACACCAAAGACGGTCAAGCAAACGCCTACAATTTCCAGCTGTCGCAGACCAATAAGAATAATCACAACCACGGGCGGGCTGGAACTTTACTTCAATGGGGTTCGGGGCCTTTCAATCATTTAACTTCATTTCAGGTTAGGCATTACGAACTGGACAAACTGTATACAAAAATTGGAATTAACTTAATGGTGTTGATTTTTATGTTTTTCACACGATATTTATAAGAAAAGAAAACAAACATATTTGAATAGGGGTGTCAGAGCCCCATTCAATCCTACAACGCCCATGACCCGGCAGTGTGGCAGCAGTTACAGACATTCAGCTTATTAACAGACAAATATACCGAAATAAACTCTCATGCTTCAGTATATATCGTTTGCCTATCAACACATAAAACTCATATATTACGCGGTACCACAGCAAAGGGTTTAATTTAACTGAATGGGACAATTGAAAAAAAAAAACAGAAGCGTCCAAAAGTTTTAGAATATGTAAAAAGTCGGTTTCTTGTGTCAAATTAAATGAAATATTAGAAAAAAATAATATTAAGCTATACAATATTTTCGATATTTTTATATGAGAATTTTTTCGACAAATCAAGATTTAAAAATCTCATAACTACGCGAAAAATTAATTAATTTTAATTCGAAAAGCGGTTTTATGCTAGTTTTTAGTAGGTTAATAAATCTGCATAATCAGTTTAAAACCTAAAAAAATTCAATTTTTGCAAATTTTAATGATGTAACCCCTTTCCTTTTTTTTAAAATTCGAATATTTTTGAAAATTTTGTTTTTTTGCCGGAGATGGCTAGATCGATTTTGCTGTTGATGCTGATCAAGAATATATATGATTTATGGGGTAGGAAATGACTCCTTCACTATTTTATAAGCTTCTGAATAAAAGTAAAATACCATTTTTTAGTACATTTTTCGATATTTGTATATGAGAATTTTTTCGACAAATCAAGATTTAAAAATCTCATAACTAAGCCAAAAATGCATTAATTTTAATTCGGAAAGCGGTTCTATGCTAGTTTTTAGTATGTTAATAAATCTGCATACTCAGTTTAAAACATAAAAAAATTCAATTTTTGGCCAATTTTTGCAAATTTTAATGATGTAACCCCTTTCCTTTTTTTGAAAAATTCGAATATTTTTGAAAATTTTGTTTTTTTGCCGGAGATGGCTAGATCGATTCTACTGTTGATGCTGATCAAGAATATATATGATTTATGGGGTCGGAAATGATTCCTTCACTATTTTATAAGCTTCTGAATAAAAGTAAAATACCATTTTTTAGTACATTTTTCGATATTTGTATATGAGAATTTTTTCGACAAATCAAGATTTAAAAATCTCATAACTAAGCCAAAAATGCATTAATTTTAATTCGAAAAGCGGTTCTATGCTAGTTTTTAGTAGGTTAATAAATCTGCATAATCAGTTTAAAACCTAAAAAAATTCAATTTTTGGCCAATTTTTGCAAATTTTAATGATGTAACCCCTTTCCTTTTTTTGAAAAATTCGAATATTTTTGAAAATTTTGTTTTTTTGCCGGAGATGGCTAGATCGATTCTACTGTTGGTGCTGATCAAGAATATATATGATTTATGGGGTCGGAAATGACTCCTTCACTATTTTATAAGCTTCTGAATAAAAGTAAAATACCATTTTTTAGTACATTTTGATATTTGTATATGAGAATTTTTTCGACAAATCAAGATTTAAAAATCTCATAACTAAGCCAAAAATGCATTAATTTTAATTCGGAAAGCGGTTCTATGCTAGTTTTTAGTAGGTTAATAAATCTGCATAATCAGTTTAAAACCTAAAAAAATTCAATTTTTGGCCAATTTTTGCAAATTTTAATGATGTAACCCCTTTCCTTTTTTTGAAAAATTCGAATATTTTTGAAAATTTTGTTTTTTTGCCGGAGATGGCTAGATCGATTTTGCTGTTGATGCTGATCAAGAATATATATGATTTATGGGGTAGGAAATGACTCCTTCACTATTTTATAAGCTTCTGAATAAAAGTAAAATACCATTTTTTAGTACATTTTTCGATATTTGTATATGAGAATTTTTTCGACAAATCAAGATTTAAAAATCTCATAACTAAGCCAAAAATGCATTAATTTTAATTCGGAAAGCGGTTCTATGCTAGTTTTTAGTAGGTTAATAAATCTGCATACTCAGTTTAAAACCTAAAAAAATTCAATTTTTGGCCAATTTTTGCAAATTTTAATGATGTAACCCCTTTCCTTTTTTTGAAAAATTCGAATATTTTTGAAAATTTTGTTTTTTTGCCGGAGATGGCTAGATCGATTCTACAGTTGGTGCTGATCAAGAATATATATGATTTATGGGGTCGGAAATGACTCCTTCACTATTTTATAAGCTTCTGAATAAAAGTAAAATACCATTTTTTAGTACATTTTTCGATATTTGTATATGAGAATTTTTTCGACAAATCAAGATTTAAAAATCTCATAACTAAGCCAAATATGCATTAACTTTAATTCGAAAAGCGGTTTTATGCTAGTTTTTAGTAGGTTAATAAATCTGCATACTCAGTTTAAAACCTAAAAAAATTCAATTTTTGGCCAATTTTTGCAAATTTTAATGATGTAACCCCTTTCCTTTTTTTGAAAAATTCGAATATTTTTGAAAATTTTGTTTTTTTGCCGGAGATGGCTAGATCGATTCTACTGTTGGTGCTGATCAAGAATATATATGATTTATGGGGTCGGAAATGACTCCTTCACTATTTTATAAGCTTCTGAATAAAAGTAAAATACCATTTTTTAGTACATTTTTCGATATTTGTATATGAGAATTTTTTCGACAAATCAAGATTTAAAAATCTCATAACTAAGCCAAATATGCATTAACTTTAATTCGAAAAGCGGTTTTATGCTAGTTTTTAGTAGGTTAATAAATCTGCATACTCAGTTTAAAACCTAAAAAAATTCAATTTTTGGCCAATTTTTGCAAATTTTAATGATGTAACCCCTTTCCTTTTTTTGAAAAATTCGAATATTTTTGAAAATTTTGTTTTTTTGCCGGAGATGGCTAGATCGATTCTACTGTTGATGCTGATCAAGAATATATATGATTTATGGGGTCGGAAATGACTCCTTCACTATTTTATAAGCTTCTGAATAAAAGTAAAATACCATTTTTTAGTACATTTTTCGATATTTGTATATGAGAATTTTTTCGACAAATCAAGATTTAAAAATCTCATAACTAAGCCAAAAATGCATTAATTTTAATTCGAAAAGCGGTTCTATGCTAGTTTTTAGTAGGTTAATAAATCTGCATAATCAGTTTAAAACCTAAAAAAATTCAATTTTTGGCCAATTTTTGCAAATTTTAATGATGTAACCCCTTTCCTTTTTTTGAAAAATTCGAATATTTTTGAAAATTTTGTTTTTTTGCCGGAGATGGCTAGATCGATTCTACTGTTGATGCTGATCAAGAATATATATGATTTATGGGGTCGGAAATGACTCCTTCACTATTTTATAAGCTTCTGAATAAAAGTAAAATACCATTTTTTAGTACATTTTTCGATATTTGTATATGAGAATTTTTTCGACAAATCAAGATTTAAAAATCTCATAACTAAGCCAAAAATGCATTAATTTTAATTCGAAAAGCGGTTCTATGCTAGTTTTTAGTAGGTTAATAAATCTGCATAATCAGTTTAAAACCTAAAAAAATTCAATTTTTGGCCAATTTTTGCAAATTTTAATGATGTAACCCCTTTCCTTTTTTTGAAAAATTCGAATATTTTTGAAAATTTTGTTTTTTTGCCGGAGATGGCTAGATCGATTCTACTGTTGATGCTGATCAAGAATATATATGATTTATGGGGTCGGAAATGACTCCTTCACTATTTTATAAGCTTCTGAATAAAAGTAAAATACCATTTTTTAGTACATTTTTCGATATTTGTATATGAGAATTTTTTCGACATATCAAGATTTAAAAATCTCATAACTAAGCCAAAAATGCATTAATTTTAATTCGGAAAGCGGTTCTATGCTAGTTTTTAGTAGGTTAATAAATCTGCATAATCAGTTTAAAACCTAAAAAAATTCAATTTTTGGCCAATTTTTGCAAATTATAATGATGTAACCCCTTTCCTTTTTTTGAAAAATTCGAATATTTTTGAAAATTTTGTTTTTTTGCCGGAGATGGCTAGATCGATTCTACTGTTGATGCTGATCAAGAATATATATGATTTATGGGGTCGGAAATGACTCCTTCACTATTTTATAAGCTTCTGAATAAAAGTAAAATATCATTTTTTAGTACATTTTGATATTTGTATATGAGAATTTTTTCGACAAATCAAGATTTAAAAATCTCATAACTAAGCCAAAAATGCATTAATTTTAATTCGGAAAGCGGTTCTATGCTAGTTTTTAGTAGGTTAATAAATCTGCATAATCAGTTTAAAACCTAAAAAAATTCAATTTTTGGCCAATTTTTGCAAATTTTAATGATGTAACCCCTTTCCTTTTTTTGAAAAATTCGAATATTTTTGAAAATTTTGTTTTTTTGCCGGAGATGGCTAGATCGATTCTACTGTTGATGCTGATCAAGAATATATATGATTTATGGGGTCGGAAATGACTCCTTCACTATTTTATAAGCTTCTGAATAAAAGTAAAATACCATTTTTTAGTACATTTTTCGATATTTGTATATGAGAATTTTTTCGACAAATCAAGATTTAAAAATCTCATAACTAAGCCAAAAATGCATTAATTTTAATTCGAAAAGCGGTTCTATGCTAGTTTTTAGTAGGTTAATAAATCTGCATAATCAGTTTAAAACCTAAAAAAATTCAATTTTTGGCCAATTTTTGCAAATTTTAATGATGTAACCCCTTTCCTTTTTTTGAAAAATTCGAATATTTTTGAAAATTTTGTTTTTTTGCCGGAGATGGCTAGATCGATTCTACTGTTGATGCTGATCAAGAATATATATGATTTATGGGGTCGGAAATGACTCCTTCACTATTTTATAAGCTTCTGAATAAAAGTAAAATACCATTTTTTAGTACATTTTTCGATATTTGTATATGAGAATTTTTTCGACATATCAAGATTTAAAAATCTCATAACTAAGCCAAAAATGCATTAATTTTAATTCGGAAAGCGGTTCTATGCTAGTTTTTAGTAGGTTAATAAATCTGCATAATCAGTTTAAAACCTAAAAAAATTCAATTTTTGGCCAATTTTTGCAAATTATAATGATGTAACCCCTTTCCTTTTTTTGAAAAATTCGAATATTTTTGAAAATTTTGTTTTTTTGCCGGAGATGGCTAGATCGATTCTACTGTTGGTGCTGATCAAGAATATATATGATTTATGGGGTCGGAAATGACTCCTTCACTATTTTATAAGCTTCTGAATAAAAGTAAAATACCATTTTTTAGTACATTTTGATATTTGTATATGAGAATTTTTTCGACAAATCAAGATTTAAAAATCTCATAACTAAGCCAAAAATGCATTAATTTTAATTCGGAAAGCGGTTCTATGCTAGTTTTTAGTAGGTTAATAAATCTGCATAATCAGTTTAAAACCTAAAAAAATTCAATTTTTGGCCAATTTTTGCAAATTTTAATGATGTAACCCCTTTCCTTTTTTTGAAAAATTCGAATATTTTTGAAAATTTTGTTTTTTTGCCGGAGATGGCTAGATCGATTTTGCTGTTGATGCTGATCAAGAATATATATGATTTATGGGGTAGGAAATGACTCCTTCACTATTTTATAAGCTTCTGAATAAAAGTAAAATACCATTTTTTAGTACATTTTTCGATATTTGTATATGAGAATTTTTTCGACAAATCAAGATTTAAAAATCTCATAACTAAGCCAAAAATGCATTAATTTTAATTCGGAAAGCGGTTCTATGCTAGTTTTTAGTAGGTTAATAAATCTGCATACTCAGTTTAAAACATGAAAAAATTCAATTTTTGGCCAATTTTTGCAAATTTCCTTTTTTTGAAAAATTCGAATATTTTTGAAAATTTTGTTTTTTTGCCGGAGATGGCTAGATCGATTCTACAGTTGGTGCTGATCAAGAATATATATGATTTATGGGGTCGGAAATGACTCCTTCACTATTTTATAAGCTTCTGAATAAAAGTAAAATACCATTTTTTAGTACATTTTTCGATATTTGTATATGAGAATTTTTTCGACAAATCAAGATTTAAAAATCTCATAACTAAGCCAAATATGCATTAACTTTAATTCGAAAAGCGGTTTTATGCTAGTTTTTAGTAGGTTAATAAATCTGCATACTCAGTTTAAAACCTAAAAAAATTCAATTTTTGGCCAATTTTTGCAAATTTTAATGATGTAACCCCTTTCCTTTTTTTGAAAAATTCGAATATTTTTGAAAATTTTGTTTTTTTGCCGGAGATGGCTAGATCGATTCTACTGTTGGTGCTGATCAAGAATATATATGATTTATGGGGTCGGAAATGACTCCTTCACTATTTTATAAGCTTCTGAATAAAAGTAAAATACCATTTTTTAGTACATTTTTCGATATTTGTATATGAGAATTTTTTCGACAAATCAAGATTTAAAAATCTCATAACTAAGCCAAATATGCATTAACTTTAATTCGAAAAGCGGTTTTATGCTAGTTTTTAGTAGGTTAATAAATCTGCATACTCAGTTTAAAACCTAAAAAAATTCAATTTTTGGCCAATTTTTGCAAATTTTAATGATGTAACCCCTTTCCTTTTTTTGAAAAATTCGAATATTTTTGAAAATTTTGTTTTTTTGCCGGAGATGGCTAGATCGATTCTACTGTTGATGCTGATCAAGAATATATATGATTTATGGGGTCGGAAATGACTCCTTCACTATTTTATAAGCTTCTGAATAAAAGTAAAATACCATTTTTTAGTACATTTTTCGATATTTGTATATGAGAATTTTTTCGACAAATCAAGATTTAAAAATCTCATAACTAAGCCAAAAATGCATTAATTTTAATTCGAAAAGCGGTTCTATGCTAGTTTTTAGTAGGTTAATAAATCTGCATAATCAGTTTAAAACCTAAAAAAATTCAATTTTTGGCCAATTTTTGCAAATTTTAATGATGTAACCCCTTTCCTTTTTTTGAAAAATTCGAATATTTTTGAAAATTTTGTTTTTTTGCCGGAGATGGCTAGATCGATTCTACTGTTGATGCTGATCAAGAATATATATGATTTATGGGGTCGGAAATGACTCCTTCACTATTTTATAAGCTTCTGAATAAAAGTAAAATACCATTTTTTAGTACATTTTTCGATATTTGTGTATGAGAATTTTTTCGACAAATCAAGATTTAAAAATCTCATAACTAAGCCAAAAATGCATTAATTTTAATTCGGAAAGCGGTTCTATGCTAGTTTTTAGTAGGTTAATAAATCTGCATAATCAGTTTAAAACCTAAAAAAATTCAATTTTTGGCCAATTTTTGCAAATTTTAATGATGTAACCCCTTTCCTTTTTTTGAAAAATTCGAATATTTTTGAAAATTTTGTTTTTTTGCCGGAGATGGCTAGATCGATTTTGCTGTTGATGCTGATCAAGAATATATATGATTTATGGGGTAGGAAATGACTCCTTCACTATTTTATAAGCTTCTGAATAAAAGTAAAATACCATTTTTTAGTACATTTTTCGATATTTGTATATGAGAATTTTTTCGACAAATCAAGATTTAAAAATCTCATAACTAAGCCAAAAATGCATTAATTTTAATTCGGAAAGCGGTTCTATGCTAGTTTTTAGTAGGTTAATAAATCTGCATACTCAGTTTAAAACATGAAAAAATTCAATTTTTGGCCAATTTTTGCAAATTTCCTTTTTTTGAAAAATTCGAATATTTTTGAAAATTTTGTTTTTTTGCCGGAGATGGCTAGATCGATTCTACTGTTGGTGCTGATCAAGAATATATATGATTTATGGGGTCGGAAATGACTCCTTCACTATTTTATAAGCTTCTGAATAAAAGTAAAATACCATTTTTTAGTACATTTTTCGATATTTGTATATGAGAATTTTTTCGACAAATCAAGATTTAAAAATCTCATAACTAAGCCAAATATGCATTAACTTTAATTCGAAAAGCGGTTTTATGCTAGTTTTTAGTAGGTTAATAAATCTGCATACTCAGTTTAAAACCTAAAAAAATTCAATTTTTGGCCAATTTTTGCAAATTTTAATGATGTAACCCCTTTCCTTTTTTTGAAAAATTCGAATATTTTTGAAAATTTTGTTTTTTTGCCGGAGATGGCTAGATCGATTCTACTGTTGATGCTGATCAAGAATATATATGATTTATGGGGTCGGAAATGACTCCTTCACTATTTTATAAGCTTCTGAATAAAAGTAAAATACCATTTTTTAGTACATTTTTCGATATTTGTATATGAGAATTTTTTCGACAAATCAAGATTTAAAAATCTCATAACTAAGCCAAAAATGCATTAATTTTAATTCGGAAAGCGGTTCTATGCTAGTTTTTAGTAGGTTAATAAATCTGCATAATCAGTTTAAAACCTAAAAAAATTCAATTTTTGGCCAATTTTTGCAAATTTTAATGATGTAACCCCTTTCCTTTTTTTGAAAAATTCGAATATTTTTGAAAATTTTGTTTTTTTGCCGGAGATGGCTAGATCGATTCTACTGTTGATGCTGATCAAGAATATATATGATTTATGGGGTCGGAAATGACTCCTTCACTATTTTATAAGCTTCTGAATAAAAGTAAAATACCATTTTTTAGTACATTTTTCGATATTTGTGTATGAGAATTTTTTCGACATATCAAGATTTAAAAATCTCATAACTTCTATGCTAGTTTTTAGTAGGTTAATAAATCTGCATACTCAATTTAAATTTTTAGCATATTTAAAATTTATGTAAATTTTTGACAATTTTAACGATTTACCATTACCTTAAATTTTTTTCAAAAAATCGATCAAAATTTTTTTCTTTATGAAATGGCTAAAACTATTTGGCTATTGATGCTGATCAAGAATATATTTAGGGTCGGAAATGATTCCTTCAGTACATTTCATGCTTCTGACAAAAATTATAATACCCTGCAAGGGTATAGCATATACATATTTAAATCTATAAATTATCTCAATTTTATAATCAGGGCCTCCCTATACGAATGACAAATACTAATTGCTAAACATACATATATCTTAAATATCTGAATAGCCAGTGTGGCTACATAGTTCGATTTTGATTGCTAAATGAAAGTCGAAACTTATTGAAAATTAAAACCAGAACCACCGAGGGATGACGCAGCGAATTAAAGATAAGCCATCATTCTCTATATATAGTAAGCGGTTAATTGGTCGCCGTTCTAAAGAATTGATAATAATATAATACTCTCGAAAGTAGATAATGACGGGTATTTCTCAAGGTATTTTTCGTATAAAAGACTAGGAACCATCGGGCCATTCTTCAAATTCAGGAAAGTAATATTCGCCATGAAGACTCTGCAAATTGTGCTCGTACTTTCGGCAGTTTTCGCCGTTGCCTTCGCGGCCAACGCCTCCTGGGGCACTAAGCTATCCAGCAGCAAGCTGGCCAGCACCCAGAATGTGACCATTCACAAGAAGGCCAATGCCTATGTGGACGCACAAATTGTTTTCCCTGTGAACGTAAATAAGTCTAATGAGTTATTCACTTTCTGTAAAAGTATATTATATTCTTGAACCCAAACAGGGCCAGACCAACACAAAAGTCATTCGTTTTATCAGCGTCACTGACCGATTCACCAACAGTTCAGGACCCACTGCCACTCTTTGGTCAGGTGGTCCAGGATTCACCTACGCCACCGTCCAGCTCAAGAGCCAGTATGCCCAGGGTATAAACGCCACAGTCCAGATCTACACGGACGCCTAAACCTGCGAAACAAATTGTGGAAAACAAGCCTAATAGCCAAGACAAAATGTCAATTAAATAAAATATGAATAATAATAATATAAATATAATAGCTTTAAGCTATAACTACTTTTAATCATCCATGTCCAATTATACAGACCACTGAGAAGAGAATATTGCAGCTGAAGACGTGAAAGTGTCGTTGTCATAATCCCCATAAATTATAGCGATACTTGGAACTTCTCCATCTGTAATCTGGCCAATAATCAGAAAAGCCGTCATTTGGTCTAGTTTCAGATTCTTAGCAGCTTCAGCCGGCATCGGTGGTATTGGACATATCCCAGTCATAGACAATAAATTGATTATTGAATGTTGTAAAGACTTCTTCATTCTTGAGTACTTGTTGGCAAAAGCTATTGGTCAAAATGCTGCCAGAATAATGGAGGTAAGTATCCAGTACTTTTTCCTGATATTTAAATAGATATAGGTATAAATATTATAAAATATTTTGGTATATAAAATAATTAAATGCAAACCTCATCGGATGACTGGTTACGCGATACTTGATAGGCACCTTTCAGGTCTTCCACATAAAACCGTAATGTTTCTTGTAATTCTGGATAACCTCCTGGTGCCCCTCAGTGTTAAAAATGGGTAAGGGATTCATTTGGACCTTTAACTTCTGGAAACATTCCTTGAAGAAAGGGCCCTTGGGCTAAGTATCCTTCGGTGTCCTTGTCCGTTGCGCCGGCTGCAGCTGATTCTTTGGCTCTCTTTCCTCTTTACGTTCAACCAAAACATCTTTTGGGTCTCCCAAGCCTTCGGCTGTCTCCTCTAAATTGGTGATTTCTTTATTGTCTTCCATATTTCCTAAAAGTGTTTAGAAACGAAAACGTTTGCACAAAGCCGCTAGAGGTGAACAAAACATCGATAGAAAATCGCCACCATTGGTGTTAAGTATTAAAAATACTATTGTTTTGCTTTTTTTGCTGTAGCTGCTCGCCGCTATCGATATCGATAGGGTCATCGATGTATTGCTATCGAGCCGAACGTGCTGCTGTTTGTTATTATTTTCTTTTGTGGAAATAAGAAAAAATATATAAATAACATAGTTTAGGATATATAGAAGCATTATCAGCTAAGTGACATGGCCACCATAATACCGAAAAGTAAGTATATATATATTATTTCTAAATATTTGACGCATTTACCGGCTTAGGGATGTTGTGTAACGCCTTCTTGCGTTTTTATTAGAATTCTCGCGCTAATTTGCTATTTAATTATTCAGGCCTTCCGCTGGTCAGGACTATTACTCCGGCGCTGCAGTTCCTGCGCTTTCGTGGCAAGATCAACATACAACGACCCAAGCAGCCGCACTATGAGCGCGCTCGGGTGATTGCAGTTACGCAGCCCAAGTACCCGGAGCCACCGAAGGCGTTGACTTGCTTTAGGACGCGGGCGGAGCGCACGCAGCATCAGGTAGATAACCCTTATAACGAGATCATAGCGCGCGAAGTGCGCAACTGGCTGGATCACTCCAAGCTGGTGGCCATCTTTCACTTGAACTCTATCACCGCCGACGAGATCTTCCGCGTTCGGGTCCAGTTGCACAAGCAGAACCTGCACCTCAAGTCCTACGGCCGCAAGATCATCAGACAGGCAGTGGAGGGCACTTGCTACGAGGCGATTGTGCCGCTTTTCCACTCAAATCACTGCATCATCTTTTCGCCGGACCAGCAGAAGATCTCCACCCTGCTGAAGATCACACGAAAAGTGCCGCAAATGGTCCTGCTTGGCGGAATTGTCGAGAAGACTCTGCTGAGCAGGAATGAGCTCATGGCCTACGCCCAAATGCCTAGCCTGCAGGCGGCGCAGGCGCAACTTGTCCAAACCCTCAACCAGGCAGCTGGGCACCTCGTCTATCAGCTGCAGGCGCATCAGAACAACTTCGTACAGGTGCTCGATGTCCATGCGAAAGGTGAAAATAACAAGGATGCCGCAGTGGACGAAACCCAAGAGAAATTGTAGCAAAAGCCAGGTTTTTGTTAAATAACATAAAAAGCTAAATCAAAGTATCAATTGTCTTTCTCATACTAAACTATAGCTTCTACAAATTGGTTAACTACTGCGGCACGATCTGGACGCATGCCTTCAATGACTACATAGATTGCACTTTCCGAACATCTGCTGGAATGATGGCGTCAGTTCGATGGCACAGCTCACGAGCTGATCGTGGCGGTATGTTGCTGGTGCCAGCGCTGCCTGCAGTTGTAGGCCAGATTAGCCAGGGCCTCCGCAGCGTCTAGTTCGTCCTTGTGATGCAGCATCCAACTATCTCTCCGAGAGGCCGCGGCATCGTTGGAAAACATCAGCTGGCTCTGCCCGTTTCCTACGCTGCTCTTCTGTCTGAAGGCCACAGTTTTATATCCAATATTCGCTATAATATCTCCAATGCTGCTCACCTGGGCGAAGTCCACTCGATGTGATAGTTACTCCTGTCCGGCGTGAATTTGGCGGCGCTCTCCAACCACTTGTTGAGTTGGGCGCCCGGTTGAGGGTTGTTGTTGGCGGCTTCGCCAGCAGAACTATCCCGCAGATACTTCTCCATCATTTGGTGCTTGTACTTAGCTCTGCCCACCGTCGTCGTAGGCATTCGTATCCGTACGGACAGCTCCTCGGCCGACTCAACATAGAAGTTTGGCTTATACTGAGACGTGGAGTCGTTGTGTGCGTTGCCATCGCTGCCGGTGCTGTGGCTGGACAACCCGTCATCGTCGCCGTCGTCTTCGAAATCGTCATCATCCGCAGCAGGACATGAGCGCATATCCTCCTCCCAAATACTATCCTCCGACGAGATGCTGAACTGCTCCACATTGCCCCTCGCATTGTGGTTGTAGTTTTTGATCAGATGTCCCCACGACTTCTTAGCCTTCTCGCGCTCCGAATTTTTCAGCTTCCGCCGCCAGTTAGCAAACCAATTACAAATCTGCGTATAGGTAAGTCCTGTCTCCCCTGCCAGTTGCTTCTTTTCCTCACGGCTGGGATAGGGATTCTCCCGGCGACGGATCAGCCAGTCCTTGAGCATCCTCTTGATGTCAGGTGTAAAGAGTCGTTTGGCAACTCGTGTTGTCGGGTGCAGTTCATCCTCCGGTGGCCAGGCACGTCTAAAAAGTATGTATATTTATAATTTAAATAAGTTAAGATATTTTAAACCAAAAAAACAGCATTCTAACCATCAGTTTAAAGTAACGATTAGTTAAGCTGGACTTTACTTTAATTCGAAAACCTATTGCTTGATATTATTTAAGAGCTAACTCTCACTTAGATTACATTAATTCGAAAACCTATTGCCCGGTATTTTTAAAAAACTTACTCTCATTTAGGAACCAACCAATGTTTATTAACTTGCATTTATAACCGATAATTAATAACATCATATTGAGAAACCCACCTGCTGTGACGACGATTTCGCTTGGGCCGCGTTGACTTCTCCATGGCGTTCTGAAAAGAATTAATAGAGAACATCGATAGAGCAGATCTGGCACAATATCATCATAATGAAGGCAATCATTTTAAAAATACCCTGTAAGTCAATTTAATTTCAAAACTCTTTGTGGGTGGCGCTATTTCTGGCCCACGGATTTTCATGTTTTTTGGCTCTGTTGCTGTTTTAATTTTATTTTCTCAACGAAACAAATATTTAGGCTTTGTCACCACAGACGAGAGAGAGAGGAAGAGCATAGCGGGTGGGAGAATTGGCGCCGCGTTGAATATCAGAAGAGAGTCTTCTCCCAACAGAACTAAAATTCTGTTAAGGGTCTCGTCTTCTTCCCAATTCTTTTAAATGTCAAGTTGTCAGAGCGTGAGTATGTTTTCATGTTTTTCGGTTTAACCTCTTGGTTGGGAAATTCATTGATAAAACGGCGAATCATGTTTTTTCCTCCGATTAATATATGCATATACTTCTATGTTTATATATAGATCTTATGACACTGACTGCGTGTTTACGATTTGCAGCTCATTTTCACACTACTGACCCTTAAATGACACTTGAAATATTGTTTTTTACTTTTGGAAAACCTTGGGAAAAATCCAAATAATTGTAGGATGAATCAATTTTTGCGACACTCACAGGTAATTGCATTAACATTAACACTAACGTTATATAATCTAACATAACACCATTGACTTGTTTTGTTTTTTATGTTTTTTTTTTAATGTATACGGTTCGGGTTCATTTCTCTTCCCAAACCAACAAAAAAGCACATATCTGCACCCACCTGCAAATATTCGGTCTATATTTTCCGATTATGTTTCGTTATTTTTATAAAATTTTGAAATAGACGATGGCTAGTTCCTTGTCCGATGTTCTGCGCCAGACTGAACCACCCGAAAAGAATGTTTTTCAGAGACCCGAAGTGGACTCTTCTCCCACGATCGGCTGAAGAATACTCCATCGTCCGAGTGGTTGGGGCACTTTTAATCTATTTACAAAATACTGCTTGATATGTGTGCTTATTTTAAAACAATAGTTTGTTCTAGGGAGAACGCTTGCGAATTACTTTCGCTCTCGATGCCTACAGACATTGGGGGTGTGCAGCCAGTGTGGTTGATGATGAGATGAGACGGTGGCCATGACGTGCTTCAATTTAAATTGTGTCGCAACTCATTGCTGAAACATAGGAATTAATTTTTTAATGGTGCTCTAAATATATAAAATGTATGATAATAGCTCGGAGAAATAAGAGTCGTTACAAAGTTTAGACATATCGGCTGTTAATTTTTAAATGATAAATTAATTGTTTTGCATTTTATTGAGTGATGATGTGCACCAAACGACTTTAGCATCTGGCGATTTTAATTTTAAAAATTTAAAATGCGTTATTTCAAAAAAACAAAAACTGCATTCGCAAAATGTTATCGGGTGCAGGGCTGCCAGATTAGTAAGTCTAGGTGTGGCCATTCACTGCGAAATGAGAAAACCTGCAATGCGAAATTAGATTCGGTATTTTTTAGTGTTTTTCCAGTAAGAATTGTTTATATCTAAAACGTAATTATTAATTGAAATAAGAATTAATCAAAAGCTAATTTCCGGCCATGAACGAATCGGTGCGATACGACCGCTGTCACCAGGTGCAGCTGGGCGTTCACAGCGAGGTGCAGGCGTGCGCCGCGGTCGAGGAGGATCTCCAGAGTCTGCCCATGCAGGGTACGGGTGCGGTAAGTGTCGTGGATCTTTTTTCTTTATTGTCCAGTCCCTGACTTATTTATTGTTGTTGTTCGTTCGCATTCGACCATTACGTTTCGCCAGATCCTCTTCACCCACGACGGTGTGCTGCTAAAGAAGGCCAGCGCGGAGCACATCTCAGACCTGAACACCAGCGGCTCCCTATCGCTGGTGGAGTACACCTCAGCGGAGCCGCCTCGTCGGCGACTGCTGTTGGAGTGGCAGCCAAACGATAGCATCATGATAGCGGACGACAGCCAGGACCAGGGCGACTGGGCCCTGGTGGATAGGATATCGGGCAGGACGCGTACCACATCCGAGTGCCGTGCCTTTAACACAAAGCCCAGTGGCGTCGGCAGCGGCGGGGTAGCCCGCGCTCGCATCATGCGCGCTCAGCTGGACGACCTGCAGTCCGTGGAGGTGCGTCATCGGGGTCAGACCATTCGGTTCATGCGCAAAGGCAGCGGCGGCCTGCACAGTGAGTACTTCTTTCAGCACGGCAACGCCGACCTCTTTGTGCGCTCCATGCGGGACCTACACTTTATCGAAAGCAACGGCAACGAGGAATACACCATCCTGACCACCGAGAACCAGAAGCTAAAAAAGACCTTTGCCGAACTAGACATTGGCCAGATAAAGTCCAGTCACTTGCCGCGCGACAGTTGGCTGCCAAACAAGCTGGTCGGCTTTTTAGGAAACATACCCGACTACGTGCAGCCGCCGTTCCAGCGCTCGCCAAAATCCCGCCCAGGTTCGCTCATCGCCGGCGAACGGCAGACCTCGCCAGATAATTATCAGATCATAGGCTTGAGCGGCAGCACAAACAGTGCCTGCTCCTCGAACGGACAGAGCCGCGGCGGGAGTGCGGACAAATCGCCGGCGGATAGCGAACTGGAGAACCTGGAGAAGATGGTAAATAACTTGCCGGATCGTCAGCGTGTGGAGCGTGGTGAGTAATGGTGGCATTTCTAAGGGCGAACTCGCAGGAATTTTTAGCTTCAACTAATTTTCCTTTGCAGGCTTACCTCTCACCGAGACGCAGTGGTTGGAGTTCCAAACGCCCGACGGGCGCATTTCGGACAGTGATCGTATCCGAGAGCTCGTCTTTCGCGGCGGCATTGTACACAGCCTACGGCCGGAAGTATGGAAGTTCCTGCTCAATTACTACCAGTGGTCCGATACCCAGGTGGAGCGCATTGAGCGACGCAAGCAAAAATCTGTGGAATACTACAACATGAAAGCCCAGTGGCTGGCCATGACGACGGCCCAGGAAGCGAACTTCAGTGGGTATCGTGAGCGCAAGTGCCAGATCGAGAAGGATGTGAAGCGCACGGATCGCACTCTGCAGTTCTTTGCCGGAGAGGACAATCCGAATTTGTCGCTTCTGCAGGGCATCCTTATGACCTACGTGATGTACAACTTCGACCTGGGCTACGTCCAGGGCATGTCGGACCTGCTGGCACCCATACTGGAGATGCAAGTGAACGAGGTGGACGCCTTTTGGTGCTTCGCAGGCTTCATGGAGCTTGTGCTGACCAACTTTGACATGGACCAGGCGGGTATGAAGACGCAGTTCGCGCAGCTCCGTCGCCTAATAGAGTTCGCCAACGCACCGCTGTTCCATTATATGCGTTCCCATGACTCGGACAACATGTACTTCTGCTTCCGCTGGCTGCTCGTCTGGTATAAGCGGGAGCTTAGCAACGAGGATGTCCTCCGTCTATGGGAGTGCCTCTGGACCCGCCTCCCTTGTCCCAATTTTCACCTGCTTTTCTCGGTAGCCATTCTCGATCAGGAGACGAGCGTTATCATCGACAGTCAATATGAATTCACGGAAATTCTGAAGCATGTCAACGAACTAGCCGGCCACATCGATGTCCAGAAGACACTGGAGATCGCCGAGGCCATCTATCTGCAGCTCAAGGCTTCGGAGACGCTACCCAACGACATACGTGCGATTATTGGCGAGCCCCTGTTGCTGCCAACTGCCAGCGGCGAAGAGGTTGATGCAGCCGCGGTCATGGATGATGAGACCGCATACTCGGACGATGGCTTCGACGAGCTGGTACGTGAGCTAACGCCGGAGGAGAAGTTGCGCCAGCAAGCACTCCTGGAGGAAGCGTGCGAGCGCTCGCTCTTTCTGCAGTACCATTAACGAACGACTTGGAGTGAGCGTGAAAGAAGCCAAACCCAAAGCCCATAGCGCACATTACACTGTCCACTGTGGGGCCCTTTGCGCGAACAAGATGATTCTGTTTGGGGCTGCCAATCAATCAAATTATTCTACAATTTAATCAAAGAAAAATGAACTGAATTGGCCTAGTATCCTTTTTTAAAAGTTATAGTTGCTTTAAATTACAATGGATGAGCAACCCTAACAGGCATCTTCTTTGTGCTAATTACGTTTGTAACCTGTAGGACAGTGTTGTTATAAACTTAGACTCTAAGACTCAAAGTTTACTACCGCATCGAAAGCGAAGCTAAGCTAGCCAAGTGCTTTAAACTCTGCTGATACACAGATTTATATATATATATAATGTATATTATACATATTTGTACGTTTTTTGTATTTATTGTAAGTTTAATCCCGCCCCTTTGGCTCCCTTAAGCCAGGTTATTAATTATTTAAAGCGGACTCAAAGGATTATGAGGTATTTTAATTGATTTCTTCGTCCAAAATTCCACATGTGCAGCTTTAGTTGTTTCTTTTCAAAGTTTACACTCATTTACTGTGAATACACATACGATATACCCACTTTCCCCACATACATACAAGTACATACATTCAAAATGCGTAGTTAAAGTATCTAAATATAAACACCCGGTGTGCACACAGGAAAATGGAATGGCGTTTGTTGTTAATAAGTAAGAAGAACTATTTAGTGGCATGTCAAGTCGCCGTGTTTCCACAACTACAATATTGCAGGTCAACAGCACTCACTGATAAGGCTTGGATGCGTGCCTTCCTAGTTCATTCTGTGAGTGCATGAATCAACATACAAGTGGATTTCAATCATAATAATAAACAAAAATAATAATTGGGAAATTATTTGGATTTAAGCGTCTGGTGCATAAAATCGGCCATTTCATAAATTGGGACAAAGTCTCGCGGCAAGTTGTTCGCTTTTCCCAATTCGAATACCAGGCGAACAGAAACCAGTACCAACACAATCTTGATCGCCGTACGAAAGGCATTTGGCCCTGTTCTTCGTTGGCTAGAGAGGGATAGCTGCTGTATACCCCGGGATAGCTCTACTTCGTTGGCGAGGGGGGGACAGCTGCTGTATGCACCGGGATGGCACAACCTTGTTGGCGAGGGGGGGACAACTGCTGTATACTCCGGGATAGCACAACTTCGTTGGTGAGAGGGGGGCAGCTGCTAAATACTCCAGGATAGCACAACTTCGTTGGTGAGAGGGGGGCAGCTGCTGTATACCAAATAGATCTTAGTCTCGATAATAGTTGGAAAGAGATATCAAAGCTATATGAAGAGTGCAGATCTGCATAATGGCTTCCCGTCGGCCATTCTTATTCTTTGCCTTGAGCTGAGGAGAATTTTGTGCAGCGTCGATCTTTGCTGCGTTCTGATCCCTTGGTACTTGAAATCCGGGATTTGGAAAATTTGTACTGCGCCAAGTCCTATTTGAAAGCCGATCGCAGTACAAATTGTTCTCCTGTCTCAGTTGCGGCACCAGGCGAACAGAAATCAGTACCAACAATCTTGTTCGCCGTATGATTGCCATTTGGCCGTGTTGTGCGTTGGCTAGAGAGGGACAGCTGCTGTATGCACACGGAGAGCATTACTACGTTGGCGAGGGGGGGACAGATGCTGTATGCACCGGGATTGCACTACTTTGTTGGTGAGAGGGGGACAGCTGCTGAAAACTCCGGGATAGCACTGCTTTGTTGGTGAGAGGGGGGCAGCTGCTGTATACTCCGGAATAGCATTACTTTGTTGGTGAGAGGGGGGCAGCTGCTGTACACTCCGGGTTAGCACTTATTCGTTGGCGAGGGGGGGACAGCTGCTGCATACCATAATCGATCTTAGTAATAATAGTTGGAAAGAGATATCAAATATCACAATGAAGAGTGCAGATCTGCATAATGGCTTCCCCGTCGGCCATGCTTAATTGTGGTCATGAGCTGAGGAGAATTTTGTACAGCGTCGATCTTTGCTGCGTTCTGATCCCTTGGTACTTGAAATCGGGGACTTCAAAATTTGTACTGCGCAAAGTCATATTTGGAACCCCGATCACAGTACAAATTGTTCTCCTGGCTCAGTTGCGGTACCAGGCAAACAGAAAACAGTACCAACAACCTTGCTCACCGTATGATTGCCATTTGGCCGTGTTGTGCGTTGGCTAGAGAGGGATAGCTACTGTATACTCCGGGATACAACAACTTTGTCGGTGAGAGGGGGGCAGCTTCTGTACACTCCGGGATAGCACAACTTCGTTGGTGAGAGGGGGGCAGCTGCTGTATGCAGCGGGATAGCACAACTTCGTTGGCGAGAGGGGAGCAGCTGCTGCATAGCTTGATAGATTATGATTGCGATGAGAGTTGAAAAGAGATATCAAATGTCACCAACAAAGAGTGCAAATCTGCATAATGGCTTCCCATCGGCCATGCTTAAACGCTGTATGAAGTCGCGGAGAATTTTGATCTGCGTCGACCTGCTGCAGTGTTATGAGCGCCTGGTTCATGAAATCAGACATCATAACATTAGTGGCAAAACGATTTCGGACGTTTTTATTCTATCCAATATCATCTCCAGCTTCCCGACCCTCTTGACAAGGCTAAAATTCTTTTGTAATTTTTGAAATTTTATTTTCTTTTTATATTTATTTATTTATCATCAAATATCAATAGTTGATGCTCGCTCGGTTGTTGTTTTTGTTATCTGCTGTGTTGCGGTTGCTTCCTCTGGTTATTGTTGTTCTGCAGTTCCGTATATCATAATTTTAATTAAGATTTATACTTACAAGTTAAGTGAATGCAATATATGTTTGTTTTTGTCTCTTTTTTAGTGTGTGTTTGTGTGTGTATGTTTTTACGTCTCTCTCTCGTTGAGGGCAAAAAAGTAAGAATAAAAACCATAATTGTCGTTCATAATTAGTCGCAGCATCTTGAACGCGTCGTAGTTCTATGCACATCATATTCCTTTGTTTCAGCTCAATTACACATTACAAATTGATTTAATTAAAAAGTTATATATATTTTAGTCGCTTAAGTGAGTGTCTGCTTTTGTATAAGGGGTCTCTGATTAAAAAACACATACAATTAGACAAAACTGGACACTTTTCACTAATTACAAAATTTAAAATTATACAAATTACACGCAGCTTCCTCGGGGGGACACACAGAGACAGGACAGAGAGAGTAAATACAACATAGTGAGGAGGTTATGAGAGAATACATGTGTGTGTGCCTTCCTTACTATATGTTTAAGTGTATATTAAAACGGTTAAGCAATGCGAGAGCCATTTATAAAGATTATATAAATTATGTACAGGTATCGTATATATATATATAGAGACGTTGCTTGTGTGTGTGTCAGGAAACCCAATTAGTATCTTCCGTGTCTCTACTATTAAAACATTTCTTGTGGTTGCAATAATTTAAACGAATAAGCCGGATGCAGCAGCCATCCTTTTCTCAATTACTCTCTGTTACAATTAAATTATAAGCGCTTTCTTTAAATTATTTTTCGTAATTATATAAATATATTCTTCAGAGGCAGGGAAATCGATTGATTTGGAATCGAGCTCCAGATTTAAGCAGCAGTTTTGGAACTCGTTAGCCCAGATCATTATCGGTTGAGTACGTGATGTGCGGACGCAGCGCCTCCCCTGCCTTCCACAGGGCCAGACGGTTGTTGCAGCATGTGTCCGAGCCCAGCAGAAGGGGAGAGCGCGCGTGCGCTCGCTGATCAGTCCACCTTCCCTGTCCTCGCCCTCTCTATTTATATATAGTTTATATAGTTTATATCATGCTTCCTTAGACTTTACACAACTTTAAGCTTAAGGGTTCAAACTCCTAGTGGTAACAGTTTCGCCTCGACCGCGTTTGCATCTTTATCATCTTAAATTTTTCATTAATCTTCGACTTCTTTTCTTTGTGTTCCTTGTTATTTTCCTTGATTCTTTGCTTCGTTTTTTGTCGTCCAGTAGAGGCTCCTTCTCCTTGTTTCAGAGAAGGTGCCGCTGCCTCATCCTGCTAGCGCTGGCGCTCGGATCTGCGCAATACTCATTCATTCCGTTCCTCGGCTCCTGACTCGCTGCCAGCCGATAGGTTCAGCGTGCTGGCATCCGCTGAGGAGCGTGTGTGGCGCGTTGATCTCAGCTCGCGCCGCTTCTCAGGCGGTTGTCCCTCCACCGTTGAACCGGGTGCCGCTGCTCCCTGCTCGTTGCCCGAAGACCGCGGGCGCTTCAGGCGATTCGAGGAACGACGATTCTCTTCGGCGGCGGCGGCGGCTGCGGCGGCAGCCGCGGAACTTGTTGAGGAACCGCTCAGATTGGCCACTGTGCCGGCTCCCGCCGTGTCCAAGTCCTCCACGCTACCACCATGGCTGCTGCCTGGAGCAGGAGCAGCCGCCGCTGCTGATGGCTTCTTGAGTATGGGTTGTATGATCAGTTCGTCGGCCTCCTCGTAGGGTGGCGGCAGTTTCGCCGCATCCGCCGCGTTGGTGATGGTCAGCGAGATGCGCGACTCTGAGCGCTCGGAACGCTCGCTGCTGGTGCTCGCTCCGCTGCTTATTGGCGGCGCTATGGTTATCGTTGTTTGACTCGGAAGATTGGCGGCCAAGCCGGCAGCTGCGGAGGAGCTACCCGATCCACCAGAGGCGTTCAGTGGTGTCAGGGTAACCTTATCCTGTTGCTGGTCCCCCCCAGATAGGGGCGCCGGGGTGGAACTGCTGGAACTACTGCCGCCCCGCAGACTCTTCTCGATGCTGCTCATGCTGGCTCCTAGGTTAAGGGGCAACCCGGCAGCCATGGCCGCAGCGGCCAGTTCCTCCTTCGTCGGATGCATTTCATTGCGTGATCGCTTGGACTTTTGCTGCTGTTGGTGCTGTTGCTCGGCATCCAAGGCAGCAGCATAGGCGGCCGCAGCTGCATTCGCCGAACTGGATCCGGACGACGATGCTGAGGAGGTGGGTATCAACGAGATGCCCGATCCCAGGCCCAGAGTCTTGGTGTAGTAATCCATTTGCTGCTTGAAAGCGTCCTGTTCTCGTTGTCGCTTCGACGAAGAGCTGCTGCCCGACGAACCGCCTCCGCCACTTGATCCTCCAGCCGAGCCTCCCGTTAGTCCTGCCAAACTGGCCAGGGATCCAGGACCACTCAACGGTAGGGATCCTCCAGCAGCGGCCATCGCCTGGGCGGCCATTTCGGCTAGGAAGGCCTGCGAAAAGTCACTGGACATGCCTGGGATCTGTGGCAATTGGGCTGCCGCCGCCGCTGCGGCCGCCGCAGCTGCTGCTGCAGCTGCCGATGCCGATGACGACGACTTGGAGTTCTTGCTGGAGGCTGAGGACGAGCCTCCCGTATTGGAGCTGGACGATGTCGAGGGCATTTTGCCCTGTGAGAATGCCTGCAGGGCAGCCAAGTCCGTGGGCAGGGCGCCACGTGCGAGGCTCTCCAACCACTTTTGCTGCTCCTTGGCCTGGGCATTCGCCTCACTCACCTGCTGCTGGCTGCTGTTGCTGCTCCTCTTGCTGCCGCTGCTGGCGGCACTGCTCGAGGAGGCGCCGCCCGCGGTACCTGACAGCGGTGGCATGCCCAAGGAGCTCATGAGGCGCGTGGCCTGTGCCAAGTCCATGTTGCTCATCCGGCTGAGAGACTCGAGTAAGTGCGGATCCGCTCCTGGCATAAGCAGGCTACTCAGCTGCGCCATGTCCGCCGCTGTAGGCGTCGTTTGTGCCTGGCTCCTGCTACTCGACGATTGTCTGCCGCGGCCCGATGACGAGGATGAGGGCGTTGTCACTGTGCTGGCGCCGCCGCCGCCCATACTGGCCATGGCATTCATGAGGCTGGCTGCGGCAGAGGCCGAAGCCGAGGCATTCCGCGACTGGCTCGACTTGGAGGACTGCGATTGGTGCGACTTGGACTGCGTAGAGCTGGTGTTGGAGGCTGACGAGGTGGCGCCACCGTTAAGCAGGTTATACTGCTGCGCCAGCTGGTCGTAAGCGGATCCTAAGCCACTGGAGCCCAGCGAGTAAGGGTTGAGTCCGCCGAGACCCATGGGTGGATACAGCAGCGAGGGATTCGGGAAAAGGAATGGAAAGCCGGCGGCCAGTTGCTGCGATGCAGATGCCGCTGCATTCTTGCCTCCAGCTCCGCCGCTGCCGTTACCGCCTCCTCCTGATGATCCACCGGCGCTACTGGCACTTATGGCCGCCGCCAGTTGAGCAGCTTCATTCTGTGCTTGCTGCTGGGCCGCGGCCGCTGCCGCTGCTTGCTGCTGTTGCTGCTGTTGTTGCTTTTTCTTGCTGGCTGAGGAGGATGAGGCGGCCGACGACGACTGCCCCTGACTCTTGCCGGAACCCGCTCCGCCGGCTGAACCCGTCAAACCGCCTAGAGTTGGCCCGGCAGCAGCCATGAGCGCAGCCAGCGACTGGGTGTCCATCCCAGCCAAATTACCCAATCCTCCCATGCCCGCCAGACTGGCAAACAAGTTCATGTTGTTCAGGTTCCCGAGTCCAGGGATATTGCCCATGCCCGGCATGCCGCCAAAGGA
Organism: Drosophila bunnanda; assembly: GCA_035046265.1. Taxonomy (NCBI): domain Eukaryota; kingdom Metazoa; phylum Arthropoda; class Insecta; order Diptera; family Drosophilidae; genus Drosophila; species Drosophila bunnanda. The sequence goes on along the minus strand of JAWNOB010000076.1, from coordinate 5,600,641 downwards.
CATGGACAGCAGCGGATTCTTGGGATCAAAGGCAGCCAGCGGATTCTTCGGATCAAAGGCGCCCAGTCCCGGTAGATTTGCCAAAAGGCTGGGATTTAGGCCAGCCAGCGAGCCGAATTGCAGGGCCGCCTGATCCAGAGCCGCGGCAGCTGCTGTTTGCTGGTTTCGTGATGATTTTTTCGATGACCCTCCTCCCGCCGGTGATTGAGCGGCGGCGGAAGATTGTTGCTGCTGCTGCTGTTGGGTGTGCGACGAGGAGGAGGCGTTACTCGAGTTGGACGATGGGCGACCACCATGGGACTTGACCGCCGGCGACCCGTAGCTGCTGTCCATCGAGGAGGATGTGGGCTTGGGCGATGGCGCCGACATGGGATTCTGCATCTGCTCCAGCCACTTGGGATCCACCTCATAATTGGGATTCTCCGTGAGCCTGAAAGGGGAGGTTACGTGTTCAGAGACTATACATAGAAGATTTTAGCTTTCTTAGTCTTACCATTGCATGAGTCGCTTGAGCTGCGGCGCCTTGTTGCCGCCCAAACGCTTGCCCGTCTGCTTGTTGATCACGGGCACCGGTTCCTCGCCAGTTAGATTCTGTGGCCCGGCAGCCATCGAGTGCTGCTGCTGCTGTTGTTGTTGCTGTTGCTGCTGTTTCTGCATCTGCGACGCGCTCGAGCTGCTCTGCTGACGATTTGAGCGCCGACTGTTGGAACCGCTTGTCCCACTGCTGCCGCCAACGTAATCAATGCTGAGCTGGTCGCCCAGGGGACTGGTCATGTCCGACAGCCACTTGTTTACCTTGACGTCGTGTGGCGAGTTGGTGGCGGCGGCGGAGGAAGAGAACTTGGGACTGAGCTTCATAGCCTGCTCCATCTCGGCCAGCATATTCTCGTAGGCCTTGCGCTGGGCGGGCGGCAGGAATTGCATCATCTTCTGTTGCTGCTTGAGGAACGTCTGCGGATCGGTGGCCATGGTCTGGGCCAGTAGGGCGTTCAAACTGTCCTTTGAGGACAGACCTCCCATGGTCATGTTCTGTAGGGCGCTCAGGCCGCTGCCGCCGCCGCTGCTGCCGCTGGCCGATGAGCTTCCGCTGGCGCTGGGTCCGCTTTTGGATTCTACAAAGGAAAATAGGGATAGATACACAAGATTAGTCAAGAACTCTCTGAGAATGGCTGCCCGTCCGCGGGCGGCGGGGTTAGTAAAAAGTAAAAGCGCAGAGACTCCAACTCACTTCCGGGCACTGTGGTCACAGTGATGGTAAATGGTTTCTGATTCATTTGTTGCTGACTCGCCGAGGATTGTAGATTGGCGGGTGTCACCGAAACGCTGGGCGGAATCTGCGGCTTCTTCGACGACGACGATGACGATGGCAGCGAGGGATCGGGGAAGGTCTTTTGTTCCTTGGCAGCCGACAAACCCAGCACAATCTCGTCCAGCTTCTTGCGCTTCTTCTCTTTGCCAATCACAGGTTCCTCAATGGTCTAAAAAGTGGAGGGAGAGTAAAAAGAAGAGGATTAGATTGGGATTATGAATCTAAATACGAATAGAAACAAATTAAATATAATTCTGTTGTATTACGTACACAATTGTTCTTTTTCATAAGCTTGTTGAGCGTGTCATCCAGCTTGCTCTTGCTGCCGCCCATCGAAGGGAAGGCGGAGCTCAGGGCCGCATGCACGCTGGACTTCTTGGAGGGCATAGAGAAGTCCTGTACCTCGCTCAAATCAATGGCTCCGGCACTGGAGGCCGACTTAAGCATCTCCGTCATGTTCATTTTGGGCAGGCTGCTGCGGGTAAAATGTTTACAGAAATTAATATGACATTCTTCTCCTGCATCTTCTTGTGCGACGTATAACCCACCTTGAGGATAGATCCATGGGTGCCCCCATCGACGGCGGCGGTGTCTTAAGCGCCGGCACAGCTGGCTTGCTAAACTGTCCCGAGGATTGCCGAGACAGCGAGGCATGTTGGTGCGCCGGCGGTGGTTGCATGCCACTCAGGGCAGCCGACGACGAGCTTCCGCCCCGTCCGCGACCAGAGGAACCGCCACCAGTCAAGGCCTCCATATTGGCAATCTCGCTCTCCCAGTCTTTGGGAGCCACTGTAAAGGGAATAAACGTTAGTTTGGTATGCTCCATGAAGATCTGTAGTGTAGGGATGGCAGAAAATATCAATATATCAGGCTTTTCCTCTTGATATATATCCTTCTTCTAGACTCCCAATTCCAGCGGCGCACTTACTTGTCGAGCTGTTAAGCAAAGCGTGAAGCTTGGCCCTTTCCGTTTCCACGTCGATGGCAATGTGTCGCTTCCGCTTCTTGCCCACTCCCGATCCACCGCCGGCATTGGGCACATTTAAGCCACCGCCAATGCCGCCTGATGAAGCCGATGAGGCGGCGCTTGCCGCACTCAGCGACATGCCCGGCAACAGAGAGCTCAAAGAGGTGGCATTGCCACCGGCTGCTGCTGCTGCCACGGCAGCGGCCACTGCGGCATTGATGCTGTTGGCATCCAAGCCGGGTAAGGTGGGGGTGGACTTCGACTGGCTGCTAGTCACCTGGGAGGCGGTAGAGGAGGACGTCGTACTAGAGGCCACCTGTTGCATCTGCGAAGCCTGCAGATGCTTCGTTACGCCCTGGTCCGTGGTGATCGTAATCACATCGGGGGTTGTCGACCGACGCTCCAGGCTGTTCAGATGAGGAATCGACTCATGCAGGGCGATACTCAGATCAGTGACGCCTCCCTTGCAGCTGGCAAAGGCACTGTACTTGATGTCCACGGGCCACTTGCCACCCTCCACACAGGCCACAATGTGGGCAATGCGCCGTTCCAGGGCAAAGTCCTTGAACCAGCGAATCATGCACATCTCCAGCTTGGGCTTCTCCAGCTTTTGTTGCTTCACGGCCGCGGGCTGAATGACCTCCAGATCGGGGAAACGGGCCTTGAGCTCAGCCGCCTGCTTCTTGCACTCCTCTTCGACGGCCTTCTCCTTTTCCTTCATCACCTCATCGTCATCGGGATCCGAGGGTCCGGCCACCAAATCAAGTATCTCCTGATCGTTGGCTGGCTTTTTCTTGGGAGAAACTGTCACGGCCTCTGGAGCTGCTGGTTCAGCTTTCTCCTCCTTCTCCTTGTCCTTTGAGTCTGGGTCCTTGGAGTCTTCTTTAGATTCTTCTTCTGGCTTCTCTTCGTCAGTGTTTGCCGCAGGCTTGTCTGCTTCGGTTTCCTTTTCCGGCGATTCCTCCAGTTTCTCAGCCGGCTTCGTGCTTTCCACTTTAGTCTCGACTTCGCCATCATCCATTTTAGATGTCTCGTTGTCAGCGGGAGCAGCTTCTGCTGACTTCTCGCCTCCCGAAACTTTCTTCTCATCGGTTTCATTGGCCTGTTTCTCAGCGGAGACGACGGTGGCTTTGGTGGCTTCCGTTTCCTTCTCCTCACCATTTTCAGATATGGCTGGCTGCTCCTCCTCAACCTCCATTTTTTCGTCGCTGGTCTTGGGTTCTCCCTCGGCCTCTGAATCAATTTTCTGTTCAGCCTCAGCGGCGGCCAGCGACGCTTCGGCGTCGTCTTCTTTATCAGGGACCTCGGCTTTGACTTGCTCTTCGTCCTTGACGACCTTGTCTGGCGCCTGCTCTTCAGCTTCAGTTTCAATCTTTGCCGGCTCTTCATTCTCCTCCTGCGACTTCTTGTCCGCATCCTCCGTTTCCTTTTTCTCAGGACTTTCCTCTGCCTTAACCTCATCCTTTAGGGGAGTTGTAGCCGGCGTAGCCTCCTTCTTGATGACACTGTCATCGGTCATGAGTTCATCGTCCAGATCGATCACCTCGTTTTTAACTGCTGCAGCCTTCTCTGCCGCTGCTGCTGCCTTCTCTGCGGCGGCCGCCTTCTCCGCCGCCGCCAACTTCTCCGCCTTTTCAGCGTTGAAGGCCTCGAGTTTGATGGTTCGCTGGATCTGTGCCTCCAGTTCCCGGATGAAACGCTTCTCCGATTCGCCGAAACTAAAGTTGGGATCGTTGAAAATAAAGGTTTCGGAGCGATAGAGTCCGTGCTTGAGAACGGCTGTGATTAGTTCCTTATCGTGGCGTCCTGCCTCCCACCAGTCGGGAGTATCCGCATTCATGGTGCACAGTTTGAGGCGCTCCTCCAGGTGGGGATTACGCGCCACTTCGCGAAGCTTGGCCAACAGTTCCAGACGATCCAGTATGAGCTTGGCGTGCTCTTTATCAATCTCCTCAATGATTCCCTCCAGACCGCGCTCCGATTCCGCGAGCTTCATGCCCGCCTGGCGCTTGCACATGGATACAAAGACCTTGTAGTAGTCCGTCAGGGTCTCGTCGCTCTTCCGCTCCAAGTGCGCCATCTGCTTGAACTTGGTCCAGTCGGGGCTGCTGCCGCCAGAGACACCACCCATGGTGGATAGATGCAAGTCAATGCCGTAGCCAGTGAGAACGCGCAGGAACTCGTACTCCTCGCGGCGATTCCACTTTTTCGGTATGAGCTGCAGGCGCTGGGACTCGCGCTCCTTGGCCGCCAGCTCCATCTTGCCCTGCCGCTCCATTTTCTGCAAAAAGAGCGCATAAATTGGGCGGCCAATTAGTACAAATATAATCAATATAAATAATTGGATTGGCGAAAGTCTATCTACTACGGTGGAGGTGTGAAATGATGTGGCAATTGTGCTTCTATTTAGTGTTAATTGGTGTATGGAATTGGGACATAAGTAGTTGTAAAAAGCTATAGGCATTAAATATTTTAAAATCATCATTTTCGAACCGTAAACCCACAAAAACCCAACATAAAGTTATAATTACTTGCTATTTACAACAGTAAATATTAATATATATTTATGTAATATATATTAATATTATATATCTATTTATATTATACATATATTTTTATTATATATATTTAAATTATATATATTTTTATATTATATATTTATTTGTTACTATGTATATAGACATGACTCAATAGATTACGCTGATGCCTGATCCGTTCACAAAAACAATTACAGGTAGTTTAACTTTAAGACCAGAGATAAGATAATTCCCAACTACGTCGCACACCGAGTGCTTTTCACATTTGTATGAAATTGAATTTAATTATCAAAAATGCTCTAAAGCAATATAAGATATTATAGGGAAAACGTAAATTATTAGAAATAGATCAGGTCAGTTGACCATTTTCGAATCCTTAGGGGGCAGGAATCTGCTGTTATTATAGCTAAATAGATGGTTAACAAATGTTTTTTCTCAATTTTTGTTCTATAATTTGTCAATAGGTATTGGTAGAGATAAGTTATCACATAAAATTAGTTAAAAACAATTGCCATAAGAGCTGCACAACCACTTCCCCTATTTTCCTCCCTGCAAATTGGGCATCCCCCTTCATTGCATACATAATAGGTATACATACATACATATATATTAACCATTTCCACAATAAGTATGTATTATATGCACCGGGAGGGGGGGAGAGGGAGAACACCCCGTTGGCCGATGGACGATGATGTGTGATTGTGTGTGCATTTTGCAAGTGCAAATTCATTACGAATATTTACACAATTTTGTGCTGGGAAAAAGAATTAAAAAGCGTCCACCAGGAGTAGCAGCAGCACCCTTCCCTGCTCGTCCGTAATGCGAGACTTGAAACAGGGGGTGGGATGGATGGATGGGATCACCCTCGTGGCATGGTTGGTGGTGACGCCGCTGCAGGGGTGGTGGCCTCATCACCATCACCATCATCTCCTCTGTGTGTACGTAAGTCAGACGACTGACTGACTGACTATTCAGCCTTCCGAATTACACACGAATTTTTGCGAAGCGAAAGACAAAATGCGAATGGCAAAAGCAAAACGGAATGGCGAGGGGGGCGAGACAATGGCGTGTGGCAAAGAGAGCGGCGGGAGCAGAGCAACTGGAACTGGAAATACAATAAAATCATAATAATAAAAGTAAAAAATCCATTTTACACCCCTAATAACGCTCCAGAGGACAGAGGACAGAGGACAGAGGCCAAAGGGCGGACAGGAGTCCTCGCTGGCGGCTGGTGGGAAATAGAGATACGGCGCTGCAATGAGCACGGGACACAAGTACACGCCGCACTAAGCAAATGTCGCCGAGTCCAGACTGCGAAGCCCGGACAAGAAGGCGCACGAAAAGGAGACGGAGATGGAGACAAACAAATGAATCCAGTGAGACCAATTGCACGCGCCGCAGCTAAAAAGGACCTCCTCCGAAACTCCCAAAAAGCCACCCACGTCCCACTCCACACACTCGTGTGTGTGTGTGTGTGTGTGTCGGTGTGTGTGACTGTTCTCTTCTTCTGTGCCCCGTTTTATACATGTTTGTTTGCTTGCTTGTACACTCTCCTACAGTTAGTTATGATAATAATAATGGAGGCCGAGAAGAAGGCAGTGAAGGAGGAGGAGCCACGGGAAACGAAACCAAAGCCATCGCAAATACACAAAATTGCATGAAAGCCTGAATGTCGTAAGGGGACTGACATGGCAGCACAGTGTATTGGGGATGATACAGTGTAGTTTTCCTTTTAACCAACTAGGGGAATTAGGTGTAATAATTAATTATAATTACTAATTATAAATAATGATTATACTTGAAAGTATTTCCAGAAGGAGAAAAAGGTTACCACCGGCATAATTGCTATGCAAATATGCTCGAGTGTGTAACCCCAACAGATAGCTTCACCCCATAAAAGAAGCACAGAACAACAATAAACCCCTTTTACACATTCGACGACGACGACGACGACTATGTACGTATGACGCTGGGTTCTCGTATAATTGTAGCATGAAATCAAACCGCAAAACTAAATGCAATCCTGGCGGAGGCGAAGTGTTTGCTGCATGTGCCGGATACGGGATAAGTTATAAAAAGAAAGGATGCCAAGTGGGCGCGCAGGTTGGCAACCCTGCTGTTTGCTGTGCCGTGTCTCCTTCGGTGTCCGCTCTCCTTCCCCCCGTTCCTTTGCTTCCCTGTTTCTGTTCCGTTCTGTTTATACAGCTAACGGCTTTTTTACCACTACCCCAACCCTCCCTCCACGGACGACGACGAGCGATGGCCACAACGAAATCCAAAAAGGGGGACAAACAAAAACAAACGACAAAAGCAACGGCGAGCGCAGCGCCATAAGATAAAGAGACCCGAGACCTCTTCCTCGCACTCTCCACACGTACTATCTTCCCATCTGGCTATCTCGCTCTGGCCGCATTTACACGATACAAGTGCGAGGCAACTCGAGCAATTGATTATGATTATTAGTAGGAGAAACCGATGACTACACCAGGCGACGGCTTTCACAGTGACTTCGTTCGCCGTCTTGGAACTGCCAGCCAAAAGGTGAGGATGGGGCAAGCAGAGACGAAGACAGGGATAGAGAGTAACAGATAGAGAGAGAGAGAGAGAGACAGGGAGCAGAGCTCAGTAAGCAGCCGCGGAAAAACGAATTTAAATGAGCGGCATAACAGCCGCTTCTCGAACAGGCAACAAACAAAAAACAAGAGTACTGTTGCACAATGTCGGCCATAAGAGTAAGAAAAGCGACGAGCAGGTTATCGAACAATTGTGCGGAAATTAGTGAAATGTGCTTATAAGATCTGTTCTCAATTTGATAGCTCTTTATCCTGGAAGATCTAAGTCAATACTGTTACTCTCGTACCCAGTTAGTACCGAGGCAACTCGCATTTTATGGCGATATACATTGACCCTTCCACTGGTATCTATTATTTTGACCGCAGGTGTCTGCCATCGGCTTGTACTTCCTCCTTTCTTAGCTGCCACCCTCATTGGGGGAGCGTGTAAAGTGGCAAGCGACAGCGTCGCCGCTCATGTGAAATCTATAGGCATAAATTTATTGTTTTGTATTTTCGCTCGCTGCACACAACGAGAGCGAGATGGAGCTAAGACCCCACTCCCCTCTCTCACTCGATGGGCTCAAACAACTCGAGTCTCGTTTACTTTTTCTTCTTGATTTGACTCTCCACACACACTCGGACACATTCTTTGCATATTCTGCTCTCTTCTTGCACTCTTGCATTCTCGTTTTAATTAAGAGATATGGGCATACTAATATTGGTATTGGAATTGTCATTGCTTTTGCATTTACCTCCAAATAAATGCCGTTTCCATTGCTCAACGTGGTTGGCATCGTGGCTGTTGTTGCTGTGGCCGGTGATGTTGCAGTCGCAGCTGCAATTTGCGAGGATTTATTGAGATGCTCACAAAAGGCGGAGAAGCTGCTAAAGTCCATGGGTTTAATAACCTCCATTTTTATTTATATATATGTATTTTTTTCTTTTGGGACAACAAACACTATAAAACACTATAAAATATCACAGCCGCAGAATAGAAATCGAAGCCTTGTGGTTTCCGTCACGATTATTGATTTCAATTAAGCACTAATTATCATTCATTGCGCCCCCAATGACAACTATTTTGCACCTAGTTGCTCTGGTTGTTGTTGCCTCGGCAATTACATTATTCCATTCCATTTCCAATACCATTCCACCGTTTTGACTATCACTCCCACTCGCTCGCTCCCATTATTCTCGCGATTTATCGCGCGCGCCCGCTTCTCGTCTCTAGTCCGCTCTCGCTCGGGCACCACACTTGGACTTTTTACAACTTTACACCGCGGCGCTCAAACAAATAATGAGCGGAGCGCATTGCGGGCTGAAATACAAGAAACACTTCTCCTCGCACACACACACACACACACGCAGGCACAAGCGCGACGGCGACAGCGGCAGCAGCTAAAATCGAATGCGAATCAGGCAGCGCAAGAGAGACTCAAAAGAGTGGCAGCGGCGGGAGCGAAAGGCAGAGGTGGAAGGGAAACCAAACAATCGTGAGATTAAGCCAAACGCCGTTTTGGGTGAATGTGAATATGAATGAGATGGGCTAAAAACTGAGACTCGAGACTCGAGACTCGAGACCGATACCGATACCGATGCCGACCGAGGAGTCTCAGACTGAGGTGAACGAGCGTCACTTGCAACAGACTATGGGACCGAGAGAGAGCATGAGAGCCTTCGAGCGAGAGAGCCGGACTCAAGAGAGAGCGGGACATTAAACGTTGCTGAGTAAGTGTGCACTGGATGGACGAGTTGGAGAAGAAGCACCAGCGGCGGCGGCGGCGGCGGCAGCAGGCACATTGTGTCAACTCGAGTAATGTAAGCAAAGAAGAAGCACCAGCACTAGCCTGCCACACACATATAGCGAGATGCGAGGAGACGGGGACACAACACACGGCTGAATCGGAGGCAAAAAATCCAAGGCAATGAAACAAATGTACCACAAAAACTGTTGACGACACATAGAGAGCAGCGAAAGAGAGAGCGCGAGAGGCATTCGGTGGTCGAGGGAGGGGACAAGGAGGAGGGTGTAATGACGGACGCAGGACAACAGCGGCAAAAGGGATAAAATAAAATAATAACAGCAGCCGCCGCAGCGGCAGCAGAACGCTAAGGCTGAGAGGTAAAACCATGAACACGGATTAAAACACAAAAAGCAGGTACAAAAGGTGCATAAAGAGTTAAGAAGTAATCCCTCGAGAAACTACAGTCCGGGCTCTAAAAACTTTCCGTCACTCATTTAAATTTTGTTTTTCCTTAAATTACTGATGATCGTAATTAAAATACTAGCACCATTTTATATTTAGAGCTTCCTTATAATTTAAAGTACAGCCTAGGAAACAAGCCTCAGAACCTTAATTTTTGTTTCAGTAATATCTATACATACATACATATATTTAAATTTGTATATATACTTATATTATTAACTATGAAACTCAGGTTTACTTTTCCCATACTGAATGTACACGCTTAGCATGTGACAATTTTGAATTGTACGGGCTTGACTTTGATTATTGGCATTTTGCAATTGTTTAATTAATTCGACCTTTGGGCCATCTACATACGACATGCATACACACCTCGAGAAAGATTGAGAGAGAGAAGGAGGCAGAGCGAAAGATGGAAGCAGGGCCAAAGTGCGATAAGCACGTAGTCAGAGCAAAAACGAAACGAGATTATTAATCAATCCGCAAGATACAGATGCAGATACCACATGAGTGAGTGAGCGAGCGAAAGAGTGAGAGCGGCTGTCCAAGTGTGTGTTTTGGATATATGTACATGCATGAGCGAGCAGGGCGGATATAATCGCACACGGAATCGATGCAACGGCGACACATCTCCTCCTGCTCCGGCAAATGCATACGCGCAAGATCAGCGAGTGGAGAGCGACAGAGAGGGGCATCGCTCCTACCGTAAATTTGACTTAAACTAAATCAGCGGAAGAGAGAAGCAAACGAAGATGCACAGGTAGACACAGGCAGCGGCTCTCAATGAGGTATTTAAACTCGAACTGCAGACACATAGCCCTCAATATATTGACGGACTGATGGACTGGCCATTCGGCTTTATTGGTTAGAGACAGCCGACTTTTCCTGATGCTTTACGACTGACAGGTGTGAAGTGAAAAATGCGCCGACGCAGCAGCTGCACAGCTCCCAAATGAACTCGCTGGATCCCAGTGAGTGCGAGAGAGAGAGAGTGTGACTGAGAGAGAAGAAATAAGATGCGGCAGCAACACGTGAGGCGCACGCGCACAGTATGGCATTTAAATGATCTAAAGAGTATTCTTCAAATAGTATATAAAGTTTCAAAAATAATGAAGTAATACCTTTCAGTATGTTTTAATTTTCAGTATTTCTTCATTTAGTACGAATTCAATTATTTTCCCAATAAATTACTTTTGTCCCACTGTCAGAGGAGCAGTGGCAGCCAAATGATAATAAAATAATAAATCGAATAGCAGCAATAGCAACAAGCAAAAGAGAAGAGCAACTCGAAGGTGGCCCCGAAGATGGCCACAAAAAAGAATTGCCAAAGCCAGCACCAACACACTCTCTCCCTTTCGTGCACACACGCGCAGCCATTTCTATGCTCCGGTGTTCTAAATACACGTTGCAAAAATGCAGAGGAATCAACAAAACAAAGCGAAAAATGCTTTTAAGCTGCAGCCGCAGCAACATAACGTCAAAAAAGAATAGGAAGAAGGAGAAAAGAGTGGGGAACAAAATGGGAGCTGAGCTCTCAAATGAGCACAATTAGGCGGCTGGCTTTATCGAAACCCCGCGTGCCGTGCAAAAGAAGAGGACAGGAAATGGCAACCGAAACGAAACAGGAACAGGTCACCCATTCTATATATCTCCCCATCTCCTTCCTTCTTCTTCCTCCGTCTCCCAAGTCACATATTGTGCTCAATAATTCAGTTCGTGAGAGAAGAGCAGCAGCCGTAGCTGAAGAGAGAGTGCCATCCCCCTTCCCTGGCTGACTGGCCAGGCATTTTGGGTGGGCGCGCACACGAAAAAGGAAAAAATTAAACATTGGATAAATCCAGAAAATGTAAAATTACAAACACACATTGCAGGCACCGGAGCAGCGACAGCTGGTGGGAGCGAGATGGGGCGACACACTCGCATGGAAAACTAATACACACAGGCGCAAGTACAGCCAACGTGTAGCTAGGCAGCAGAGCCAAAGCCAAAACCACCCGATGATATCGAATGAACAACAACAACAACTGTAACAACGATAAAACCAAGTCGTCCACCAACGCCAACCTCTCTGCCGGCTGCGCCGCTTGCGTCCGTCGCAGCCGCAACAATCATCGTCACCAAAGAACCTCGTCAATACAACAACACCAAGAAATACTTGGCTTTGGCTCTTCGGCTCTGCTGCTTCTTCATCTTCTTCAACAAATCCGACTTGCTCCTGTTGTTGTTGCTTTTGTTGGTTTGATTGATGGCGCACTGCCTTTACCGCTGCCGCCCCTCTGCCATTTGATAATGGCGGCGTCGCCCATTCAGTGCTGACAGAAAAAAGGTGTCTACGACCCAAAAACCTAGCTATTTTCAAGCGAAGTATGTCTGTGTGTATGTATGAATTAAAAAGTGTTAATGAGTAAAGTGGATTTTTATCATAATTAATTTTAAACTATTTTTAGGGGCAACCATCACAATGTGCTAATCAAAAAACGAATTCCCTAACTTGTAAATGAATTATTTGAATTTTACTAAAGGCTTTCAAATCTAATATTTTTTATATTAGTTCTTAGGGTTAGCTTTTTTTCACCACCCAACTGGCTTGGCTAATATTTCTTGCGCATCTCCAGCGTCTGAAACTACAGTGGGAATGCGGCGAATCGAAGCGTCAGGTTGTACAATTGAGTCCAGGCCTCCACTTTGCTCTGGCTCATAATTTGACCCAAGCCTTTTGGCCAACGAGCTGCGGGTTCCACTGTGTTTGTGTGTAGTTGTTGTTGCCACCTCAAGGGGCAGCAAAAAGCGAAGCAGAGGCAAGAAAAACGAAACGAAAGCAACGGTTTTGCGCTAGGCAGAGCAGCAGCAGCAGCAGCAGCATATTGGGATGGGGCAAGGGGGAGGAGGTAGAAAAGGAGATGGAGGTGAAGTTTCGTGTATTGCTGTTTTTGTTTCTGCCGCCGAGTGTGCAAAGTGGTTTGACATTTCCTCCGCTTTGGGCCGCTCATTCGCATTCCCATTCGCGAGATGAGTCGAAGGATGAGTAGGGGAGGCATGGCAGTAGAAGGAGGAGGAGGAAGGAGCGGAGCAGGCTGCGGAAAATAATCCGAGCATCTCTCGTGTGTGCACCGCATTTCGGGCTCAAATTCGAGTGTACATGTATTTCTTTTATTTTGCATAAATTAAGCATAAGTGTATATTTGCTGCCGTTCCTCCTCTCTTCTTCAGTGCCTCGTTTTCGTTTATTCGTCGTCGTTTCGATTTTGTTTGCCCATTCGGCAAGCCACGCACACTCGTACAAAAAGGGGGCGGATACACAGACGAAGAGGTTGACAGACTTTTCACCTCTGATACACCAACACACCCCCTTCTTCCCCAGAAGCTCAGGTGGGTGTGTTGACTTGGCCTTTTATTTAGTCAGATTTCCCGAGCTGTTATGGATTTGTCGATAACACAATTGGAAATGGCGAGTATTGAAATTGTGCTAGAGAAAGGCATTCTAAGACCTGTTTTAAATTAGCACTGATTATCCATTAGATAAACAAAACACATAATACACCAATAGATTACACACCGTATACATTCGAAACCTATTGAGAAGAAGTCCTAGCCAGGTGAAGAATTTTATGGCTTACATTTTGTTTTAATATTTTCATTAGTTAAAGTATAAAGAGGTCCTTTGGTGTAATATTTGCATAAGAATTTTGCATCAAACATCTCCCAATTACTCCTTTTTAAGTATACTATACAATTTTGATACCCTATATAATAAAGACTATAGCTATTTCCCCATTACCCAACGATTTTAGGTGTTGCAGTCTCATAGCTGTATTCTTAATTTCCCGGTACATTCTACTCCTTGTTAAATCAGGATTGATATAGTTCTGAATATAATCTTCACTGATTAAATGTTAAAAATAAATCAAAATTTGTTATACCCTTACAGGGTATTAAAATTATGGTCAGAGGCTTATCTCGCTGTGAAGGAGTCGTTTCCGACCCTATAAATCATATATATTATTGATCAGCATCAACAGCCGAGTAAATCTAGCCGTCTCCGGCAGAAAAATATTTTTACCAATTTTTCTTTCCAAATTTTATAAGGGTTTACTTCATTGTCAAAAGTGACAAAATTGTTAGTTGTTGAAATTTTCCAATTGAGTATAAAGATTAATATTCCTATTAAAAAGTAACATAGGAAAGCTTTCCGAATCAAAATTCATAGTTTTTTGGCTAAGTTATTAGTTTTTTAAACTTATAGAAATATCGATTTAAAGAATAAAGCTCAGTTATGATCGATTTCTGATACGATCCCATAATTAATGTATCAATTAGTTAGTAGTCATGGCAAAATGAGGATTAATCTCTTGATACTTTGGCAGTTCGACAACTCATGCAAGTTAGTACAATATGCGGGGTTAGATAGAGTTAGAGTAGAGTGTTTGGTATGGTAGCGTGGCTTTCGTGTCAGTGTTTTTTCGGGGTTAAAGTCTTTCTTAGCGGGGGCATAATTTCTTTCACTGTTCACGGTCTATTGGCCCTCCAAAAGGGTGGCGAGTTGAGAGGATTGATTTCAATCAAGGGGGGTTGATTGGGTCGGGTGGCTAGTTTTCGGGGCTGGTGGTGTGGTGTGGTGTGGTGGGTGGTAAAATGCATATATACGTATATAGAAATAGTAGAAGCAGTTGAGGTACTCATCACTACATGGCGTTTGCGTACATTGTTCATGCTGACCAGGTACATGGCCAGCTTGTTGATGTCCAAGTTGGCCAGCTGGCTGACGTCGGTCGTGTTGAGGATGCTCAGCATCAGGCTGATGTCGGCGGCAGTGGGCATGGCCGGCATAGTTCCCGATCCGCCTGTTCCGCCCACCTGCTGCTGGGCCTGCCCGGATCCAACACCCACGCCGGATGCTCCTCCTCCGGCTGCTGCGGCAGCGGCTGCCGCTGCGGCGGACGTACTGGCGCCCTGCGACTGCATCAGCGCTTGCAGGCTCCGGCCGCTGGGATCCGAGGACCCTGCGGTGGAGCCGACGGAGCCAACGGAGCCGCTGCCGGAGCCGCTCTGCAGCTGCATTTGCATCGACTGAAGGGTGGGTGTGGTGGGCACCGACAAGGGTGGCGTCGATGAGACCAGTGCCTGGAGCTGTGGGACAATCACACAGAGAGAGAGAGAGTTGGAGGCATTGGTAAGCGGGCAACTGAGATCAGGGATAGACTTATTTGGGGAAATGTTGGACCACTCTGATCCCGATGTCTTGGCTGGATCTTACATAGTTTTGCTGATCAGCTGTTGGCTGCTTTTGGGTATATTTATTTCTTATTTCGGATTTGCTCTGGGTTCTCCGTCGGAGTTCGGGTTTCAGTTGTTGTTCTCGTCCTTGTCAAGTTCGTTCTTTTGTACGCTAACTACGGTTAACTACGGCCAACAGCTAAGCAACAAAACTACGTACTTTCAACACACTGTAACACTACAACATAATAATAATAATAATAATAATATATATAAGACAGTTAACAGAAAATTAAATCATGTTTCATATTGGGTTAGGCAAAGAAACGATGTATGCATAGAGATTATTTTCAGACTTAAAAAGAGCCGATTTCCCAATTTGTAATTACAATTTGACGGGTCGTTAAACTGCCAGTTAGTGCCTTAGGTATGGCAGAAAATAAAAATGTATCTTTGTATAAATTTAACTTTAAAAGTTGCGATATAAATATATAAATTAAATACAATCTTTCTTATACATCTTAACGCTAAATGGGATTTCTTGTATATTTCAAACTTCCATATCTTCGATAGGTTATCGAACCGTTTAAATTAAAACATCGAGATTTAGCCATTTTAAAAGGCATTTGAGGACGGGATACTCTGGGGTGTAGAATGTCTAGTGGACTCACCTTGGCCTTTTGCTGCAGCTTCAGCTCCTCCTTCTTGTAATTCCTTTGATAGGCGGTGATGACTCGACGGAGCCGCGTGTTCAGGTCCTGCATCGATGGCCACATGGTGGTGGCGTCCTCAACGGCTGCCACGGTTGGCGGATAGCTACCAGCGACGCTCTCCTCTTCGTCCAGGCCTAAATGTGAGTTGGAGTTAGCATGGTCGTTGGTGGTGGAGTTGGGGGCATTAGAGTTAGCCACTTTGGATGATGGATTATTGGTGGTGGTGGTGGTGGTATTGGTAGTGGTAATGGTAGTAGTAGTAGTGGTGGTGGTGGTGGTGATGTTTGTGGTAGCATTGTTAGTGCATGATTCCGCATGATCGCCTCCGGCACGGGCAATGGCAGCGGCATCGTTTTGGGCTTCCCCAGCAGAAGGAGCAGCAGCAGATGACTCCTGGGATTCCTTTTTGATTTCATTTTCATTGTCGTTCGGTGTTTCTTTTTCTTTAGCTTGATCTCTTTCGAGTTTTTTCTCCGATTCGTTCTCTGATTCACCATCGGCAGTCTTGGCCTCCGTCGAGTCCAGATCTCCTCCAGCCTTCTCACTGGACGCCGCTGAGGTCGAGACTGCCTTGGTCTGGGTTTCCGGATCTGTGTCTGCCGATTGTGGTGGAGGAGTTGCTGCTGATGCCTCCTGCTGGGCGACCAACGTTGCCGCATTGTCAACATCATCGCTACCATGGCCCGGCAAGGGATCGGCTTTGGATTTGGATGAGGATTCGGATTCGGAAGCATTTGCGGTGGTTTCTTTTTCGCATTCCAGCTGGTTAGCCTTCGTTAGCGTTTTCGCGTCATTGCCGTCGCTGCCGCCGCTGGCGCTGCCGCTCTTACCCGACGAACTGGGCCGCTCCGGGTCGAGGAGGAGCAGCGAGTCCTTGTTGCTATCGCCGCCACCGGTGGTCAGTTTGCCAGAGTCCGAGTCTTTGGTCGTGGTGGTGCCATCGTCGTCCACCTCGTCGCCATCGTCGTGCTTCGAATTTGCATCGTCTTCGTTTCTGTATGATGCCACAAAGATGAAGTTTTTGGAATCAAATTATGGAATATATAGCAAGATATTTAAGAGAGAGGTGGCTGTGGAGTATATCATGCCAAAACGTAGTTAAAACGTTCTTTAAAAAAGCACAGAGAGAAAATTCACAACACACACACGCACGCACACACATTCAACGCAATGGCAGATGTCGATCTCAATGCTTCGGATGTCTGTGCGTGTAAATGGGAGATACTATGCGCCTATGGAAGCTCAACTTATAGATCTATTCCGTAGGTATTACAACTATCTTTAAATCGAGCTTTTCATTTAACAATCTTCTTTCTTGAAGCCGGAATATTCGCACATTTTCTAAGAGTAAAAGCATGATTTTCATGATTGGGAGGAATGTGCGTGGTGTGCGTGGAAATGTAAATGAGTTCTAGCTAATCCTGTTTCCCGTATTTAGCTTCAGCCTGGAATACATCCAGCCAGGGGGTGGACTCTTTGAGCTATTTTAGTACTTGTGTGTGTGTGTGGCATATGTGGGATTACTTAATGATAGTTATGTAAGGGTGCTTGATACATTTTCTATTTCCGGTATGTTTTGGGATCATAAACTGTCAACTTAAACAACAAATGGTTTCTTTAACTGTATCAATATCAGGCAGAAATAATAGAGTATAGATGTTTCTCACATATCCTTTTTAATCTGCATTTGGATTCTTCAAAGAGACCCAGAGATGTACAAGTATTTCAAAGGTTTATAGAATTGTTCTTAAGTTCACTGTATCTTATACAAATATTCACTCTAGAAATCTAGTTGTATTCCTAAACACACCGGATTTTAATGTAGTTTTTATTTTTGGTATTTACTTATATTTTTTTCTTAGTTTTCTTTTCGAAAAATGAGACTTACATCGGCAAATTCGTGACAGCCAGATCGTCGCCGGCAGCACCGGCGCCCACATGGGTGACAAAGCACAGATTGGGATCGGCGCGCATTTGACGATACATTTCACAGCCATGCTTGTAGGTTCCAACCAACAGACTCTTATCACAACAAATGGGATTCCACCATGAGGATGGCACTTGATCTGGCGTTGGCGGCGGGCGAATGGGGAGCTCGCTACATATGATATTCGGTTTCGTATTCGGTGGTCGATGATGATTTACATTCATGGATTTTGGAGGGAGATTTCACAGAGAGAGAGAGAGATGCGCGAGAAAAGAAATGCGTTGGTTTAGTATAAAAATTTCAAATTTTGGTTCAACAATTTTTGTAGGTTCGGGTTTATGAGTTACAAATAATAAGGGAATATAAGGATAAAACCAATAAATTCAATAAACAAAAACGAAAAAATAATACAGTTCATAATATTGTTAATTTGCCAATTTGCACTACGGATTTTTACCACTACAGAATGCATAGAAATTCATACAAAAGCAATTATAATAATATAAGGAATAAGATGCGCAACGCCGTACTGTTCCTGCAATTCGTTGGAAAGCCAAAGAGAGGGAAGGCGCTCTCTTACGTATTCCCCAAGCGCGTTACATAACTTAATTCTTATATTGTCCTTGCTCTGGTGTTTGGGTTTTTGTACTTTTTGAATTTGGAATTCGTTTAAAGTATACACAAATTATATACAATTAAAAAAAAAGCAATGTGAAATTTCGATATATATAGAGAGAGAGAGAGTAGCAGGGATTTCCCTATTCGCCAGCATATTTTCATCTTCTTAAATGGAACGAGCGATCGACCGAGCGAGCGAATGCGATTTTTGAGTATTATTATTATAGGGATATTACCTTTCCAGATTGAGATTCAGATTCAGATTGAGTGCCAGCTGCTGCTGCTTGGCTTTCGTACTGCTGCTATTTTTTTGTTTAACATAATATACGTATATATATATTTGTATATATATGAAATCAATTGAGTATTTTTTATAGGGTTTGATTAAACGAATTGAAATTGAAATCGAAATAAAAACACAAAACACACAGTAGATAGAAGGAAGAGTTCGAGATGCGCCGAGGATTAGTTGGCAAAAATGTATATATATATATAATGGAGTTATGATATATAATATTAGGGGTGAATATGGGCACGGATTAATGAGAGGAGGTAGATGTACAAATGTTTATTAGCATTTCAAATGGCTAAGCAATCGAACGTACATAGATATTAAATGGGTTAAGAGAGAGGGTTAAAGCGGATATTATTTAAAATAACAGAGAGACTCGATCAGCTAATATATAGAGAGACGCTTAACGAGAATGTTGCATTCTAAGCCCGTTCTTAAGGAAACCAGCTGATCTTAGTTACACAGATATAGAGAGAGAGAACCTTAATATCAGTTCTAAAGAACTTATTAAACTGATTCTACAGAATTTCTCGGTTAAGATACAAAGATTTACTTTAACAAAAATGTATAGGTGATTGTAAAAAAACGATTTGACAAATTGGCATTGTAGAAACATAATTATTAAAATGAATTATTAAATTTAATAAAGGTAAATAACAAAAACACATACATATGTAATAAACACTTTTGAGCAATCATTCAGTCAATCAATTAATCAATCAATCAAACGACAACATCAATAAACAAACAGAATGATTCTATTACCCCAAAAAAAGGGTTTTTTTGCTTGCTAAAAAGCGCCCCGAAGCTTACCTGATGGGCGTATTGTCCTTGATCTGCTGGACAAACTCGCCAATAACCTCGTGCTGGATATAGTAGAGCATCCTCACGCGCAGCAGGACTCTGTTGATTAAAACGAGAGAAATGTAAGAGAAGGAAGAGAACAGGAGAGAAGAACGCGTAGGATTTAACGTGTTAGTACAAGTTGGATTGCATTTCAATGGAGTTATTGCTAGCTTATAAACAAATTCGATTCCACACGACTCACTTATTCGCGTGTCTGCCCAAATGCTTCTTATAGGCGCCCTCCAAGTACGCGTCCGCGTCGTACTTCTCCTTCTTGCTCCAATGGTTGGGATCATGGATGCTCGTCGGTGTGGTGACAGCCGCAGCCACTGCACTGGCACTGACTCCGCCGCCATCCTTGTCGGAGCCATCCAAGGCACTGGACTTGTGAGCCGGTGTCGTGTTGCCACTGTTGCTGCCAGACGCAGTGCCTGGTGCCGGGGTGGAGCTGCCCGTGGTTTCCTTGTTCGACTTGCCGCCATTGCGTCCTGAAAGCCACAAAATATGTGTGCAAAATATTAGTAAGTATTTGGTTTGAGCCAGCTGCTGCTCTCCAAAGAGAGTTAAAAAAAGAAAATCTATACACACTTTGGAGGGCAGCTGCGCCGTGAATGTAAAATGCAAATTAATTTTGTAAGCTCTACTTTTAATGTTCACACCTGTTTTTTGTAATTAAAAATTAAAATTTAACTACACAAACGAAATGTGAGACAAATCTTCGATTTAAACGAAGTTAGAGTGTCATCTTTGCCTAGATTTGGAAAGAGTCTGCAGAGGATTTTGCTTTGATTTGGTTAGTAAATTGAATTATTTTTGTTTCAGACGGACAAAGATATTAAAATCTCTTTGATAAGAGTTACAATATAATATATAATCCAGCAAAGATGATAATAATTACTGTTAGTATTGGAAAACTCGATTGAAATTAAGGTTAAAGCAAATGAATTAATACAAATATAAATGAGCTCGGTAATGAATATTAAATATACATGATCAGGTTAATAATTATTTATACTAAATACAAATAATAAGTTTTGGTATATAGTAAAAGGCATACAATTGCATGGCAACAAAACATACACACACGTTTTCATCGGTCAAGTCAAGAGTACTTTGGTCAATATAGAGTCAGTCAGCGTAGTATTTCGAGAGATTTGATTCGAGAATTGAAGAAGTTATGATGGAATATACATATATAGGAAGTAAAGGGAGAGAATTAGAGGCCATTACATAGACCCGAAACAACACACACTTAATACACACAAAAGTGAAACTGTTTCCTTTTGGGGAAATCTTATAAAGGATACGGAAGTACACAAAGGTGAGTTAAAGTCCAGACAAAGCCCCGTTTAAAGATAGAGTGTGTTGAAATCTTGTACTAAACGTACAATTCATTCTGGTTTTACTTTAATTTCTTAATTTTTGTTTTAAAACTCTCTACGTCCGTGCAGCAGTTTGGGAGGTGTGCGTGAATGTATCTTTTTACCATACCTTTGGCATTCCTACCTCGTGGCACCAAATTGTGTAGGCCACTATGATCCCTGCTGATCTTCTGCACCTCTCCGTCCTCCGTTGGCGTGATCAAGTCCCAAATGAACGTCTTGATCTTCTCGTCACCCTTGTACACTTGCAGGCAGTAAAGGAGCTGTTGGAACGGAAACAAAACGTGTTTAATTATCAAGTTATCTAAAAAAAATGAATGCTTTCGAAAGTTGTATCCCTTTCAGCGGGTTGAGAAGTTAGTTTTTACTCAGCGAAAACCTAAAGTTTCCTCAATATTAGCATGGTTGGTCATCATTAAGTATGAATTCAAAATATTACACTTCAATGAAGTTTACTTACGATAATGCGAGCGCAGTCTTCGACATCGATGTCACGCCACCCGCGCTTGAACTGTCCCAGCTCCAGGAGTTCCGACCATCGTCCCCAACTGAAAAGGCAAGGTTTAAAAATTAGTATTTGGATTTTATATTGATGGTAATATTTTGATCTAGTGATTCTGTGGAATTCCTGCGTAACCTCATTTGAAAGCTCAAAAACTAGCATACAGACATATCATTCTGAAAATACAAATTTTTGCGGAAGCAATTCCCATTTCCTACAACAAATTCAACACCCAATAAACAAGTTTCCTCTTGAACGAGCTCACCATGTCGGTACACAGCTTAAAGGCGGACACGACGAGCCGACGCTCCATAAGGTCACATGCGAGCAAAACTCACATTGAGTATGGGTTGCCGCAGGAGCTGGACGTAATGGGCATCATTTACAAGTACTTTTTGGAGGAGATTCACACATTCTCGGACGAGCAGCGCGAAGATCGGCTGGCCGGGTTGGATGCGCTGGAGATGCTGCACACCATCGAGCAGGTGCACAACGATGTGGCCACTTTACGGCTGGAGAATCACATCATGGTTGAGTTTCTCGAGAAGAACGATCCGAAATTATTACTCGGACTAAGGCAACGTCGCACTTCGATCTTGAAAAGACTGCAAATCATCAAGCGCGGCTCTGTGGCGGGTAGTCGTGGTAGCCGCCAATCGGGTTCCAAGCGATCCCTTTCCATGTCTGTGAACCGCATGGTTTCGGTGACTGGCGCCTCTGGCGCCGGGGCCACTACAGAGAAGCGACGGGGCCCGGACATCAAGCTTAACTACAAGACCAAGGCTGAAATGGCTGAGAAGAGGGCCGCCGAGGTGGAGAAGCGGGTGACGGATATCGAGAGAAACGGTAGGTAGAGTAGAGGCTGTGGCCTTGACACTTCAATCCCTAAATTCGCACTCCCTAAGCCCTGCGAGAGGTGAAGCAGCTGAGGGCCAAGATCGAAGAGCTCCACTTTCGCAGCGAGGAAACCATCGAGACGGAGAACAACTTCATGCTGCACTTTTTGCGCGACGAACAGGACGTGGCCTTCTTGGAGGGAGCCACCGAGCGACAGATTGAGCGCAAGCTGCGCAAGTTCACCACGAATTGGTTCAAGAACGCACGCGCCCTCATGGGCACCATGAAGCTGACCATTGTTTCGCTGCAGGAGACGTGCCAGCAACACCGCGCCGATCTCATAACTAAATCCGATCTCAGTGGCATCCTGACGGCCGTCGATTTCGAGAAGCTGATGATCAAGAGGACCGAGCTGGTGAACCAACTAGAGGAGAAAAATATACACATGGCTGGACTCAAGGGTGTTACGGGTAAGACCTCCTTGGCCATGACCGAGGAGAAGCAAGCCATGATGAACTTGGAGACGGAAATGCGCACGGTACTCAATAGAACCGACGAGGTCACCCGGGCCATACAGAAGCTGGAAAAGGAGGTGGCCGCCGTTCAGAACCACAATGCGAAGGATAATGTAACGCTTGATGAACTGAGAGCCCAGCTGCAAGAGTACGAGGCGCCGAGCGTTGGCGAGTATATCGAACGAAAGGAGGAGGCGCACGTTCTCGAAAAGGAGGAGAAGATGCTTCAGCGAAAGATCTACATCCTGAACATGAAACTCAACAATGCCATACGTCGTAAAATCCGTATGACTGAAGCATAATTACTTTCCTATCCGTTGTCCTTTGTTCCTTGTTAGTAATTAAAATTAAAGGGCATATACATATCCTTATCCCAACCCTCTCTTTACTCACCCGAAGGACAGCAGTCCCTTCTCCACTTTGAAGCACTCGGACTTGGCCCAGTTACCATACTGAATCTCCTCCAGTCCCAGGGCAGCCAAGGCATCCCGTTCACGTGGAATGTACTCATCGTTGCCCTTCTTTTCCCGGGCGCGATCTCGCTTCTCCTTGCGACGACGTGAACGAAGACCTATAGTCAGATTAGCAACAGTTTAAGAATGAAATAACAGTAAAGGAGAGGTTCTGCTTACCGATTCCTCCCTCTTCGTCGCTATTCTCATTGGAAGATTCCTCCGAATTCAATTCCATCACATCCTCATGACCGTATCGTTTGATCTGGGTGCGTCGCCTCGGCTCCGAGAGAACCAAATCCTCGGTCTCATCTCGCTCACAGGCATCGGGATCAATATCCACCTTCTTGGCCCACTTGGTCCAGAAATCGGGATCATCGATTGTAATATCCGATCGATTGCCAGAGGCAGCAAATGAAGCCTTCGAGAAGGTCGATCCCTTCTCGGATTCCATGGTAATGACCTGGGTGCGACGCTTCAAAATCGAATCAATGTCCTCTTCGCAAAACTTGTCGCCGGCATTGTCATCGTCCATGACAGCGCCGTAGGCGCCCTTCTTGAGCAGATCTTCGATCTCCTTCTTGGACAGCTGCTTGTTGTTGCCATCCTTTGAGCCCTGCGTGTTCATCGATTGCAGTACAGCCTTGTCCAGGCCCAGCTTCATCGACGCCTTGTCGAACATTTCACGCTCATACGTGTTCCTGCAGAGCAGCCGATAGATCTTCACCATCTTGCGCTGTCCAATACGATGACACCTGGCCTGGGCCTGCAAATCATTCTGCGGGTTCCAATCGGAATCGTAGATAATGACCGTATCGGCGGCTGTCAAATTGATGCCCAATCCACCGGCTTTGGTGCAGAGCAGGAAGACAAATCGATCGGAGCCTGGCTTGGAGTAACGATCAATGGCCTCCTGACGCAGGTTTCCTCTTATCCGTCCATCGATTCGCTCAAATGGATACTTTCTGTACACCAGGTAGTCCTCCAGGATGTCCAGGCAGCGCACCATCTGACTGAAGATCAGCACACGATGGCCATTGGCTTTGAGTTTGGGCAACAGCTTATCAATTAAGACCATTTTACCCGCCGAGAGGATAAGATTCTTGTAATAGGACTCGGGATCCTCGCCGTGCTGCGACTTGAAATCATACTGAATCTGCTCCTCGGCACCGTTCAAGAGGTACGGATGAATGCAGCACTTGCGCAGCTCCATCATCGTGTTCATCAGATTGGGGATATTCGCGGATGTCGTTCCCTTCTTCAGGAAACTAAAGTTCTGTTCAAGAATGCCGCGGTAGTATTTCTTCTGTATGTTCGTGAGTTCCACTTCAATGATGGTCTCCTCCTTCGGCGCCAAACTCTTCTCCACATCGTCCTTCAGGCGACGCAGCATCATGGGCTTGAGCAGGGCCTGAAGCTTGTTCACTTCCTCTTCATTGCGAAGGTTACCAAACTCGGACATGAACTCCTCCTGCGAGGAGAACTGCGAGGGTTCCAGGAAATTCAGCAGCGAGAACAGCTCGCTAATATTATTCTGCAGGGGAGTTCCCGAAAGGAGGACCCTGTGCTCCAAATTCAACTGGCGCAGCCCCTCGAGGAGCTTGCAGTTGCGGTTCTTCAAGCGATGAGCTTCATCTATGACGCACAGGCGCCAGTTGAAGGCCTTCAGGTCCATGTAGTCCGTGACAATCATCTCGAAGGTGGTGATCAGGACATTAAACTTGATGGGCTCCTTCAGGACCTTGCCACTGTCCGTCTTGTAGTAAAACTCGTAGTCCTGGATCATTTGTTTGCTGGTCACCGACCCGTGATAGACGACCACATTCATGTCCGTCCAGCCCTCGAACTCTCGCTGCCAGTTGGGAATCGTGGAGAGGGGCGCTATGACCAGGAAGGGTCCCCTAATGCCATACTCATATACGGAGTGGACAAATGTCAAACTCTGGATGGTCTTGCCCAGACCCATTTCATCGGCCAGGATGCAGTTATGCGTATTATACCAGGAGAACTTCAACCAATTGAGACCCTCCAGCTGGTACGGTCTCAGGCTGTTTCCCGCCTTGTACACCGGAGTCTTCTCCAGCTTCTTCCAAAGCTCTGGATGCGGCCGCTTCTTGCTCTTCCACTCGCACCTCAGCGGGATCTTGTTGAAGCGCAAATACTGCTCGATCTTATCGTTATCTACATCCTCCTCCAGCTCCCATGTGCAGTCCTCGTAGGGCAAAGACTTCCACTTGACCAAGTAGTGCTTTGTGGTCTCGCCACTGTTCTCATCCGTGTGCACGGACATATCCAGCACGCGATCCACCTCCGTAAAGTCAGGATTGAAGGGTTCCTCTTCGATATTCTCAAAAATATTCAGTTGCTGCGACTGCTTCTGTTGGAAGCGTCGAATCTTGGCCGCCACACGGCGATCTCCTTTGAGGAGTTCCTCTTCGGTCCGCCACTCGCAATGGAGGTAACTGAAGTTGCGATACTTGACGAAGTACTCTTCCACATCAATGAAGACAGGCTCGGGCTTGTTCTCCTTGTCCTCAGCATCGTTTCCTTCATCTCCTTCCTTCTTCTCGGACTCCTCATCTCCTTCCTTTTTGACTGCCGCTGCCTCCTTTTCCTTTTCTTCAGCTTCCGAAGATTTCTTATCATTTTCGCTGTCTTTCTCTTCGGTTTTCGCATCGTCAGTTGAGGTCTTATCCCCACTGTTATTCTCTTCTTTGGGCTTGGTGGGTGACTCACTCTCATCCACATCCATTTTCTCACCATCATCGGTCTCCTCCGTTTCCTTGGCCTCCGCGGCGGTTTCTACATCCGAAGAGGTGGCTTTCTCATCTTCGGTGTTTTCGGATTTTTCTTCAGGCTTCTCCGTTTCGGATTGCTCCTCTTCTGGTTTGGTTTCATCAGCGGCTCCATCGTCTACTTCCATCTTGGTTTCCGCATCCTTGTTCTCGCTGGCAATTTCTGCCTCATCAGACTTTTCAATCGTCTTCGCTGCTTCAGACTCTTCACCGTCCACTTCCATTCCCGTGGTCTCATCTCCAGACTTCTTAGTCTCTGAATCTTCTTTGGATTCTTCTTTATCCTCAGCGTCTGATTTGGGCTTTTCATCGCCTTCGATTTTCTCCGATGAAGCTTCTGCTTCCGATTTCTCCGCTTGCTCCTGAACCTCCTCCTCTTTTTTGGTCTGTGGCTCGGGCGTCTTCTCCTTGGGTTTCTCCGGGATAAGTTCCCGCTTACCCATTCGCATTGCCAAAACCAATTGTACCACCATGCTGTCCTCGTCGCCAGTGTTGATGTACACATAATTGGGCTTGGAGGACATGGCTGCATTGGCAGCATCGGTGGCGTTGAGGCGCTCCTTTTCCGCAGCCGCTGCGGCTGTGGTCGAACTTGAACTGGCTTCCAGTTGGCTGCTTTCGTCCAAGGGAAGATTGGCTTTATCCTCAGAGCCCGCCCCTGCTTCTTGGCCAGCCACTTCTCCCTCCGCCCCCGACTGAGGCTCCGCTTTCTCTACATCACTGCCGGCGTTGGAGTTTGCGGCGGCTGCAGCGGCAGCTGAGGACTTCTTGTCTTTCTTCACCGGCGAAGCCACCAGGAGAGAGTTGTCGTCGTCGGAGAACCTTAGCATGACATCGTCAATGTACTTCTTTCGCTGCGTATTCCTCGAGGATCGCCGCTTGTTCGAATCCAATTCAGAGTCTGGTGGCGGTGACGGAGGCGGTGTCCTGTCCATGGTATCATCTTCGCCATCGGATTCGGGCACAATCCTGCCCCTATTCCTTCGCTTTTTGAGTGCCTTCGCGGAGAGAGAACCACGATTCCGACGGGCACTACCGCCTCCCTCCTCGGAGTTGGCATTGCGACGACTGCTCCTGGCCGTCGACCTTTTGCGATCCCTCCTGCTAGGCGTGGTTCCGGCTGCATCGCCGGCGGAGTCTGGAACGGAGTCCACAGTCTCGTCGCCAGCCTCGCCGCCGGCATCTTTATCCTCGTCGTTGGCGCTTCGCGGTATCTTGGACACGGGTATATCATCATAGTCCGGAGACTCGCCATCGACTCCGCCGCCGCCGCCCGATGTGGTTTCCGCTTCACCATCCGCGGACCCAGCCTTGGTCACGAGTGGCTTATTGTCCTCCACTTCGCTGCCTTCGCCGGTTTGCTCGGCTCCCTCTTCGCCGTACTGCTTCCTTCGCTTGCTAACACTGGCCCTTTTTCGGGCGGGAGTGGGTGCTGGAGTTTCCGGATCACTCGGATCCTTTGGTTTCTTAGCCTTGGGCGTCCTATCCCGCGGTGGTTTATTCGGATCCTTGGGAGTGCGCGGCTTGCGAGGCTTCTTCTTTTTCCCACTGCCATCGGTGGAGGTGTCCAGTTCATTGGCCGAGTGGACATCCTGCGAGAGATCGCCCATGCCTTCGCTGTACTCCAGCATGCCAACGACACTGGTGTCGCCGGCTCCCTGGGTCACACAGTCCTCGGAGACGGGCAGCTGCGTTGTGGGTATACTCGGGGTGTCCACGACATTGCCACTGATATCCATAAGATCTCCTTGGCGCTGCTCCAACAGCTGCTGCTGCTGCTGATGGGCAGCCGCGGCCGCCGCCACCTGTCCGCCTTTGTCGCCCTTTTTGGCGCGCGGCTTTCTTGGTTTATTCGTTCCCTTCCCCCTGCCCCGTCCGGTGGTGCTTGAGACCTGGGGACTCTCCACCATTTGGTTATGCAGCGGATTGTTGCTTCCCGGCGGTCCGTACATGGGCGGAATGCTCTGGTAGAGCAAGCACTGGGGGCCACCGCCGGCACACTGATCGTTGATCTCGTGCTGCGTCAACAAATTCAAGCGCTCCTGCATCCGCATCAGCTTCTCCTGATGCTGGTGCTCATGGCCCGGCGGCATGCAGTACAATTCCTGGATCTGTTGCTGCAGTGCTGCAATCTCCTGTTGATGCAACATCGGATACGGGGGCGGATACATGCTGCCCGGCGGTGCTCCGCCTACTCCTGCTCCATATGGCGGCATCATGGGCGGCATGTGACCTGGAGGAGGAGCACTCTGGGCATCGTAACCCTGTGCCATCGGATGCATTGGCATTCCCATGGGCGGGGGAATCTGCTGTTGTTGCTGCGGCGGCGCCTGCGCTGTGGGATCCACTTGAGGCACTACCTTATCCTCCGGTAAATCTTCAAGGTTCTTTTGGGGTTCTTCTGTTGTCAGCTCTCCCAGCTGCGTTTGTTCTATCATATCCTCGGCAATGGGCTTCTCCACGAGATCCTCCTGCACAGCGCTCGGCACCTCGGTAGTCAGGCTCAGGCTGGTATCTTGTGTCTTTGGGACACTCGTCTCATCCATCGGCATCTCGGATTCATTGGCAGGAACGCCGCCTAATCCTTCGCCTCCTGATTCACTCTGATTCTTCTCGAATTCGCCAGCATTCGAGGACTGCGAATTGCTGTCCAAGAGAGCCGCCGTGGCTGCTGCAGAATTGTTGCCCACCGCAGTCGTCACTGTTGCCGATTGCGAGGACATGGAATTGTTATCAAAGAGACCACCGACATCCACTCCGACGACATCTGAGTGGGAATTCGTGTTGTCCATTAGCAGGTGTTGCTGCTGCGGCTGCTGCTGTTGAGGCTGCTGGTTGTTGTTGCCGCTGCTGTTGATGCTGCTCTGGGAGTTGCTGTCATGGA
This sequence comes from Drosophila bunnanda, assembly GCA_035046265.1. Taxonomy (NCBI): domain Eukaryota; kingdom Metazoa; phylum Arthropoda; class Insecta; order Diptera; family Drosophilidae; genus Drosophila; species Drosophila bunnanda. The sequence continues at coordinate 5,572,089 of JAWNOB010000076.1, read as the reverse complement.
CCGAGGTCGGCTGATTGTTGACAATGCTGTTGGTGCTGCTGTTGCTGCTGCTGTTGTTGCTATCATTGGCTGCCACGGCCAGGGTGGAGGAATCGTTCGAGTTGGCCGTTTCGTTGAGAATGCTGCTTAGGTGATGCGACGAGGGTGTTGAGGTTTGTTGCGGTGGCGCCTGCTGTGGCACCTGTTGCTGTTGCTGCTGCTGCTGCATTTGCGTTGGAATCGGCGAACTCACATGAGCTGGCGACATTGTCTGTTGCGCCGTTGCCGCTGGCGGTTGCTGCTGCTGTTGATTGTCGCCCAAGATGTTTGCAAACGGATCAAACTGCTGCTGCTGCGGCTGGGACTGATTGTAGCTGGGTAGATGTTGCTGATGGTGCGGCGACTGTTGCTGCTGCTGCTGCTGATGTATCGGCGATTGATGCTGCATTTGCTGATTATGCGGCGAAGTTAAGCTCGCCTGCGCCTGCTGCGTCGCCTGTTGTTGCGTTGGCTGTCCCGCCTCCATGCTGGGCTGTATCAAATGATGCATACTGGGCAAACTTTGCTGGTGCAGTGGCGAGGAGGACATGGACGACAGTTGGGGCTGACTTTGACTGCTGACCGTTGGTCCACTGCTGTTGCCTCCCCCTCCGCCTCCAACAATATCGTTGATGGAATGCTGGAGTTGATCGTTGAGTGATTGTTGCTGTTGCTGGTGTTGTTGCTGCTGCTGCTGTTGCTGCGGGTTTGGCACTACTGGTGGTGCCACCACTGGCGGCACAACCTGTTGCTGCTGTGCTTGTGGCTGCTGCTGCTGTTGTTGCTGCTGCTGCTGCCCCATCGCCTGTCCGTACATGCTTAGTTGTTGCTGATGGTGCTGCTGCTGCAACATAGCCGCCTGCTGCTGCTGCTGCTGCTGTGGCGCCTGTTGCTGCTGCTGCTGTTGCGCCTGTTGCTGCTGTTGCATGGCGGCCATGTGCTGCGTGCCCCACTGCTGGTGATGCTGTTGCTGTTGTGGGGACGCTGGCATCCTGGGACCCACCACCGAGGTCCTGTACGCCGACGGATAGTCCATTGGGGGCAATCCATGTGCCTGCGACGGCATCACCATTTGTTCGAGGGCCTGCAAGGTATTGACGGGGGCAACGGGAGCAGGTACTGCCTTCGATACCGCTCCTCCTCCTCCACCCCCTGATCCAACTCCTCCGCCTCCGCTGCTCGGTGGCTGAGGCCGTGGCGAGGGTAGCCCGACCATGCCTTGGATGCTATGCTGGCTGGGCTGGTTGTTTACCACCTGCTGTTGTTGTTGTGGCTGCTGCTGCTGCGCCTGCGTCTGTTGCTGTTGTGTGGGTGGTGGTTTTGCCGGCGACACGCCCACTGGTCGCGGCGACATCTGCGGATGCGGCGACATGGTCGGCGGACGTGGCGACATCTGTGGCGATAGCTGGGGAAAGGGGGCGCGATACTGGGGCGAGGAATTTAGCTGTGCGGCGGCCGCCTGTTGATGTTTGCTGCTGGACATGTAAGGCGGCGCTGCCTGCTGTACTTGCTGCGACTGCTGCTGCTGCTGCTGGACTTGCTGCTGCTGTTGCTGCTGCTGGTGGTGGCTTCCGTAGCTCGGAGGCATTCCCATGTGCGGTGGGGGCAGCACAGCACTCGGCAGCTGTTGCTGTTGCTGCATCAGCGAGACGTGCGGCTGCTGCTGCTGCTGCGCCTGCTGTTGCTGCGACTGGAGTTGCTGCTGCTGCTGCTGGTGAGCTCCCAATTGCTGCGCAGCCTGCTGCTGCTGCGCAGTCAAATGATGGCCCGGCGGCGCTCCTCCCGGTACGTGCTGCCCGTAGGCTGAGGCCTGATCCAGACCCGTGTGGCCGTAGCCCACGTGCTGCGGCGCTCCCCGTCCTGGCTGGTGTTGCATTGGACTGCCGTAGGGGCTGTGAGCGTAGGCCTGGGGCACTGTCGGCGGCTGTCCTGCCTGGACAGTGGGTGCTCCCACTACACCAGGATACAGGGGATGCTGGCCAGGTGCTTGCGGATAGTGCTGCGGCAGCCGAGCCTGCTGCTGACTCTGCTGCTGCTGCTGCTGTTGCTGCTGCGCCTGTTGCTGTGCCTGCACCTGCTGCGCCTGAACTTGCTGCGCCTGCTGCTGCTGGGGCGTGGGCGGCTGGACCTGCTGTTGCTGCGATCCGTAGCCGGCCATCATGCTCTGCTGCGCTCCGTAGGGCGCCACCAGCTTCTGCTGTTCCTGCTGTCCGTAGGCGGGCATGTGTTGCCGATACGCGCTGGCCTGGCTCTGCTGGCGCTGCTGCTGCGCCGGCGGTGCTGCCTGCGGATGGCCATAGGCACCCAATCCAGCACCAGGATAGGCTGCCGCTTGTCCCGGTACTGAGGGCGCTGCGCCCCAGCCGCTTAGATCACCCATTCCGGCTCCAACGCCGACGCCCACACCGAGTCCAACGCCCATGGCCGCTTGATGATCGGCGGCCCCCAGCCCGTAGAGATTCTCCGCCGTTGGCTGGTACGATGGATATTGGGGCTGTTGCTGTAGCGGGTGTGGAGCGCGGTGGCGTGGCGGATAGCCGCCGGGCGGTCCCATTGCCCGAGGATTGGCCGCGGCGGCGGCTGCTGCGGCGGCTGCCGCATCGTAACGGTAATAGGGATCTCTGTATAAACAAATACAAAATACAAGAACAGTAAGAAGAATAACCTATATTGTCTCTGCTAAATGGGAACACATATATGTACATATGTAGAGCGAGCTCTGGCCATTTACTTTAAGGGTTGACAATCACCAAAGACTCGGTGTCGGAAAACTCACCCTTGATGATTTCCGTGAAACATATTTTGTGCATTTCCATCCATCAGATTTTTGAAACGCAGCGCACACAGAAATGTCCGTTACACGTCGACCGATGGATGACGACGCGACGCCGCTGCGTTTTCAGGTTTGCTCGTCGATTGGCTTAATTTTGATGCTGCTTGCTCTCTGCGCGTCCGAGTTGGGAGGAAGGAAGGAAGGAAGAAATGTGCAGCCCAGAGGATTGTTCTACGGCACCGCGGGGATGATGGTGTTGACTCTGGGCACTGATTGCTGGAACGGATCTCTTCTGGCTCCTCTTCTTCTTGCTCCACTCTCGCGCTTCGTCTTGGGTTACCGTTTATGATTGTGTATCTAATATATATGTGTATATATATATTGGTTGTTCTGGGTTTCTAACTACTAAACTTAATTACAACTGGTGTGCAATTTAACGTCTTGTTGTTACTGTGGTTGATGTTGCTTTCATATATTGAAGTCATTTGTGTCTCGTGTTTCGTGCACTTCATGGCCGACCTTTGACATATTCGCAGTGAAACACATTTGCTCACAGCTAGAAAAACATAAATAAAACGAAGGCATTGAAGGTATTTCGAATGGTACTGATACAAAATAATTGTTTTACAAAAACTATTCGCGTCAAACGATAATGGTGCATTTATCCTGCGAGAATTGAGCGTATTTTAAGCGAGAACACTTTATTAATTTAATCTGCAAAGAAAAGAGAAAATGGGTAGGTTAGCTGTTGGGTTTATTAACTATTTAACTTTTTTTTTAAATAACAAAATACAAAAGATCCCTAATTAAATTATAATTTATGTCCGTGACAATAGATGGATCACTTTTTGTTGTTTTTACCGCAACTTTTAAGGGGAAAAGCTATACGCTTATGAATTTCATAGATTGGCACATATAACGTACAGTTTGACCCCCCAAAACGTTGAGCAATATTATTATTATATTTTATTTGATATATTATAACACATTAGCTGCAATTTTAACTTTTATTTGGTGCCAAAATAAAACGAAAATGCAAAAAGTAATGAGAATACGTATAATATAAGAATAGTATATAGTATAGTACTGGAAATCGTGTTGTGCTTTCAATTAGCGGTGTGAGGGGTTGCTTTTCAGGTTGTAAATCTTTTTTGCTGCGGTAGTGAGAAAAAACAATGAAAACTCTATCGATTTTTCCGCATTGTCTCTGCTGCTTTTAGCCGAAAAATCTAAAGCAGCAAGCAGTTGGAAAATCCGCAGAGAGACAGCAAAAAGGAAAAGGCGAGCGGGGAAAAGGCGAACCAGAAAAAAAAAGAAATGCGGGTGGGTTGACTGACTGCTTGTTGTTGTTTCTGTTGTTTTTGTTGCCGTTGGAAGCTGGGCGAGAGCCCAAAAGATATGCAAATGGAATGGCGGGGGGAGGGCCAAGGGGTTGGTTGGGCGGCAAGGTGTGGTGTCTGCTTTGTGTGTTTGTTTGTGCCAATGGAAAGTGGAAAGATATAGACACAAAACTACAGAGAGTACATAGAGATATGCACTTGCATACACACACACGCACACCAAGAGATACACGGCCGAAAATTCGCCGTTCGCCATAAAGGTGAGGTGAGAGGCATACACACAGGCCCACACTATATGGCACATCATCAAGCTAAACTTATGTGGAGTGCCTGACACATGGGTTAAGCGGTAAGCTTAGCACCGCTCCCCATTGCCACCCACCACCCCTTACTCTCCATTCTCCACCACCTTCCCCCCACTGCAACCCGCTACTGTGAGCTTGCCGCGAGTTGTTCGCGCTCATTGGACAATCATTTAGCCAGTCGTTGCCATCGTCGCTGTCACTACACCGTAAAAAAGGCAATCGAGTCGAGTTATAAAATAAATCTAATGTGTTTTCCTTCAAATATATTTTAATAATACATTTTTTTATTATAAAAATGTATGTTCGTTAAGGGAAAACTTAGGTAAAAATATTTTTGACATTTAAGAAGGGTTCTTGGCGGTTGTTTAAAGAAATTTGCTACCAAGAGAGAGCGCCCTATGGATAACACCGATCTATATTCAACATTTTTAAAATAGTCACATATTATTTTTGAAGCTGTGGAGTTTTTCTTGTTTATTCTTTTTAGAATCGATTTGCGTCATTGCAATCCCGGGCTTTACGATAATTTCTCGCTGTGCCGCACTCGTTGTTGTTGGACCCTCTGGCTGCTTTGACTTTGCCGTAATCAATTACATTTCGCTTTTGCAATTTCAGCTATTTATTTAGTTTCAGCTCTTGCCATTATTATTAGGCTAGCGCACATACATACATACATTTATACATATATTTTTATGTATATCTGTAGGTTTGTGTGTGCGGCGAGACTTTACTTTTGTATATCTGGCAGATATCTATCAGCGAGCGAGTGTGTTTGTCGCATTTTTCTTTCGCCTTAGTTTTTATTACCCGCTGCTCGCTTCTTCTCATTTTCTTGTTATTTTTTTTGTTTTTTTGGCGTGGTTTTTACACAAACAAATCGGGCAAAGTAATTGCAAAAAGAAAAACAATAAACTAAAAGCAATAGTAATATGCATATGTATAAGCGTGTGAATGTTTGTGGTACCGCTGTCCGCTTGTCCGCTGTGTGAGTGTGTGTGTGTAAGCGAAGCAAAGGCACAGACATCTGAAAAAATTGTGAAATTATACTTTACTTATTGCCTCGCCTCTCTGCCTCTCTTTTCGGTGTTTATGTCTATATGTCTAGTCTATGTCGCCGCCGCCTCTGCCTCTGTCTCTGTCTCTGTCTCTGCGCACAACTGTACATTTGTTTTAAATAAGCGAAAAATCGATTAAAGGTGATAATAGACAAGCAAATTTCAGAGTGTCCCAAAACGACGAAAGACGCGAGCCACAGTTTTGTGACCCGACGTTGCGACGACGACGAAGCACCACCACCACCACCACCAATATAACGCCAACAAAGCACCATCAAGAACCATTGGAACACGCAAAACCGAATGGTGGATTAGCTGCTCTTGGGCTGGGTCCACTTCTTCCTCTGTTTTCCCATGCTGCTCCACTCACTCCATGCCATCGCTTTATGAGCCATGAAAATTGCTCTCAAAAGTTCATCCAAGTCAGAGTTTTCTCACCATAAGGTAACGGAAGCAATGGCAGCCAACTTTATACCAGTACATACCCCAAAGGGAATCGTTAAAACCTAAGACTAACTTATTTTATAAACTATCTATCCCCTTCATCGTAGGATAAACTGTAAAGTGTAATCAATATCATACCATACCCGGTTTGGCAAGGCATTAGCTTTATAACAAACGAAGATATTGGTGAAAATCTTGATCAAAGATCAAACTTCATCAGTATCCCTTACTTTCTATTCTTTATTCTGTTGCATACTAACTTACAACTACAATTATATGACCCTTATCTAGGGTATACACGTAGAGTATGAACGTATACACATATCAAAACCTGAATGAACATACAATACATTTGTATAACTGCCCAAAGCTTGTGATTAAACATTTGGCAATAACAACAACAGTAATAATATTCACATAGCCACAAATAAAAACAAAAAAGAGAAAAACGTTAAAAGAGGTTCATTCACCTTGTTTTTAGTTAGCTCACAACTTTTGACAGTTGTTTTGTGCTCTTGCTTCGCTTTTTAGGGCCGACTTTGTCTGCTCTTTATCTCAAACTTTTCAAATGTAACGAACATCTGACCCACAATAAGCCAACAAAACTGTGCAGGATTTTGCAGGCTCTAAAGCTAAACAATCGATATCGGTTTAGATTCAACATATTTAAAAACCACCTGTATACGATCTTAAATATGTATTTTCATTAAGAAAATGGACAATATTTCTGCATTATGTTTGTATTTATACATTAAAACCTCGTTATATTAAACACACTGTGCTTAATTTCTTATTTATTTCTTAAATTGCGAACCGTGTTTTATAAACTTTTCTCTTTTTCAGTGTTGGGCTTAGACGTGTTGTCATTGTGGTAACACACACACACACACACCGCAAACATTTAGCGAATAGTATGATGCATGCATGTATGTATGTACATATGAAACGAATAAATCTCTTGCCTTTAATAACAATCAAGTCAAGTGGCTGGGGTCCCTCGAGCTAACAGTAACTAAAAAGTACAGTTGGTTTTTGTAAGAAAAGTAGCAGCCGCATTCACAGAGCCAAGAGCCAAGTCCGTCACTCAGCGCGCGCGGTCCAAAAAGAGGCAAAAGGCAGCCCGAAAGGAGAGACAGCAGCGGCAGAGAAGGAGGATGAGGAGGCTAGAGAGGAGTTGGAGGCGAGAGACGAGAGACGACAAGAAGCAGAGCAGAGACAGATGGGCGCAGCAGCAACACTCGCACACAGACTCAGGCCGGCCGTACGGACGTATGTACGTAAAAATGGTAATAAAATAGGCAAAGTAACAGCAGCAGCTGAAGAAAAAAAAGAAGAAGCACGGACGCGGACAAAGGCTGAAAAGCCACACACAGTTTTTCGGAAAAGCCAAAGAGAGCCACCAAACCAAAATGAAACTCAACTCAACTCAACGCACACACACACACACACACTCTCTTAGAGAGAAGTTCGCTGGGCAAAAATTACAAACACGTCGCAAGCTTTTTGAATGTGTAACGGCACATTTATGGCATGTCCAATTGGCATTAGAGATGAGTGGAGTGCCGATAGAAGCGTCAGCCGTCAAGCGCACGAATTCCACGGGTTACCACGGGGTAGATAAACAAGGAATTAATACAAATTAATCTTAACTTTTAATTTTAAAAACTACAAGAAATCCATTGGGTTCATTGCCGCCCAACCTACACATAAATCTTTATTTATAATTTCATTCAAAATTCAATAAATACTACCTTAACTGGTGCAAAGCCTATAATCGGTGGCGATGATGCCATCTCTAATGCGTGGACGACGCACAATGGGCCACGCGATGACGTTGCAAATAGCGAGGTCAGGGACTGCGAGGAGCAAAGTAGGGGCCAACGGAGAAATGTCTAGTGTTGCCACAAGAACCGACGCCGTGTTTCCCGCTAGAATTACCAAAATTATACCCACACACTCACACGCAGGCAGATACGAGTCCTGACCCGATTATCGAGTTAAACTGCTGTATAAAATTTGCACCTGGACCTAAACCGGATCGAATGGTTGGATATAGAGGTGCCCATTGTCAACCCAGCAACACTAAAGCCGGATGAGAGGAAAAGAGCGGGAGAACTGAAGCGAGGGAGAGCGGCTCTCGCTGAGCGCCATGCCGGTTGAGTACGAGAGAGCGGCACAACACACGAGAAAACGAACCGAGGAAGAGAGCAAGAAAAAAAACAGCCCAACAAGTGAAACGAGCGTATAAAAGCAAAAATGTTGAACCGACAAACACACACAGAAAAAAAATTATAAAAAACAAAAACAACAAAGAGTCGAGAGCAAAGCATAGCATGCGCTAAAGAGCAGGCCAAAAGTAAAATTACAAAAGCACAGCGACTATATCACGTGCTGCGACAGACAAGGGCGAAGGGGACGATAGGGGGGGGCTTGTGCCGGCCTTTGGCGGCAGCGCTGCTGGCGGCGCAGTCACCATGTTAGGCGGACGGAGCAGAAGCCAAGGAAGGCGGAATGGAGGGGAATACGACGGAGAGACAGACAAAAAGCGACAGAGCGACTGTTTCGTATAGAAAGAGAGTGGGCAACAGAGACGGCGATGAGCCAATCAAAACAAAAAATGCGAATGAATTGAAAAGAGGCAACAAACGAATAGAAGATAAAAATATAAAAGAATTTAAGAATGCTTAAAATATATAAGAACTAATATATCTACTGATTAATAGCACAATAAATGTAAAAACTAGCCAGAAAACAAATGCAGAGTAAACAAAAATAAATAACCAGACAGTTAAATGTTAATAAACTTTTAAATGTTGATTATTGTATTAGCTAGCGCTTTTGACTAAGAAGTGGGCTGGGCAATATTTGTAAAGTTATTTGTAGTTGTTGGTTGGGTGGTCGTTCATCAAAAGTGAAAGATTGAGAGTTTCACAGCGGCGAGCGGATACGGGAAAAATCGCGAAACAAAGTAAATCAAAGTAAAGTAAGGCGAAATGAAATGAAGAAAAGAGGAAAGGCGAATGGCGGCGGCGACACCAACAACATTACGGCGACAAGTACGAGACACGTATTATGCATGGCATGTAGTAAAAGCCGACGAGTGCTTGCGTACATGTAGGTGTGTGTGTGTGTGTGCTTGGCTTGTGTATTGGAGATTCGCATGATTCGTGCAAATTCGCCGCATAGTTGTTGCTGCTATTTTATTCGCATTCGCATATCGTAGTGCGCGCCTTTGGCTTTTGCCTTTTATTTGTCTGTATCTGAGTTTGTTTGCCTGCCTGCCTGTCTGCCTGTGTGTGTGTAAGCGTAAGCGAGCTCGCTCGCGAGTTTGTGTGCGAGAGTTGGGGTCGTCGTCGTTCATATGTTTGCCTTGCTTGCTGTTGTTGTTCTTGTCCCGTGTTGTTTGGTCGGTTTTGATTCGGTTTTTTGGGATGGATGATACGTATTACGGTCGCGTCGCTGCTGGTCTCTGGTCAGAGTTCCCTCTGCTCCATCGTTCGGTTCTCGTTCGCAATCGCCCGTCATCAGCTTCTCTCCGCTTCTTTCTCCACCACTCTCTTTCTCCCAGCAGTTGTCGCTCTTTTCGCTTTGACTACAGTGGTTGGCGTTTCACCACAAATAATCTCAAATTTGTTGAAAATTGTGCATTATTTGTTTTTATTACTGAAGTACTGAAACTAGTTATTAAAAAATATCTACTCTTATTTTGGTTCAATTAAAACAGAAGACAAAATACGCTTGTTTTTATAAAGAGATTTTTGTATTATCGAATGTGCATAAATATTTATTTCAGGTTCAATTCCACTGTAAGTTGATTCAGTGTCCACTGTTGTTGTTGTTGCTGCTGTTCTCATTTGCACGTCATACGTAAGGTTTTTCTTTCCCTTTTATTACTTAAATTTTTTCGCCGCACTCCAACAATAACGACAACAAGAACACAAAAAAAAAACAACTGTAAGCAATGAGTGGAGCTGCCCACTCGCCTTAACTTTAGCTTTATTCGCGTATTAACGAGTGGGGGAGGAAAGGAGATGGCGAGAGCTTGGAGTTTACTGCCCAGGGGAAGAAGAGAAGGAGGGAGAGAACGAACAGGCGTGTGACGTTTTTTTCGCTGCTTCTTCCACCAAAAAGAGTTGATTGAAATTATTTCGTTTGGCGTTTGCGTGTGCTTGTGCTTGTGTTTGTGTTTGTGTTTGTGAGGCTTTTCGCTCAATTCGTTTGTCCGTCTGTGTGCGTGTCTCGTCTCTGTCTCGCTGTACGTGTGTGTTTGTGTACGTGTGTATCTGCTTTCGGTTAAAGATACATAATTATTTCTAAAAAGCATTTTCTGCCTTTCCATTGTTGTAAAACGCCCGCATTTTCACATTTCTCATTAAAACTTAGTGCTTACTTAAATCGAATTGCAATTGTATTACTCACCATTTTCCGTTGCTATTATCGAGGTTTCTGCCTTTCGGCTAATCCATATTTGACTTTATCTTTGTTAATGCTCGCCGGTTCTCACAGTTTACAGTTAATGTTGTAGTAGTTTTTACCGTTTTCGGGTGTTTCTGTTTTTTGTTACCGATTTGTATTTGTTTTAGTTTTCTTTTCGGTCACGCAATCATTTCGACGGACGCAAGTTATCGATAGTTAGGCGAAGCGCGATTCACAGGAGAATGACAGATGATGGCGAGAATGACAAACAAACGGCAACAACAATGGTAATTCAAGTGTAGATACACACATGCGAAATAATAATTGTAGCACAATTGCCACAGCCAGCAACCCAGAAGAAGACAAGGCGAAGAAACAGCTCTGGAAGAGAAGAGGAAGCAGTGGGCAAAGAAAAAGAACTACAAAAGAGCAACGATTGCAATTGCAATTGGCGAGGCTGTTGCTTCTTCTTCTTGGCCAACGCCGCCGCCTCTCTCACACTCACACTAATGTACCATAATTACAATTAAACATGATATACGCGCACGTAGTTTTTTTGCAGCCGAAAAGAAACAAAGAAATCGATAGATATTGCTGGAAGTCAGTGGAAATCTCTGCTGCTGCTGCTTCTTCTTTGTAATTGCAGGAGTGAAGCAAGAAAAAAGGCAGCAGATGAACAGAAAAGCAGGAGAAAAAAAATTGTTACAGCCGCCGAGTGGCTAAAGAAGAAGCAGAGACGCACAACAGACGACGCGACGCGACATCGAGAGCGGCGACAAGCGCATGAATTTTACGCTCTCCCATCAATTGTGTGTTGAGAGCGAGAGCAGAGTAGCGGAAGAGAGGTAGTGGGAGAGTGTCGCCCGGCTAGAAAAACGTGTGCCCATGCAATGCCGCTCTGCCAGTGTGCATGAGTGCGAGTGAGGCAGCGTGCGCCTAGAGTGGAGATGGAGTGGGGCAGAGGAAGGCAGACAGATGAGTTGACACAGCGGGGCTGAGGTAAAGCAAAAGCAATCAAAGAGGGATACCGTTGCATATGTTGTGCACTGTATCTATGTGAGTGTCGATATCGATATATCGATGGGGCACACAGGGGGCACTAAGAAGACACCACCACAGTGGAGCCTGGCCAAAGGCAAAGCACTTAAACACGCTTTCGGAAAACAACTAATTAAACACAAAAAATATTATTATTCCCGCAACAAACATAATATTTAAAATAAGTTCAAATTAAACTAGAATTATATTATATATTATATTGCAATAGCAAGGAGTAAAATAAATAAATAAACTACGGAAAGTTCAAGGTCCAAAAGTTTCACTGCTGTTTAAAAAAGAAGAGTTTCAACTTTAAAGAGCGGCCCCATTTAAGTGTGTGAAAGAGGTCAGGCATTTAAGTTTAAGACCCAGCACAAGCTTTAATTCGTTTTACTTCAGATTAAAATAAACTACTATTCCATTCGGAAATTCAAAGTTTTTCACTCGCACGACCGAGCCGAACTTGAGCACTTCTATAAAATCTTCCGTTAAACAGTTACTAGCAATTAAATTAACTCACGGCGTGAAATTTAGTACACTTCGGAGCTGAGAACAAATTTTAATTGCATTCAATTTTAGCACACAAATTGCACTTCGATTTCTCTCGTTCCCGTTGCAACAATAACAAAATATGAATAGAGGCAGCGAGAGGCAAACGCAAAGAAGCAGATCGGCAACAACGACGCCGGCAGAGCAACTGTAGCCAATGGCCATTATGGCATATGGACAAATGCGGGGGTGTGAATGGAGGAGGAGAGGGATGAGGACGCAACGGGGGGCAACACAGATTGTCTCCTCTGCACAGGTGCAAAATGTGCGACGCCGCTGCTGCTGCGGCTGCATCTCCCGAATAATGTTGGCAACACTGCTGCAGCGGGGCACCAATACATACACAAAATTTATGCGAAGCGCGATACGCGAAAAAAGGAAAAGAAATGAAGCAAAGTGAAACACAAACGAACAATTTGTTGGTTTTGCGATTTATGGGGAGTTTATAAAGAAAATGGCGAGCAGAAGTCGAAGAAAAGAAATCAACTGCGAAACGTACAGAAAAAAAGAGCTGGCAATAATCAGCGCGATGATTACAATCAAACAAACATCATAATGAGCATCGCTCACACACACTTGCACGCACTCTCTCACATACTCGCCGATGAGGTCCATTTTTAATTACATATATTAGACCGACCGCTCCACACTTTTGCATTTGATTTTCGATGTTCTTCGCCAATTTCGCCATTAATTATTCACATACACACACACGGACACATGCACGCCACGGGAGAAATGCACTTGGCAGTTGGCGGAAAGGAAAAACAATTGAAAATTGGACATTGGCTGCTGCTTGCTTTTGCAGCATTTCTTCGTCGCCTCGCGAAATACATATTTCTTTTGCTTTGCCGTTTTTCTCGTCTCGTCTCGTCGCTTGTCTTCGGCGCTCTCTCTTCTCGCTCTCTCTCTCTCTCTCTTTCCTTCTTTACTCTCTTCTTCTTTGCACATTTTTTCTTTTCAAGTGTCTCGGCTCCGGGCCGCTTTTGAAAAGCCATTTTTGGCTTAAAATACGCTCAATTTCGATATGCTTTTTCCTCGCTTTAGTTGCCGGCAACCTAGCAAGCGTTTTTTCGTTAAATTTCGCAATTGATTTGCACTTTTAATTACCGTTTAACGCAAAATTCTAGACCAGCACTTTTTTCAACGACAATTTTTTTCCAACACCTCCATTTTGTTTTGTTGTTGTGCAGTGTGCCCGGCAGTCTCCCCGTTTATTATCACAAAGTCGACAGGAAGAAAACTGGATTTTCTCCTCAACGGGAACTGGTCACACCAAAATTAACCTAAGCAAACAGAGTGGAAAACTTGGCTAAGCACAATCGACTCTGACAAAGCAGTGCAATCTAGACTTCAACCAAGGTGGAGAAACTTGCTAGATGGAGTCTTATATGTCCCAACGGCTTGTCCCAGCTTGGGACGATAAAAGTATCGATAAACAACAAGTATGATTTAAAACGATATCTGTGCGTTATCTTTAAAGAGACCAGACTCATTTTAAAAATGGTTATTTTTAAATTTTCTCTTGTGCTACGCGGTTCTCAGTCTTTTATTGGCCGGCTTATTTTCTTCTTCCTCGTTATTATCTCCATTACCTGCATCACCGTCTTCATCCAACTCCTCCTCCTTCAGACACCCCTCCATTTCGTCATCCTCCGATTCGCCCTGGTCATCATCTGAGCTATCCGAGAAGACAATGGGCCCGCCGCCCTTCACGAACATGATGGTCTTGCCCAAACGTCGCGACTCAGCCCTCAGGAAGAGCTGCCTACAGTGCCGGTCCACAGCTTTCTTACCTTGGTCCTCCGACAGGCCGAAGATGAAGGCACTAAGGCAGGACAGGTAATCAATTAAAGTGAATTAAATTAATTATGTTCACTCACAGATTGGCCACATCGTAGGGTCCCCGCAGCTGGAACTGGTGCGCCGCTCCACTGCTGAAGATGATGTTTCGGGACTTCCCCTTGATGCCATAATTGTGGGCGACCTTAATCATGTCCTTTCTGTTGTTCGAATCGGCAATGGCGGGCCCGTACTTGATCTCGAAGAACATGCCACGCCGCACTGCCACCTGGTAGGCCTTCCGATTGACCATAAGCCGTGATCCGGCCGCAGGATCGAAGGTCACCAGATCCCCGTTGAAGGTGGTGCAACAGTGCTGGATACATAGATTAGCTGACGATTTCCACGGGAAGAGTGCTCATAGGACTTACGGTTAAGGCGGCATCGGTCTTCGGCTGGCCAGCAATCAGATTGAACTTGCGCAGATTCAGGGAGACGCTCTGCAAAGAAGATTTAAGCAGCAATAGGTCAGATCGAACTATAAGTCATAATAACTAGGAGTGCCTGACATACCATTGCGTGCGCCACATTGACATCCACGTAGAGAATGGTGATTCTCTGCAGGATTCGCAGCTTGTCACTGAACTCCTTGCGTAGATGATCGACCTTGTGCGGCTCGGGGAACATCTCGGAGCCCCTTTTGCCGGCCTCCTTCCGGCTGTGATCGAAACTCTGGTCGATGGCTATCGTCTTGTAGCCCACTGCAACGATTGCCATGGAATTAGCGAAAAATACAAGTTTGCCGGCACCGTCGGCTACCCACACTCCACCAGCTCGTTGAGCAGGGCCCGCATCACTTTGTCGTCTTTGTTAAACGGTATGCAAAAGTCGTAAAACGGCCTTGTTTGCTCCATTTCCAATTTGTTTTGTTTTTCTTCTGAGCAGCAAGCGTGCAACTGGTGTCTAGAGTGACCAGAGCTGCACAGGCGATAAATGCTGTCTGGGCGCTATTATTAAATACTAAATCCGGTCATTTCTTCAAAAGGTTAATACCGCAATTGTGCAGGGTATGCTGGTCACTCTTACAATTAAAAAAACAATTGAAATTGCCCGCACAATTCATGTTACAACTATGGAACACCTTACTGCTAGTTTAAACACAAAAATTAGTAATATTTTCTGCTTCATTTAATGGGAACATAAACAAGAGGCGTCACTGTCTGAGGTTAGGGTCATAGTGGGTCCTGTGCGGCGGCTGTGAGTGGTGCTGGCTGGGCGGAATGCTCCTCAAACTGCTTGGCCTTGGCTCGGCGGGACTTTATCAGTATCCCGTGGCCGGGACAGTCGCAGTCGGTGCTGTAGCACCGCTCCTTGCAGCAGACGCGGCACAACCGGAACTCGCACTTGGATCCCTGAGGATTGGCGCATTCCGTGCAATACTCCAGGCGTCGCTCGTGGCGCAGTTGAATCTGGGTCTCCGTTTTGTTGGGCCTACGCTGGCGTCTCCGCAGCTTCTTCATCCGCTTGCGGGAGATCTCGTTGCCATCCTTGTCGAAGTACTGCCGCTTGGCCCGGTTGGGGTCCTCGGCTGCGCGCTCCTTTTCGGCAATCTTCTGGCGGTGGGATTCGGGTGAGGCACGAATATAGGGCTGGCACAGCCACGGCTCCAAGCGTAGTCGCTGCGTACGGTTCATACATTAGTTATTTGTGTGGCTTTAGAAGTACATGATATCGAAGAGGCGTGAGCATAAGACTAGGAAAAGAGCAAGCCAGTCATGAGCCAGACATAGTGTGCGTCGCAAAACGAATAGATAGATGATCTATCTAATTAAATGCATAACCTGCCTCTACCACTAGCCTCTACACCCAACCCAACTAGTAGGAATTCGACTTACATCTTCCTCGGATCCCGCGCTGATGCTGACATCCATATCTTCGGGCTCGTAGGTTACTTCGCCCCTTTGATAGGGCTCGTACTTCGCTTTCACCGCATCCACTACAGTTTGGAACTGCTTCAGCTGATTGGCAGTGGCCAGGGTCTCTCGCAGCTCCGAGTTCTGGCTGATGTTCATACTGGAAAGAGTTAGGCTTTAGACAAGTCACAGTGTCAGGATGCCGGCAACCTTACAGGTGGTGGAAGAGCTTGAAGAGATGTCCCCGAATATAGGAGCTGGGACAGGGATAGAGTTCCACCAGCTCCAGGTACTCCTTCGCCATCTGCCAGACTGGCGGGGCGATGCCCTGGAAAATGGCCGGATTGTGCAGATTCCCCTCGGCGCTCATTACGCCGTCGACGCCCGTTGCCTCCAGGCAGCGGTGCACGTCCTCCAGGCTCAGGATGTTGCCGTTGGCAAACATGGGAATCTTGATGTGCTGCCGCACGTCCCTTATGTAACTCCAGTCCGCCACACCAGTCAGTGGTCCCTTCTGCTCCCTCGTACGACCGTGGACCGTGAGGAGCTGGCAGCCGGCCGCCTCCAGCATCTTGGCATAGCGGATCGTCTTGTCGCGGTCCTCGAAGATGCGGATCTTGCAGGTCACGGGTATGGAGAGCTTGGCGTGCAACGTCGTCACTAAAAGCCAAAGATGTTCAAGGTAATAATTATATATGTGTGAATGC
This sequence comes from Drosophila bunnanda, assembly GCA_035046265.1. Classification (NCBI taxonomy): domain Eukaryota; kingdom Metazoa; phylum Arthropoda; class Insecta; order Diptera; family Drosophilidae; genus Drosophila; species Drosophila bunnanda. Next base: position 5,555,749 of record JAWNOB010000076.1, on the reverse strand, counting down.
CCTGTCGCGTTTCCACTCACCAATCTCCGTGAGCAGCTCCCACTCGTCCTGCAGAAAAGACCCGTAGTGGCCCCTCTTGGCAATGGCCTGGGGACAGCCCAGATTAATGTCCACGGCATCGCAGTGATCCTGTGCCGCCAGCGCCGCCTCCAGGATCTGCTCGGCATCGTTGCCACAGAACTGGATGATCAGGGGTCTGTCGGCGGCACATGTCTGCAGCGCATCCTTCCGGTACTTGGGATCCGTGGCGAACAGGTTGGCATGGAACATGGGCGAGTAGCAGAGCTGGGCTCCGTACCGGCGGCAGAGCATGCGCCAGGCCAGCTCACTCTGGTCCACCATGGGTGCCACCACATAGCGCGGTGATCCCAGCGTGGAGCGGTAAAAGTCGTAGCCTTTCAGCTTGCAAGAAGGCAGCCGCTTCGTTGCCTCTTCCTGGTCCGCGTCGTTGTTGACCATTTCAATGGAATTGCAACCTGTTGGAAAAATGAAAAATGCATATTAATATCCCTGATGTAATTGTTTAAAGGTAAAGGTAGCCGGTATACTCTTTCGGCTCCGAAACCGGAAGAGTGAAACCGACTCCCTCCCAGAGCTTTTAAGCCTCTCACACCACTCGTCCTGCCAACGAGCTGCTCTCCTTTGACAAATGCCCGCAATGCAGTCAAAAATCGAGGCTCATTTTTTGTGGCGAGCGGCACCCACGCATTTCCACGGCGCGGCTAATTAGCGACACATTAGCAGGCCACCAAAAGTAGGTGCGGCCGAGCGGCCACGGCGAGTAAAGAGCCACGCACAGCTGGGCAAAGCGGCCTGAAAGCGGCTCAAAAGCCAAACAAATTCACATTGAGCACACACACAGCACGGGGGAAATACAAGAAATTAATGGAAAAGGTATAAAGGTGCCTGGGAAAACAAGGGGATAGGTCGGGGGGTTTTTTTTTCAGAAAACTCTGGAGTTTAACCCATTAACCAGAAATAATTTGACATGAATTAGTACCAATAGAAGAGTATTTGTTTGGGTAAATTAAATGGGGCTTACTTTTCTCTAACTAACTAGCATCTTATTTATTAAATGAGTAAGAATATTAGGGATTGTTTGACAGGTTTCCCCTTAGCAGGAATGTTTGTGCCCCTTTTAATTTATATGATTAGCTTATTTATAATACCAGTAATAAATTTATCTTTGGAACGTAACGTTTTGTTTAATTATGCCCTTGCAAGGGTATTATAATTTCAGTCAGAAGCTTGCTACGAGTAAAGGAGTCATTTCCCACCCTATAATCCATATATATTATTGATCAGGATCAACAGGCGAATCTTTCTATGCATGTACAAAAGCAAAATTTTTTTTTAAATTTTTTCCATTTTTTATGTTGTCAAAATTAACATGTTAAAATGTCAAAAATGGTCAAATTTTTAAAATTAAAAAAACTTCAAGTTGAGTGTGCAGATTGATTAATCTATTCAAAACTAGCACAGAACTGCCTGCCTTGTCCAAATTAATGCATTTTTGACTGAGTTATGAGTTTTTTAAGCTTTGGTTTTTAGAAAAATTCTTCATATAAATATGACCGAAAGAATACCCTGCAAGGGTATTATAATTTCAGTCAGAAGCCTGCAAAGCAGTGAAGAAGTCATTTCCGACCCTATAAACCATATATATTCTTGATCAGCATCAACAGGGGAATCATTCTAGACATATAGAAAAGAAAACAAATTTTCAAAATTTTTTTCATTATTTTATAGTGCTAAAATTAGCATTGTTACATTTTCAAAAAGGGTCAAAAATTTTAAATTAAAAAAATGTCCATTTGAGTATGCAAATTTATAAAACTATTAAAAACTAGAACAGAACTGACTTCCGTATCGAAATTGATTAATTTTTGCCTTAGTTATGAGTTTTTTAAGCTTTGGTTTTTAGTACAAATTGCCATATAAGAATACGAATATTTATACCCTTGCAGGGTTTTTTCAGATGCTTGAAACTTCGTGAAGGAGTCATTTCCGAGCCTATAAATCATATATATTCTTGATCAGCATCAACAGGCGAATATTTCTAGACATGTAGGAAAGCAAAATAAATTTCAAAAATTTTTTCGATTTTTTATATTGTCAAAATTGACATTGTTACAATTTGAAAATTTGGCAAAAATTTTAAATTTAAAAAATGTCAATTTGAGTATGCAGATTTTTTAATCTATGAAAAACTAGCACAGAACTGACTTTCTTATCAAAATTGATGCATTTTTGACTTAGTTATGAGTTTTTTAAGCTTTGGTTTGTAGAAGAAATTGTCATATAAACATGAGACAAATAATGCGAATATGTATACCCTTGCAGGGTATTTTAATTTCAGTCAGAAGCTTGCTACGAGTGAAGGAGTCATTTCCGATCTTATAAACCATATATATTATTGATCAGCATCAACAGGGGAATCATTCTAGACATATAGAAAAGAAAAAAAATTTTCAAAATTTTTTCCCATATTTTATAGTGCTAAAATTAGCATTGTTACATTTTCAAAAATGGTCAAAAATTTTCAATTAAAAAAATGTCAATTTGAGTATGCAAATTTATAGAACTATTAAAAACTAGCATAACACTGACTTTCTTATCGAAATTGATGCATTTTTGACTTAGTTATGAGTTTTTTAAGCTTTGGTTTTTAGTACAAATTGCCATATAAATATGACTGAAAGAATACGAATATTTATACCCTTGCAGAGTATTTTCAGATGCTTGAAACTCCGTGAAGGAGTCATTTCCGACCCTATAAACCATATATATTCTTGATCAGCATCAACAGGCGAGTTTTTCTAGACATGTAGGAAAGCAAAATAAATTTCAAAATTTTTTTCGATTTTTTATATTGTCAAAATTGACATTGTTACAATTTAAAAATATGTCAAAAATTTTAAATTTAAAAAATGTCATTTTGAGTATGCAGATTTATTAGTCTATTAAAAACTAGCACAGGACTTATCGAAATTGATGCATTTTTGGCTTAGTTATGACTTTTTTATGATTTGACTAAAGGAATAAGAATATCTATACCCTGCAGGGTATTATAATTTCAGTCTGAAGCTTCCTACGCAGTGAAGCAGTCATTTCCGACCCTATAAACCATATACCATATATTCTTGATCAGCATCAACAGTCGAATCTTTCTAGACATGTAGGAAAGCAAAAAAAAATTCAAAATTTTTTTCGATTTTTTATATTGTCAAAATTGACATTGTTACAAATTGAAAAATTGTCAAAAATTTTAAATTAAAAAAACGTCAATTTGAGTATGCAGATTTGTTAATCTATTAAAAACTAGCACAGGACTTACTTTCTTATCGAAATTGATGCATTTTTGACTTAGTTATGAGTTTTTAAAGCTTTGTTATGTAGGAGAAATTGTCTCATAAACATGAGACAAATAATGCGAATATGTATACCCTTGCAGGGTATTTTAATTTTAGTCAGAAGCTTGTAAATTGTAAATAATTAAATTTTAAATTTGTATTAGATATACAGCGACACAATAAATCAGAAATCAGTACCTGAATACTTTTTAAGGAAATATTAAAGCCTGAAATCAAATAGACCTTCCCAAAATAAATGCAACTGCCAGGTAATGCGTTTTGGCTTCATTTAATTTTCTCTGTTATCTCCCCAAGCAAACGGCTTTTCCATTTCACTTTTCCTCGGCGTTTTCCTTTTTCACTTTCGATTTTGGGGCTTGGCCCAGTCACAGAAGCGTGAAAATCGCTCCCCGAGTCAATGCACAGAGCCGGCAACAATTGCTGCAATTAGGAGAAAAGAAAAGCGCCGATGCAGCGGCTACACCCGTGGCCCAAACAACATGTAACAATGGCGCACTAATTGAGTTATTCAAGTTGTGCACGCACTTCAAAATAACTTGTAACTTGCAGTTTAAAACTTGAAACTAAGGCCCACTTGGGCGCAGCTTAACGAAACGATGTATTCATCGAGCGGATCGCAGCAAAGCCTTAAATGGCTAACAGATGGGACAGTGCGTTTGGTAGGTATAAGGCTATGTGAGTTACCTTTTAAATGCATTTTCTCGATATAATACGAGTAATGTTGTAAAGCAGTTAATTGGTAAATTTAATGATTTATCATTGCTTTTTGGTCTTAATTCTTAAAAATGGTATTTATTTAATAAGAGAAATCTTGCCATAAAACATTTACAGATTAATTTCAGAAAAATACTCCTTAATTTATACTTGGAGGAGAGGTTAAATAAATCATTTAAACATTGTTGCTTATTTCCGATTTGAATTTTTCTATATTTCCCAATTTTACTTATGAAACGCACCTGCTCCGGTGAGTAACCCAGCAAGACTCTTCCCAAAAACAAGGTAAGTCCCAGGTAGCTTGCACAACAAACTTGCATAACTTGGCTCGATTGGAAATTTACTTTGGCAGCACACACACACACAGAGATAGAGACAGGGACACAAAACAAACAAAGAACAAGTTTTTGCATTGAAAGTTTACTGACCGGAAATGGCATGCAATTTTATCAATGGCAACGCTAGATTTCCTTCCCTACTTTTCGGCTCTTCCCTCACTCTTTTCTTTAGACTTTCCCCCTGAGTCTGCCACCCTGTTGCTCCCCTTTCCCGCTGTCTGCCGAGTAATTAAAGTTCTTAAATGGGCAGAGGAAACTTTTTTGCCCTCGGAACGAACTATAAATTGCATAAGAGCTGGAATAAAGTGCAGCCCCGGAAAACGGGGAAAAAGAGGCGTGGCTGCTACGCCGCCAGCTGTTGGCTTTGTCATAATTACGCCCAAATTACAGCCAAGTTGCCAAAATGAGACGTCCATAGGAGCGGGCGTAGGAGCAGGAGCAGGAGCAGGAGCAGGAGCAGGAGCAGGAGCAGGAGCAGGAGCAGGAGCAGGAGCAGGAGCAGGAGCAGGAGCAGGAGCGGGAGCAGGAGCAGGAGCAGGAGCAGGATCCAGGGCTCTGGCATTGCATTTTGCAATTAAGAACTTTTCCCCGAACAAAACCCAACTGCAACATGAACAAGAGTCCGTTAATGTCGACAGATTCCGGGTGAATTACATTTCCTTTTCCTTATTATTTGCCATGGAAAGTTTCGGGGGCCTTGGGCCATAAATTACTGCGCTAAATAGCCGATTTATTTATTCTTCCGCAAAAAAAAAGGAAACCATTCTTTAGACATCTCTGATATGTGTTAAATATTTGAATATAATATTTAAAAATATTCATTCAATTTCGTAGTTATAAATGCGAGGCTGTTTCTCAAAAGATCCTGGCATATTTTCCATGTTCTTCCCTAGAAAACTCCTATGAATTTGTTAGTAGTGTTGTGGTTCTAGAAACAATACATCTTTAATTTAGTTAAAACCCTGTTGAAATGGTAAGTAAATTATTTAATTCGCACTCAAAAACACACACAAATGGTCAGCCGCAAACAGCTGTGAAGAATGTGGCCCTGCAGTTGGCCCGGAGGACTAGGAAGACTATGGGGTCCATCATGAAGACCGCAGACAATTGCAGCTGTGGCTGCCGCTGGTTTAATTGCAAAGCTTTCGATTTCTGTGGCGCCTCGAACGATACTCGCAATTAATAATTTCCGCACCAATTAAGACGGCCCACCTCCACGAACACAACCACGACCAAGATCAAGAGCAAGACCAAGAGCAGGGGCCTGATGATGGCCAAGGCTCGACCATGGAAGCCATTAACCGTTGGCCACACCCACAAAATGAAGCTGGGAAATTGCTTTAACCCTTGAGGCTCACATGCCCAGCCCTCCGACATGTTTTTATCATCGTTGGCTTATTCAATTTTTATTCTTTTGCTAAATCGCACTGAGCTGCATTTTTATTTATTTATTGTTAACCTTCTAGCAACGCCATGAAAAGTGCTAGAGTTATAATTGTAAAACAAATATTCCAAAAATTATTATTAAAATATTTAGATGATGAATGCTGAAAGCGTTCTGACTGGAAACGAAGGAAAATTTACCCCAAATAAAAATACAGCATAAGATATATAAACAAATTCTAAAAAAGGATAATCCCTAACAAGACAAGGATATGTAAAAAAAAAATCGAACAGGAAACTGCTTAATTTTCAAGGTACTTCCCGCGAAGCATTTACAAATCGAATTCCGTGGTCCCTGGACCGCGAATTACTTTCCTTTGGAGGCATGGAGGCAGAAGTTCACAGTTCCCGACTCCCTCCGGAATCCAGGACTTCCCAATCGAACCTCTGAAGGCCACACGGCAGACGATGATGAAGGATGCTCAATAAAAAATTGGTAATGCGAAAAAATGTGAATTAACTTGCTTGCCATTCAACGAGGCGTTAAATCCATTCAACCAACATGGGAATGGTGCAAGGACGAGGGCCAGGACTCGGAGAAGAGGGAAACGGCAAGAGAGGCCGAGAGAGACAGAGCAGACTGTGCTGACTCGACTCCTTCGTCTAACTTTTTTTCTCTTATTTTCTTGTGGTTATGTTTTTGCGTGGCTTCCTCTAAAAAACTCAGCCCAGGACCAGTGCTCCGCGTCACCTCGTGTCCTGACCGCAAAAAGTATCCGCCACTTACCTACACTGAAGGAAAAAGCAGGGCCAGAAAACAATGCTTAAAAACTCTTTGTTATAAAAGAGCTTTAATTGATAGACTCAAGTTAAATAAAAGCCGTTTTTTGTATTTTTCCCAGTGCTTTCTCTGCAGTTCTCGACTGTTAGGTGCTCCTTTATCTCCTTATGTGTCGCTGCTTTATTGCTCGGCCTGCTTTACATTTGTTTCGCTGTCGAAGTTGCGGCGCAACAAGAAAAGAGATGGAAAAGGCTCTGGGAGCAAGGACCAAGGAGACAGGAGACAAACACACTCGAAATAACGATGCCAGCTCCAAAATATGACCTCATTCCCACACACGCCCATGAGGCTTTCCATGAGTTTTCCTCGTATTACACGCACACAGTGGAAAGTTTGCAAGGGAAACGACAAAAAAAGAACAACAAAAAACTCAACAGAAGAGAAGAGTTTATATACTCTTATTGAGGGTACTTGTAGCTGGCTCGTAAAGCTGCAGATAAACAGCACTAGGATACCAAATGTTTATATCCTTGCAGGATATTATAAATTTAGTCAGAAGTGAACGAGTCATTTGCTATCCTATAAATATTATATATATTCATATTATATATATTCATGATCAGCATCAACAACTAAGTCGATCTGGCCATGTCCGTCTGTCCGTCCGTTCGCTCCATTTCTCTCTCTGCATCTCTAACTATTCCGGTATGGCGATCTCTCTCTGTGGTTCTCTAGAGGTATCTGTTTCCCTCTAACTCTCTCTGTGCTCCTCTAGAGACATCTCTTTCTCAATCGCTCTCAGTTTCTCTGCTCTCATAATTCGGAGACTATAAATATTAGCACTGCCTGCCGCACTGGCCTCATTCTCTTAGCAGCCTCCCAACTGCTTAGATCTGCAGTGGTAGTGAAAGTGGTAGTGATTGTGATAACCCTTCGGTCCACAAATGTCACCTGACTAAGGCAATACATCTAGATAACCAGGAAGAAGCTAATCAAAGTCAACAATAATATAATTGCAATGTAGCAAGGAATTCAGAAATGACGAAGAAGGATAACCACGTCTACTGCGGTAAGTCTTAACCACTATATTATTTTATTATTATATCATATAAACAGATACTTTAGGAGGGATCAGGCCTAGGTCTAAAATAAGCTGTGCTATGTATGCATATCTATGCATTTTTAAGTAATCATAATGAAAGAAATATTTTTCATATTGAGATGAATGCATTTTTGGACGTCAAGAAAAAAATTTACTTTTTAACGCCCAACATATTAATTTAAGTATCAATTAGATCAAAATAGCATATATATAATTTGGATACAAATTAAATTATTTTTTAGCTTTTGGATGGGAAGAAATAATTTATAGGGTATAAATATCTAGAGATCGCTAGCTTTCGTGACAATTCGGATGCTACTTAAATTGTTTAAGAGAGATTTACGGATTCCTTTATAGTGGAAAATGTAGTGTATAAATAAATCGAATACGTGGCGTAGTTCTGCCATGTGCTTTCACATTTTCCTCTTAGTCAGCAATCGCAATGAAATTTCAAGTGGTCAAGGATGGAAAATGGGCGAAAACGCCAATGGGGGCCGTGGGGGGATCCCCGCCAGTTGTGGTCTATTAAAGCGCAGGCTTGGCCAATGCCCATGCTTGGAGTCCGGACTGGCGTCACCCCTTTCTTCACATGCAACTGGCGCCCCACAACTCCCCATGGCGTGATGGCAATCAAATTGAAAAATAAAAACTCTCTTTGCGTGCAGCCACAAAACACATTACAAGCGAAAAAAAAAAACTCAAAAAGCTAAATAACACACCCATGGCATTCTGCAACAACTGCAAATACGATGTATGAAGCGAAAATTGGACCCCGAAATGTCAGTTTTATTGTCCCCCTTAAATTTCATGGCAGCTCTGTGTGCGATTAACCTATTCGAGTGACCTCGAGTGCCTTCGAATGGCCACTGAAAAGTGATTAAAGTTCTTGACAGCAAAAAGAACTATATTTTGAGGGGAAAACTACTTTTTTACAGTTTAATGAAATGCTTGCATCGACATACACCTTTGGGATATTTAATAGTTAGTAATATCTAAGCCAAAATTACAAAACATCACCTCATAACATATATCTTATTTACTGGCTAAGTGAAAGCTAAATTATGTCAAGCAAAATAATATTTTTTAATACTATGGCTTAGCTCAACGATAAATACTCTATACCCCAATGGGGAAATCTTTATTTAAATGCTCTCTCTTTCTCTGAAGTACAGTAAGATGAAATGTATATAAATATATCAAGTTTTTGGATAAATCTAACTAATACCTACTTTTTTCCCCTAATTAGAAAAGGTCACAAAAAAATAGACCAAAAATAGTACAAATAGGTTAATGGGTGGGCCTTTAAAGCGGCGTTAGATGTCATCACTTAATCAAATGCAGGACTCCTGCTCCTGCTCCAACTCGTCCTGGGTTTCGCCACTTCCTCCACTTCGGGGCGACGCCCAACTACGTCTGCCATTTCTTATGCAAGCGGGTCAAAGTCAGGGCACTTGGCCCAGCTGGCGGTCCCGCCCTCCATTCCAGTGCTCTTCAGAGGCACCGGACAAAAAGTCTAGTTCCATTATATAAAACCCAAACATGTCGGTTGGAAATCCCTTTAAAGAATGCTCAAAACAAGTCTACAAAGTGTAACATTGTACATTGTACACTGACTTGGGTCTGGAATTATCTTGGAACCATGGATTTCAACTAAAACAAACTAAGGACAAATATAAGGACTCTGTAGAGGTAGCAAGAGGTGTTAAAAACCAATCAAAAAACACCTCAAATTGTTTTAATAATAAGTTTCTAAATAACCGTTTCTTCCAGTGCTCCTCTCCGCTCGTGCTCCTGTATGTACAATCCATTTGCTGACGTAATAAACCATAATAAAGAGGACGAAGCGCGTAACAGACCCGCATTGTGCCCATTTCAAGGACACCCAGCGACAGAGAGAAGAATATAGGGGAAAAAGGATGGCTTGGAATCGGCCGAGATGTGGCGACAATTTGGCGTCTTCAGTAGGGCGTTTTCCCTGCCAGGAAAAAGGAAACTACAATCGAAATAAGCCGAGTTATGAATGCAGCTCGCGGGTTGCTCTCTCCTGCGATGAGCTTATTGTTTTCGACCTGCACTTAAATTACCAAACGAGGGTCGGTCGTTTACCTTCCCAAATGTAATCCATCTTTAACCTGTAACCTTTTCAAATTGGTTTATTAATTACTTGGCCTGGCGCCTGCCACCCAGATTGGAGGGCGGAGCGCGTTCTTTAATGTTGTTTGCACACTTTTGATGAAATTTTATTACACACAGCTCATTAGGACTAATGATGCTTGTTGGCCGTCAGACTCCAGATACTGGGCACACAGAGAGAAAAATTCATTTCAATAATTCTCTCATCGAAACTTAAACATTGAGCTATGTTTCCTTTCTCTTTACGAGCTTATTTCTCACTTTCCAATGCATTTTTCTCTGTGTGAGCGGGGCAAAGGCTGCCAACTTGAGACGAGACCTGAGCCCGGACCTGAGATTGCGGCGGATGAGGAAGAGTCTGGGGGACGGACAGGAAGGCCAACTGCAGCAGTGACGATAATGAAGGGGCTGTCGGTTGGCCTTGTATAATATATACATGGATATATATACTATATGTAGTATAGGGAGTATCTGTGGACGGCGTCGACTGTCTGCCTCTGCACTTAATTATATTTGCAGGGCCCAGACGATGACGATGTCGAAGCCAAATGGCCAAATTGAACGTGAATTTCACTGATTCAGTGGCAGGGAACTGTCCGTTGAAAGGGGTTGGAAAAAAGAATGTTTTCATTGGGAAATCAAGGGATTTCCACCCCTTGAGAGGGGAGAATGAGTGTTACTCTTTAAAATAAGTCTATCTATCTATCTATATGAAATTCCCTTAAAAAGACTGCATTAACAGGTTATTATAATTCTGTTGATACGTTTTGACTATTTCTGTATTTAATAAGCTCTTGTTATAAGGATACTGTAAATTCGAACAGGTTTTTCGTTTAATTCTGGATAGGTATTAAAGGTTGAAATTAAAGCTAACCAATGAAATGAAATCCTCGTGTAATGCCAAAGTCCTTATATCGCTGGCTAGAAGAAATGTTGCCTACTTATCTGCGCTGCTCAATTAGTTGTCTTATTTGCAATGAATGAGAGTTGCCTGGATTTTCCTTGTTCTTTTGCTACAAGGATGCATACAGCAGTGGTTGAATTAATAAAAGTGTGGGAAATTATATATCTTCGTTGGTTTAATTTGTTACAGTCTATTCGGGTACAGCTTAATTATTTATTTAATAGATTCTTTTAAGAGCAGTGTAATTTAATCAATAAATAATCTCTTTGTAAGGATATCTAAGAAATCACAAGAAGAATGAGGCATATTATATTGATCTGTTAGGTGCCAAATAAAGGATTTAAGTCTTTTATATAATTCTTTGGGCTAAAATCGCACTTCAGATTTATTAATTTGTTAAAATATTGGAATAATTCACCTTTTTTTTATAAATAAAATAGATATTAGATGTTAACTTTGTTAACATAAGAAAATAATATTTTCCTAATTGAAATATATAATATATATATATATATATTTTGTGAAAATATTAATGCGGCACTGACAAAGGCTCTAATAAGGGCTGAAAACTTGCCTTCTGTGACATTGACACTACCTTTGTGACCACAGGTGTCGCTAACACAGAGATATACTCCCAAAACAAAGCACACTCTGGCCACTCTCTCCTCTCCCGAATACACTGGCAGAGTGGAGGAGCGGACAAACAAGCCAAATGACACGTAGCCATAAATCCCCCAACATTTTATTGCCGAAGCGCTAAGCTTTAGGGCCACGTCTCCAGGTGTGTGTGTGCTTGCGTGCTGGTGCGTAGGTGTGCGTGTGTGATTTGTTTTGGCGAGACAAACACAACACACATGACATGCACACACACACTCACGTCAAACAGGAAACATAAAATGCCAACAACAATTTACTTTGTTAATTTACGTGCAAGTATTTGCATAAATAATAAAAGCAACAACGCCGCCAAAGACTAAATAAAAACAATAAAGGGGGAAAGCCCAATAAGAAATTTCAATACTTTCGAGTGATTTTATTTCCTTCGAACGAGTATTTGTATTCCCCTTCCCTTCCCTTCGATTATCGATAAATGAGTGTGGGTCTGGAGGATTTCCTTGGAATTTTCTGTTGTTCCAATAAAAAACAATAAGCAATCGGCTTATATGGGAGGCAGCCCTAGGGATAATACTGATTTAAAAGCATCTCAATCGTGACAACGTGTTTATATTATAGAATTAATAATAATAATAAGAGAATATATATATACATAATATTTATAATTACATTTATTACTAAATGTATCATAAGCTTTACGATGCTTTCAAAACTAACCCTAACTTTGACTTTATTACCACGTTATTATTATTTTATAAATTATATATATTCCTGAACAGCATCAACAACTAAGTCGATCTGGCCATGTCCGTCTGTCTGTCTGTCTGTCCGTTCGCTCCATTTCTCTCTCTGCATCTCTATGTATTTCGGTATGCCGATCTCTCTGTGTTTCTCTCTAACTCTCTAACTCTCCAACTCTCTCTGTGTGTTCCTCTAGAGAAACCTCTTTCTCAATCGCTCTCACTTTCTCTGTTCTCATAACTCGGAGACTATAAATAGACGCACTCCCTGCCGCACTGACCTCATTCTCTTAGCAGCCTCTCAACTGCTTACATCTACAGTGCACTATGGGCCAGGAAGTTCATTTTTTGGCCAAAATTCTGTAACTTCTAAAATAAATTTTTTAGAGACATGAAATTTGGCATGCACATTCTCAATACATTGAATTTTATGTGTTCAAAAATTAGTAGAAGAAAATATTTTTTTAAAATTAAGATATTCCCTACCAAAGTTGAAAAATATTTCCTGTTTTTTGATTTTCATTAACCAAAAAAAAACTAACAATTCGATTTGAGTCTTACTTTATGGAAATGATTATTTAGATTAGATCTACTAGAAAAAAATATATTTGTTGCATTAAATGAAGTAATTTTTTAGTTTTAAGCACTTAAAGTTTAGATTTCTAGACTCAACTACATGAACGGCTTTGAAGCAATCTACCTAATTTTTTGATTTTTACGTCTAATATAGTCTCTATTACAACAAAAATAAAGGAAAATAGTTTTTAAACAAATAATTTTTTTAAGTTTTTAGCAAAAAATTAATTGTTAAGGCTGCTTTTATGACGTGCCCCTTACAGTATGCCACAAAAGTTTTAAATTGCACATTTGCTTGCCAATGCTTGTAATATATTATTTCTTGCCTGCCTTTGGGCAGTATTATAAAGACTTTATTTAATTAGCCCTGCTAATTAAATTTTTGGGATTAATATTTAATTTATTAATATAAGAAATAAAGTTTAATAGGCATAATACTTATTAGGTTTAAGCGGAGACAGAGGTTATTCCTCAACTTCCGATAACTCTAAGTCATATTCAGCCTCGGAATCTATTAAAAACTCATCCTTTGCATTTATGTTATTATTTAAGGAATCTAAATTAAACAATTCTAATGTTTCACTTGCAAATAAAATATTTTTATGGGTTTTATATATTAAATTAAAATAATGCAGGAATATAAAATATTTTTTAAACTTTTAATTCTTTTTAATTTATTTTTATTTCATGATTTAATTTTATATTAAATATCAAATATTTCATACTAAACAAAAGAAATATTAATAAATATGCTACAAATTAATTCTATTCAGTTTTCTATACAAAACTCTCCTAACAACTGCAAATGTTTAAAAAAGTGGCATACTTTTAGGCGGAACAAAGAAGTCATTGTCATATTTGTAAATTTAAGCTGGAGATAAGTTTTAAAATTTAATTTTGGTATAAAAAACCTCAGAGTGCGCATTTCGGACAACTTACACGTAAAAGCAAAATATTCAAAGTTAATTTTAAACATTTTTTTAATTTGATCGGAGATGGTACGTCGAGGTACCCTAAGTTTGAAATCACAATTTGTAAAAAATGGGGAAAAAACTGTATTGTTTTTAATTTTTTTTTTTAAGTAACATGTGTAATATATAAAAAACATTTTTTTTTTTAATTATGGGTTCTACTAGTTACATTAAAAGTATTTCGATGTGACTATAGATGCCCGCATGGCGGCAGGAATTTTTTGTTTTTGCCTACAAACTGCAAAAAATTCATCACAAATTTCAACTTTGATTAGCTGCCATTTCGTAACTATTGGATAGAAAGTATTAAAAATTTGGGGAAAGATAGCTTAATCTATCCTTTTTATTATGCCATTGTTGTTTTTTCAATTTTCTTAAAAACATTTTTGACCATTTTGGCCAAAATCCGGGTCGCCTGGCCCATAGTGCAGTGGTAGTGGAAGTGATAGTGATTGTGATTACCCTTCGGTCCAGAAATGTCACCTGACCAAGGCAATACATCTGGACAACCAGGAAGAAGCTAATCAAAGTCACCAAGAATATAACTCTACACTGCAAGGAATTCAGCAATCACGATGAAGGATAACCACGTCTACTGCGGTATGTCTTAACCATGACAATTATATCATATATATATGTAGATGCTTTAGGAGGGATAGGTCTAAAATCAGCTATGAACACCATTACTTTTAATTATAAATTATTCATGAGTATTGATTTCTTACTTTTACGATAGTTTCAAAACTAACCCTGCAGCGTATTATAATTTCAGTCATAGTCTTGCAACATAGTGAAGGAGTCATTTGCGACCCTATAAATGAGTCGTGATATCGAATGGGAAATCGATCATAACTAAGCCAAAAATGCAGTAATTTTAGTTCGGAAAGCAATTCTGTGTTTAAATATTTGTTTACTTTTAAAACATTTAGTTTAACTCACCTCTACTCTAATGAATCAGTATATAAGTTTTTTCTAGATATCATTTTATCCTTTCCAAAGCCTCAAATCGAACCGCTCATGGTTCACTTACAGAAACCACCAAATTGCGCATACGCAGCGTGGGCCACTAGGAAGGTGTAGGGACTTGGCCATAATGACCGCAACAAGGAGAAGCAAATTCAGCAAATGAAGCCACTGTGGGTCCGATGAAATTGTCAACACGTTCGAGCCACCCGCTGGCCGTTCTCGGGCTGGTAAATATTTAAAATGCCAATGAAAGCGGGTCAGAAGCAACGGCAGTGACGATGATGGCCCAACCCCGACTGTAGTTTTCCCACTTTTCCCACCTGGGAACGATGGCCAATGATAGTTTTATGGGTCTCTGTTTTGTAGTTGGTTCTCTGGCGTTTTTATTTCACTTTTCTGTCTCGGCTCTTTTAGCGTTTCAACATTTTCTGTTTTTTGTTTCGTTTTGTTTTTCCAAGAGCCATTTACAATTCACTTAGGTTCTAAGGGGCGGCGGCGTACACAAAATATTAGCAAAAATACCAAACGGAAATAGAAATAAGTTTATTATTTCTGGCTGGGATTAAACCATTTTGTAGTTTCTGGATTGTATTATTATTAATATCATACAAAGCATTGCCCAGAAATCCTCTAGTTCAACTTTTGTTAACCATAAATGTTTCAACTCGTTTCTATAGCATACTTATTTGCGTTCGATACATAGTTCTTGTTTTCCTCCGTAAATATTTATCTCTTTGCTTTCCATTTCGTTTTTCAATGGACTGTCTTAACGGCTTAACGGCATATTCTATCAAAATATATATAGGTATGTATATATATTTGCTTTATAATCTGTGCACAACTATTATAATTATTATTATCTCTCTGGCTTTCAAATTCAATCTTTTACATTATTTCCCTTTCAACTTCCGCCGGTTCCAGTCTCATACGCATTATTTGTTTTACATTATTTTCACTGTTAATTTCTTGTCAGCTTAAGCTACAGGAGGGACTATGGTCTACATTCATATATGTGTTGGGGGAAAGTCATTAACTAAATTGAAAAGCATATTAAAATAGGGCCGAGCAGGAGGCACCTCCTCCGTGTGTGTGTGTGTCTGAATATTCCGCCTCGGTGAAAATCCGACAAAGGACAGCCAGAGGAGGAGTTCGTTGAACCAAGGAAAAGGAAAAGGAAAAGCAGAGCCAGGCAACTGAAAATGTCATTGCTGGGTTGGAAAACAAAGGCGTGGAGCCAGGGGATGACAGGTGGAGTCAACCTAACTACCATTGCTAATAACAACAGCCCGGTGCTGGAGTGGAGAACGAGGAGGAGCAGCCGCAGGAACAGGTGGAGCAGTCCAAGGCGTAGGCCTGCTGATGAGATATCGCACCCAATTCCTGGCCCAATCAATCATAATTCGTTTGCTTGGCATGGGATAGTTCTCCTGCTATGCAGATCTGAGAAATTAGCCGAAAAATGCTGTGAAGAGGGGCGTGGTCTTACACTTGAAATGTTTCTAACGAAATTAGTTAATCAATCTATGATTTCATGTTAAATACGATAATTTTTAAAGTTAGAAATTTGTATATTTCAAATTTATCTTAGAAACCTCTTTCGTTGTTGCTTTTTTTGGATCTCTGCTTGTACATTGCAGGCGGCAGAAGTGAAGCAAACATTTTTAATAGGTCTACAAATGTATAAACCAAAGCTCCCCCAGATTTATTCCCAGTGTGTTCATCAAACAAAATGAAAAAAAAAATAGTGCTTGCATGTCAAAGATATATATCAATATACATAGATATATAATAATCCAGAGGCAACAAGCAAATGTTTTATAATTGATGCAAGGCAATAACCAGGACAATAACAACAAGTGGTCATGACAACAACAGAAACTTAAAAATAAAATGCAGAGAAAGGAATAAAAAACAAGAATGTTGCATGTGTTGCCATAGAGAAAGTCAGTCAAGTGGGCGAAGCCCAGTCCCCTCCTCGATTCTGATTCAGATCGGAATATTTCTGCTTGTGTCCCGTAAACAAACTCCACACACCGGTTCGTCCTGGAATCAAACTGAAAAGTCGCTGAGGGCGTTGCCTGGCAGTGTCTCCCTACGCCTCCATTTTCCCGGGAAGCACACAGAGATAGTCAGGCGGATACATGACACGAACATGCAATTAAAGTCGAATATATGTATATACAGAACTTATAGAACTTTTTATATCCATTCAGATGTCTCTGCAGAAAATCCCACAGAAACGCAGAAAGGATTCGACCTCTTGCCAGGTGTTTACAGGTGCACTCGCACGGACAGACGCCTCTGAAGAGTGAGACTGTCTGACCAGGACACACATTCGGATGGCTACATGGCTGGCAACGGCTTCAAAGACCCGAGATGAATGCAAAAATAACTATATTGCGTGAGGAAATAAGGCGAACAAGAATTAAATAAAGTTTTTCCTAGTTTTTATAGCTCACAACTTTAGAAAAATTTCAAAAATACTTTATATAAAGAGGTCTTCCTATTTAAATATATTGTTTTGTGGCACACATGTCGACAACGCAATGAAGCTCGTGGCAAGGCGAAGGGTGTTCGTGTGTCTCCTACTGACAGCAGGTGCAGCTCCAAATGTTAACGCCAAGTGCCATCAAATTAAACATTTTCCCTCAGAAATATCCAGAGGAAGTGAAGGAAAAAGCAAGCAGAATTGTTGTTCTGCACAGTCTGCATTGAAAATCCATTTATAGTTTGTGGCATTATGTTATTTCTGTAGCCTGTCTCCTGTCTGCTGTCACTGCAAAACGAACTCGAACTCGCAGCAAAGGCACTGCAAGTGCACCGCATGCCACTCTGCCTGAAGTCGGGGCGCAATGACACCGTCTCCGATTCCGTTTCTCTATATAATCCATATTTCCTGCATATATTATATGGCCTGGAAGGGTAGCAGCATATTTGAGGTCTCACCGACTTGATTTGCCGCCTCAAAGAATGGGGGCTTTGGCTCTATAATTAACTTGCCATTTGTTGTGGCCTCAATACGAAGACTGACCGAATTGCTTGGAAATTCAGCTAACTAAATCGTAAGTTGGCCAAATGGGATTGGGGACCTTAATAACATTTAAAGTTTTGTAACGAATTAAAACTTTTAAGATCTTCTTTAGGATAATTTCACTATAAACTAAAGCTGCGACACAAAGGCTGAACTATAGTTCAATTACATATTTCAGTAGACAGGAGAGGCTATTTCTCATGGTTTTAGCCTAATGGAGACAACCTTTTTGCCTTGACATAACTTTTAGGGAATTTATTTTTGTAAACACAGTACTAGATGCATTTTCTAGATATATATTTAACCCCTACTCTCGGGAAACAACAAAGAAGTGTCTGGCTATTGCTTCAGTGATTGCAACTAACCAAAACACACAGCGATCCACTAAAAGAAAAACTAATCACACTCGTCGTCGTTGTCGACTCGATTCTCCATCCATCTAACTGACACCACTTCCATCTCCTGTGAGTGCTCCTCCTCTCTCGGTTAAAAAAGGACCCTCCCCCGCTGTCAGTTTCAATAACATGCCTCCGCTGGAGGCAGGAGGAGAATGATAAAAAGACAGCAGTGGAGTGTCATGTGCGTAGTCGTTATGGCTGGGCTGTCGTGTCTGCCAAGAGATACTCGGTACCTACAACCGTGCACTCTTTAGCCGGCCAATCCTCGATAGCTGTCCGAGTGACAGCTGAGCAGGATGAGCCCTGAGAGGGCCAGGACGCGACGGGGACTGGGACCGGGACCGGGACCGAACTCTACTCAATTCCGCAGTTGACGCATTTCCATTTACGGGTCTTGTTTTCCCCCGACTTGTGCCGCTGCATTAATTATTCAGTTTCGGCATATTTAATGGGGGAGAGGCAGAGCCGGTTGTCGAAATCAAGTTTAAAACAAAGCCATGACGACTGCCATCGGGGGCTATGCATTTGAATTTTAATCGAATGAAAACATTTGCGTAACAATTTGGCAACATGCAGCCATTGTGTGTCCTTCTGCCTGCTGCCAGAGATACAAGGATACACGGATACACGGATTCCCCGAGCAGCTGCAGATACAATACGTAATCATTCCACGACGCCTCCGCTTACACACATTTTCCAAAATGAAAATCAATACCAGCGGCGGCGAGGAGAAAGGGGTGAGCTTTCTGTCTCTCCTTCCCCCTGTGGGGAATTTTCCCGTAGCCCGGCTCCAAACTTCTGCACATGCTGTTGCATATTTTATCAATTCAACTGCAAAGTCATTCAAATGGATAGCAAAGACATGTTTAGTGGGGGCGAAAAAGTCGGGGGATCCGATGCAGTTAAGGTCTAACGACTAACGACGTCAACAAAGGAGCCCCGCACGAGGAAGGAAAAACACTGAAAATCCCAAGGAACGATTCTTTCGATTATGGGGTTATGACACTGCAGTGTCGTTTACGTTAATTGGAATCGTATATTCCGAATTTTCAGTTTTAAGCAAGTATGGTTGAGCAAGTCGAAGCAAACAATGTGCAGTGTTTGTCACACCTACAGTAACAGAAGATAATATTACAACACTCTAGTTAAAGTACACTTAAACAAGCTGACATGGGATCATAAGGATTAAATTTCAAGTATATGGGATAGAAGGACTCACACACTTAGTTTTACCTAAGTGTAAAGGTTAAGTCAAAATATAATGAAACTTGAAACCCATTTAATAATGTAGTTAATACAAAAAGAATATTTGTTACAGTTGGTAATATATTAATTATTAGTAAACAATGAACCTTTGTCAAGGACTTTGAAATTTCATTTTGCTTGAAATTTAATTTAATATTTTGAATAACTTGAATCCCTGGCAAAGAGATGTAACAAAGCAGGATTGAGAGTCTACTAACAAAATAATTTATCATTTCAACTAACAAGTTATATTAAGAATAACTCATTAAGTTCGATGAAATATTCCATCAATTTTGAGTGTTTCCTTGGTGTATCCAGGGGCTATTACCTCTCCACCGCAGACTCTTAATAAATCAAATATGCAGTTCACAAAATTCAAACAAAGAAGCCCTCGGACCACCGACCGACCGGTCGGCCGAAAGCGGTAATTAAGTTTGGCCATGAAACCGCATCGCATCAAAGGCAATTTCCTCTCCTGGCCCTGACAGCTCGCCCACGCTCAACAGACCTCCCTGTGCTCGTGCTCCACCCACTTTTCCTCCTCCTGCTCGTGCTCCTAGCTCCTGGCTTAATTGATTTCAGTTATGACTTTCGATACTTATTTGCGGATTAATTGATTTCCGCAACTCCAAACACAATCGAGTACGGGACGGGGCAGCTACGTACATACTAAGACTAGCCTACGGACTAAACAGAAACCTCTTCCTTTCTACTAGGTGCTGCTCGAATTGGAGCTGATGCTCTGCAGGGAGCTGTTGGAGGCGGTCTTTCTCAGGGTGTCACCCGCCAAACTGCACAGATTCTGGACGAGAAGGGCCGAGGGGGCCGCGTTGCCGGATCCCAATGTGCTGCGATTAAGCAGCGTTGGCGAGGACGTGGCTTTGGCCGGATTGGAGTTGGTTGCATTGGCATGATGATGATGCCTCAGTGGCTGCGGCGAGGTTGGATTCGAGAGGCCGGATTCGTGGATGGGCGACAGAGTGGGGGACCGGGTCCTTAAGAAGTGCTTTCTCCTCTGTCTCCGGTAGACGTTGCCCAAGCTGGGCAGGGTCCGGCTGTTTGTCTGACACGATTGCTGCTGC
This sequence comes from Drosophila bunnanda, assembly GCA_035046265.1. Lineage (NCBI taxonomy): Eukaryota > Metazoa > Arthropoda > Insecta > Diptera > Drosophilidae > Drosophila > Drosophila bunnanda. The sequence continues at coordinate 5,535,396 of JAWNOB010000076.1, read as the reverse complement.
AGATTGCTGGCGAATCCCAAGGTCTCGGCCAGTTCCGCCAGCTCCTGAGTGGTCTGGTTCATTTTCCTCCTCGTCGGCGGCGGTAGGGCGGGCGGCAAGGTCAGCGTGTAGGTGGTCACACTGTCGTCCCTTATCACGGATGTGGGCAGCAGCATCATCTCCTTCTGCCCGCCGCTCGATGGACTGGTGCTCACCTCGCTGCTCTCCAGGGAACTCCGGCTCGGCGAGCTGGCCGGAGGTGTGGGCGTCGTTGTCGATGTGGCATAGCCACGCCCCGCCGCCTGCAGTTGCAGCGGACGTATTTGGTTTTGCTTGATACCGGAGCCACCATGATTCTGATGATGCTCCTTACCCGCCGCAATGCCGTGGTGTCCGCCATGACGACAGCGCGGTCTCCGATAGCGACCTAGCAGCCGCAACATGTGCCGCAGCCTGGAGCTTCTAGGCGGCGTCGAAGGGATGGTTGCAGGCTTCAGCGGCAGTTCCTGATCCACACCGCCGTTCAGGGTGCGTATGAACTGAATGGGGGGCAGCTCCTGGGCATTCAGCTTGGCCGCAGCGGCCGCTTCTTCTCGCTCCCGGAACGTCAAAGCGGCAAGGAGATCATTGGGCACATCTGGACTGTCGGGCACTGAGGCGCAGCAGTTCCATTTCCTCCGCCAGCGCTGGTGCTTTGAGATATTCCCAGCCGCTGTCGCTGATGACGAGGATCCCCCCGTCTGGCTGGTCAGAGTGCGGGTGCTACTACTTCCGCCGGCACTGCTCACCGCCCCGGAGGATCCGGATGCCGTGCCCCTTCTCAGACGGAAGGTGCACAGAGTGCACTGCTCCGTGTACTGAAGATATGTCGCCGGTCGCTGGGGACGCGGCTCCGCAGAGAGCAGTGAGCCCTTGGCCAAGCTGACGCGACGCTGCAGAGAGCTGGCAGCGAAGCTGGAGCAGCAGTGGAAGCTGCTCAGGGTATCCTGTTCCAACTGGATCTGCTGGGGAACCTGCCGCTCCTCGAGCACCGAGCACACGTAGATGGCCTGCCGGCTCTGGTGGAACTCCCTGGAGCCGGCACAGCAATGCAACCTCATGGATTGCTCTGTCGTTTGACCCACCGCCGCCGCCTCATGGTTCTGCTGCTGGCTGGGATGCGGAGCACTGGAGCAGCAGTAGAGCTGCTGGCCCCCCGGCATCGACTTGGACGGAATGTGTGGCTCAGGCAGGGAGGCCGAGAAGTGAACGTTGCCATTCTTGGCCACTGCCGTAGGCGGAGCTGCCTCCTGGAGCTGTTTGGCCTTGGCCTCCTGCGCCTGACGGTGGTTCCTGATATACTCGTAGGTGGTCAGTCCCAAGAACGAGATGTAGATGTGAAAGAAGCACAAGTGGAGCAGCAGGCCAGCACTGACAGCGGCAAGCAGACCCAGGACACCCAGTAGAAGCAGGAAGATGGTCTCGTTGACTCCGATTCCTCCGACTACAGGAGTCACCGTGTGATTGGTGAGCGAAATCCCCGGGTGCGTTGTACTAGCTTCAATCAACGCCGTAAAGTTCTCCAGGAGCGTGGGCAGCGTGGAGGAGATCGTCGTGTTCGCCTGCAGCAGCAGCAGCTGCTCATCGTCATCATCCATTGCCCGTCGTCGCTGCTCCTCCTCTTCCGTGATCGGCTGTTGCTCCATGCCCAGGCTCAGTGTGAGGTTTATATAGTCGCCGCCATCCAAGGAAATAGGCTGCTGGCTCGTGTCCACCTCGGAGCCCAGGCGGCACCAGTAGAAGCTCAGCCACTCCGGCTGGATGTAGTAGAAGACAATCTGCGCCACCACGGCGGCCACGATGACGAGAGTGGCCACCACCGCACTGACCACGCACATTAGGAAGGCCACATAGTTCCGCGAGCCGATGCAGTGGTTCAGCCACTTGCAGTGGTGATCGAACTTGCCCACGCACTTGTTGCACACCGAACAGTGCTTCGTGCGGCTCGACGAGGTCCGGATGTTGCACAAGTGGCACCGCCCGTTCTCGATCACGTGACCGTGCTTCGTCCGATCGAACTCGGGCACGATTCGATCGTTGCGATGCACCCGCCGCAGCTCCTTGTCCGCCGGATCCGTCAGCAGGGCTGTGAGATGGGAGGCGATGTGGACCAGGTAAAGGCCGGTAATCAGACCGTAAAGGGGTCCCTGCAGGGGCGTGTGAAAGGCCGGTATGAGCACCCAGTAGCTGGCAACGCCAAACAGGAGGAGCACCAGCCAGCCGAACAGCTGGAGGGGATGCAGGGGCAGCTGCAGTCCGTGAAGGCGTCTTCCCCGCCGGTGCTGCACATCGGCGATGTTATTCTGATAGCTAACCAGCTGCGATAGCCTGCACAGACCGAGGGCTTTGCTCTGCTTCTGCTCGCTGGACGACGTCGGTGGCGCTGGGGGAAATCCGCTTGCCAGGGGTTTGGTGACGGGAGAGGAAGGCACTGCTCCCTTCACTGGCTCCTCGGTACCCGATTCGGTGAGGCTGGCAGTGCTGATGGTTATGATGTGATCCGTCGCCTCCGTGGGCCTGACTCCGTTGGCTCCTTTGGGTCCGGGTCCTAGTCCAGCTTGTGTTGTGTACATCTTGTTGATGCGTCTGAGGGAGATGCCTCGTTCGATGATAATGGCGATGATGATGATGATGCTGACGTAGATGCAGATGATGGGGATGAAGTGTGATGTTTGATGAAAGGTCCTGTTTGATGGCTGTACATTACATCTGATGCTAGGCCACGCCCTCAATGGATGATGATGCAATCCAGCGGTGGATAGATCTCATATAATTCCCAAGCGATTTTTTAGCATGTTTCCATCTCAAGTCTTTGCTTTTATCTTGAAATCTTAATTTAATGGTTTATTACTTTGCGTTCAGTATCTCTTTGTTTTTAAGAAGTTTACGAGTTGTTTCTAGCATTCCGATAAGACAATTCTTTTCCAAGGACTTTTCTTTTGTTTAGTGCTGTGGATTTATAATAATTGTTTTATATTTGTTTGTATTTTGGTTTGCTTTGCAGAATTTTGCCTTTAAAGGGTTTTCTTCACTTTAATTTTGTTGTTTATTATTGAAATTGCGATAAAAAATATAATTTTTATTTGGTTTAGAGCGTTCTGTGTCTTTTATAGTCCAATAATTCCTTATTTTTCACTTCTTGCTTATTTATTTATGTCAAAATCTCCGTGTCGGGATTTACTTGGAGTAAACTTTCGTGTTGCCTATTTTCTGGCGTTTCTCCCGCTTCACTGGCTTCGCCGGGGCACTTATTGTTACTGTTTTTCATTGGTTTTCTCTTTTACGCTATTTATTTTTATATTTTTATTAAAATCTCCTTCGCTGTTTTTCCTTTTGCTTCTTTGGCTTTGCTATTTTGTTTTTCTGAATGGCGCAGCAGTTAACGGTTCATACGTAAACGAATTTTGTTGTTTTCGCTCTTGCCCAGAGTGTTCTTGCTGTTATTGTTGTTGCTTTTGTCGCTGTGGGGGGTGGTAACACTAAAAAGCGGGCGCAGAGAACCAGGATTGCCGCCACCCCCGTCGGCTTCACCGTTTTCCTTTTTGCGAGATTCCTGCTCTATGATTCCCCTTCAGCGCGGCGGCCCTTTTGCTTTTTCGCTCTGCGTTTTGCTATTTGTTTTCGACTTCGCACGCACACACTCACAGGCACGCAGGGCGTCGCGAGTGAAGATAACGTTCGCGTTTACCGTTACTTCAGCATCTGAACAATCCGACTCCTTCAACCGACGCGAGCAAACTAACAAAGTCTAGCTCTCGGCACCCCCGCCGACCAGGCCCATTGCGTTCAATTTTAAGTTAACAGTCAAGAGGAAAGTTGGATTCAACTCCAGCGAACCAACTTAACGGAGAGAGTAATGTAAGCTCGGCCTGTGTGCTTGCAGCATGTTCGACAACAGCTGTTAACTTTCACTGTTACGTTACACTAGCTTACACAAAGGTTCAACTTCTTAAGGTTTCAGATCAAACTCACCCCTCTTTGCTAGGGTATAGAAAGGGTTAATTGTAGAATAAATAATGGTATGGTTGATCTTGGCAATGTAATTAATAAAATATAATTAATATATTACCAATATTCGATTCTGATAATAACTAACAAATTTTGATATTTGTAAGCCAGTGTAAAATGGAAAGCCATTACGCTCTCTTTCTCCCCTGGCTTGAAGGCACTCTCAGAGAGAGCTGAGCGCTGAAAACGATTGAATGTCTCGCTCAAGCTGATTGAAAGCTACCGAGCTTTCCCCGTTGAAAGCCGCCGCCAGTCAATTTTGGGTGGTTACAACCACCCAAGCGCTCGTAAAAGAGAGAGTGAAGGGACATCACAGGACAGCTGTGTGCGGTTTTGCCGGTAGCCGTTAGTTCGATGTGGGGTTTTTTTTGAGCTTTTTTGGAAATGCTTTCCTTTCATTAGAGAGATATCTGCGTGATCCTTGAAATATTATCAAGAAATAGAGCAAAACTCCCATAATTACTAACACAAAACTATTAGAACCCCTAAAAATGCAATCATATTTTTAAAATAGAGAACATTTCAATGGTAAAAATAATACAATAAATTTTGTAATCACAAAGATATGATTCTCATATTTTAAAAAGTTGTTCAATAAGCATATATCCAAATTTAAAATGCTAACTAAACTTGAATTATTTACAATTAATTGCTTAAACAATTCAGTCTAATTTTATTTTGCAATATAATTAAGTTTTTCGATTTTCAGCTACATTTGGAATAGCAATCCTGTTTTCTTGCTTCCCAGTGGATTATTAGCTTGTTAGCCTTATGGCTCACGCTACCATCCCTGGGGACTCATATCGCAACAGGAAGGAACTATTATATAACGCCAAATGGGCCAGGAGGGGACACAGCAGGACGTCGGAGATGGGCACGCACCTTTCGCTTTTCCCGAACAGTTTCCCTCAACCTTTTTTTCGGCCTGCCAGCATCATTTTTTATTTATTTATGCCATCGACAGGACTCACGTAAGAGGTGGCGGCGGCAGGTGTTAGATGAAATGGAAAGTACACTCGAGAGAATATTTGGAGCACGTGCTTGCTGGGCTCTGGCAGCAAGTATACTTCAGCACTTGGTGTGATTTTGTTTACATCGAAAGATGCACGATATCGGGGTGGCTTTTCCAAGGAAAAGCCAAAGGAGACAGCCCGACGCCTGAATGGCCGACCGACCGAACGATTGGCAAATATTTATGCTCGCAATCTCTAGACTTTTCGCAGAAAAAGGAGGTCACCGCCGGGGCAGGGGCAGGCGGAGCAAGACGAGCCATTAGATGGAGACGGATAGTGAGCCGGAGATTTATGTAAGCCGCAGCCCTGCTGAGACTGTGGGAATATCTTCCACTGGAGCTCAGCTAATGGCCATCAAACAGGAAGCGAGCTCCGAATCTTTAGCCTCGTAAAGTCGAAACGCAAATTGCCTAAACATTAATATGTTGGGTAATCCCAAATTATGCGTGTGGATACATGTATACGATGTATAGCATCAACGACAAGGCCAGAAGTTTGTTTATTTTGCATACGTTATGTAGGCAAAATTTTTAAAGATGAAAAACAAAACAGTGGTGTTGACACTCTATCAAATATTTAAAGACAGTTATTGATACATTTACTGGATATAACTCTTAGAAGTTTTTAATAATTTCCCTCCGTAATCCCTCCGTAAAAGTTTTATCTTAATTCTTGACTTTTTATCCTATGCAGGGTATTTTTATTTTAGTCAGAAGCTTGAAACTGCGTGAAGCAGTCATTTCCGACCCCATAAACCATATATATTCTTGATCAGCATCAACAGGGGAATCATTCTAGACACATAGAAAAGAAAACAAATTTTCAAAATTTTTTTCAATATTTTATAGTGCTAAAATTAGCATTGTTACATTTTCAAAAATGGTCAAAAATTTTTAATTTTAAAAATGTCCATTTGAGAATGCAAATTTATAAAACTATTAAAAACTAGAACAGAACTGACTTCCGTGTCAAAATTAATGCATTTTTGGCTTAGTTATGACTTTTTTAAGATTTGACTAAAGGAATACGAATATCTATACCCTGCAGGGTATTATAATTTCAGTCTGAAGCTTCCTACGCAGTGAAGCAGTCATTTCCGACCCCATTAACCATATATATTCTTGATCAGCATCAACAGGGGAATCATTCTAGACATATAGAAAAGAAAAAAAATTTTCAAAATTTTTTTCCATATTTTATAGTGCTAAAATTAGCATTGTTACATTTTCAAAAATGGTCAAAAATTTTAAATTAAAAAAATGTCCATTTGAGAATGCAAATTTATAAAACTATTAAAAACTAGAACAGAACTGACTTCCGTGTCAAAATTAATGCATTTTTGGCTTAGTTATGACTTTTTTAAGATTTGACTAAAGGAATACAAATATCTATACCCTGCAGGGTATTATAATTTCAGTCTGAAGCTTCCTACGCAGTGAAGCAGTCATTTCCGACCCCATAAACCATATATATTCTTGATCAGCATCAACAGGGGAATCATTCTAGACATATAGAAAAGAAAAAAAATTTTCAAAATTTTTTTCCATATTTTATAGTGCTAAAATTAGCATTGTTACATTTTCAAAAATGGTCAAAAATTTTAAATTAAAAAAATGTCCATTTGAGAATGCAAATTTATAAAACTATTAAAAACTAGAACAGAACTGACTTCAGTGTCAAAATTAATGCATTTTTGGCTTAGTTATGACTTTTTTAAGATTTGACTAAAGGAATACGAATATCTATACCCTGCAGGGTATTAATTTCAGTCTGAAGCTTCCTACGCAGTGAAGCAGTCATTTCCGACCCTATAAACCATATATATTCTTGATCAGCATCAACAGGGAAATCATTCTAGACACATAGAAAAGAAAAAAAATTTTCAAAATTTTTTTCAATATTTTATAGTGCTAAAATTAGCATTGTTACATTTTCAAAAATGGTCAAAAAATTTTAATTTTAAAAATGTCCTTTTGAGTATGCAGATTTATAAAACTTTTAAAAACTAGAACAAAACTGACTTCCGTGTCGAAATTAATGAATTTTTGACTTAGTTATGACTTTTTTAAGATTTTATTAAAAGAATACGAATATCTATACCCTGCAGGGTATTATAATTTCAGTCTGAAGCTTCCTGAAGCAGTCATTTCCGAACCTATAAACCATATATATAACCAGCATCAACAGGCGAATCTTTCTAGGCATGTAGGAAAGAATAACATTTTTTGTCAATTTTTCAACACTTTATAGTGTCAAAATTTTCAAAAATTGGCAAAAATTTGTAGATCTTAAAAATTTCAATTTGAGTATGCAGATTTATTAACCTATTAAAAACTTGCTCAGGATCGACTTTCGTATCTAAATTAACGCATTTTTGTAAGCTGCAAGGGTATACAAACTTCGGCTTCCCGAAGATAGCTTTTTTTCTTGTGTTTACTGAATTTAAGGAAGGTTATTTTGTATTATATTTAATCAAAATACCATTAAATTCGCTCATACTAAATGCTTAAAACCTGTAACAAAATTTGATTCAATTTTGTTGGGAAAATAAAATGAATTTTCTATAGTTTCCGCCTCAGTGTCATTGCCTCCTGGCAACGATAACAACAAGGGACGATGCCTATTCAAGGATACCGGCAACAAGAAAAGCTTTGATAAGCAGAGCTAAGCACTCCCACTGAACCGTCAAAATAACTGGCAAAACAAACTCGTCAAGTGGCAGCAAAATCGAGATGGTTACCAATTTTACGAGCTTTTCCAGACATACCAACGAACAACGGAGAGAGAAGTAAAGCTTTAAAAGATTAAGTAGGCAGTTTATTTACAGTAAAGAAATTCGGGTAGGCGGTTTCGAATCAGTTCTCACTCGAAACGCTCAGAGAATCAAAACGTAATATAGACTACATATCGCTAGGGTGTTACACGATTTAAGGCCGGCAAGATGATAGACATCCTGTCGCTGCCGCGCAGGAACAAGGTGTCCGGTAATCCGGCACTCTTAAAGACGCTCTCCTCGTACAAGACCGGACTGCCCATCAACAGTCTGCCCGGCTGGGAGCTGATACCCCTTAACTGCAAGCTGCCCATGCTCAAGTGTCCCGGGAATCAAGTTATATTCTCAAAGAATAAGATCGGACAGTCGGTAAGTGAAGTACATAAAGTAGGGATCTGACTTAAGGTTTATGCAAAGCGAAAGATCTTTGCGAGGACCCTTTCCTTTTTAACATACACATTTTCTGTATGCAAGGAATAATTAAAATAAAATCCTAATTGAATTAAAAATGTTGTTAAATCCCAATCCAGTTCAAGAGCGGCATGCAAGAGTTCGTATCCTCGGTTACGGAGCACATTCCCGAATACAATCCGCTGCACGACTCCAACCTAAAGACCTTCTACTCCAACGAGCGCAACCTGAAGCGCCTGCGCGAGAACGGCGAGATCACGCAGGACAACGATGTGATCTGCAATCTGAAGGACTTCAATCAGCACCGCCAGGAGCTGCACAAGTCGCAGCTCTACTACATCCTGCAGGCGTACAAGAGGCGCGAGCAGGAGCAATATGATCGAATGTTGATTGCCAATGCCGAGGCGATAACGAAGAGGGATCATCAGAATTTGGCGGCTCGGCACCAGTGCACCGACCAGGTGCTGACCCGGAAGCAGCAGCTGGAGGCCGAGCGTCATGAGCGGAAGGTGCATCTCCTAAACATCACCTACGAGAAGTTCAAGCGGCTCGAGAACCTGGCTACCATGCAGAACCTGCTGCTGGAGCACCGCAAGATGCTGACAAACATGAGAGTGGCCGCGCATATCAGCATGTGCGAGGATCTACAGCGGAAGCAACTGATCAAGCAGAAGAAGCTTTTTCAGTTTAAGAAGGACCGGTTCAACAAGAACATGCGGCTGCTGAGGAAACAGCGGCTGAACAAGAGCACCGAACACCAGATGCAGTCCTGGCAAAAGCGTCTGGACGAGCGCATTGCCCACCAGGGGCGGATCAACTACCTGCTGCAGGATGTGGAGAAGGAGCGGGCGAAGTTCATCGAGAGACACAAGGCCCTGTACAGGGACAAGTGGCAGAAGATTCAGGACGAGATCAAGGAGCGATCCCGCCAATCTGTCGCCGCTCGCAGACCCAAGACTAGAAAGCGCCGCAAGCCAAAGCGGCCACCTCCGTCGCAGGTATCGAAGCACACCTTCTGTGAGGAGTACGAGGCCACCTTCGAGGGTCTACTGGACAACGATCTGTGCTATGCTTTGAATGCCGCCATTGCCATGGAGGGCCAGACACCGCTGACCTTTGCTCCCGATGATCCCATCTACAAGGCGGCCCGCTACATACTCGATCACATAATCACCGGCTTCCACGAGGATCTCAGCGAAGATGAGTGCGCCCTACTGGTCCTCAGCTCACGCATTCAGGAGTTTATCTGCGATGCGAAGAAATATGTACATTCTGTGAGTATATCAGGGACAGAGAAGACATTTAATTGAGAGTAAGCTTGAACTCTTTATCTTTTTACAGAAAGCTGCCCAGATTATTGGCTTTGCAAGGGACCACTGCGCCATTGAGGTGCCAACATCGTTGTCCAGACCAGCGGCACCGCAAAGGAATCATTCGCGGGCCTCGCACGTCTCCTTTAGCGGCGTGGCCAGCACCATTGGCGTGGGCAGCTACGAGATCCATCCGTTTGTGGATGTTCGTTCCTGTTCGGAGCGCAGGCCCACGCCGGCGGGTTCGTTGGCCTCGCTGGCGGTCAGCCAGATTGGCGAGCGGGTGATACAGGATAGATCGCGAATGCCTCACCTCAAGCGCCACCAGATCGTGTACATCGAGCACTATCTGGTAAAGTTCAAGCGGGACTTGCTGGTGGGCTTGGACAAGCTGGTCTTTGCAGCCATTCAGTGTCATTTTGATAACCAAATGATGGAAGTACGCGAGGAGCTGCTAGCCCTGGACAGGAATTATCTTTTCGATCAGATCGCCCGGGGCATACTCAGCTATGCGGTGAATGCGCTCAACTACCAGTCAGTGCTCAAGCTGAGCGTGAGCGTGCTGTCGTGCGAGGTCATATGGGAGCTGCAGCAGACAATGCTCAAGCCGGGCATTGATCCGCGTGGCATGAACCATCCCATGTCCTGTGGCACCGAAAGGGAGCGCGAGAATCTCGCCCTCTGCATTCCATAGAAGGAGCAGGAGCAAATTTCAAGTAAAAACTGATCAAAGCCAACTAAATCTTCTGTGAATTCTTTGTTTTCAATTTCTTGTTAAATAAATAATTCATTTTGTTGCAATCATGAATATGGAACACTTTGTAAAAACAGGTCTAGGTTAAGTGTAAATCACGCCTGATTGGCATGTTTTAATTTACTCTCGCGTATATATTTCATGTCATAGTACAAAGATTCACTCACCAATGCAGCTTTTGGCCAATAATTAATGGGATCCGCCGGTTTTTTTGCAGAATCCAAGTGTAAACACAAACAAAACAAAACTTTAACACAATTTTAGAGCATGGTGCAACAGCTGGTTGCTGCCAGGGATGGAAAGCGGTTCCGAACAGTACAGTCGATTACAAGTATGCCATGCTATCGATAGGTGACGATAGGCGGAGTTTGCATTTCGAACTTCGAATTTGAAAATTATTAATTGTTTATCCAAACTTGCAATTTTTAAATAATAAAAATAAAAGACTGTTAAATGCATTATTTTTAAATAAACACGTAAGTAAAAATTTTCCCCAATAATTTTGCCAATGTTAACATTTTCACGACTTCATAATAAAATATTATCTCTATTAAATGTTTTAAATTATCCAGATTGTTTCATATAAATGCACTTATATTGATAGTATCTATGGCAGCTATATCATATAGTAGTCCGATCGTTCCTATGGCTGCTTTACGATATAGTCGTCCGATCCGACATATATATGTATATGCGTCCGGTCACACATTTAAATATAATTTATACAGTCGGACCTTTAGTTACACGTTAGTTAATAAAATGGTGATGAATGCACCATTTATTTGACCATTAATTAGAATTTAAAAATACGCGCTTGGGCTTGTTATCCGAATAATCTATTTAAAGTAAAGCCTTTATTTTCTTTAAAATAGTACCAACAAGGCGGCGAACGCGACAGGCGGTCGAGCGCTGGATACAAAACTTATTTTAACCATAACCATAACAGAAGGAAACGACATGACACCCAATCCCAAGGACTCCGCTCATTATGACGAGGTGGGGGATTGGACGAAGCCGTCGGGTGTGCTCTTCGAGAGTGATGTGGGAACGGACGACGGTGCTCTGTCCACTTATACCGGCGAATTCAAGCAGGCCCAGTCCTGGAAGCAATCTCTGGTGTGGCGCAATATAGTGATTTTTTCAGTCGCACACCTGGCTTCGCTATATGGCATATACCTGATGATCACAGATACCAAGCCTGCCACCATACTCTTCGGTTAGAAATGCCTCGGTTTTTTTTTGTCCTGCCAGTTAATGGTCTTTTTCTCCGTCCCGCTGTATCATATAGCAATCGTGATCTACGTTCTCAGCATGCTGGGAGTTACTGCTGGCGCCCACCGACTCTGGTCCCACCGATCCTATAAGGCTAAGTGGCCGGCTCGTCTCTTGATGGTCATTTTCAATTGTATGACCTTCCAGGACTCCATCTTTATTTGGGTACGCGACCACAGGATGCACCACAAATACTCTGAAACGGATGCCGATCCGCACAATACGTCCAGGGGTTTCTTCTACTCGCACATTGGTTGGCTGCTGGTGAGGAAGCATCCGGATGTAACGATAAAAGGCAAGGGACTGGATCTCTCCGACATCCGAGCCGATCCGATTGTTATGTTTCAACACAAGTATGTATAGAAAATTTGAATTCCACGTGTATTTCAGGACCGAAAGCTTCACTTCTGTGGGGAAACCGTTATTTAATTAATTAATTTATTGCTATTACTTTAGGTACTACTATTACCTCATGCCGCTAGGCTGCTTCATCCTGCCCACTTTAATTCCCTGGCTGTGCTGGAATGAGACGCTGTCCAGCTCGTACTTCGTGGCAGCCGTGCTCCGTTGGTGCTTCCAGCTAAACGTGACCTGGATGATTAACAGCTCGGCCCATGCCTGGGGCAGCAAACCCTATGACAAGTAAGAACAGATAATGGAGAGTCGAAGAAGCACATCATATGATTTGTTTTTTACTTTTCCCACACAGAGGGATGAATCCCTCGCAGAACTCCTTTGTTTCACTTATGACCTTTGGAGAGGGCTGGCACAACTTTCATCACGTGTTCCCGTGGGACTATAGGACGGCCGAATGGGGCGGTTATACCCTCAGTCACGCTACCCTCCTAATCGATCTGTTTGCCAAGATCGGCTGGGCCTACGACCTTAAAACGGTTACTCCAGAGGTAATCAAAAGGCGGACTCGGCGGACAGGTGATGGTACTCATAAATTGTATGGCGAGAATGTTGATCCTGACGAAGCTAAAGAGATAATGTGATCTTTCCTAAGGGAGGTTTACCGCTTATGCGGAAGGATTTTGTTTGGATTCATTTCTATATTATTTATCAACATACATATATAATGTAACCTGACCACTTATTTATATTAAGTTTAAATCACTGATATTAAGGATATATTGTTGGGTCCTTCTCCAACCATTTCTTAAATTCGCTCCCTAAATCAGCTCCCTGATCCTTTTCGGGAAATTATATTAACTGGACGATTAATTTTGATAGTCGATTTTAAAATAGACACATTGAAAGTAAGTTCTTTAATGCGCAAACAACAATTTACGAATTCAATTAGTACATCCAATTCACAATTCTGCATTATAATTCTATGGCCCTTACATGCTTTTTAATATATGGCATTCATTAGTTCACATTTAAGCGAAAAGGGCGATTAAAGAGTGCGAATAATTACCCGGCCGTATCCCACTCGCAAGCCAACTAAAAAAGTTTAATCAAAGCAATTAATTACTTCTGCATAAATAATTTGAAGCCCGCTCACGGCTGCTAGCCGTCCAAAGATAGGTAACTACTTTAAATATTTTAAACTTACATAGAGAAGAATAAGTCATTGCGAGAATCCGGGATTTTAAAATTGTAAATGCATTTTATGTGTGGTCTATATTATTTAGGAAAACTGAACGGCGCCCCATAGGGATACATCATAGAGTTGTAGGGAGCACCTGGAGCGCCGAGTAGGGGAAACGGAAACACTTGCGGTGGTAGACTGGCAGCAGCTATTGTGCTTTTTGATACACGTTTTCGCTTCTGAGGTGCTGCTGGTTGTTCGTCGCTGGATTCCGACTCCTCTTCGCTTTCGCTGCTAGCCTCCGTTGCCTCATCTTCGTCATCATCATCATCATTGTTCTCGTCTTCATCCTTTGGTTCCACCTTCATGCGCTTTTGCGAAGTCTTTTTGGCAGCCATCTTCTTGGTGCTTGCCACCTTTTTCTCCTTTTTGGCCATGACTGGAGTAACTGGAACAGGAGATGCAGCTGCAGATGCTGAAACAGCAGCGGGAAAGGCGAATCGCTGCGGATCACCGGGAAAAGCGGACATCTGCTGCATGATAAACTCCATAAAGGCTTGCATGGCAATGTTCAGGTTGGGCGGACTGGGACAGCTTTTGAGGCTGTGAAATCGGCCAGAGCAATTCCGGCAGATCATTTGGCAATTGAAGGAGGTGTGCCCCTGAAAAGATAATGTTTTTAGTCAAGTTAAGTAAATAATTATTGCTAGGTAACCCACCTTCTTATCGCAGAGGCCGCACACATCAGGTACTTTGTTTTTGCTTCTGCTCTTCCCGGCCTTCCTATCCTTTTTGTCTTCAGCATCGCTGGTCTCCTCCTCCTCCTCTTCGTCCGTGATTGTGAACTGGCGTTCTTGAGAACCCATGCATACCACATCCTCCTCAGAGGGTGCTTTCTTTAGTTTTCTGGAGGTAGACTTGCTACTACTACTAGCTGCCTGCACCTTCTCCTTGGCTGCTTGCACCTTCTCCTTGGCTGCCTGCTTGCTCTTAGCTGGTGGCGGACTCTCGTCGTCGTCGTCATCGGAATCTGAAGATGAAGAATCGGAGGATGAGTCCGATGGTGGCTTTACAGCTGCCACAGTTGGTTTGCTGGCCTTCGTTTTGGATGAGATAACGGCTTCGCCAGGCTCCGGTTCGGATTCCTCTTCCTCCGAGGAGGACGAACCCGAAGAGCTTTCGGCTCTTTTCGCTAACTTTTGTTCCGGCTTGACAACCGGTTTGGGTTCTAGCTTCGGCTTCATCAGCAGATCCGCCTCTTTTTTGATATTGATCAGCGGCAGCTGGGGTGACGTATCTTCCACAAGAGGAGTTGCCTCTGGGGTCGGCGCTATGGAGTTGTTGAAGGCAATGTTGGCAGGAGGAAGGCTCTCCTGTCTGTGTGAGGGTGGAGCAGGTGATGTAGCAACCGAAGGGGAAGCAGCACCAGCTTGAGGATCCTCAGTGAAGTCACCGACGTTGTCGTAGTACAACATGTTACTGCGTGTGGGACTCTTGGTTTGGTCGTTGGCGTGCCAGGATTTGTTGCGTCCACGGCCGCGGTGGTGTCTACCTCGTCCACCACCACCACCACCTCCGCCGCTGCGACCCCTTCCTCTGCCGCCTCCCTTATTCCGTCGCTGCTGCTGTTGATTCTCTGGCTGCTGCTGATGATCCCGGAATTTGTTGAAGGACTCCTCTCTGCCCCGTCCGCCGCCGACGCCACTCGGCACGTTGCCATTGCTGTTATTGTGATTTCTTTGCACCTGACCGCCACTGGCGTTTCCTCGATCGGTCCAATTGCCATTAGATTGATGGTTGGGCGTCTGTGGACCGCCTCTGGCGTCGCCGCCGCTGCGCCTCTGCTGGCCATTTCCGTAGAAGTGAGGCCGCGATTGGTTCCAGCCGCCGGATTGTCCTCCCCCGTTGTTCATCTTTAAAATTTTTAATTATTACGAACCGCCTCAGCGCACGTGTTGATTCGATTGCCTTTATCGATAAACAATTATCGGAACTAGCGATGGTAACTTGGTTACTCTAGCGGCAAATCTGGCTATTATTCAAAGTCAAATCTGTGTAATGGTTTATTAAATTGGATGAATAGAAAGGATTATAAAGCCTGTTTCATTTGTGCTGTGACCAACATTGTTTCTAACTTGATCAAGTGCACATTGGTTGATAAAATATATAGCCTTTCCATTCAGTCATTCTCGATAGCTGCAGTGTTTTCGGTAATCGACGTCAGGCGCACCACTAACAACAATTCTCGGGAGAAACAAATTTGGAAAATGGACTTTAATGAAAGGACATACAAGAAGCCTAAACTAGACAAATACACCAAAAAGCTGGACAATCGCACAAAAAACTGGGGCAAGGTCAAGTTCAAGCCGCAGGTGTCCAGGTCCAATAAAACCGCCTTCACACCGCCCGACCCGCAGGCCACAGCGAAACCATGGCAGCATGTGAAAAACGATATAATCGACGATTCGGAGGAGTTGAGCCATGCCAGCCGCCTGGATGTGGACAGCGAGGGCGCCAAGCAGTTTATGCAGCAGCGGGAGCAGAACCATCGGCGGAACATCATAGAGACCAATCGATCGGTGCCCACAAAGTGGGAAAGCTTCGACGATGAGCAGCAGAAGCCATCTACCTCTGCCAAGGGAAACAAGAAGGAGAAGTCCAGACTTTGGCAGTGCGACAAGTCCAAGGGAGAGTTTCCCACGGACGTTAAGAACTTTTCATTCAGAGAACGTGACTTTTTCCGCCGAAAGATCACGTTGGGTCTGAAGTCGGGTGCAGCAAACCTGGTATCGGCCATCAATGATTTAAAAAGGAACAATGGCCAGCTGCAGCCAACAGTCAAGAATAGTTTCAAGGCAAAAAACTCTAATCCGGCTCAGAAGCGCGGAGGGAATCCTTTTAATAAAAGCCAAAGACCCTTACAAAAAAAGGGTAAAGGAAAAAAGTCGGGAGAGGAATAATAGCAAACAATAAATCAATGCCTTTGAATAAAGATAATAAAATTACATCTCTTAACTGACTTTTATAGGTAGAAAAGTAAAATAAATAGGCAAAATGAACCATGTCAATTTAAAAACCTTTGAAGGGTGTTATAATTTTGAACAGAGATTTCGGACCTTATAAATCATATATATTCTTGATCAGTATTAATAGTTGAGTCGATCTAGCCATATCCGGTAGAATTAAAAATTTGGACATTGATTTAAATTCCCTATCATGCAGGTAGTTGGAATCTTGGTTGTGTATACAATCCAAAAAGGAAATTATTGCCAGTCATATAAGTATTTCGGCACGCCATCAATTCTTAATCAATAAAAGACAAAACATTGGACAATAATAAAAAGAATCTCCGCTAAAATAAATTTGTCCCAACTCTATTAAGCGATTAAAACCAAGAAACCTCCGTTTTCCGAATAAACCAAAAACCATCGGTTAATCGGGTGACAAATCAGAAATGTATACACAACATTACTACACACTTTATGTAAATCTTAGAAGTAGAGTGGTACAAATACATGTGGAATAGGTCGGCGAAAATAAATAAACTAAACAGAACGCAAGGAGGGGAGGTGGGGGAGATTGAAGCGGCGCCGGCGGCGAAATGGATACCAGATCCAGTATGGATCCTCATCGGCCTTCAGCCATTGGCATTGGCCACCTTGGCGATGAGCTGATTGAACCTGCCGTTGCTGGTGAGCGGCTTCTTGGCCATGCGCACTTGATCCGCCGAATGCTGCAGAAAGTAAACGACGATAAATTCGAGTGTTTGGTTGGCTTCCTTGGGGTACATCATGTTGAAGGTATAGTAGTAGCAGATCAGCTGGGCCAATATATCCGGCAGGTCATTGTCCTTTGCGCCGAACGTGGCCATTATCTGGCCCTCGATATAAACCATAGCCTCCAGCTGCGATTGCATGTTGCCACCGACGCCGCCGCCATCATCCGTGGTTATGGGCGTATCTGCAGGTAAATTTTATATTAATATATGTTCAATACTGATATTTACGTTTCAATATATTTTTGATTGATATAGCGGAATGTTCGAAAAAAAGCCTTCGCTTAAGGATATAAGAAAAATATATGTTTTTAATTTTCATTTACTAAAGTACTCACTGACTAGAGCCACCCAGGGGGCGTTTGTGGGATTCACGTTCTGCAGCGCTTCCTTGGACAAGGGACCGTTCTCCAGATGCTTGAAGATGTAGTCGGGATCTTCATTAAAATGGTATGCAATGCCACGCACTAAATTGGCATTCGACTCCTCCTCCAGGGAATTAATCTTCTTATTCTTCGATCCCTTGAAAAACTTAAAGAACCGCTCCTTCTCGCCGGCCAGACGCTTCTCCAACACACGCGGATCGATGGACATGAGCAGCTCAAAGTGTTGGTACAACACCGCCTTGTCAAATATATACGGCCAGTTTTCCTTTATGGCCGTAATGTCAGGGATCTTTTCGCTGTTATTGAAGAATGCGCGCTGCAGCGGAAAACACTCTTTCATGTATTCGATAATTGTCGATGGTTCTAAGGGTGTGCTACCCCGGTAGCTAGAGATTAGCAGTTCTTTTTTCTGCTCCAGATCTCGGTTGAGGGCCAACGCTTTGGCATCGCCATTGGAGGCGGCGGAGGCGCCTCCGTATTTACGTTTTTTGCCGGAAGAGATGTGTATTTCAAACGTGCCGGAACTGGAACGCTTTTGTGGCTTGTTGAGCGCATTGTTCCGGTTGATCATTTTTGAGATGAGCGACTGCGGTGTGGTGGCTATGAACTGGCCCTCGCGATCCTTTTCGAGCAACGAGTCGGGATACTTTTCGGCTGCCTGCTGTGCCACCTGGCGGAAAACCCTAATGGGTATATGGACCGATCTCTCACGTAGCGCCTCTACCAACACATTACCCAACGTATTCAGGCGCTTGCCGAGACTTCCCTTGCTCCGGAGCAGCTTCATAATATCCCCAGGTACCTTGCCCCACGGTATCGAGAAGTCCTTGAACAGCGCCGAGCTTTTGGCACTCGACGGTGTGACGCTGGATAGCGACAAGGTCTCATCGTTTGACACCGTCGAGTCGTTGGGATTTGAGACAATACTGTTGTTGGCATAGAAGCTGGGATCTACCGAGCTGCTGGCGCGTTCCGAGCGGTTCAGAGGCGATGGTGGCGGCAGCACAATATATTCCTCTGATTCGGCGAGGAGCATGAGCAGTATCTTCTCCTTAGCGGCGAACAAGAGTACGTCGTCCTCGCAGATCTCGCAGCCGTTGCTTTCCAGGACAATTGTACTGCCAGCAAGTCCGTATTTGTGGGCTAGTAAAAATAGAGTTAATCGTTTTAATTATATATGAAAAGTAGGGAAAGCCATCAGTTTTATTTAAAAAAAAAGAATATCTTGATAAAGATATTCACTGGGTTGACAACTTTACTAAATTAAAATTATTTAATTTTTTAATTTTAAAATATGATGGTAGACATTCCAAAAAATCGAAGATTATTTCCATGAAAAATAACTTTTTTAACTTTAAAATAGAACCTAGAGTTGTCTTTCTTACCCTTCTCAATCACATCCTTTCGCGTCGGCAAGGACATAAAGGTTTTTTTGTTCTTCCGATCGGCACTGCATATGGTAATCAATACTTTTTCAGCCAGCTCGGTCCTGGGCTTGCCTGGCTCGTCCTTCCTCTGCTCATCCTCCCTCTTTTGACCCAGCAGTGGCCCAGTGGAATGTGTAGACGTTGATTCTGTCAACGCACAAGAATAATCAAATATCGAATCTGGCAGTATGTGTATATTTTCTCACCGCAGCAGCTCTCTGGCTTTTTTGCTCCTCCTGTTTGTACACCATTTTCGATTGTTGTTGCCTTCGCCGGCGCTTGGCTTGCGTTTTGATTCGGATTTGGGTGGTGGCTCGGCGGCGTCTGTTGCTGTTGCTGCTGCTGTGGTTTCACCTTTATCTCGCCGGCGGTGTGGGCGGACGCGAGCGCTGCGGTGGCGACGTCCATTATTTATTTTGTATTTTTATTCGTCCAACCAAGCCTCCAAGCCTTTTTTCTCATTTAACAGGGCTGCACAAATATTGGTATTACTATCGCCAACATCGATATCATTTGCCCTCAACGGCAGCTGGTCTCACTTAAGTCGCGGAATCAAGCGCTCATGCCAATGGCGCTGCCTGACTGTCAAACTTCTGCACCCCTGGCCAGTATGCGATGTATCAGGTATTGATAGCTCTATCGATAATTAGAAGTGTAGTCAAACATCGATCAAATTTAACGATCGTAGCACGGTCACCAGTGCTGCCAACTTTTGACCAACAAAAAAAAGCAGTTTTTCACCGAAAGTATAGAGAAAAATGATTAAAAATCCAATTAAAAGTTAAAAACAAATGTAAAAAATAAGCACTAAAGAAATGAAAACAAAAATAACAATTTATTAAGTTAATTTTTGTTATTATTTTTATTGATTTAGTTTTGAAAAAAATATATAAATATTCATAGAAGTTGACCTTTGAAAAGAACCAAATTAACCATTAATATATTATTATTAGTTTTCAAATATTAGTCGTAAAAGAATACGAGGGTTTCTTAATAATTTATACTAAATAAGTAATCCAAACACGGGCAATGTGAATTCAAACCATATCTATTATCTTTAATAGAAAGTCAAAGTCAAATCATACATCCAAAACAAATGAATAGATAAAGAAACATAAATTGGAAGATTCATCATCTGTATTTTGGGAAACCTCGTCGCAAGTGGTTTAATGGGAAATCGTAGATCCTGCTGATTATATGTATTATTCCCTGGGATCCTCGCAAGAAGCAGCTCGCCCTGTTTACATTTTACTGTTACGCTTTTACAGATTGCAGTTTGCATTTGACACAGCTACAGAACGGTTCTACACGTTTACAGATGTTTGGGGTCGAATTCTCATGTAGAAATTAACAGATCAGAGAGAGAGAGAGAGCGTAACTTAAGACGTGGTGAGCGTAACCTAACAGAATCCTCTCCGTGGGAAAGTATATAGCTATCGATAAAAACCAGAATTCCCGCTTTTCACAATTCCCGCTGTTAGCCTTCAAAAAAAGCCAGTTTTGACGGGAAAAAATCCAAATTGGCAGCATTTGACGGTCGCTTAGCACGATCGCATTTATTATTGTTTTCCTTGGTTTCCGTGGTTTTTCTTTACTTAAACTTAGTGCAAATCGAAACGCAAGGGCCTCAAAGCTCAGAAAATATCAGCAACGAATCGTCTACGATGGTTTGATCAGTTCAACGGTCGGATCCTCCAAACAAGGAGTGGCAATTGCGCGAAGCTCCCATTAAAATTCGGCAAAAGCAACTGCTTAATGTTTTCATAAGCTGATAATTACATTTTTGCTTTCCACGCACCCCCCGCGCACAATGCAAATGTGAGTAATTATGACAAAAACATATATATATATATAATAATAACACAATATTAACACCCACCTCAGGAAGCACCTGAAACCCGCGATCTTCTGCCTATGGGTGGTCCTGCATCTTCTTTTTATGAGTGAATCAGCCGCCAGTGTGACGAAGCTGGATGTGGAACTGGAAGCCATTAATGGCACGCTCAACTACCGGCTGTACGCCAAGAAGGGAAAGGACGACAAGCCCTGGTTCGACGGCCTGGATAGCTCCCACATTCAGTGCGTGCGACGAGCGCCCTGCTATAGCACTTCCAATGCCACAAATACCTGCTTTGGCTCCAAGTTGCCCTACGATCAGAGCAGTCTCTACTTAACAGATTTCCACACCGAGAAGGAGCTGAACGAGAAGCTCAACGATTACTATGCCCTCAGACATGTGCCCAAGTGCTGGGCGGCCATACAGGTGAGAGCGTTGATGGAGCAATTTAACTTGTCTCTAGGTCTATGGAGCCCACAATTACCTCCCGATTCCCGTTTTACAGCCCTTTTTGTGCGCCGTTTTCAAGCCAAAATGCGAAACAATCAACGGTCAGGAAATGGTCTACCTGCCTTCGTACGAAATGTGCCGGATTACCTTGGAACCGTGTCGCATACTGTACAACACAACGTTTTTCCCGAAATTCTTGCGTTGTAACGAGACGCTCTTTCCGACGAAATGCACGAACGGAGCGCGAGGCATGAAATTTAATGTTACGGGTCAGTGTCTGAGTCCATTGGTACCTGCTGACACCGCGGCCAGCTATTATCCCGGTATCGAGGGCTGCGGCGTTAGGTGCAAGGATCCTCTATACACGGACGACGAGCATCGGCAGATCCACAAGCTGATTGGTTGGGCGGGGAGCCTATGCCTGCTCTCAAATCTTTTTGTGGTGGCCACGTTCTTCATTGACTGGCAAAACGCCAACAAGTATCCAGCTGTGATTGTTTTCTACATAAATCTGTGCTTCCTTATCGCGTGCATTGGGTGAGTGTTTTGATTAAAGCTACAAATTGCAACCAACTTTTCGCTACTCGCTATAGGTAGAAATAAATATTAATTGAATTAATATCTACCTTAGATGGCTGCTGCAATTCACATCGGGCTCGCGAGAGGATATAGTTTGTCGCAAGGATGGCACACTGCGTCACTCAGAGCCCACGGCCGGGGAGAATCTCTCGTGCATTGTGATCTTTGTGCTGGTGTACTACTTTCTCACAGCCGGCATGGTTTGGTTCGTCTTCCTCACCTACGCTTGGCACTGGCGGGCCATGGGTCATGTGCAGGATCGTATCGATAAGAAGGGCTCGTACTTCCATCTAGTGGCCTGGTCTCTACCCCTGGTGCTCACCATAACCACGATGGCGTTCAGTGAGGTGGATGGCAATAGCATCGTGGGAATCTGCTTCGTGGGCTACATTAATCACCCAATGCGGGCGGGCTTGCTTCTCGGTCCGCTCTGCGGAGTGATCCTCATCGGCGGCTACTTCATTACGCGCGGCATGGTGATGCTCTTCGGATTGAAGCACTTTGCGAACGACATAAAATCGACGTCAGCCAGCAACAAAATCCACCTGATCATTATGCGAATGGGTATATGTGCGTTGCTCACCTTGGTCTTTATCCTGGTTGCCATTGCCTGCCATGTAACTGAGTTTCGGCATGCCGAGGCATGGGCCCTGAGCTTCAGGCAGTTTATAATGTGAGTTTATTGGCATTTGATGATCCTTGTTCCTTGACTTAAACCGATCAAACTACCGTTGCAGTTGCCAAATCTCTTCGGTGTTTGAGGAGAAAAGCTCGTGTCGCATTGAGAATCGGCCCAGTGTCGGCGTTCTTCAGTTGCATCTACTGTGCCTCTTTAGCTCTGGCATTGTCATGTCCACTTGGTGCTGGACACCATCCTCCATTGAGACCTGGAAGCGGTATATCAGGAAGTACGTACGAAAATGGTTTATATTTTGATTTATTTCTCATTATTTTACTCTGCAGAAAATGCGGCAAGGAGGTCATCGAAGAGGTGAAAATGCCCAAGCACAAGGTCATTGCCCAGACATGGGCCAAACGCAAGGACTTTGAGGACAAGGGACGACTCTCCATAACGCTGTACAACACCCACACGGACCCCGTGGGCCTCAACTTTGATGTGAACGATCTGAACTCCTCGGAGACAAACGACATTTCCTCCACATGGGCCGCTTACTTGCCGCAGTGCGTGAAACGACGCATGGCCCTAACGGGAGCAGCCGCAGCTGGTGGAGGAGGAACAGGTAATTCCTCAAGTCATGGACCGCGTAAGAATTCCCTTGATTCAGAGATCAGTGTGAGTGTCCGTCATGTCTCTGTGGAGTCGCGTCGCAATTCGGTGGACTCTCAGGTCTCGGTAAAAATCGCTGAAATGAAAACCAAAGTGGCATCCAGATCGAGAGGAAAGCATGGAGGCGGCGGCGCCAACAAGAGAAGCCACCGAAGGCGGGACTACATAGCAGCGGCCACAGGTCGAAGCAGTCGTCGGAGGGAGAGTAGTACCTCGGTGGAGTCGCAAGTCATTGCACTGAAGAAGACCACCTACCCAAATGCTAGTCACAAAGTGGGCCTCTTCGCCCATCACAGTTCCAAGAAGCAGCAGCACGGCAGCTCCATGAAGCGGCGGTCAGGGAATGCGGGCCTAGATCCCTCTATTCTAAACGAGTTTCTGCAAAAGAACGGCGAGTTCATCCTGCCATTCCTCCAGAATCAAGACATGAGCTCCAGTTCCGAGGAAGAGAACTCGCGAGCGTCGCTCAGGATACAGGATCTCAATGTGGTTGTGAAGCAGCAGGAAGAGGAAGATGAAGAGGAGGAGCGGCTCAGCGAGGATGGTGGCATCCAAATTGAAGAGCTACCAAATAGCAAGCAGGCTGTCTTTGAGAATTTTCTCAAAAATATGAAGAAATCAAACGAATCGAATGGTCATTCGCGGCACTCCGCTAGGAGTCGTCAGTCCAGGAAATCCATACGTAAGAGCCAGCCCAAGACCACCGGTCTGGAGCTTGATTTCAAACGGGATTGTGTAAGGAATCGCATGAATGACGACTCCCTCAGCTGCTCCTCCTTGGAACTGGACGTGGCCCTGGATGTGGGCAGTCTCCTGAACAGCTCCTATTCGGGCATGTCCCTAGGGAAGCCACAGAGCAGAAACAGCAAAACCAGCTGCGATGTGGGCATCCAAGCGAATCCGTTCGAGCTAGTGCCAGCCTACGGCGACGAGGAACTGCAGCAGGCTATGCGACTTCTGAATGCGGCCAGTCGGCAAAGAAATGAAGCAGCCAATGATGATGGCGTCGGCACGGAGCTGCAGTCATTGTTGGGTCTTTCCCAGCGGCATCACAGGGGGGAGCCGACGTTTATGAGCGAGTCTGACAAGCTAAAAATGCTTCTGCTGCCCTCGAAATAACAAGACTTTGAAAAATGCATTTACTTAAATTTGATGAAAGTCGATTGAAAAAAGTCCTGTTTCGGCTTTGTCAGTGTTAACGAGGATTAAGGATTTTTAGGATTAAATAGTGTATAGCCTTTTAAGAATTATATGTATCAGACTATAGAAATGTGTGTAGCAATGCGATCCTTAAATATTTCATAACATTACTTAAAATTCATTTCGGTTGTGGCATTCCTGATAAATTTTTTAAAATAATAGATGCCACAAATTGTAAAAATTTCACTTTAATCTAGTTGAGAAAGGTAATTTTTACCTTTGCCTAGTTATTAGTCAATCTGACTTCACTTGGCTTAATTTTAGTCCTAATCTCATATCCTTTACAAAAGAAACAGGACAGTTTTATTCTAATTTGATATTTTTGTTTAATCATATACAAAAAAGTGATATTTCATCAATAACTCCAAGAATGCACTGGAAGCCGTTGCTAAACAAAAAAACCTATACGGGCTTCCCAGCATGTTTTTTCATGCAACCGTACACCTAAGCCCCATGAAAGTTGCTTCTTAATTGTTTTATTGAACAAATTAAGCCTGACTACTACGAATTAAGAATACTCATACATACTAAGAACAACGAATGTTATTTTACAAAACCGTTCTTCCTTTAAATAAGCACTTAAGGAGTTCTCTGACTTATACCAAAGAACATGCTAAAGGAAATGGACAAAATAGGACGAATCCTGCCTATATTATTTGTTTAATTTAGCATTTTCTTTGGCGTGGAGTTTAAACTAGACTAGATTTAATATATATAAACATGATGTAAAATACGTACATGGATCGAACCTCTCAAAGTGCCTTTATAAAATTTACCGATAAAACCGATTTTAAATCTTCAAAATAAGCATTTAGCAATAAATCAGTATTCTGTTTGATATACATATCAATATAATAAAAAAACAAGAGCGGAAGAACTTCAGGAAGCCGAATTATTTATAGACTTGAAGTTGGCTCAAGAGTCCAACTTGAATCGAACATAACATTTCTAAAATTAATTTTTTTCATATTTTTATGATCCACACCCTTATAAAATCTTGAAAAAATTACAAAATTTAATTTTCTTTGGGTCAGTTTTACATAGATTCGTCTATTGATGCTGAACAAGAATATATATGATTTATAGGGTCGGAAATGACTCCTTCACAGTTTTACAAGCTTCTGACTAAAATGATAATAGCTAGATCGATTCGGCTGTTGATGCTGATCAAGAATATATATAATTTATAGGGTCGAAAATGACTCCTTCCTTACGTTGCAAGCTTTTGACTAAAATTATAATGCCCTGAAAGGGTATAAAAACAACTTTTTCGGTTATTTATCGATAACTTCCATATTTTAATGCCATAAATCCTACGCGTAAAATCTCTGTAGTCAAAGTTTGAAACATTGACTGCCTTGTTTCTATTCTATACACTTCTCCTAACCCTGTTTGTCTTTTTGCTGCTTAAGCAGTTTAAACTCTGGGCCCCAGATCACCGTGTTGGCATACTCCCCAAGCAGATAACACGCCAGATTGAAGCCCACTAGCAGCGCAAGGAATAGGTACCGCAGCGGCTGGGGCAACACCTCCAGAATCGGGTAGACCCACTCGCCACTGAAATAACGCACAATGTGCAGCCAGATAATGTAGAGCAGGATGAAGGAGACATTGCCCGCGAGGCCGGCCAGGCGGCTCGGGTAGCGGCGGAAGCAGGTAAACAGGTCCATAATGGCCATTAGGGCCACATTGGTGTGCACCACGTGATTCAGCCAGCTGCAAATAAATAAGAAAAAAGTTTAATTAGAGAGGTCTAACTGTGGAAACCTATGCACTTGCCTGGGGAAAATCGCATCCAGCGCCGAGGGAAAGATGAGCTCACGGTCCCACATGTAGACGACCCAGAACGACAGGCAAACATTGTGGGCCACTGGAAAGGCAAAGGCCGAGAAGATGTAGTCGCGAACAGATCTCAGCTTGGACTTTGGGTTCGCGGTGACAGTGTTGTCTCCAAAAAGGTCGTTGAGCAGGGCCAGTGTGTGGTAAATGGCCTGTAGGATGACGTCCAGGAAGGTGAGGTACTTGAATTTGCCACCCCATCGGGCCTTCAGTTCGTCCACCTCGTCCACCACCAAGTCCTTGGGCCAGTGTACCCGGAAGTGGTAGTAATATATGCCATACGAGAATTGAGCTGCGGCCAGCAAGTGGAGAAGAAATCGCAGGTACTTAAAGGCCCCGCTGGTGTAGGCATCGTTGCATGTGTCCAGACGGGCGACAGTGGCCTCGGCAGCCTCCTTTGCGGCTTGGAATTCGCGCACCTGCTTCTTGCTCTTGGCCATGATTGCCGAAAAACCGGCCGGTAGACGCACACGCTGCCACGACTCCTAGCTAAACAAATAAATGCTTGCGCAGCTGATCGGGGATGTTACACACGACATGTAGGAAAACAACGTTTTTTCAAAACAACAAAATATTTTTTTGTTTTTTTTTTCGTACGATATACATACATATGCTAGAGACTGACAGAATATGTTTTTTTATCAAAAGCGAGTTGGCAGCCCCGCAGCTTGGCGCCATCTTTAAAAAGAAATGAAAGACAGTGAGTCGAGAGTTTTTAATCAAAAACTGGAGTTGTATTTGTATACTAGAATTGAATTACAGGTTGTTACGCAGGTATTCAAAGATGGTGTTGTTGGTGTGTGCCTGTGCCGTGATATGATGGAGTAGTTGCGATCGAGAAGGCAAAATATGTACGTACAAGTTCACTTAACGCTGAGACCTGATCTCAAGGGAACTCAATTAAAATCTACGAGCTACTATAATCCAAGTACAATGCAAGTCGTATTACGAATCGAATAAATATCATTAGCTAACGGTGTTCTGTATCTTTACCTTCGCATACATATGTATATATTTGTTTCTTTTGTGGATCCAAAAAGTTTATTAAACTCTAAGCAAAGTACTTTTAAATCACTGAATCTTGGTCATGCGAAGATTACAAATCTTACGGTGCGACTTCATAATTTAAGGTAACTCTTTGGCCTTTTGCCTCAGGAAATGAACTTATTTGTGAGGTAAATAACCGAAGCAGGACTTCTTTTTGTTTTATTGATCTTTACTTGTAAATTGTTGCTAATCAAACGCGACTCTACACGCAACTCAAACGTAGTGGACACAGCCTAGTTAATTTTGCGCTTGGCCAGCTTCACCTCCTTGGCCCAGACGGTGTTGTTGAGGAACTCGCCCAGCAGATACAGCGACAACGTGAATCCAACGACGGCCACAAAGAAGAGAATACGCTGCGGCAGCTGCAGAACCTCCAGCACCGGATACACCCAAACGCCTGAATAGTGCTTCACAACGTGAATCCACACCAGGTAGGCACCCATGAAGATGGCCAGTCCGGTGAGACCCTGGCTACGCTTCGGATACGATCGGTACGAGGTGAAAATTTCCAGGACGATGAAAACAACGATGTTGGTGTGGAGGACATGGTTAAGCCAGCTGTAAGAAACAAAGTTTTATTATAGGTCAGTTGTAGAAGAGAGAACTATGCTAGCGCTATCGGTCGTCATGTACATCATGCGATGTAAGAGGCAGGCTGCAGTATAAAAAATGCATCCCATTCGGTTCGCCTGATAGGCAGGATATGAAGCCATATTCTTGTAATAGAAACACAAGCTTCTCTTCAAATATCTCACCTCGGGAAAACGGGATCCAGCACCTTGGGGAAGACCAGCTCTCGATCAATGGCGTACAGGGTCCAGAAGGTCACGCCCACATTGATGGCCACCGGGAAGGCCAGAGTGGCCATTAGCCAGTCCTTGAACCTGCGCACCGCTGGCGGCTTTTTGGGGGTCAGCTCGTTGGTTCCCACAAAATCGTTGACCAACGACACGGTGTAGTACAGCGCCTGAATTATCTGTAAGTGAACACGCGAACAATAGACGTGTGTCAGATAATATGGCTCAATCTGAAGGGTTGCTTAAGTGGAGTGGAAGGAACATATGCACAGTAAGAAATTATTTTACTTATAAATTTAATACATTCTTCGGAACTAATTAAAAAATTTTTAATTTTCCCAGTGTTTTAAATAATTTGCTAAGTAATAATTAAAAGCAAACAAATTAATTGAGATTACTCTATAAATCATGTAAACCGCAAACATTTAACTTATTTAAGACATATTTTCCCCCGTGTAGATTTAATATGCGTGTTAAATCAGTTAAACGTTCGGCGACCGTGAAAAAATCTAACCGCTAGCGAACTTTAAACCTCACAAACCCCCGTTGTAAGCTATTGATTACCGCATCCAGGAACGTTAGATATTTGAATTTTCCCCCCCAGGGATGATGGATCCGCGTCTCCGACTGGCTGGTGGGAAACTCGACGTAGGTGTAGTCGTAATATATGCCGTAGCTGAATTGCACGGCCGCGGTCAGATGCAGCAGCGTCCTCAAGGCGCCGAAGACGCCCTGGTACACGGAGTTCCCTCTGCCAGATACCATTTTCCCAGCTGCAGCTGCTGCTCGATTGATTTTTCACGACGCGCGGCAGCAGAAACACAACAAATAAACCGGTCGGTCGTTCGTCGCTGAAAATACTGTGCTGCCAACTCGCCCGCCGCCAGCCTCAGAGTGTAAAGTGCGACCCTTCCGCGAGAGCGAGAGAATCCTAGTTGCCACTACAAGGTAGCATTGTCGTTTAACTGCGGTGGTGGGCGCTGGTCACACTGCTTCTTTCGTTGATTAAACCGGCACTTCTCTTCGTTTATTGTTTTAAAACAGCTAGCTTTGCTATATTTGCAGTGGGAACCGACTTGCCTTATGATATATACGTACATACCTAGGCCGGCAACATGAATGCTGACTTATTGGGTCATACAATAGATGTGCATGTGCATGTGCATCTAAGAACTCGGCTTCGGAGTATTTTTTGGTAAGTACATACATACATATGTACATATATACGTAGTGATATGTTTTCTTTCGCAGCCAATTGTATAAATTTTAACATTAGTCTTCACTTGCATCGCCAAACGAGTCTCCCTGTCTGTGCTAAAGCAAGAGTATAAAGCCGTTGGCTTGCTTGCAATAATAAGAATCGCGTGATGGCGAAAAGCGCGGGAAAATATTATAAACCAAGATGTTATAATCCGTTATGTTGAGACAAAACTAACAGATGCTGAAATTAACACATATATTGAATTCACAAACTGACATCAAGGGTTCGACACCAATTGTACATTGAACTTGTGTACTCTGATCAGATATGATATCCCGTAGTTGGCAGCACAAAGGACTGAACACAAGCGATGCTTTATGGAGTCATGAAAATCCAGAATGAAATATGTACATTCGGAAGAGAAGTGTTTTTGATGGTCGTGCTCGATAAATAATCAATGGTGAGAAAATATTTTGGAAACAAAAAAACTATGCTAAATTAATGACATATTTATTTGAATATATTTTCAGTTGCTTGACTGCCAAATATGAATAATGAGGAGTACTGGAAAGCATATCGGACATGTATTGTGGATATTGGTATTTGTAAACCAACAATCTCTAAAGGCCTGCAAAATGCTGGTAAGACCCCATTAATATAAATATACCTCGGTTTTTGGCTCGATTCGTGCTTAATATTATCGAATATTAGTGATTCGCCTTAATCTCAGTTTGTTGTCCAATCATAGACTGTCTAATCTATACATAATATGCATATTTATGGGCTTACCGCACAGAGGAAGGTCAAGAACTTAAATTTGCCGGCAAATGGTACAGTATTGGGCATATCGAGGGTATGGAATATGTAAACGCCATAGTTGAATTGGAGGACGGCCGTTAGGTGGAGAAGCAATTGCACTGCCTTGTTGAACCCCGGCGATGTGGAGCCCTTGCTCTTTGATTTCGTCTTGGGCTTGGCCATGTTATACCTCCTAGTGCCAGATATGTACTGATTATGGTATAGGCAGAGTCCAGTAACTAGCAGTAATCGTACGTCTAAAACGTTCACTATATGTTTGCTTACAGTGTGTACTAAATAACAGGGTTTCGTTGCTTTGAGGGTATTATTTTCTTGTAATAGGATTTCACTGTTCTTAGGCAGAATGTTAATTCAAATGCTATATTATTTCATATTCTTTACTGATGTATGAGAAGCGATTTAACATCGAAGTTCCACTGTATGTACTCGGCCTGCGCTTTGAAACTGATAAGGTACGCGCTTATCAGTCGGATTCTCAATCGCCGTGGTACAAAGTATTGCCCCTCGAGAATGAATCGACAGAAGCGAACGGGAAAAAAGAAAATAAATCCGATGGGCGCACCATCCGCATCGGAACTTGTCCCGCCTCCTCTACCTTCGCCACCGCCCCCCTTGAAGCGCATTTAAAGCTATGAATAGCTGCGGATATACAGCAGCGGCATATTTATGAGGCGAGACAATAATGGCTCGACGTATGCTCGCAGCTAATGGCAACTATCGATTCTCCACCCGATTCCACCCACTCCCATGCCGCATGTGAAGGTCAAGGATAAAAGACAACGTCATCAAAGGCCCCTAACTAACTGTATTATCGGGTATAATAATATCGAGGTGCTCTCTTTTGTTTTTTGTTGCTTTTTTGTGTGGCACGCCATGTAATTTCCAAAAATAATCCAATATTAACGTAATATTTAATTCAACGATTAAGTCATTGATATTGCCTCATTTTCAATTAATAATAAAGGACAGTGCAGACACTTATAGAGAATGGAGGAAAGTTGCAGTTTATTCTATGGTCTCCACTTCGGCATCGGTATCAACGCCCCCGGACTCAAGATTAATTTCCGTGAGCTCTTGGTCATCCTCTAGCACAGAAGGGGCGCCTAGGTCACCAGTTTCCATTCGAGGGGCACCCACAACATCCACTGACTGTTCATTTACGTCTGTGGCAGCTTGTTCCATGGCTGCCGCCTGCTCAAACATGGGATTATCAAAGGCCCGTTCCCTCACTTCTCCGCTCTCCGGGTCATAGGCCATAATCCCCAAGCGATCAACTCCAGATTGAATTCCATCATAGGAGTCGTCGCCACCAGCACCTCCAGATACAGCGTTTTCAAAGCGATTAAACAGCAGATTCCTGCGCAATCGAACGCTCAAGTGTCGCCACCTCCAGCGCCTGGGGTCGTGGATCCAGTGGGGAATGCGATTAAGGTAGGGATTCTCCGGCATGTAGTGGGCCAAGATGATAACCGAGACTAGTCCCACTAGAGCCATGCAGAAGAGAATCAGGAGAATGGACGAAACGCTCACGTTCGGATTGTAGGGCCGACCGGAAGCCTTCAAGGTGGTGCCGACCATATTCTTTGCCTTCATTAGGAGCTCTAGGAACTCTAGACTGCGCTCACTGTAGCCATGACGATCCGTGACCACGGCCTGCAAGTGGTTGCCGAACTGCCGAGAGCCCACGAACTCGACATGGAGATGAATCTGATCCTTCAAATCCTGCTTCGTGATGATCTCGTTTATCTGGGCCGTGAGTTGGTTCTTATCCCGTTCGGAGCAGTGACTGGTGGGCGTCGAGATGATGGCCCCGCAAATTAGGCAACAGGAGCCCAGGGGACGCACTGGAGCCAGGCAGTGCGGGACCTCACACTGTTCCTGGACATTGTGGCAAACGGACTCCAGCAGTCGGTCGAAATCCTTGTGGCAGCCGCAAAGTTCTCCTCTATAGTACTCGACCCGGACGTTCTGGGCATTGTGGAAGAGGTATTGGCCCAAATCCCTGGTCAGCAGCTGCTCTAAATAGAGTTTCGATACAGATGACCCAGCCAGTATTAGCTGTCCCACCCTCAGGTACTCCACATTCTCCAGATCAAAGGCCAGCGGGCCGTGACCCTTGATTATGACTTGCTCGTTGTCACAGGGAATCCTCTCGAGCTCTGGCACAGAGGTAGATAATTCGTTTTCCTTAACGGTACTCCAGGTGCCGGGATCAAACCATTTGCTTGACTTGGGCTCCTTTAGGAGAGCCACCTTCGTATGTTCAGTTTCGCACCGGGAATTCGCAGGGGAACCGAATGCTATAGTGGATTCTTCGGCCAGAAGAATGGCCCCGTTTCGGGGGAAAATCAAACCTTCAATGGAAAGTTTCTCGGGCAAAGGCAGCAGGGCTGGATAGTTTGGTGGGAAAGCCACCAGATCCCGGTAACACGGCATGTAGCCATCTATCCAGGCGGAGGGATCCTTGAAGTCCAGGCCCCCAGAGTACCACTTGGTGGCCACAGTCACTTCCATTGGGCCGAGTAACGCGAAAATAAGGAGCCCCTGAGTGGGCAGCAACCACAGCATGGTGACGATGTGAACAGAGTGAACTTCCAACTAGATTTGTAATTTGTCAGGGCATGTTTCCCACTGCCTCATATTTGGGGGCGTTAGCCCATCATCTCTGTGGAATGTGCCAGACTGAATTCCAGATAATAGTCCATATACGAGACCATAAAGCGCAACAATGGGACAGGCAAAGTAACACCGAAAAGATATGCAAATGCTCTCATTTGATAGTGAACATTTGCAGGAATAAGTCTGCATCAAGTAACTTATATTACCTATTTTTATAATAGTTTTATTCCGAATTCCTAGAACTGAGCATTGTGCTCTCCATAAATTTTTGTTTTAAAAATATCGCACTTATAAATGTTGGAAAACAAGCAACAAACATGTGTACCTATGAGGAATCTATATACTATATACGGATTTCATCTGGAACACAGGGGCAGAATTTCCTTTTTATCGCTACAACAATGCAATTGTTTGTCGGAAAATAGTTGAAGTTTATTTTTTTATTTTGATTGTGCTGATATAAACAATTTTCCCGCCCATCCGATGCTTGACGGAAGCCATTGGAATGCCCAGAGAAGAAAAGCTGGCCACAAAAACAATTGAAAACCGGATGGTAATGGCACCGAAAAATACTCTTGGGACTACATGAAAGCCCAATGAGAAAATGGGCGAGTGCAGATCTTCTGTTGATTAAAGCACTTTATGCTCACCAGATCAAAGTACATTAATCAAGGCCGCGCAAGGTCGTGAAACAATAAACTAAAATCTATTGCACGTTAATGGAAACTTTGAAGTACAAAAATTATGTTCAAAACGTGTGGAAAAGCGATTTTGACAATTTTTGCCTTCTTTATTGGGTAATTTCCGCAACTATAAATAACCAAAAATAAAAACCAAGTATTAAGTGTAAACAATAAGGAGAGCTATATGTTTTTATATATTTATTTATTATTTTATTTTCCTTGTATGGTATATTAAATGTAATGGCATTCGATTTATTAAGCCTATGAACCCCAAAAAACAAAAAGAGAATATAACAAAAGTGTAAGATAACTTCGGGAAGCCGAAGTGTGTATACCCTTGCAGTTAAAATCATAGTTAAGCAATGCTACCTTAAAGAATAACTAAAATATGTGTATTCTAGGTATATTAAATAGATATTTTTCATATGCTAATTTTTTGGGTAAATGAATATTTTTAAAATATCACAACTACGCCAAAAATGCATTAATTTTAATTCGGAAAGCTTTTATTTGTTAGTTTTCATTAGGTTAATAAATCTGCATACTCAATTTAAAAATTTAAAAATTTAAAATTTTTGCCAATTTTTGACAATTTTAACGATGTAACCCCTTATAAAATTTTCAAAATTTTGAAAAAATTAAATTTTTGTCGGAGATAGCTAGATCGACTCGGCTGTTGATGCTGATCAAGAATATATATGATTTATAGGGTCGGAAATGACTCCTTCACTATGTTTTAAGCTTCTGAATAAAAGTAAAATACCATTTTTTAGTACATTTTTCGATATTTTTTTATGAGAATTTTTTCGACAAATCAAGATTTAAAAATCTCATAACTAAGCCAAAAAGGCGTTAATCTTAATTCGGAAAGCGGTTCTATGCTAGTTTTTAGTAGGTTAATAAATCTGCATACTCAGTTTAAAACTTAAAAAAATTCAATTTTTGGCCAATTTTTGCAAATTTTAATGATGTAACCCCTTTCCTTTTTTTGAAAAAATCGAATATTTTTGAAAAATTTTTTTTTTTGCCGGAGATGGCTAGATCGATTCTGCTGTTGATGCTGATCAAGAATATATATGATTTATAGGGTCGGAAATGACTCCTTCACTGCGTTGCAAGCTTCGGACTGAAATTATAATAGCCTGCAAGGGTATAAAAATAAATGTGAAACCATAAAGAATTTATTCCTTTGTGGGACACAGCTCGTTTAAATTTTAAAATTGTTTAATGTTTTCAATATTATTTATAGGAAGTAATGGTAAATTCTTTGTTTCTCAGTAGGTCACGTAGCTTAAATATATTATTTATTATACTTCAGTCGTTAATAGCTCATACATATGGTACCTTTTTTCTGTTCAGGCAAGAAGTTTTCCGGTTTATTTACCCATCGAAAAATGGAAAATCCCCGTTCCCATGATGACAAACACTTTAAGATATCTGCTTGTGTTTTTCTTGGCTTTGAATTGTTGCCAAGTAGCTGCGAGAAAAAAACTGATCGATCGATTGATCGATCGATTTGCTAAACAACTTTAACGATATGTAAATATGTGTTGACGCCGGCCAACTGCCTCGTATGGCATATTTTCATTGGCGCCCCAAAGATAATCTGGCATTCGTCAGTTCCATAAATTTTGGCAACAAAAGAATCCAAAAAAGCGAAAACATCTGAGCAAACAAAGATGGAAAACCGCAAAGGTGCAGGAAAAAGTGCATGCAGGAGGAGGGGGTATCTGCAAGATACTCTGTAACTCACAGTTGTTGACCCAGTGCTGTGCGGTGGAAAAAAGCACGGAAAAGCATGGGCATCCCAACGAGCAGACGAACAAATAAACAAGCATATGGCAGGCATAAATGCGAAGAATAATCATTTTTCTTCTGCTCAATTTCGGTCACTCGACACTTGAAATAACCAAAAGCGGCGGCGGCCGCATTTCCGTCCTGCTTTTTAATTTTCCATAATTCACGGCATATATATCTCTTGGCAGAATCGTAAATTACTTGTAGATTCGTACTCACCAGCGACCAGTAGGAGAGCAACTTGATTTTCTGGGGCAGCGACTCCGGCACAAGGCGGCGGTTCAGGCTGGTCTTTAGCTTATAACTGCGCTGGATCTCGAAGGAGCTGTAGTAGAGTCCATAGGCGAACTGGCCCAGGGCGCACAGGTGAATGATTGTCACAAAGACACGCGACTTGTACAGCTCCACTTTGGTCATCTTGAGAGTTTCCTTACACAACAAAAGTAGTCCTGCACGAACACAAAGGCCAATGGAAGGGAAAATTGAAAGCTGCACAGGGAAAATAGTATCACAAATTTCCTAATGTATGGCTTTAACAATTCCACCTTCAATTTGGCATGTTCTTAAGCAGATTTATATGAAATTAAAGGCTTATAGATTAAATTTAACTTGAACTTTGGTAATTTCCTCATAAATTGGCTTTATTTCATATATTTTCTCTCTGTGCAGTTTAGTAGTTTTCCTCATAAGTACACAACAAAAGACGACGCGTCGCCAAGGTGTTTCTTCTTTTTTTTTGGCCTCTCGAGCCACGAAGACACCTCGACAAAGCGCGCACAAATTTAAATCAATATTTGCGTCACCGACATAAATATTTAAGCCCCCCTCCCCCCCCAAAAAAAAAATATAACTAAAGTTGGAATTTTAGAAAATCCGGCGAACTGGACCCCGTGGTTATATGCTACATGGCAGTGTTTATAATTGGGTTATGCTCATAATTTGACGGTTTCTTATGGGCCATATAATGGCAGCATTTGTTGATTATTTCACATTTGTTTCACTCTCTAAACAAATCACCAGCACACGCACGCTATATGTATGTATATTTCCTGATTTCTGGACTAATTTGTAGCCTACTGCTCGATATATTCTGCCTTGACCGACGCTCCTCGCGCGCGTGCCACAACTGAGCGTATGGAAAACTGGAGTCGCACTGGATGCGTTGCCCATACGCCGTGTTGCCTCCTGAGCTCTTTTCCAATTGTACTTGTGCTGTTGCTTCTGCTTGTGCTTCGGTTTCTGCGGTGTCGCTTTCGGTTGTTCTCTGTTGTATCGCTCCTGGTGCGTGCTGCGCATGTCCGGATCCGGGATTCGCGGTTCCGGGAGTGCGTTTAATGGATGGTCCAATCACCTGAATGAATCACACACACATTGCAGCCCATTGAGATGCATTTGGTGTTCTTTTTTTTTCCAAGTGAATAATCAGATTAGCAGCTTGCAGTCATCAGGAGATAACTTTGCGGGCCGATAAGCATCTTGTTTTATTTTGAGGGAGTACTGCGTCAAAGCTTAAGATAACAAAATAAGTAAAGAATTCCAAAATAGATAGCATGCTTATTTACTACTGGTTAGTAGTTCTTCTTTCGAATTTATATGACTAAGGGGCTTAATAGAATTTTTAAAAATTAGGAATAAATAATATAAAAAACAAAATCTAATAAAATATGGTTATGGGTTCTTTAAGCATGCAATTAAATAAATAAGCAAAATCAGCGCACCTTTAATTAATATAACGCTTTTTATAATGCCTCCTTTTAAGCCAATTTCCATGGCATTATTGTTCCTCCATGACTTATCTATCTAAAACTAACTTAATTATTAAGAACCAGCCTAATGAATCTATAACTTTTTAAAGCACCATTTAAAAAATCTTTTATTTCCCGCCTCAAGCTTCCTGAATGCGCCGACACTTTGGCTAAATGAGACATCCGGCCACTGGTCACACTCGTCCAAGAATTATTCCTGGTGTTTTCTTTCAAATTCGAAGTAAAGTCATGTCGTAACCCGAAGCTCTACAGCATTCAGACATCTCAGGCACCTCAAAATTCTCAGTCCAGGCAGTCCGGCTGAAAACTCCAGCTTCGGGTTAAAAGCCAGCCATGTCCGCGGCCTCAAAGATTACTTTGGGCATGGCCGTCACCGTTTCCACGGCGATCATAGGTTATGTGCACTATAAACAATCCGCGGACCGGTGAGTAGCAGCACCTCTCGGTGTGAGTGGAATGTACTAATTTGGGGTGCTTTTCTTTGTAGCCTGAAGCTGCACGACGGGGTCTTGAGAGACGTTGAGCAGCAGCAGCGGCGAAAGCACGAGAACACCTATGCTCTGCAGCAGCAAATTGACATTACCAAGCAACTGAAGGCCCAAGAGACGTCGATCCCAGACAAAAACCTCGTCGACGAACCCGCGTCATGCAAGTGCAAATGCTGCACCGAATCGCTTGCTCGTCCTACCAGTCTGTCAGGCTGTTCCAGACAGCCTGAGCAGAAGCAACGTCAACAGGCAGGAGCTGTGGAGTCCGGAGCTGAAGCAGAGGAGAAAGCGAGCTCTCCCACACCGAGAGACGAAATTTAATCAGTGAATTAGGCGTGTTAATAATTAAAAACAATAAGATAAACTCGGGTTGAATATAAGCATTTTGTTGTTATGTTAAGTGTTGTTAAACTATTTTATTTTATATGCCAAAAGAAAGGAAGGTATTGTATATGAAACAAGCCCCTGCCAAGTGTTGAATGAAACATTTCCTAAACCTAAATGTTCAAAATAAAAAAAAAAAAGGTTCGGCAGTCAGACAGTTGCCATTAATAGATTTCTAATAGCAGACTTTAAACTACCTCAAACGCTTTGTAATGTCAGCATGCCTTATTTTAACGAATATTTAAAGAATTGTATTCTTTATACAAATAAGCTAACTTTGGGAAACCGAAGTTTGTGTACCCCTGCAGTTTTATCATGTAAATCATCATAACTAACCCAAAAATACGATAATTTCAATTCGGACAACTCTGCAATGCTAGTTTTTATTAGCTTAACAGATCTGCATAATAAATTTATAATTTAAAAAAATTAAATTTTTACTGATTTTTTTGACAATTTTAACGATGTAACCCCTTATAAAATTTTCAAAATTTTGAAAAAATTAAATTTTTGTCGGACATAGCTAGATCGAACCGTCTGTTAATGCTGATCAAGAATATATATGATTTATAGGGTCGAAAATGACTCCTTCACAGTTTTACAAGCCTCTGACTAAAATGATAATACCATTTATTGAGTCGAATTTATCAATATTTTTGACATTTTTTTCGAGCAGCCAATGTGTAAATATTTCATAACTAAGCCAAAAATTCATTAATTTCAATTCGGAAAGCTTTCCTATGTTTGTTTTTAGTAGGTTAACAAATCTGCATACTAAATTTAGTAATTAAAAAAATTCAAATTTTTGTCGATTTTTGAACATTTTAATGATGTAACCCCTTATCATTTTTTAAAATTTTCGAAAATTTTGAAAAAATTAAATTTTGGTCGGAAACAGCTAGATCGATTCGGCTGTTGATGCTGATCAAGAATATATATGATTTATAGAGTCGGAAATGACTCCTTCAGTGGCTTTCAGTCTTCTGACTAAAATTATAATACCATTTTTGAGTCAAATTTTCTTCAACAAACTGGGTCGGAAATGACTCCTTCACTGTCCTCTCTGAAAATTACTATATCCCAAGTATGAACTCCTTTATCACGATTTTACTGTATACATTTAGTATTTATTACTCAATTTTATTATTTACGAATGTATAATTAATCTGTATCTTTATAATTACAATTCTAATGGGCGCTCGGTAAACGTTATTTCGCGGGGGGTTTGTACATGGGTGGCGGTGGAACACACACACACCCCATCATCATAATCTTTGCCTACTCCTAGTCCTCTTCACTCTCCATCCAAGTTGATAAAACAAAGGTATTGTAAAAAAACCGTAGAGAATAAAATACAAGTTCCTTGGCGACGTCACTTGTCCGTTTCTCTCTCTTATAATTTCCACCGAATTGGAAAAACTGTATTTGAAGATTTAATAACGTCCGCCACCGCCACCGCCGCCTCCACCACCGCCACCGCCTTTGCGACGATCACGATCATTGCCACGATCGCGTTCGTTGTTCAAGTAGTTCCCTCCGCCAACGCCATCGCCTCGGCCGCCGCCCCGATCCCTCCTGCCCCTGGAGCCAGATCGGCTGCGTGAGCCGCGTCGGCGGCTACCGGGCGAGCGGGAGCGTGAGCGGGCACGACGACGGCGGGAGTAGAGATACCGGCGAAGTTCCCGTGAAATAGGCTTCAAGTGCATGAAATTGCAGAAGCCGGAGCGAGTGCATTCGCCCATCTCATACTGACGACAGCAGGCCTCGCGGAAATCGGTGACCGGCGACAGTTCCGAGTAGACCGGACGACCGCCGAACCAGCGGTTGTTCAAATCATTGGCGGCCTTCTCCGCATCTGCCTCGTTTCGGAACTTGATGTACACGTTGCCCACGAGGTGGTCCCCCAGATTGTCGCAAACGTTCATCTCCTCAATCTCGCCGTACTTGTCTTCGCACTCGACGAACACGTCCTCGAAGAAGTTGTCGTAGTGCTCCTGCATCTCCTCGTCGGAGACATTGGCCACGAGATGCGAGCCATCGGCCGACTTCGCCGAGTTCTGCGGATTGACGTACAGATTCTGGAGCAGAACCGTCTGCGAGAAAGTGGGTTTGTTGTGGATTCGCGAGCAGCGATCGCCGTGTCGGCAGGCGCCAATCTTGAAGTAGAACGAGCAGTTGACTCTGTGGAAAAAGTTCGGTTAATAACCCAAGAAGAATAAGATCGACGGAGTGCACAGCTACCGCCATGCGACTTACTTGTCCTTTTCTGTGCCAAAAATGGATGCCAAATACTCGGCCATGGTAGTGGCGGCTCTGTTGTACGAATGCTGCGGCCGAAATGTAAATCCTAGTTGCGCGTTTGCCTCTCCAACGCGTACGTACTAGAATCTCTCGCTTTCCCTGTGTATTTTTCGCCAAGTTGTAATTTATTTTCGGTTTTTGCCGTAAAAAGCAGCGTCTGGTCTGGTTGTATTTTGTAGAGCGTTGCCAGCCCAAAAAGGGGTTGGTTGTCACAAAGCGGCTATCGATACATGGGTGGTGAGTCGCACTTTCGTGCGATAGTCACGCACAAGGGATGAGGAAAGCATTTTCAGTATTCTTTAATATTTATTTTTTAATTTACGGGGTTCTCTATGCGACTGAAAGACAAAAAATATAAACAGCTAAATTCAGTTCGCTTACATATTGCTTATTTAATGTTTTCAGTCATTCAGGGACCTTGAGGTAGTTGAAAATATCGGCTAATCGAATAAAGTGCAGTGTGGCTACAGAGTAGATATCTACGTTTTGGACTGCTGAATTGAATATAAAAATAATTTAAAATTACACAAATGAATACAAATGAAATTAATATACATGTCTTTCGACTGGGTTTTCGTTAAAAATTTGCCGGACAACTTTTTTGTGTAGTTCCGAATCCGGATAAAAATATATTAGCGAATACCTCGCGACATTTTCAGTAATTCTGTTGAATAAGAAAATCCTCTAATTGTAAAATAATACAAACAGAATTATATTTGATAATTGTTTCATTTTACTATTTAAATTAAAAAAACAGACAGCCTCATCTGATTTAACTCCTGTAAATATGTAGCTGTTTTGCCCCGCATGAAATATTTGTGCAAGAGAGAGACTGAAATATATAAATAATAATATATAAATAACAGTAGCGAATAACATACAGTTTTCATTTGAAATCGAAAAATAAATAAACATTGCTATACTACGTTGTTTTTTCAAAAGATATAATTAATTAAATAAAATATTAAGTTTGGTTAGAAGTCGTGCTGTGGGGCCATTGTTGGGTATTCCCTTCTGGTCACACTGTTTTGAAAATAAAAAGAACAAAAAAATATATAGGTAGGATCGGTCGCGTTGAAATTGCAATTTTACAAAGGATTGGAAAACTGTAAAAATATATTGAAAAATTAGTGATTTATCATCGCGCGGAGATAAAGTGCTTATCATCATGTTTTCATAGAGCAATTTACTGGCCATAAACAGCTGTCGTCGTCCGAATTCCTGCACAGTTTTTGCACACTGTTTTTGTTTTTGTAGTTGCGGCAAAAGGAAAGTCGGAAAAGAATATCGACACGAGGAAGGAGGGTAGAGACGAAGAAAATAAAACAAAAACAAAGCAACTTGTGCGTTTGTTTTCATTAAGGAGCAGCAAGTAAGAGATAAATAAAAATATTTAATAACAAACAATGCTCTAAATACAATAATAATAAATGTAAATCAATGGCAAAGCAAAGAAAAAAATGTGTTTATCCAAAGTGTTTATTATCGGTTGGCCTTTGTTTAAGTGAAATAAATATATGCAACATTACTTTGCGACCGTCATTAAACATTTATAAAGTGTTTACTTGTGTTAGTTATCTATTACAACTCATTTATTGACAATAAATATATAAATAAATTATAATATGTATTATAGTTATTTTATTTATTATTTCCTTAAATTAGTTTTAATTATGTTTAAATATCATTATATCATGATTTTAAGTAGAAAATAGCAGAAGCATTTTAACATATAATATATTTTGTTTAATTAATTACAACGTTAGTCATCAAATACTTGTTTAATTCTAAAATACTCAATAATATTGAACTTTGAACCCACACAGAATGCAGAGCTGCTGGCATGATGGCGACGAGGACGCCATGGCGGCGCCTCCCATTTGCGCGACCACAGAAAATGCCAACAATTTAGGATCACGACGTACCTTTGGCGATATAACCACCAATCGGCTGTGGGCATTCCGTGTACTGATGAACCAGGACATGGCTCCCAACGAACGGTTGGCCGTTGTGGGCAACTGTGAGGCCCTGGGAAATTGGCAGCATTCGGGAGCGACCCTGCTCTCCAAGCACAACAACGAGAACCAGGATGAGAATGAGAGCAATCTATGGATGGGAGAGGTCTATGTGCCCCGCCACTGCGATACTGAATATCGCTACTTTGTCTGTGCCGTGGATCCAAGTAGTGCAGAGCAACCGCTGCTCGTCCGTCGCTGGGAAACTCAATTACAGGTCTAGAGCAATTGAGTTTTTCATTATTCCTCCCTTGAAATACCCGATGGAGAGTTCCGTTCCGGTAGCCTCTTATTTAAACCACCTGAAATCCGAAATGTGCACTAAAGCAGCGAATATTTTCTTTCCCCTGCAGCCCAGGATCATCAGAGAGCTCGATGAGCAGCCCGCGAAGGACCATTTGGATATATTCGGCTCGTTCCGTGGACAGGAGAAGGTGGACAGGGGTTGGCTGACCCAGGAGACGGTGGTCCAGCTCAAGTTTTTCTACGCCCCATTCACGTTTAAGCAGCGGATGAAGCGACGGCATGTCCAGGTGAAGGTAACACCCATGAATCTAAGTATACCGAGCGCCGAGCGCTGCGAGTCCTTTGCGCCCGTTTCCCCACTGGAGGACTCCCTCTCCAATGACACACATGACACAAAGGAGAATGGTGGCGATTCCGCGACGGCGTTTGCCTTTAGCGAGGTGGTGGCCTTGAGTGCCGATGATTGCGAGATCAGGGGCCAGGAGCAGTTCGGCATTGGATGCGGGCCCAGCGATTTGGTTATCTTCCACATGACCGTGGCGGATTTGGAGAACACTGCCTTCTTGATTGATCTGTACACGTACAGCTCGCGTGTGGCCAAGGACGATGGAGTGCCGAATCACTTGGGCTATCACTATGTCCTGCCCAATCTGTTCAAGCGTTCCGAGGGCCATCTGGAGCTACCAATCACCTGTGCTAAGGGTCACCGTCCGCTGGGAATGATGCGGCTGGGCTACCTCATTGTAAAGCCATTCTCTCAGTGCGCCCTCATGGATATGAGCGTCAGCTATGCCCGCTACTGGAATAACAAGTGGACGGGCCTGGATGTGGGACACCGCGGCTCTGGTACCAGTTTTAAGGCCAAGGATGCTGTGATTCGCGAGAATACAATTACCTCGCTGAGATATGCCGCTGATCACGGCGCCGATATGGTGGAGTTCGATGTTCAGCTGAGTAAGGATCTGGTTCCGGTGGTATATCATGATTTCATGATTTACGTGTCCTTGAAGTCCAAGTGCAGCATGCAGGAACATGACTTTCTGGCATTACCCATGCGGGAGCTGTCATTGGAGCAGTTAAAGAAACTCAAGGTGTACCATACAGCTGAGGGTCTGTCGAGGGAGACGCGGTCTTTTCACAACGACGACCTGCTGGAACACCAGCCCTTTCCACAGCTGGCCGATGTCCTCGACGCGTTGGATGTCCACGTGGGCTTCAATATCGAGATCAAGTGGTCACAGCGCCTCCAGGATGGTAAAATGGAGGAGGAGTTCGAGCATGTGGTAGACCGAAATCTCTACATTGACTGCATTTTGGACGTTGTCCTGCGCAAGGCTGGCAATCGGCGTATAGTTTTGAGTTGTTTCGATCCCGACATTTGTACGATGCTGAGGTACAAGCAAAATAGATATCCTGTCATGTTCTTGACACTCGGCAGGACGACGAGATATGAGCAGTATTTGGACCCCAGGGGCAACTCGATGGAGCTGGCCGTTTGGCACGCGGTGGCGATGGAGCTGCTGGGAATTGTGGCTCACACGGAGGACTTGCTGCGTGACCCCAGCCAGGTAACACTCAACATGATGATACTGATGATGATGAACTCGTGAACCATTCAGCCACGCTGGGACGCTTTTAGGTGAATCTGGCCAAGGAGCGCGGCTTGGTGCTGTTTTGCTGGGGAGATGACAACAACTCTAAAGACACCATCAAGCTACTAAAGGAGCTCGGCCTTCATGCCATTATCTATGACAAAATGGATGTGCTGACCACCAAGGAGGTCAAGGTGAGTGTGTCTTCTTGATAAACATGAACTTCTTAATTGAGCCGGTCCTCACTCCCCTCTTTCTCCGTTTTAGCAAAGCGTTTTCCACTTGCAGGCCAAGGATAGCCAGAAGGAGCTGCTGAAACTGCAAGCCCTGGAAATGGGCCACGTCTGGCACACCTCTCCCGATGGGGCCGAAGAGCAGAAGGCCTGAAGCTGAAGAAGCTGCCTGATGCCTTCATACTGATGCAAACTCTGCTAGGACCAAAATCTCATCTAGCCTCCACATATGCTTTTTCATTTCCTTACACATTTTCTCTTAGCCAATTGCATTTGCTTAATTTCTTATTCTTTGTATAAATATATAGTTAAAATCTTACTAAGAAAAAAAGAAAACGAAAGAACAGAAAACGCTCACATGTCAATATAATTAGAGCTTGTCTGCTTCGAGCGCTTTTGCATTTCAGTTCTTATGTTGACAACAACCTCTTTTAAATAAACGTCAGCAAACTCCTTTCATATATATTTTTTGTTGTTGTCTTTATGCGTCTATTTAAGCTAGTGAACATTAAAAAAATCCTAATTTGAGCTGTAGTTGAGGCATGAAAGTGCTTTTGTCTGTATATTTTGTCTGTCCATTTGCTCTTCCGATTCCGTCTCCAACTCTATGGAAAGATTCATAAGAGAGCGGGTACTCTCGGAGCGAAACTGTCTTGTAATTAGAGAGATCCACTTAGTTTGTAAATTGCTGGCACAACTTGGAGAGGAACGGAAAACTAAGCGAAAATTTGACTTCAATCTTCAGTGCAACTGCTCGATTTTAGGCCCTTTTAGTACACCGTGAACTGCATTCCAGTCAATACATGGCGTTCTTTTCTTGTTATTTTAAATATACACTTGAGCACATACGAATCTCCATGAACCAATTACAAACTTCTTATTTTATTTTCTATTTCCTGACAATTTTTGGTATATAATCACTTAATTGTATAATGCCCTCTCGCAGGGTATTAAAATTTTAATCAGAAGCTTATAA
The DNA here is from genome assembly GCA_035046265.1 of Drosophila bunnanda. Classification (NCBI taxonomy): domain Eukaryota; kingdom Metazoa; phylum Arthropoda; class Insecta; order Diptera; family Drosophilidae; genus Drosophila; species Drosophila bunnanda. The sequence continues at coordinate 5,490,555 of JAWNOB010000076.1, read as the reverse complement.
AATAGTGAAGGAGTCATTTGCGACCCTATAAATCATATATATTCTTGATCAGCATCAACAGCAGAATCGATCTAGCCATCTCCGGCAAAAAAAATTTTTTCAAAAATATTCGATTTTTTCAAAAAAAGGAAAGGGGTTACATCATTAAAATTTGCAAAAATTGGCCAAAAATTGAATTTTTTAAAGTTTTAAACTGAGTATGCAGATTTATTAACCTACTAAAAACTAGCATAGAACCGCTTTCCGAATTAAGATTAATGCTTTTTTGGCTTAGTTATGAGATTTTTAAATCTTGATTTGTCGAAAAAATTCTCATAAAAAAATATCGAAAAATGTACTAAAAAATGGTATTTTACTTTTATTCAGAAGATTATAAAATAGTGAAGGAGTCATTTGCGACCCTATAAATCATATATATTCTTGATCAGCATCAACAGCAGAATCGATCTAGCCATCTCCGGCAAAAAAACAAATTTTTCAAAAATATTCGATTTTTTCAAAAAAAGGAAAGGGGTTACATCATTAAAATTTGCAAAAATTGGCCAAAAATTGAATTTTTTAAAGTTTTAAACTGAGTATGCAGATTTATTAACCTACTAAAAACTAGCATAGAACCGCTTTCCGAATTAAGATTAATGCTTTTTTGGCTTAGTTATGAGATTTTTAAATCTTGATTTGTCGAAAAAATTCTCATAAAAAAATATCGAAAAATGTACTAAAAAATGGTATTTTACTTTTATTCAGAAGATTATAAAATAGTGAAGGAGTCATTTGCGACCCTATAAATCATATATATTCTTGATCAGCATCAACAGCAGAATCGATCTAGCCATCTCCGGCAAAAAAAAATTTTTCAAAAATATTCGATTTTTTCAAAAAAAGGAAAGGGGTTACATCATTAAAATTTGCAAAAATTGGCCAAAAATTGAATTTTTTAAAGTTTTAAACTGAGTATGCAGATTTATTAACCTACTAAAAACTAGCATAGAACCGCTTTCCGAATTAAGATTAATGCTTTTTTGGCTTAGTTATGAGATTTTTAAATCTTGATTTGTCGAAAAAATTCTCATATAAAAATATTGAAAATGTGTTTTTATGTTTTATACAAACCGGAGTAACATATTTGGAGCTTCAGCCTTCGGAGACACAAATTTCCTAATTTAAAACCTTCCATTACTCATACGCAGTGTTGGTTTCTGGCGCCTACAGGGAGGCGAATGTCAGAACAAAAGGAATTGTGTGCGAATAAGAAGAGGAATGCCGCTCACTGCGCATGCACTCGTCTTTCGAAGAAGATGAAGTGGAACCACATCAACAACATCATGCCCGAGAACGGAGCACTGAGAGCTTGGGAGCCGAGAGCGATGAAAAGCGAGGAAAATTCCGTCGGTGTGTGTTGGTCGAATCGGTTTTGTTTCGAAATTCCTTTTCAGTTTGTTAAATCGCCTCGAACGGTGCGGAACGCGAGTGCGAAGAGAGCGGAGAGGACAACAGCCTGTAGTGAGAACGGAATGGATAACAGCCCGTAGTGGGAACGGCAAGGAGCGCAGGGAATCGGAGAAAGGAGGCCCACCAAACCCGAGCGAAAAAATAAATCAAATAAATACACAAAGGCAGTGTGTCCAGTTAGTGCAACCCCTGGTTAGTTAGTGATACGAAAAGCCCGAGTATTTTCCAACTATGTCTGTGGGTCGTGCGCTCCGAGACCGCAGGATGAGGGAATAGAGGTGAGGTCCATGGACTATACATATCTGTGTGTGTGCATATGGGGCCAGGACAGGACCAAGTCCGGCTTAAAGGAAGTTTCAGTGATATCCAAAAAAAAAATAAAACAAAATTAAGAAAAAAAGCAACGGAAAAATCGATGCGTGCGCGACACACACGTGTAAGGGGTCTCCGTTTACTCCGTGTGCTCCTCCTGTGCCCCAGTGTGTCGGTGTGTGTGTATATATCAAGTATACGCCAAGTTAACCGAGGCAGGCAACTTCATACCCACAACAAAAACAGAGAGAGCGAGAGAGAGAGCGCATGAGAGAGAGAGAGAGAGAGCGAACAGTTACTACTACAACACGCTACTTACAAAACACTCCTGACCTACTGTGTGTGTGCCCCCAGGAGGAGGCCGTTAAGCCACCTTCTAACTACTCTTACTTTGCGTGTAATGTTCTTTCGGCGGGTGGGGTGGCGAATGGTGAGGGGAACGGAGAAGGTGGAGGGGAAGGAAATATGCTACAAAAAACGGAAGAAAAAAAAACACAACACCGACACCGAAAAACTCATTTTAAATACTTACCAAGAAGTGTGTGCCTTCTAGGGTAGCTCCGCCACTCATTAGTGTGTGTACGCACACTCGCCTTTAAACTTATGAATATTAAAGCTGGACTCCTGGGTGTGCGTGTGTGTCTGTATAACACAATCATTAACATTAATCGCAAACTGAATTCCGAATACCAGGCTGTGTGAGTGTGTGCGGTGTCTTGTTTGTTTTGTTTATAAAGCCCCCTCCTCGTGTACCTGTATGTATGTGGGAAAATCGTGTGTGCCCGCCTTGTTTTGTATTTTTATTGGCGCTGATTTGAGAATCTGGAATCGGTTGGAGGAGCATCAGCCAGCCAGCCAGCCAGCCAGCCAGCCGGTTGCAAGTAAACACACATCTAATGGACAAGGATGGGAGTCGACAACAGAGAAAGAACAGCCCGGACAGACGGACAGACGGACAGACGGACAGGCGGGCGGACAGCGCAAGAAGCTGTTGCTCACTTGGTCTAAATACATATAAACAAATATACATATGTACAGGCAGAAAAAAGCGCAGAGGAAATAGCAATAGTCTCTACTTCCAATAACAATTATATGTCAATATTTACGAAAGTAAACATCGGAGGATACACCGCTCAGAGGAAGAGTGCTTATAACTCCCTAGATTATCATCAAATTGTTCCAATATTATAGAAACACGACTACCCAGAGATGTTTGTTTTGCATTCAGTAGTTTTATTTAATTTGGGATCTACAAGCTATTTATGAAAATATTTATAAATATTTATTTATATTATATTATATATAATTCTTAAATAATTTTCAACAGTTATAGTTTTAACTAAGTGTATAATCTTATTTGGCATATGGATATTATTAGCGATTTATCAATATATTTCGTCATTATTAATATAATTAAACAAAAAATATTTTATTTGCAATATTGTTCTATGATATGTATAACAAATTTGTTTACCGTGTACACATGCGGGTGTATCTAGATACATTTGTATCTGTGCGTGCGAGTGTGTAAACAATGCAGCGCCAAAACTAAATATTGTTTAAGAACAAATATTTTCCTTTTGTGCAAATCACGAAAAGGCAATTTCATTATTCCCTTACGTTCCGTTTTACTTCCTTTTATTTTATTTTTATACATAAATATATAAATATATATAGATGTATATATAAAGGGTTCTTCTTTCACGTACCACCCTCTGATATTGATGACGCTATCGATGATATTATGGTACTCTATATTTAGTTCGATCTGGACGGAAAAATTAGCCCAGAGTGGGATGATGCGCTTCACGAGCTGCTAATGGGTCAATTCGGTTGAAGCGAATATTATTGCCCATTTCCCAGATAAATGGCTCTAGTTCGAGCGCTCAATTGCTGTTGATCTTTTAGGTATAAATATAAATATCAGTGCGGCGTAGAAAGTGCAAATAAAGTGTAGCCAGGCATTGAATCATCGGATTGCGGGGGCGGGCAAGGATGCATCCATCAAATGAGGTTCTTTTTCGGACTTCGGCGAAGCTGGGAGCAACACTAGCCTCCGTCCGGCACACTTTTCCACATAACTGAATCACTTATATCTATTATCTGGCAGATAAACAAATAAACCGAAGATGTGCGAAATAGATTCCATATAGACGTATATATATTTCTCAATGATTTGTATACTCAAAATATTGATTTAGAATCGATGATTTGTATGCTTAACATTCAAAAGGCCTGTAGGCCATGTGTGAGTATTTTAATGCGAATTTTTTATTAAACTCAAGTAGCATTAATTTGTTAGAGGATTTTTAATGAAACTGAAAACCTTTTTCAAGACGGATACACACATTATTTAATCATATCCAGGACTAAGACAGGCCCCAGCTTATTTTCTTTATCGGTTTTTATTCCCGAAATAGTTGTGCGTGTGCGTTAAATCGACTTTTTAATCAGCGCACACAAATAGAATAAGAAGGGATACTAACTCCGAGAAGCCGAAGTTTATATGCCCTTTCAGTTTGCAATTGAATTATAAGATCGTATAGAAAATTTGCCATCATTAAGCTTAAGATTCTTTCGATCGATATTTGTTTGAGAAATTAATGCATAAAAATTGCATAACTAAGCCAAAAAAGCATTAATTTTAATTCGAAAACCATTCCTATTTTAGTTTTCATTAGGTTAATAAATCTGCATTAACAATATAAAATTTAAAAAAATTGAATTTTTGTAAATTTTTCACAATTTTAACGATGTAACCCCTTATAAAATTTTCAAAATTTTGAAAAAATTAAATTTTGGTCGGACATAGCTAGATCGACTCAGCTGTTGATGCTGGTCAAGAATATATATGATTTATAGGGTCGGAAATGGCCCCTTCAGTGCGTTGCATGCTTATGACTAAAACTATAGTACAACTGTGCGTATACGTAATTTTTGGGGACTATAAATGCCTGAAATAAAATTTAAACCAGAAAGCTTACTTCGGCACGCTGAAAAAAATAAAAAACCCTCTAAGGGTATACAAATGGAGGCCATAATTATAACCCAAGAACTATAATGGGAATCATATAAGCATACAAGTGGGTTTGAACTAATTTCATTTGGGATTATTCCACCACTTCGACGAAGAATAGTATGTGATTATTATAAACAGTCTCTGAAAAACTCGATTAATTTGTATAGATTTGAAGAGAGAATTTTAGCTTTTCACAATCCATTAAAAACTGACATGAAAAATCCTACATACATTTGTTTTCAGCGCCATGTTGTCCAATGAAGCCCCAACTTAGTGAGTAGCTCAAGGCCCAGGGCGCAGCATTCCGAGGATGCTTTGGGTTCCTAACCGTTCCTAACCATTCCTGGTTGAACCATTTTCAAGTGGGAGTCTGCGGGATTGAGACCTGATCCCCTCCTGCTTCCCGCCCCCGGAGGTTGGAGCGTTGTGTCGTGTATGAGTGTCGAGGTGCCTGGGACGCGAGGCACGGAGGACTGTACAAATCGTGGGCAAGGACAACGAACAAATTTCAGGTTGGCCAGCAAAATGACTTATAAATATTCCATATATGTGTATATTATGAAAACAAAAGCAAGAAAAACACCCTGAATCCACTTAATTTCGTTGGAAATATCCAAATAGCTTCCGAGCTGAACTTTTCAAGTGTTTCCCATTATGATTTATTTCAGTTGAAATTCAGTTAGCCTTTCCTATTTCTTTCTGTGAGACAATGACTTATATACCTAAAAAAATGCAACACTATGCGCATGCAGCCATGAATCTGATCAACATGGACTCGGAGAACCGGGTGGTGCTCAATGTGGGCGGCATCAGGCACGAGACCTACAAGGCCACGCTGAAGAAGATTCCGGCAACGCGATTATCCCGCCTCACCGAGGCCCTGGCCAACTATGATCCGATATTGAACGAGTACTTCTTTGACCGGCATCCGGGAGTCTTTGCACAAGTGCTCAACTATTACAGGTGACGGCTTGCGGAGGAGATCTCCGAATGTGTCTCGAAAATAATATCCGAATCTTGCAGAACTGGGAAGCTGCACTATCCCACGGATGTGTGCGGACCGCTGTTCGAAGAGGAATTGGAATTTTGGGGCCTAGACTCGAACCAGGTGGAGCCCTGCTGTTGGATGACCTACACGCAGGTGAGTCTGGCCTCAGAACCTATTTTAATAAAGTGTTTTTACTAAATTACATTAACTTACTTATAGCATCGCGACACTCAGGAAACCCTGGCCGTGCTGGATCGCCTTGATTTAGATACGGAAAAACCGTCCGAAGAGGAGTTGGCTAGGAAGTTTGGCTTCGAGGAGGACTACTACAAAGGCACCATATCCTGGTGGCAGGAGATGAAGCCGCGCATTTGGTCCTTGTTCGATGAGCCCTACAGTTCCAATGCCGCCAAGGTAAGGACACTTTTCTACTGGAATTATCTGTGTTTAAATATTTGTTAGAAAATTCCTGAAATGGCAGATGATTCATCAGTGCATTATGAATTTTTGTTATTAAAGTCTTTTAAAAATAAATATGAGTAAATCATTAATTATAATTTTTATGTAGGTCATTCCATATATTTATATGCATAAATACGACAAAAACACAATCTGTTTATAGGTGCATTGTGTGCACCTAAAATGCTTTATTAATTTCGGAAATGTTTTATATATCTGGAAAACACAAGTGCAGTTTATTTATAGTTTCGCTAAGAGCATTTATGTCAACCAGGCACAGTGCATAAATCATTCCATGATATAATTAGCATACATATGACATAAGATTTTACCAAATATTTGGAAATAATGTATTACGCTTATTCCTCAGACCATTGGCGTGGTTTCGGTATTCTTCATCTGCATTTCGATCCTGTCGTTCTGTTTGAAGACCCATCCCGATATGCGGGTGCCCATCGTCAAGAATGTGACGGTGCGAACTGCGAATGGCAGTGCAGCCTGGTTTTTGGACAAAACACAGACCAATGCCCACATAGCCTTCTTCTACATAGAGTGCGTGTGCAATGCCTGGTTTACCTTTGAGATACTGGTAAGAGATTGTGTCTCCTCTCCCCTCTGAACCTTGAGAAACTAAAGCTACTTATTACCTCTCCCGCAGGTGCGCTTTGTCTCATCACCCAACAAGTGGGAGTTCATCAAGTCATCTGTTAACATCATAGACTACATAGCGACGCTTAGTTTTTATATCGATCTAGTGCTTCAGCGGTTCGCATCGCATCTGGAGAACGCTGACATCCTCGAGTTCTTCTCGATCATCCGCATCATGCGTCTGTTCAAGCTGACGCGCCACTCGTCCGGCCTGAAGATCCTCATCCAGACGTTCCGCGCCTCGGCCAAGGAGCTGACCCTGCTGGTGTTCTTCCTCGTCCTGGGCATCGTGATCTTCGCCAGCCTGGTCTACTACGCGGAGCGCATCCAGCCGAACCCGCACAACGACTTCAACAGCATACCGCTCGGCCTCTGGTGGGCCCTGGTCACCATGACCACCGTCGGCTACGGCGACATGGCCCCCAAGACCTACATCGGCATGTTCGTGGGCGCCCTCTGCGCCCTGGCCGGCGTACTAACCATTGCACTGCCAGTGCCCGTCATCGTCAGCAACTTTGCCATGTACTACTCGCACACGCAGGCCAGGGCCAAACTGCCAAAGAAGCGGAGACGAGTGCTTCCCGTCGAGCAGCCGCGTCCGCCACGACTGCCAGGTAAGGCGGCCCTAAGCTCCAGAGAGATTATTTGATCATTTTTGTGAACTCCCTGCAGGTGCCCCTGGCGGCGGGGGCGTCAGTGGCTGTGGCACACCGGGCTCTGGCCCTCACTCCGGCCCCATGGGCTCCGGCGGAACTGGACCACGTCGCATGAACAATAAAACCAAGGACCTGGTCAGCCCCAAGTCTGGTGAGTCTTGCCGGTGTCCCTTACTCGATATAGTCAGTCCCACGATCCAAGCAATAATGCAAGCCACCAACAACAAAAAAACGTACAAGAACAATTACTACCAAGCGAATCCGAGCTGCGCTTCAAAAAGGCACCAAATTATACATTTATCACTAAAAGTACAGCAAAACAGGACGTAATCGGGCCAAAGTAATCCTAACCCGTCTTTAAAAGCTTGCACAGCTGGCACGGCCCCCAAGTTCGAGTTGTATGGATTAAGTTGGCAAAATATATACACCAAAAACCCAGTAATAATTACTACTCGTTATCCTTTGTGCCGTCTTGATCTCAGTCGCTCAGTTTTATTGACCCAACGAAGAAGAGTAACGCAACTTCGGCCCGTAATTAGTTGTGATCTGATTAACAATGATCTTGGGTGCGCTTTCCCCCTCTGGCTATACTATATATACCCATTATATAACATACCATTCGTCGTGTGTACGTGTATATATGTACTCTATGTAATTACAATGCATTTAAGGCTTCTTTAATCATACTCGGTTCATACTCGACTCATTCACTTCGAGCTTAGCTTTCATTTCACGCAATTGCATTCGAGAGTGGATTATAATGATGGGTGATGATGGGCAATTCGGGGAGGAATTCTATTGTTTTTCACATTAATAATTATAATACAGTCTGGTTCGAGTACTAGTCTTAGTCCTTACATATGATAGTTAGTGCAGGGTATTTGAATACAAGTCCGAAGCTTGAAACGCTGTGAAGGAGTCATTTCCGACCCCATAAATCATATATATTCTTGATCAGCATCAACAGCCGAATCTATCTAGCTATTTCCGACAAAAAATTATTTTTTTTCAAAAATTTGAAAATTTGATAAGGGGTTACATCGTTAAAATTGTCAAAAATTGACAAAAAAATTAAATATTTAAAAAATTTAAATTAAGTATACTAATTTATCTACCGAATAAAAACTAACACAGGAATGGTTTCCGAACTAAAATTAAAGCCTTTTCGGCTTAGTTTTGAGTTTTTTAAACTATGAGAAGTCAATAAAAGTGGTCATATAACTATATCGATAAATAAGAATATTGATCGACTACTATTTCGATCCTATAATTTGATTGCAAAATGCAAGGGTATGTAAACTTGGGCATCCCGAAGTTAGTTTCCTTTCTTGTTTATACGATAATAATATTCCCAATTTAATGATATTTTCGATATCGTTAGGAGCGCGATATTTTGTTCAATACATCATGAAGACTAACTTAAGAACTCCGATGTTAACCCCAAAGCGTAACCAAAAGAGCATTCTAGGTTCCTCCTCGAATTTCCCATCGCCTGTCTATAATCCCTCAGACTCAAAGATCCAGCCATAAAGCCCATCATATAAATACCAGACCTCGACTTCCTCTCGACACCCATCGAAGGCATTTCTGTATATTCAAGTCATTGATCGAACTTCAATCAGTTTAGGATCTACTCCCAGCAAAATACAAGAACATGTATGGTACCATTATATATATATATATATATACTTTACAATAAGCTATCTGTACAACGATTACGATATCCAGATACGAGACTCTATATATATTTTGATTTCACTCCAATACTTTCGTTCTACCTTAATATAATTTGTTTTTCCATTGATGAAACGATCCAATCCAAAACCCCCTACAAATCTTGTGTAAATAGATGAATATACAACCATGATTGGCAAACCGCGAGACGGCAAAAAGAGCAGGCTGCTCTAGGCCATAAAACACAACGACATTGTCAGCATCAACCACATCGACAGCAACAACAGAACCAGATCGAAGAACCAATAGTATACCAATACCATCCCCCAGAAAGAACCTTCCGAGCTAAGAACTTTTCGACAAACACGTATAAGAATCTGGCAAACTGATCTTTGAGTAACCGAAGGAGAACAGGACCGGGTAGCAGAACAGAGAACAGAGATCTGAGATCGGAACGGATCAGAGATCAGAGAAACGCAGATCCCAGATGAGTGATCCCAGATCAGAGAGGATGCAGGATGCAGGAGCCTGTGGTACGTTGGATCGAAAGCTCACACTCTCTCCTGGATGCCACACACCCATAGCCATGATTATGAATATGAATTACTATGTCGGCGACGTCTGCTATCTACTGTTACTACTACCACTCCAACAACCTGCTATATAATCGTATATATACCCAACAATATGTAATTTTCTACGTGTTTTCTACTCTCTCTCTCTATATATATATATATTTCTCCACCTATCTTTACATAAATAATATTACATACTATATATGCTATATAGATATATATTAAATATATATATCGTGTACGTGTTGTTCTTCAGTTCTGGCTCGTTCGTTTCTTCGTTACCAGTGTGTATTCTCTCTATCTCTCTCTCTCTCTTGTTGTGTGTGCGTGTGTAATTTTTGTGATTTTTTTGATTTTAGTCTCGACCCGAATCGGAGGAGCCCTCCCTTAGCTGTTAAACATTATAGAAGACAACGTTGTATTTGTATTATCTCGAACTCTTGTATTTCAGATATGGCCTTCAGTTTCGACTAAGTGACAGAAAGATATTTTGTAATTTGCCAAGACACAACCAAAATATGTAAAAACATAAAACTCGACAAGAAAAATCGAAAAGAAAGAAACGAAAAATCAAAAATGAAAGCAAACCTCAGTAAATGTAAAGAAATAAGCCCAAGAAAGACCTCCATCTATCATGCTACCCAACATCGTAAGAAAACCAAACCTCGGAGAATCTCTGCTGGGCGGGTGTGTGTTTTGGTTTAAAAGCCATTTTTAACCCCTCTTAAACCCCAACCCCCCTCAAAAACTAAACTTTGAATCTGTCGCTCTCTTCCGAACCCCGAACCCCGTACAAAAACTGTCAACTAGTTGAATAACTTGGAACCATATATAGTTTGTAGCGCCAAGCAGAAAGCCCTAGCCCGAAACCGACCTAATTATCTATCCTTAACTATATCTATATCTATATCTATATATATGTATATATGTGCTGCATGCTGCATGAGTTATTACCTGAGTTTTGAGCCCGGAATCTTAGAGAGCGCGTTTGGTTTGGTTTGATGCCCTAGTTGTTGCCACTATGTTGTCATGTGTGTGTGAGATGTTGTGTTCGTGTTCGTGTTCGTGCTACACCCCTCCCAGGAACCTGGAACACCCACCGCCACCTCGTATCTCGTATATATATATTGTAGTAACCAAGTGCACCCAGTAATTACTATCAGCAAGGCCTGAACCCGCCCTCTTAAAACGTAAACTTAAAACCTGCCAAGACAAAATTCAAGTTAAACGAATTTGGTAACTAACCGAAAGTTTCATGGAAATAATATTTACTTTTCTCTCTCTCTTTCTTCCTCTTTTTCTTTCTCTGTTTCTGCCACTACACCTCTTCCTGGACTACTACCCCACTCCACTATACTATATATACATATATATGTCTATCTATTGTTTCCGGCTATATAACTCCACTTCCTGTTCCTACTTCCTAACCGCCAAACCGAAACCCGGCCACCGATAATCTCTTTCTGTTCCTCTGAGTTCTGTTCGGGGTTAAAAACAAATAGTTGCTCAACTTTTCGCAGGTCCTTTGGGCGCTAGTATCGTGGCCATGAGTCCCAGGACAATGCTGGACCTCAATCCAGCCTTGGCAATGGGCAAGCCCGCGTTCCAGCCGCGCATACCCACGCCACTGGCCGCCACGCCGCCGTCGCACCAGGCAGGAGTAGAATCTGTAGGAGGAGGAGGAGGAGCAGGAGTTGGAGTTGCAGGAGGAGTTACAGGAGCCCCCGCCGCTCCCCATCCGATGCCCAGCATTGCCGTGTCCACCACGGCCAGTGTGGGCAAGGACTCCGGCATTTCGACAACCACCACAGCGGCGACCACGAACAGCGGCCTGGAGACCAGCAAGAAGGCCTATCTCTAAGCCTCGAAGGAAGGAATGAAAGCCACCTGATATCTATGTATAGCCTATAGCCCCCCATTATCATCACCCGGAAATAAGCAATATCTCGATTCGATATCATATAGCCTTCGCATACGTATAAGGAGTACTTCAGAGATGGCAAAGGATCAAAAACCTCGTTTTATTTGGCTCTCCCTTTAGGTTCCCTATGAAGATGAATATCATATATTCGCCCAGGTAAAGGGTATCAACTTATGTTAAGCAGGGTGTCCAGGCTACAGCCTGGGGCACCACTGACTTAAAGTACTCACTGGCTCTGCAAAGGTTGTTTCTTTCCTACAAATAAACGTATAACTACAGCTTTTAGGGTTATTATTAATTAATTATAAGTTCAACTGTATGTCATATCAGTGGAAGCAAAATTCAAGCAATATCAAGGGGAAAACCAATGTTTTTAATTACATTTCATAGTTAATTTACGCAAAGTCATATCAGTAAATTATTTTTAAAGCTCTAATATAATTTTTGATGGGGCCATCTCTGATCATAATTTTGTGTTGACCATATCACACGATCGAACCTATCAATATCGAACGCCTAAAACATAACCCTAGCTAAAGTATAGATAATCCAAAATTGCTTTTACCAAGACAGACGTTTTTAACCATATACGAGTATATATACATATATATTTACCTTTTGCAAGCTTACTAACGATCCAATTTTTTACATTAAATAGTTAATAACAAATCGCTGAAGAATGTACATAATCCTAGGATGCTTTATACTCGGTTTGCCAGTTCCTTATGCGTTGTGTAAAGACTCTAAAGCTTTAATTTAATATATATATACCTATATATACATAAATTACTTGTAAACCGGAATGGAACTCCAAGGAGAAGCTCTACCAGTTGAAGTTTTGTCTAATTAAAAACCGAAATCAATCACACACGCACACTCTTGGCTCTGAACTCTGTTTAAAAATTCACATGTTGACTTTAACTTTTCTGGCGAACTTAACAAGAAAACAAAACATCAAGAATTACATAGGTAAATAAAATAAATTAAGGAGGGTGCACAGGAAAATGGAAGAGTTTGTTTGTCTGGGGGAAAAACAAACGAAATTTCGCGCTCATCACTCACTCACATTCTGGGATAAGCACCTTCTAGACCCTTCTCCTCCAACCAATCCGCCTATCAGGCTAAGAGGAGGGCGGAAAATTAAAATTGTTTAAAATTTCCACGGGTTTCAAAGGCAAATGATTTCTATTAACAAATTTGCAAACAAATATGAGGCAGTTCCCCCCAGTGTCCCCTTCGGTTAATATCAATTTGCTAAACAGTTTACCAATCTGCTGCTGGGGTCCATCCCCCCTTCATTTACACAGTTCTCTTGTACATTTTAAATATAAATATGTTACATATATCTATCAGCAAGCATACATATATTTGTAAGAATAAACATGATTATTACTAAGAGCAAGTAAAGGAAAAAAGGTAATAAACAAAAACTTAGGCAACATTTTGGATCGAAGAATGGGCAACAAATAAACGAACGAAGCAAGCAAACAAACAAAAATTTGTTAAGTTTTTACAATGAACAAACAAGCGTTATTAAGAACTAAATTAATATTACAAATATTATACTTGCAAGCTATATAGGAAATGGATACAAACAATTGTTTATATCGTTTTTCATTTACCATTTTCTCGCTATGATTTCGAAAGGAAATGCTGTTTTTTAAATTGTATAGTTAAGCGAATTGTATACTATTTGAACTAAAGCGAAAACAAAAACCAAAAGCAAACGAAATTGTTCTCTCAATAATTCATGAACAACAAACAAATTAAACTAATTATATATACATTTATATATATATACATCTATATATATAAAACAAAAAAAACAACATAAAAAGAAATGCAATAAAGAAGTCTATGGAACACCAAACCCTAGGCTTGGCCAATTTTCTTGAGGGGAAATGTGGAAGTATTTCCATTGGAATTTTGATAAACAATATATAGCTTAATATTTGAAGACGTGTGAAAAAGGGTAAATATTTATAATTGGAATTTATCGTTGTATATGAATTAATTAGTATCGTATTTAGAGTTTCCCTTGCTTCAGAAAGAAATCTAAATCACTCCTATTTGTTTGTTTTTGGAAAGCATTCATCTTATTCTATATTTTGATCCTGCAGTTCCTGCAGTTGTGATATTATTTTGACGATATTTTATTTACAATGTCAGCATCGTCGATCAGGTTGAGCAATCGAAGGTCCTTCGCCAAGGATGCATCCCACAGCCAGTCAGATACAGTCAGCGCCCAAAGGATATCAGTTGCGAAGTTAAGCATCCTGGAAAGGGAACCGTATGCACGACCGTTTAAAGTTAATTTTATCTTGATGAACTGATTATCAGAGTCATTAGATGACTTTTAAAGAAGCGACCAAAGAGGAGGTCGACATACAAGTATATTCAAGTCGACTGTGCATACACTGTACATGAATTTTCATAAATTATCACAAAGTTTAGTTAAATTATTTGATGCCTCACTTTCCAACCGTAATCTGCATATTATTCAATTTTCGAGTTCAAAATTCCATTAAAATTCCGCACAGTGAGGGCAAAACCTGGTGGCACCGTGTCTGGGCGCTTTGGGAACCACTTTATGGCCACTTTTGGCATTTGTTTCGATTTCATTACCAATAAAAAAGAGGTGCTATTACAATAACACAGCTCAAAACGCTTAGCTCCAGCTCTGGGGGCCGTTCGGCAAATATGCCAGCAAACAAAAGGCCTCAGCAAAATGGAAAAAGCAACATTTTGGGCCCTCGGGGCCTGACCTTCAACACTCACTCCGGCCTAAAGACCCAGATGGAGCGGGCCGGGGGAGGCAGGAGGTAGGTGGCCCAACCAAGTGTAAATCTCCACTCACCTCTTTTTCGGCCTTTTGGCCATGGTCCAATAAAGCGCTTCATTAACCAGAGACTACCACTAACCCCCTGTGTGTAAGCCAGCCACCCAGCCACCCAGCCACCCCTCTCCCCGCAAATAAAAGAGCCCAACGCCCCTCCCTCGACCTATCTCTATTCATCCAAAAACCAAAGCTATTCCGGACTCGCCTCAATCAACAGTTGGTTCCGGGCTGATTTCTCAGAGTGCTCGTTGTTTTTTTATCTAAGAAGAAGAGCTCCAAGAATTCTGTGCTTTTTTTTTTTGCACTATCTCCCAAAGCATCAGTTGGTTGACAGTCTCCGGGTGAACTAATAATCCATGAAATTTCAATTACAAGTCAAAAATTATACGCGAGCACAGTCTCTCTGCGGCTCTCACTCTTTCAGCACTCGAAGAAAAAGGGTTGTTATAGTATATAGAAAAATACCAAGTTGTGTGCATATAATTTAAATTAAAAATAATAAATAATAAATACTTTTGTTGTACTTTTTTATCAATAATTTTAAATGTTTAATGTTAATAGTTTTTTTTTTTGACAATGCTACATGACCATGAACTTTCTCTCAGTGCCCTCATTGCTCTCTAGTGTAAGTTGTAATCACTGGAGCTTTTTTTTTTGTGTTTTCTATGCTCCGGCTGGAAAAACATGGTTACTATATATATTCATATATAAATCTGTACATACATATATATGTGTTTTTTGTTTGCCGACTATTTGCAGAGTTTTCCAGTTTTCGGTGAGTTTTCCTTTACTTTCCTTTCCTTCTTTTGCGGGGGGTAAAAGCTCGCTCTCCCGGTCTCCCGACGCCTCTCTCTTTGGAAATTTACTCAATGAAGCTCGCTCTCTTCGGCTATTTCGCCTATTTTGCATTGCCTCTCCCGCATAGAAAGTGACGAAAGCAGCAAAGAGAGGAGTGCCAAGTGGCGTTGTGGGTGTGGGAAAAGGAGGCACTGCCTGCCGGTCTGGTCTCTTCAATGGCCGAAATGTGTGTTTTTCTGCCAGCGCGGATTCAGTCGAATTTTGACTGCCCGACGAGCCAGTCTCCGCCGCGCAGCTTTTTCTCTCGTCCGCGACCGCGTCGGTGCACGGTTTCTTTTCTTCGCATCTCCGCGTCTCCGCCTTTGCAAGTGCTCAGTGTGACAATTTTCGCCCACAATTGTCCCCAAAAGTAAAAGTATAAAATTCACACAACAAATAATAATAAATAACGGAAAGAGCAGACGTGCAAGGAAATAAATACAAATACATATACAAGAAATTCCTATGTCAAGCACCAACGGCAGCGCCGCCATGCTGCCGCTTCCGTGCATTCGCTGATTTTAGGTTCGTTGCGGGACTTTCCTATTTTGAATATTAAAAGCCAAAGTGCGAGGACGGACGGACGTTCAATAGCTAAAATGACGCTGACAGTTTTCCACGACCCCCAGCTCCCAGCCCCCCAGCTCCCAACTCCCAGCTCCCAGTTCCGTTCCCCGGCGCTCCTCAGGTTTTCCTTTGGCAGCGATTAAGACCAGTCAAAGTTGTTGGCCCGGCCCGTTGCCTGGCTACGTTTGCAAGAGCCAAGAGATGCCGGAGAGATGCCATGCATTATACATAAGCTCTAGTAGTGAGAGGCTTGCACCGCTCAAAAAATGTATCATCAATTATTTACCACTTTTCACATGCCGCAAAATAGTTGCAAAATGTCGCACCTTTAAGTTCGTTGAATTAATTCAATCGAATTTTAATTCTAACAGAAACTGTTTAATAGAAAACCCATTCAATATATTTTATTGTATTTTATACTTATACAAAAGAAAACCTGTTTCAATTTAATAATATATGAACAAGCATTCAAAAAGTAAAAATTATATTGTATCCTTACAGCATTCAATTGTTTTAAAATCCTTGGCGAGACTACACAAGTTTATAAATTTTAGTAGTAGTAGTAGTAGTAGTAGTAAAATAGTTTGTGACTTGCGATCTTCTTCTTTGGAACTTCATATTAAATTGTTATATATTTTTTGAAATATTTTTAAAAAAATTGCTGACACATCTTAAAAAGTAAATCAACAACGTTAGCTTTAGATTTGTTGAAGTGCAAATGCATGGTGTCTCTTTATGATTGGTTTTAATCCAGCAGACAAGTGAACTTTAATATTCTTAACTATACGGAAATTCCAATAATATTTTTCCCTGCCAACAACTAATTTTTATACCACACTGGAGTCCGCAAATATCGTGTTCAATTAAAAATGATGATCGTTCATTTTAAAGCTTCAATTTTGGAAAATGTAAGTAGACCATTTATATTTCTTTGGCAAATGCCCATCAAACAATATTGTTAGAATGCTCTCAGTAGCAGGTGTACCCCGTTTCTGGTTAAGACGCGTAATTACAAGAATGTTTGGGCAAAACTGACGTGTTCAAATTCATTTGTCAAAGTTGATTAAAATTTCCAAGACTGATTTTTCCCTCTGTGTGGGTTCGGGGGGAAAAGCGAGACCCGAGCGAGAAAAGAGTGAAGTGCTGCTGGTCTCGCAACTAGATTAACAGTGAGTCTGGGCATTTATTTTTCTCCTTTTTGCGAATCTTTATTATTAGCCGGGCACTCGGCGCAGACCGGAGCGGGTCCCCTGAATATCTGGTCAGGGGACACTTCGGCAGTCCGTCCGCACACCCTCGTTATATATTAATGGCAATTGCCCTGACAAATATTGAATCGATTGTAATGGTTTCTGGCAGTGGTAATTGTGACTCGATGCGGTTAGTTAGGGGGAATTCCGTATAATTGCGGTGGGGCTTTGATTTATCGAAAATGTGAAGCACAGGTCGTTCATCGGATTAGTTCGAATGGATTAAGACATAACGTGTGCGGTTATACCGAGCACTTATTTGCATTTCTATGAGGCCATTCTTCTGCTGGAATAGATTTCTTTATCAAATATCAAATCAAATCAAATCAAATATCACATATCAATATTCTCGAAAAGATATCAGATGATGTTTTGAAATTATTATTATTTATTTGTAAACATTTTTAAGTCACATTGTTATATATTTATATGACCAACAACGGTTTACCAACAACGCAGCACTCCGATATAAAAACAAAATAATTATTTATTTCATATACTACGATTTCATATAACTAAAACTATAGTACCCTGTACAACTGTGCGTATACGTAATTTTTGGGGACTACAATTGTCTGGAATAAAATTGAAACCACAAATTACTTCAGCACTCCGATGTTTGTATACCGTTGTCGATTGCAATTAAATTAAATAGGATTACATCGAAAATCGACCATAACTAAGCTTAAAGTATTCCCATTCTTTTAATTGATATTCTGCGATATTTTTATATGACATTTTCCGAAACATCAATGTTTAAAAATCGCATAACTAAGCCAAAAAAGCATTAATTTTAATTCAGAAATCGTTCCTATGTTAGTTTTTAGTAGGTTAATAAATCTGCATACTAAATTTAATATTTAAAAAAATTAAAATTTTTGTAGATTTTTGAAAATTTTAACGATGTAACCCTTATCTTTTTTTGAAATTTTCGAAAATTTTGAAAAAATTAAATTTTGGTTGGAAATAGCTAGATCGATTCGGCTGTTAATGCTGATCAAGAATATATATGATTTATAGGGTCGGAAATGAATATTTACCACGGTACACGCTCCCGGCAATAATTGCAATACACTGCAAGGACATTCTTATTTGTATATATACAATATCTATTTATTATTATTTTGAAGTTCAAGTTGAAGTAAAAAACGTAACGGGTTTGAAATTCCATCATTGAGTGTTTTAAAAATATAAAGAAATATTTTAAATCAATATTTATTTATAAATATATAATATTTTGAAAAACATAATTGTAATTAAAAAAAATCAAAAAGCTAACTCAAAGTGTCACTATAGATATTGAAGCATAATTCTGTTTGGATTTCGATTAACTTAAAAGAAACCAGATGATACATTTACATTGTTCTTGTATTGAAGCTAGGAATTAAGAACAGAAACTCATTCGGAAAACACAAATATAAAAAGAAAATTAACACCAAAAGTTTACCCGATGGCAAGCGGCGAGTGACAACCTGACAATTACGTGAAAAACCCCCAACTGAAGCCGCACTGATACCGAAATAAATGGCGAAGGAAACTTTATACCACAAAAGTCACAGTTCCTGTGGCAGCGACTTTCCTTGAGTTTTCCCGCCTGTGTCGCCACAAAACCTCTGGCATACTCTTGGGCGAGCGCGCTCGAACTCTGGAAAATTGCGCAGAAAAGCGAAAAAGAAAGGAAAACAGTGCGGAAATCAAGGTATCCAGCGGGTCGAGGCAACGTTTAGCGCAGTTCGTCGGTTAATTTTTTATGCGATTACCCGGCAGGGCAGCTGGCAGGCGGCAAGCTGTAATTGCATTTTAATATTGATGATATATTGATGGCGACGCTTCGCGATGTGTGCTGGCTGTGTGTTCACTTCATTTATGAAATTTACATTTATTTCATTTAGTGACAGGGCCACCTTTTTCGGTTTTGATTAACGCTCCACGACGACGCCCTGATTGGCACGGACGAGCTCATTTGCATAGTTTGATTTCCCGATTCTCGATTCCCGATTGCCATTTTGGTATTCCGATGTTGACACTAGCCGTCAGCTGTGACAAAAACAGCCAGCGAAAAGGTGAAAGCAATGCGCACTTTTCCAAGTGTTTTGTCAAAAAATCAATTGAACGTTTAAGTGTCAGTCAGCCAGGACACTTCGCACGAACATTTTCCACTCGCCCTCGCATTACACGCGGCGACAAGTGCCACGAATAGGTTTGGGAAAAACGTCTGCTGTTTTAAGATATTTTTGGAAGCATTAAATAATAACTATAAAACTACGTGTTGATCTATTTATTCTTAATAGATTTACCTTCTTTTTGACTCACTATTCTGGAGCTATAAGCTCTAGGGAATTATTAGGACAAACGGTGCGCAGCCCTCTACCTATTTTCAATACTAGATATCTAGGACTAATCCTCTGACTTTTCTGCGAGTGAATTTTTCCATTTCCCATTTACAATATTAAATTTGTGTCGAAGGAGTCGTGACGAAGAGTTCGGTCCTGTCGTGTCCCTTTTCCCTGCTTTCCCCAGCTTTTCCTGCTGAACTCCGCACAACATGTTTCTCCGTCTTTCCCCCCCTCGTGCTCACAAATGCATTATTTTATTTTTGTTTTTCCCTTTTGTTTTTCCTCTCCACTCGAATAACAAGTTCATTTCGAGTCCTGCAAACAATGGATTCCCATCACAACAAAATGCGTATATGTCAATCGAAAGTATTTCATTTCATTTCGTGCTACTGATTCGTCCTCAAAAATTGTTGCCAACAATTTTTCGGGGCCTGCTGGAAAACCTTTTTCCGTTTGTTTACAGATTGGCTTATCTCAGATTTGTCTATGGATTTCGATTACACTGAAATGGATATTTTGTGAGGCTATGTTACAGAACAGGCCAATTATTTATTGATTAGGCGGCAGAGACATTAAGATTTATCTTTCAACAGCAAAGGGGACCGAAAAGCGTATCAATATCCAGGGATTGACCTGAGAGTCGAGTGCCTGCCCTCTGTAAAGTCATCGAGTCGGAGCCATGACCTCTTCTAGCAAAATTTTCCGATGTGAGGCAATTTGCAAGCTGCCTGAACAAAGTTTCTTCTGCCGGCAAAGTCTAATTAGATGATGGGTGGAAAGTCATCGGCATAAAGTGTGGATAATTTGCATATTTCTATGGTGGCGAAATTTTCACCAAACATTGAATAGGACTCCTCTCTGTTGGCTAATTTAGTGACTTTAAAACTTTTGTAAATTCCTAAGTGTATGCTAATGAAGAGCCTCAAGTTTTGCCTACAGTTCTGTGGAATTCTTCCGCTTTCTTCAGCATGATTAAGTTTTGGTTAAATCATGGCTCTTAGCGCTGAAGTTCACACTGCATAAGTACGTCCATCCATTATTCATTGATACATGAATCTCCTAAATCCTCGAGGCTAATTAAATAAAACGTAGGAGGGGCGAAGGGCACTTTGCATAAAGTTGAATAATAATTATGCGTTGAAAGCGATTTAATGAATTTTTCGATTGTTGATTGTTAATTGCATATTAATGAGCGGACTTCAGGCTGCTCTGGTTTCGATTCCAATCAATTTTCAGAATGTTTAAGACAAAATATTGCCTGCCCACAAAAACTCTGGGAAAAGTTTCCTTCTTGTGTCCACAACAAGACCCAAAAGATTCTTTCTCGAGCAATAATTCTCAAGTTTCGGGAAACTGCTTAAAGTAGCAGTGGAGTGTTTAAACCAATTAGTTTGAATAATTCGTTGACGCTTGTATCATTTATAACCCCCTCTCCGGGAAAACTTCTTAATCAAGCCGCAGAAACCACACAACGGTTTCCCCCCGGCTTCCTTGGGGTTTTCATTTCCCATTTGCCGCAAACAGAAAAAACATTGCTTAATTGTCCTTCGGTGCGCCTTTCTCTACTCCTTCTCTAGTTATGAGTTTCGTCCCGATTTTCGGGTTTAATCCTGGGGGACACCGCATAGTGGATCTCGAGATCCAGCGAATACCGTCCAGTGCATCTTATCTTAAGCACTTGCCGGAAAACGCATTGACAGCCACTTGATGCTGCGTTTTATTTTTAGTTGCTGGACCTCTGGCAGTTTATGGCTTTGCAAATCCTTTATGATTTAGTGGAGTGTCAACCCCCGTGGAAATCCCCCTCTCAGCTGTCACATAAACCGATTAAACTTTGAGCAGCTTATGCATTTTGTATCTGTCAGCTATCTGGTATCTGGCAAATGTGCAGCTCTAAGCAGCCGTCCTCCTCCCACGCTCTAACTCTGTCTTGTGTATCCCCAAATACATGGAGATGTACACTGGAATATATTGAAGATTAAATACTAAATAAAAAGTGTTTTCGGGGATGTGATATGATAAGCAAAAATATTTTTAAAACGTTTTTAGCGATTGTACTTTTCCGTAGGGATGGCATTTTGTTATATTATATATTGTAACAGTGTGATTGACCTGTGTTTGTAAATTCATAAAAAAAGGCAAAGGTAACCACGTATTTTGATATTTTTTTAAACGTTAAATTTGACATTTTACTATATTTTATAAATAATAATTCACCATATACATAATACAAAATAATATATTTTTCCTATCAAGACACAAAGCTAAATAAAAAAGAATCCTCAAAATATAGGTGCGATTCGTGGAAACAGATCCTGGAAGAAATGTTATATATTTTCCATTTTCCCTCGAGTTTCCTTTTTAAGTGCACACACATCGATGGCCCATAAACTGTAAATGTTTCTCCATTAAGGGAGCACTAAATTGTTGTTAAATTTTGATCCATTCGAATGGGTCTCCGCTTCCCTGACTCTCTTCGCCAAATGTTTTTGCAATTATCTTTGCCTTGATGGGTTCCCTTTACTTGATATACTTTCTTTTTCTTTTTGTTGGAAATTTCACTCTTCCGCCTCGCAGCACCGCAGATAAACATGCAGAAAGTTTTCCCTACGATTTGTTTATTATTATTTCTCATTGGTCTTTGAAGCAAGTCAACTCTTTGCCTGCCCCCGTTCTCGCAGCTTCGTTTTAAAGAAGCATAATAAAATAATGGGTATTACACATTTATTGTGCAGCAACAAAGGCCGTCGAGGAGCAGAAACAAAAAACAGCCAAGAAAGCGGAGCAGATGTAGAGGAATCCGAAAAAGTTGCTAATGTTAGAGGGCTTAAATGGGAACTTCTGTGTGGATTTCTTTGGGAATGCTTTTTGCTGAAATGCGAGCGGGCTGCAAGTTCTGCAGAGGCAGACAAAGGCTTATCTTCTAATTGAAAATAATTAATTTGTATGCAAAATGGAGCAAAAGTCTGGGGAAATGGGGGAAATTAATTCCCAACTGAAAGCTTAGTAGTTGCTGTACTTAAAGGTAACTTTTCTATTCATATTTAAAGTACTTCGTAGATACTTTCAGCTAAATTTTCTCTTTGGAAATATTATTTATTTTAGAGAGCGAGTCCCCCGGTTCGTTGGCTGCTTTTGAACTTTTCCTTGATTATTTTTCGTCTGAGCCTTGAGTGGTGCCGTTCGCTTAATTTATTATTCAATTAAAGTTGCAAAAAGTAAACTTTAATCGCAGAGCAGTCATCAGAAAAAGGCCCCAAAAGACACTAACGAACACACACGTATTACACAGAGGAACACTCCAAACACACACACACACTTACACACCCAAAGAACACACAATAAAAATAAATATGGAAAATCGTGTGTGTGCCAAGAAAATTGCAGCAATATTTTTGTAGCTTTTCGTTTATTTTCCTTCTTTTTTTGCACTTTTCCGTGTAGCTTTTTGTAATCGATTAAAAGTGCATGCCAAACTGTGCGTGTGCCCGCATTTTTCCATTTTTTGTCTTTAATGGGCTGCTAAAAACAACAAAACAAATATTAATAAAAAAACAAGGACGAAAAATAAGCTCCAGCTCGGGCGCATTAACATGAAAATGTGCGATGAAACAGCAACACCAACAATGAGCGGAAAGCCCAGAGATGAAAAGCGGACAGAAATTTAAGTGCAGAAAACAAAAAATAACGGAGACGAGTGGAAGAAAAGCGAAAAAAATGTGTATGACAAAATTTACGAGCATCGCCCGTTCCTCATATTTGTACATACCAGAGAGACGCGCTATATAAGCCTCGTACGAGGCACCCCTCCAGTCCCTGTCCTGGCAATACATCAGACACAATGGCCCACAAAATATTAGCATATCGTTTTTACCAAATTTGGTATTAGTTCAAGAAAAAGATTGGTTACAATATATAATTATTATTATTTTGAAGCCCAAGTTGAAGTAACAAATATAGAGTTGGGATGGAAATTCAATCATTGAGTGTCATAGAAATGTGAATCAATGAATTATCCCAGAGGGGTCAGTATTATATTAAAATAGAGATTAGAAATTAGACAAATTAGATGTATAAATGAATAGTTATTTTTAAAGGGATTCATAAACATAATTCTGTTAATATTAGTTTTCGACCCTATAAATCTTGATTTCCGACCAAAATTTAATTTTTTCAAAATTTTCGAATATTTCAAAAAATGATAAGGGGTTACATCATTAAAATTTTCAAAAATCGACAAAAATTTGGATTTTTTTATGTATTAAATTTAGTATGCAGATTTATTAACCTACTAAAAACTAACATAGGAACGCTTTCCGAATTAAAATTAATGCATTTTTGGCTTAGTTATGCGATTTTTAAACATTGATTTTATACATATATTGCGTATACGCACAGGTGTAATTGTACCCCGATACATCATTAAAATATTAAAAATATGTTGATTTCCAACTAGGTTTAAGAAAATATTCGTTGAGGCAGTGTGATGAATTGTTCTGAAATACTGCTAAATTAATTTATTTTAATTATGCTTTTAGCATTTGTTATTTCCAATTAAGTAAGTGTTTAATTTCTTTGATTTGTGTTACTGGTAAATCTTTAAAATTATGCTATTATTTTTATCATGGCTGTGGTGGCTCCACCAGGAGTTCCCCTGTGCCTTTTCCCCCCCAACGGCTCCTCTCCATGAGTTTTTCTCCAGTTGCCCCGCTTTTCTGCCCCCCTTCGCTCCACTCCCCCATTCTTGCCACTGTGGTGACGCTTCCTCGTGTGGCTTGTTTTTAGTGCTTTGGCACGTAATGGGGTCGTTCCACAAGCCCAGCCTTCAGCCTTCTGACTCCTCCCCGTCGCCCACATCCCCCCTCATCAGCCTACATGGCCCCGCCCCCGCTTTTTACCCACAATCGCCTTTTGTGTGGCGCCTCTTGGTGTTGTTGCTGCTGCTGCTGTTTGCATGCCGCCCGGGTTTCTTTGGGACTCCGGACTCCTCCAAAAACTCATCGCTTGCCACTTGTGTGCCATATGACGATGATGAGATGAGCGCCAAGTTGAGTAGAGTTTAGCCCCCAGTCTGAGCTGAGCCGGGAGCCGGGCTCCCCGAACTAACAGCTAAGTGAATGCCTGGGACAACGGGGCCAGGAAATCAGCACTGGGAGAAATTCTTATTAGAGGAGGGAGTTATCGCACAGTTCAGATGGGATTGATCCTTGCGGCGTATTATAATTATATAGCCAGAAGCAGGCTAAACGCAGAGTTTATTAAAAAATCATTGTCGAATTTCAGCGTTTGTTATATCAACAAAAGCAGAAAATATCAATTATGGTTTCTATATGCTATTTGGTATCGATTAAACGCTTTTAATTGAATTCCATTTTATTGGCTGGGGGCAAGCGAAAATATTTCCAATTATATTTCCCACGCTGATTAACTCTTTGGTTTTTTTTTTAAGTCTAGCTCTTTAAAACAAGCGGGGTTCCCATGGAAATAGCAATAAAAATTAACATAAATTGGGAAAGGTGTCGCGAAAGCATTCGTTCTAATATTCAGTCTAAACTTTTGATAGTATTTTGTTAGAGTGCTATTTTATAGCATACTTTTCTGCGCAGTTTAAGTGGCTTTCAAATCCACAGCGATTTCTACCGCTGCCCGCATAAATTTGTTAATAAATTCATGGGTATAATGGATGAAGGTATTCAAAGGGACATTTTTCTTAAGTAGAAATAAATCCCAACTATTTATTCCAGTGCAGTGAGGTGCCATGTCCCACTATATCCGCACTTATCACTCGGTCGTTGATGATGCCAACTCGTGGAGTCGACTCCGGGCTGGTTTAGTGCGGCATGAGACTGAAGCTGAGGCACTTCGCCTCCACTCCCGCTCTCACTGTTTGATGCGATATGAAGAACCGATTAACGACATTCAAGTGGCTCGGAACGAAGTCCTTGGCCATTTCCACGACCCTGACTAACTGCTGCTGGCAGATTTGTGGAAACCACGAAAGCAAATTACGTTTGACGACGAGCATCATTTTCCACTTTATTGAATTACCCCGGGAAGGCAGGGACAGGAGCAGGAGCAGGAGCAGGAACAAGCAGTTCCCGTCCTGCCTGCAATGTGTGCTGGATTGTGTGTGTGTGTGTGTTTTTTTTCGGGGGCCCTGGGCCTGTCCGCAGGACGACAGCCACGACGATTCCTTGGGCCAGATAAACAGAATTTCAATTTAAAATAATTTTATATATTTTCTTTGGCAATTTCTCCTGTGGTCGTGCTACCGCTGCCTTGGCATAATTTCTGTCGGAGATGGCACAGGCAATGTCTTTACTTAGCCCCAGACATAAAGAAGTTATCAGCATGGCGTTTATGGCAGGGGCGGCCTGATGGTGGGTGGTGCTGTGTGGTAAGATTTTCCCGCCAGTCAGTCGGTCGGTGAGTTTTCCCCGATGCCTTTCATTAGCCGCGTAAAGCGCGACGACTGTCGAGTAAAGTCGAGTTGCTTTGTTTAACTTTTTGTTTAGCCCGTTTGTTTGGCTGTCTGTTTGTTTGGTTTTCTTTTTTCCTCCCTTTGCTGTTTTTTGTCACAATTTTGATGAGCCCATCACCTACACAAAGCTGGAGGAGCTCTCTGTGTGTATATACTTGTACGTTTGTATATAATCATCATTGTTATGCGCATTTGAGGCACTTGTGCTAGACACCCAACTAGCAGGAGACAGTGGCCAAAGGATCCTGGGGTCCTTTGAAAATGAAGTCATCTGGAAGCTAACAAAGTTCGGTGATTCGATTTGGAATATTAATAAAATACAGAACAACAGCAGCTTCCCCCAAATGGAACAAGTTTCCTGGGACCCAATAACAATTTTAAATTATACGCAATTTGAGATTCTAAGGAATATTTCTGTTCTTATCTTAAAAGTAGCTTAAATATTTGAAGCGGGAATAAGCGTGACACTTTCCGCAAATACTCTTTCTCTGCAAATGGGGCACTACAATAACCTCGATTTCTTGACAGTATTAAATTCCAATAAGTGGTTACCACTGTGCCTTGTCAGCGGCAGGAGCCGCATCCCGTCTGTCCGCCCCCCGTGGGGCGCCATGGCAGCGTGCTCAAAAGAGCATTGCCCGCCGGCATTATGTTTTGTGTCAGCACTAAAAGACGACGAAGGCAGCCGGGGGAGGGGTTCAAGAAGGGGCCAGGAGAGGGGCTTTTCCCGTGCACGTACGTACGTACGTACGGACACTTTGTGGGTTAGCAGGCCTTTCATCCCGTTTGCTCCGCTTTTCTGGCATCGCTCTAAGTTGGCCATGTTGACTGTGTCATTTGCTAATTTAGCACAAACTGTTTGAGTCTATACTTGGCCTAGCCATCTAGCCAGCCAGTCAGCCAGCCAGCCTGCATTCGGCAAAAGGTCAACAAAGATTGGAGGGGACATACACACACATCGAACACACAGAGTGCAAACGAGCATTAATTAAGCAGGCCAACGATGGATGGCAAACATCTATGGAAGTCGGCTAAAAGGATGTCAGGACATGTGCACAATGCCGGCAAACCGAATAATATAACCGCAAAATCCAGCCATTCAAAGCCCCCCCCCTCAAGCCCCATAGCAGCCATTCATAATTTATAAAAGCCCCAAGTGCTTAATGGATTTTCGCACACCTATATAGTATTTTTAGCGCAGGACAAAAACCAATTTGTACAATTTTAAGCTAAAATGCGATCGTCAAGATTGATGAGGTTACCGGGTGGCGGTGGCGGTGGCGGTGGCATTCCCAATTGTGTGACTGTCACTGTTCCCCTGGAAGGCCCTAATGGCGGGGCGGCGTCTGGCTTGGATCCAACTCCCGCCCGGGGCTGGCATCGATGAGCTGACAGAGACTAACGCTCGCTGCACGTCACACACGTTGACACATTGTTAGTCAAACAAAAGATTTCGCATGCTAATTCGATTCTCCGGTCTAACACAAACACACACATCTGGGCTAAGACCCCCGCCCCACCATCCCGACTCTTACTTTTTTTATTTATTTCCCTGGCTCGTCCTTTTTTTGTGATGGTTGCGGCCCAGAAGCCAATAATAAAATTGTTTATGTGGGTCACAGGCTCAGTGGTTTACACAGTAAAAATTGTCACCGGAAAATGCTCATCAAAGTGGAAAGCAAAAGTGCTCGTAAATCTTGAATAACGCAATGTTAAATAAGAATCAAAAATTTAAAGCTTTTTCCATTTGGTTAAGAAAGCAAAATGGAAGTGAATGTTAGCAATAAATAATTTCGAAGAATTTTAATATCATATAAAATCAAAGAGATTTTAAAGTACTTAAAAATTATATTCCATTTCTTTTGTTCTAACTCTTTTTAGCATACATTTCCAACAATTTTGTTGTTAAATGTACCTAGTTTATTTTACTTTTTTTTCGGTGCCTTCTTAACTTTGGAACTGATGTTGATAAAGCAACGCCCACGACACGGGAAATTTGTTGCAAATTTTCTCTTTGGCCGCCGGCCGCCTTGTAATTTTCATTGTTTTTAGGCTTCGCCCGGAACGAGATGAGACGATGCTTGACTTCCGCTCCCCGTTCATCTTTTTCCCGTACGGAAGTGTCGTTTTTTCAGCTAAGAAGGGCTTAACTTTTCCCTTTGGGATGCGGCTCACGCCTGCCACAAGACAAAATCACAATTCGCTGCCTTCCCCAATTTCCGGTTGGATTGCGGATTTTTCTGCGGTGCTGTGGTTAATTTTGGAGGTCTCAGCAAGGTTAGCATTAAAAATGTATATCGAAAATAATATTAATTTTAATGTCTAATGGCTGACGCTGACGCTGATGCTGATGCTGAAGCTGCCGGCTGAAACCTAATTACGCTTGTGATAGGATTTTTGAGTTGGGTTCACGGCTCGATAAGCCCGAGCCCCTGCTAAGCCCCCTAACCCTATTATTTACGAGGCAGCACCCCTTAAAATTGGCTTATTGGGGACACATTTTAATGCCGTGTTCGGTTCAATTCTTAATTTGGCTAAAAACATAAATCCATTAGTCGGCACTGCAGCGTTTTTTTTCGCCCCTAAAATATGCGCAAACTTCTACGGACCCCGGAAAATGGTCAAGTTGAAAAGTTTCCCTCTTATTTATGTGCCTTTTTTTGTGCCATATCCCGAGTAAGTCTGCAAACTAAATGAAAAAGTATTAATATATCCCTTTTGCCCACTGCCGGCGGCGGCGGCTGCATTGCGAATTATTTAGCCCTGGGGAAAAAGCCAAAATATCTTCACATACAAAGGCGGGGCACTTGTGTATATCCCGGAGAAGAGCCGACACAAAAAGACATCAAAATTCGTACCCTTTTCTGGCACAAATAAAAGTTGTAAATGCATGGCCATGTAGGGCCAGAAAGGAAGCTAGAAGGAGAGTCCCAGGTCAGAGCGTGTTCCGGCAAACAATTTCGATACAGTCCAGGAAAGTTGTTCGAATTGCGAACGGGCTACTTGAGTCCTTGTAGGCAAAGTCCTTGCTGCAAAAGTTTGAATTGCTCAAGCGGAAATGTGAATGGACAAGTGTAAAGTTACTTTTTACGGCTGTTTTCTGGATTTGTTAAAATGGAAAACACATGTCATTCAAAAGCAGGACTTTTGAAGGACCTAGAAAGTATATTTATAGGGAATATGGTAACTCTGGATTTACTTGGATTATTATATAATTTTTCAAGGAATTTGTAAGCCATGTAGATAGTTAAGAATTCTAGAGGGAGTCTAAAGGGAAATTGTATTTCCATTACTTTCCATAGTTCCATTAATAAATTTTAAAGTTAACCAACCAGAGACCTTTAAGCTTACTCTTTAGCCATTCGCAAAGGAACTTTGCACATAATATGGCATGTTTTACCGCTCCTCCTGTTAATCCCAGTTGGAAGCTGTTTTATTTAAAATATTTAACTTTAACAACCGCATAAGCTCTCGACTCCTGCTGTTTTTTGCCCCGAGAAGAAAAGTGTAATTGGAACGCGACAGCGTTGCCTTCGTTTTATTATCTCGCCCCGACTTTAAGGGTGCCGATGTCGCCGCTGCTGTTCGCATATTGTCGCGTGTTTATTACAATGCAAAGTGCAGAGAAAGAAAAACTGCGGCAAAATGGAAACTAAAGCGCGGGGCCCAGGGGCAATATGATACCCATTATCTGCCGGCGGGCAAGCTCCGAACGAAGTTTAAATAAATTTTATGTGCTTCGTTTTTGTTGCGGCTCGCTGATGATGGCGCATATGTTTAATCAGCAAAGTAAACCCGACCCGGGACTGACCCGGCATCCAGTTAAATCTCACCTCGCCTCGCTCCCCAGTAAATAAAAGTTGCCCTTTTTTTGACACAACCGCACACAGACGCAGACACACGCAGGGCCAGAGTTGTTCAGGGGGTTTCCACAGTCCGTTTCTGCGGTGTAAGGTGGTCTGGAAATTACATTAATTTTATTAAAAAATTATAAACATTAAGTTTCTATTCTTAGGATAAGTTATGAAGGCGTTCTTAGCTTAAATTTGCTTCAGAAAGTACAATACTGATTTTGGGAATTTAAAAATATTATACTTTCCTTAGTGAAAACATAGATAAGCTGTGTAATTTTTAGGCAACCATTAAAATATATTATTGCACAAGAATAATTACACAATTTATTTAAAGCGGTTCATGGAAGAGATACATATTTTCTAATTGCACACAATTTCCATTTGAATTGATTTCCCTATCTATGTAATGATTTATTTGATTTTTGAAGCTCACTACATACGACTTTAATTAATGGTCCTCTCTCACAATAAATTAATGTCTCGGCTTTTATCTATGAAGAAATCTGTCGTTTAAGGGTGAAATAAATTGAATTTATTTGCATCAATCAGTTTAGGAAAGACAAACAAAACTCTTTGATATTTATTCTGACAACTGTCTGAAGTGCTAACCACTCAAACTATATTAAAAGTTAATCCGCACTTGTGCCAGCTGTCATCCTGTGCGTCGTCATACAGTTCCGAAACGGACTGCATAATTTTTTGACTGCAGCATAAAAGTTGGTAAAGTCAATGACCAGTTAAGTCAACACTTCGCCAGTGGAGGAGGTGGTGGCAGGGTGGCAGGGTGGCAGGGTGGCAGGGTGGCAAGGTGGTCTCTGGGGGCGTGAGGTGAGTGGGTCATATTGAAATCGTTCCAATTTTAATATTGCATTTTAAAGAACATAAAACTGCTGACAGTCATGTTTGTGTCCATGTGCCACAAGCATATTTCAGGATTTTTATTGCAACGCGCCAGGCAACAAAGGAAAATGCTGTGAAAGGTCCGCCAACGCAAGAAGAAATATGGGAAAATATTTTCTTCTGTACTTGAAAAAAAATTGCCTTGCCTTGGTTTTTCACAGCAACACCCAAAGCGCTTAAAAAATTAACAAAACAGAAGGCTAACTTCCAAAAGCCGAAGTTTGTATATCCTTGCAGTTAGCCATACGATCATTAGTTCGAATCAGCCATCGATCAAAGCTAAGCCAAAAATGATTTATTTCAATTTGCGAAGCTATTCTGTATTTGTTTTTATAAGCATAACATACCATTTAATATTTAAAAACTTTAAAGTGTAATCAATTTTTGACAATTTGTAAATTGTTGTAGAATTTTTATTTTCCAATAATATTCTAGGTATATTAATCGATATATTTTGGTAAATCAAAGTTTTCCAAATATCATAACTAAGCCAAAAATTCACTAAATTCTATTTGAATACTTTTTCTGAGCTAAATCTATAGTACCCTGCAAATTACGTATACGCACAGGTTTACTTATACAAACCTGTGTATAAGTAAACCTGTGTATAAGTAAACCTGTGCGTATACGTAATTTGCAGGGTACTATAGATTTAGTCATAAGCATGCAACGCAGTGAAGGAGTCATTTCCTACCCTATAAATCATATATATTCTTGGTCAGAATGAACAGCCGAGTCGATCTAAAAATTACGTATACGCACCGGTGTATAAGTAAACCTGAGCGTATACGTAATTTTTGGGGATTATAAATGCCTGAAATACATTTTTAAATCAAGAAGATTCCGTTGACGTTTACATTCAAATTGAATAGGATCGTATCGAAAGCCGATAATAACTAAGATACAAATATTCGCATTCTTTGGATACTTTTATATGTTTCCACTCATTTTTAACCGTGTAACAATGAAGCATAAGAGCGGATAACATGGGATATCGTTATGTATAGCTTGTTTGCTCTTTGCTACAATGTTGTTAAATTTTATGTTTCCACAGGTAATAGTGGCAGCGGCGGCGGCATCGTAACATCCAAGGAAATGCACATCCTCGCTCCCGAGTTCCATTGCAGTAAGCGGGTCCTTTTTTGATTGATGTTGCTCCTTTTCCTTTAACGTTTCTCGGCGGCTTCCTTTCTGGATGCTGCTTCTGGTTTTGTTGCTGCTCGCCTGCTGGCCCTGCTCCTTGCTTACAATCAATTTAAATGCGCCTCTGTGCATTGTGGGGCGAAGTTCTCTTTGGCTAAATCGCTGTGTGTGCGTGTGTGCGTGTGCCGGCCATAAAAGTGGATAACTGGGCCATATTGCAGCAGCATGCCACTTGGCACCTTCCGAATGCGCCTCCTGCTCCTCCTGCCGCTGGGCAAACTTTTCCCGATGCAAAATGATGCAAGTTTCCCTTTCGGTGCTTTGTTTTTCCACTCCCTCGGTTTGTTTGCTCTCCTGCTTTGCACCACCGATCATTTATCATTTTTATAGCCCCTGAATGGGACATTGGACTAATCTAAATGATACCATCGCTGTGCTTAATGGAGAAATAGTCAAACGATAAAGACATAAATCAATCAACTTTTTTGGGGCGAAATCGAAGGAAGTGGCAGTCCTCAGGCTGTATCAGGGCTGTATGTACTCGATGTTTCATTGCAAGGAGCCCTTGAATGAATTACACAGACTCATCAGACTGGATTTGTTGAGATCATGAATTCTGAGGACCTCTTTCTCCTAATATCAGGAACAGAAACCTATCAGAAACAGCAATTTTGGAATTATAAAACATGTATAAGCTTTTTGCAATTAACTCGGGAAAAAAGGAAATTGCAAAAGCCTTAAACAAAACTTTTCTTGATAATTAACCTTCGTTATGAAAAGATTTTTGACAGATTTTGATAAAGGTCCATTCAATTTTTTCCTCTCACCACTTTTGGCATCCTAATTAGCTCGATAAATATAAATATAATTTCATAAATTATAATAATTTCATAAATTTGAAAACATCATTAAAAAATTATTTTTAAAAGATTAAAGTAAATTATTTTTGCATTTATTTTACGCATATTTTATGACAAATGTTCTCTGCTGCCTGACATTGACGAGGGTCCTTCACTGACCTAAGACTATATTATCGATGTTTATGCCCCCATAAACTTTTTGTAAACTGTGTTTTGAGGCTGTGACATACTTTAATATTTTACAACGTAGTCAGATTTAACTCACATTTCATTTGCTATATATTTTATGCTGTTTTGTGTGCTCGTGTTTAGGAGCCAGTTTCGAACACGTTCAGCTGGGGAAATTCCTCTGGAAAATATTAAAAGAGAACGCGGGAAGGACACGCACATTCCTTGGGCAGTTTTCAGTTCGTTTCCATTTGAAGCTGATATTTAATAATTTAGAGAGAGCGCAAATAAAATAATACGGTTCATAAATGTGTTATATATAGTGCATATATGTATGTGCATTTATGTGGCAGTGCCAGTGGCAGTTGGCTAGCAAATTTGTCCTAATTCTTCTGCCACAGTGACCGCAAAGTTTCGCCCCGGCCGAGTGCCATGTGCCATGTGCCACGCCCCCTGCCCACTTGACTAACTTGGCTGGCAGGCAATTGAAATACACGCAATTGAACAACAAATTGAATTATGCATTGCATATGCTTCTTGTTCTGTGCCTGTGTGTGTGTGTTTGCCGGGTGTAGAGTAAACAAATTGATTTTGATTTGATTTATTTATTGACTCCCGCCGGTTTTCGCCCCCGCACATATCTCTTCCCCGCGCTCTCCCTCCCTCGCACTCTGCGTTTCTATCCCTATTTCCTCGATTTTCTCGGCGTTCGCAACTTTCCTATTTTTGGCTACACTGAGGGAAATGTTGGTGATTTGCGACCCTATAAATCATATATATTCTTGATCAGCATCAACAGCAGAATCGATCTAGCCATCTCCGGCAAAAAAACAAATTTTTCAAAAATATTCGATTTTTTTCAAAAAAAGGAAAGGGGTTACATCAATAAAATTTTCAAAAATTGGCCAAAAATTGAATTTTTTTAAGTTTTAAAATGAGTATGCAGATTTATTAACCCACTAAAAACTAGCATAGAACCGCTTTCCGAATTAAGATTAATGCTTTTTTGGCTTAGTTATGAGATTTTAAAATCTTGATTTGTCGAAAAATTTCTCATAAAAAAATATCGAAAAATTTACTAAAAAATGGTATTTTACTTTTATTCAGAAGATTATAAAATAGTGAAGGAGTCATTTCCGACCCCATAAATCATATATATTCTTGATCAGCATCAACAGCAGAATCGATCTAGCCATCTCCGGCAAAAAAACAAATTTTTCAAAAATATTCGATTTTTTCAAAAAAAGGAAAGGGGTTACATCATTAAAATTTGCAAAAATTGGCCAAAAATTGAATTTTTTTAAGTTTTAAACTGAGTATGCAGATTTATTAAGCTACTAAAAACTAGCATAGAACCGCTTTCCGAATTAAGATTAATGTTTTTTTTTGGCTTAGTTATGAGATTTTTAAATCTTGATTTGTCGAAAAAAATTCTCATAAAAAAATATCGAAAAATGTACTAAAAAATGGTATTTTACTTTTATTCAGAAGATTATAAAATAGTGAAGGAGTCATTTCCGACCCCATAAATCATATATATTCTTGATCAGCATCAACAGCAGAATCGATCTAGCCATCTCCGGCAAAAAAACAAATTTTTCAAAAATATTCGATTTTTTCAAAAAAAGGAAAGGGGTTACATCATTAAAATTTGCAAAAATTGGCCAAAAATTGAATTTTTTTAAGTTTTAAACTGAGTATGCAGATTTATTAAGCTACTAAAAACTAGCATAGAACCGCTTTCCGAATTAAGATTAATGCTTTTTTGGCTTAGTTATGAGATTTTTAAATCTTGATTTGTCGAAAAAAATTCTCATAAAAAAATATCGAAAAATGTACTAAAAAATGGTATTTTACTTTTATTCAGAAGCTTATAAAATAGTGAAGGAGTCATTTCCGACCCCATAAATCATATATATTCTTGATCAGCATCAACAGCAGAATCGATCTAGCCATCTCCGGCAAAAAAACAAATTTTTCAAAAATATTCGATTTTTTCAAAAAAAGGAAAGGGGTTACATCATTAAAATTTGCAAAAATTGGCCAAAAATTGAATTTTTTTAAGTTTTAAACTGAGTATGCAGATTTATTAACCTACTAAAAACTAGTATAGAACCGCTTTCCGAATGAAGATTAATGCATTTTTGGCTTAGTTATGAGATTTTTAAATCTTGATTTGTCGAAAAATTTCTCATAAAAAAATATCGAAAAATGTACTAAAAAATGGTATTTTACTTTTATTCAGAAGATTATAAAATAGTGAAGGAGTCATTTCCGACCCCATAAATCATATATATTCTTGATCAGCATCAACAGCAGAATCGATCTAGCCATCTCCGGCAAAAAAACAAATTTTTCAAAAATATTCGATTTTTTCAAAAAAAAGGAAAGGGGTTACATCATTAAAATTTGCAAAAATTGGCCAAAAATTGAATTTTTTTAAGTTTTAAACTGAGTATGCAGATTTATTAAGCTACTAAAAACTAGCATAGAACCGCTTTCCGAATTAAGATTAATGTTTTTTTTTGGCTTAGTTATGAGATTTTTAAATCTTGATTTGTCGAAAAAAATTCTCATAAAAAAATATCGAAAAATGTACTAAAAAATGGTATTTTACTTTTATTCAGAAGATTATAAAATAGTGAAGGAGTCATTTGCGACCCTATAAATCATATATATTCTTGATCAGCATCAACAGCAGAATCGATCTAGCCATCTCCGGCAAAAAAACAAATTTTTCAAAAATATTCGATTTTTTCAAAAAAAGGAAAGGGGTTACATCATTAAAATTTGCAAAAATTGGCCAAAAATTGAATTTTTTTAGGTTTTAAACTGAGTATGCAGATTTATTAAGCTACTAAAAACTAGCATAGAACCGCTTTCCGAATTAAAATTAATGCATTTTTAACTTAGTTATGAGATTTTTAAATCTTGATTTGTCGAAAAAATTCTCATAAAAAATATCGAAAAATGTACTAAAAAATGGTATTTTACTTTTATTCAGAAGCTTATAAAATAGTGAAGGAGTCATTTCCGACCCCATAAATCATATATATTCTTGATCAGCATCAACAGCAGAATCGATCTAGCCATCTCCGGCAAAAAAACAAATTTTTCAAAAATATTCGATTTTTTCAAAAAAAGGAAAGGGGTTACATCATTAAAATTTGCAAAAATTGGCCAAAAATTGATTTTTTTTAAGTTTTAAACTGAGTATGCAGATTTATTAACCTACTAAAAACTAGCATACAACCGCTTTCCGAATTAAGATTAATGCATTTTTGGCTTAGTTATGAGATTTTTAAATCTTGATTTGTCGAAAAATTTCTCATAAAAAAATATCGAAAAATGTACTAAAAAATGGTATTTTACTTTTATTCAGAAGCTTATAAAATAGTGAAGGAGTCATTTCCGACCCCATAAATCATATATATTCTTGATCAGCATCAACAGCAGAATCGATCTAGCCATCTCCGGCAAAAAAACAAATTTTTCAAAAATATTCGATTTTTTCAAAAAAAGGAAAGGGGTTACATCATTAAAATTTGCAAAAATTGGCCAAAAATTGAATTTTTTTAAGTTTTTAACTGAGTATGCAGATTTATTAACCTACTAAAAGCTAGTATAGAACCGCTTTCCGAATGAAGATTAATGCATTTTTGGCTTAGTTATGAGATTTTTAAATCTTGATTTGTCGAAAAATTTCTCATAAAAAAATATCGAAAAATGTACTAAAAAATGGTATTTTACTTTTATTCAGAAGATTATAAAATAGTGAAGGAGTCATTTCCGACCCCATAAATCATATATATTCTTGATCAGCATCAACAGCAGAATCGATCTAGCCATCTCCGGCAAAAAAACAAATTTTTCAAAAATATTCGATTTTTTCAAAAAAAGGAAAGGGGTTACATCATTAAAATTTGCAAAAATTGGCCAAAAATTGAATTTTTTTAAGTTTTAAAATGAGTATGCAGATTTATTAAGCTACTAAAAACTAGCATAGAACCGCTTTCCGAATTAAGATTAATGTTTTTTTTTGGCTTAGTTATGAGATTTTTAAATCTTGATTTGTCGAAAAAAATTCTCATAAAAAAATATCGAAAAATGTACTAAAAAATGGTATTTTACTTTTATTCAGAAGATTATAAAATAGTGAAGGAGTCATTTCCGACCCCATAAATCATATATATTCTTGATCAGCATCAACAGCAGAATCGATCTAGCCATCTCCGGCAAAAAAACAAATTTTTCAAAAATATTCGATTTTTTCAAAAAAAAGGAAAGGGGTTACATCATTAAAATTTGCAAAAATTGGCCAAAAATTGATTTTTTTTAAGTTTTAAACTGAGTATGCAGATTTATTAACCTACTAAAAACTAGCATACAACCGCTTTCCGAATTAAAATTAATGCATTTTTAACTTAGTTATGAGATTTTTAAATCTTGATTTGTCGAAAAAATTCTCATAAAAAAATATCGAAAAATGTACTACAAAATGGTATTTTACTTTTATTCAGAAGCTTATAAAATAGTGAAGGAGTCATTTCCGACCCCATAAATCATATATATTCTTGATCAGCATCAACAGCAGAATCGATCTAGCCATCTCCGGCAAAAAAACAAAATTTTCAAAAATATTCGATTTTTTCAAAAAAAGGAAAGGGGTTACATCATTAAAATTTGCAAAAATTGGCCAAAAATTGAATTTTTTTAAGTTTTAAACTGAGTATGCGGATTTATTAAGCAACTAAAAACTAGCATAGAACCGCTTTCCGAATTAAGATTAATGTTTTTTTTTTGGCTTAGTTATGAGATTTTTAAATCTTGATTTGTCGAAAAAAATTCTCATAAAAAAATATCGAAAAATGTACTAAAAAATGGTATTTTACTTTTATTCAGAAGATTATAAAATAGTGAAGGAGTCATTTGCGACCCTATAAATCATATATATTCTTGATCAGCATCAACAGCAGAATCGATCTAGCCATCTCCGGCAAAAAAACAAATTTTTCAAAAATATTCGATTTTTTCAAAAAAAGGAAAGGGGTTACATCATTAAAATTTGCAAAAATTGGCCAAAAATTGAATTTTTTTAGGTTTTAAACTGAGTATGCAGATTTATTAAGCTACTAAAAACTAGCATACAACCGCTTTCCGAATTAAGATTAATGCTTTTTTGGCTTAGTTATGAGATTTTTAAATCTTGATTTGTCGAAAAAAATTCTCATTAAAAAATATCGAGAAATGTACTAAAAAATGGTATTTTACTTTTATTCAGAAGCTTATAAAATAGTGAAGGAGTCATTTCCGACCCCATAAATCATATATATTCTTGATCAGCATCAACAGCAGAATCGATCTAGCCATCTCCGGCAAAAAAACAAATTTTTCAAAAATATTCGATTTTTTCAAAAAAAGGAAAGGGGTTACATCATTAAAATTTGCAAAAATTGGCCAAAAATTGAATTTTTTTAAGTTTTAAACTGAGTATGCAGATTTATTAAGCTACTAAAAACTAGAATAGAACCGCTTTCCGAATTAAAATTAATGCATTTTTAACTTAGTTATGAGATTTTTAAATCTTGATTTGTCGAAAAAATTCTCATAAAAAAATATCGAAAAATGTACTAAAAAATTGTATTTTACTTTTATTCAGAAGCTTATAAAATAGTGAAGGAGTCATTTCCGACCCCATAAATCATATATGTTCTTGATCAGCATCAACAGCAGAATCGATCTAGCCATCTCCGGCAAAAAAACAAATTTTTCAAAAATATTCGATTTTTTCAAAAAAAGGAAAGGGGTTACATCATTAAAATTTGCAAAAATTGGCCAAAAATTGAATTTTTTTAAGTTTTAAACTGAGTATGCAGATTTATTAACCTACTAAAAACTAGCATACAACCGCTTTCCGAATTAAAATTAATGCATTTTTAACTTAGTTATGAGATTTTTAAATCTTGATTTGTCGAAAAAATTCTCATAAAAAATATCGAAAAATGTACTAAAAAATGGTATTTTACTTTTATTCAGAAGCTTATAAAATAGTGAAGGAGTCATTTCCGACCCCATAAATCATATATATTCTTGATCAGCATCAACAGCAGAATCGATCTAGCCATCTCCGGCAAAAAAACAAATTTTTCAAAAATATTCGATTTTTTCAAAAAAAGGAAAGGGGTTACATCATTAAAATTTGCAAAAATTGGCCAAAAATTGAATTTTTTTAAGTTTTAAACTGAGTATGCAGATTTATTAAGCTACTAAAAACTAGCATAGAACCGCTTTCCGAATTAAAATTAATGCATTTTTAACTTAGTTATGAGATTTTTAAATCTTGATTTGTCGAAAAAATTCTCATAAAAAATATCGAAAAATGTACTAAAAAATGGTATTTTACTTTTATTCAGAAGCTTATAAAATAGTGAAGGAGTCATTTCCGACCCCATAAATCATATATATTCTTGATCAGCATCAACAGCAGAATCGATCTAGCCATCTCCGGCAAAAAAACAAATTTTTCAAAAATATTCGATTTTTTCAAAACAAGGAAAGGGGTTACATCATTAAAATTTGCAAAAATTGGCCAAAAATTGAATTTTTTTAAGTTTTAAACTGAGTATGCAGATTTATTAAGCTACTAAAAACTAGCATAGAACCGCTTTCCGAATTAAAATTAATGCATTTTTAACTTAGTTATGAGATTTTTAAATCTTGATTTGTCGAAAAAATTCTGATATACAAATATCGAAAAATGTACTAAAAAATGGTATTTTACTTTTATTCAGAAGCTTATAAAATAGTGAAGGAGTCATTTGCGACCCTATAAATCATATATATTCTTGATCAGCAGCAACAGCAGAATCGATCTAGCCATCTCCGGCAAAAAACAAATTTTTCAAAAATATTCGATTTTTTCAAAAAAAGGAAAGGGGTTACATCATTAAAATTTGCAAAAATTGGCCAAAAATTGAATTTTTTAAAGTTTTAAACTGAGTATGCAGATTTATTAACCTACTAAAAACTAGCATAGAACCGCTTTCCGAATTAAGATTAATGCTTTTTTGGCTTAGTTATGAGATTTTTAAATCTTGATTTGTCGAAAAATTTCTCATAAAAAAATATCGAAAAATGTACTAAAAAATGGTATTTTACTTTTATTCAGAAGATTATAAAATAGTGAAGGAGTCATTTGCGACCCTATAAATCATATGTATTCTTGATCAGCATCAACAGCAGAATCGATCTAGCCATCTCCGGCAAAAAAACAAATTTTTCAAAAATATTCGATTTTTTCAAAAAAAGGAAAGGGGTTACATCATTAAAATTTGCAAAAATTGGCCAAAAATTGAATTTTTTTAAGTTTTAAACTGAGTATGCAGATTTATTAAGCTACTAAAAACTAGCATAGAACCGCTTTCCGAATTAAAATTAATGCATTTTTAACTTAGTTATGAGATTTTTAAATCTTGATTTGTCGAAAAAATTCTCATAAAAAATATCGAAAAATGTACTAAAAAATGGTATTTTACTTTTATTCAGAAGCTTATAAAATAGTGTAGGAGTCATTTCCGACCCCATAAATCATATATATTCTTGATCAGCATCAACAGCAGAATCGATCTAGCCATCTCCGGCAAAAAAACAAATTTTTCAAAAATATTCGATTTTTTCAAAAAAAGGAAAGGGGTTACATCATTAAAATTTGCAAAAATTGGCCAAAAATTGAATTTTTTTAAGTTTTAAACTGAGTATGCAGATTTATTAAGCTACTAAAAACTAGCATAGAACCGCTTTCCGAATTAAGATTAATGCTTTTTTGGCTTAGTTATGAGATTTTTAAATCTTGATTTGTCGAAAAATTTCTCATAAAAAAATATCGAAAAATGTACTAAAAAATGGTATTTTACTTTTATTCAGAAGATTATAAAATAGTGAAGGAGTCATTTGCGACCCTATAAATCATATATATTCTTGATCAGCATCAACAGCAGAATCGATCTAGCCATCTCCGGCAAAAAAACAAAATTTTCAAAAATATTCGATTTTTTCAAAAAAAGGAAAGGGGTTACATCATTAAAATTTGCAAAAATTGGCCAAAAATTGAATTTTTTTAAGTTTTAAACTGAGTATGCAGATTTATTAACCTACTAAAAACTAGCATAGAACCGCTTTCCGAATTAAGATTAATGCTTTTTTGGCTTAGTTATGAGATTTTTAAATCTTGATTTGTCGAAAAAATTCTGATATACAAATATCGAAAAATGTACTAAAAAATGGTATTTTACTTTTATTCAGAAGCTTATAAAATAGTGAAGGAGTCATTTCCGACCCCATAAATCATATATATTCTTGATCAGCATCAACAGCAGAATCGATCTAGCCATCTCCGGCAAAAAAACAAATTTTTCAAAAATATTCGATTTTTTCAAAAAAAGGAAAGGGGTTACATCATTAAAATTTGCAAAAATTGGCCAAAAATTGAATTTTTTTAAGTTTTAAACTGAGTATGCAGATTTATTAAGCTACTAAAAACTAGCATAGAACCGCTTTCCGAATGAAGATTAATGCATTTTTGGCTTAGTTATGAGATTTTTAAATCTTGATTTGTCGAAAAAATTCTCATATACAAATATCGAAAAATGTACTAAAAAATGGTATTTTACTTTTATTCAGAAGCTTATAAAATAGTGAAGGAGTCATTTGCGACCCTATAAATCATATATATTCTTGATCAGCAGCAACAGCAGAATCGATCTAGCCATCTCCGGCAAAAAACAAATTTTTCAAAAATATTCGATTTTTTCAAAAAAAGGAAAGGGGTTACATCATTAAAATTTGCAAAAATTGGCCAAAAATTGAATTTTTTAAAGTTTTAAACTGAGTATGCAGATTTATTAACCTACTAAAAACTAGCAT
This sequence comes from Drosophila bunnanda, assembly GCA_035046265.1. Classification (NCBI taxonomy): domain Eukaryota; kingdom Metazoa; phylum Arthropoda; class Insecta; order Diptera; family Drosophilidae; genus Drosophila; species Drosophila bunnanda. The sequence goes on along the minus strand of JAWNOB010000076.1, from coordinate 5,448,697 downwards.
AGAACCGCTTTCCGAATTAAGATTAATGCTTTTTTGGCTTAGTTATGAGATTTTTAAATCTTGATTTGTCGAAAAATTTCTCATAAAAAAATATCGAAAAATGTACTAAAAAATGGTATTTTACTTTTATTCAGAAGATTATAAAATAGTGAAGGAGTCATTTGCGACCCTATAAATCATATGTATTCTTGATCAGCATCAACAGCAGAATCGATCTAGCCATCTCCGGCAAAAAAACAAATTTTTCAAAAATATTCGATTTTTTCAAAAAAAGGAAAGGGGTTACATCATTAAAATTTGCAAAAATTGGCCAAAAATTGAATTTTTTTAAGTTTTAAACTGAGTATGCAGATTTATTAAGCTACTAAAAACTAGCATAGAACCGCTTTCCGAATTAAAATTAATGCATTTTTAACTTAGTAATGAGATTTTTAAATCTTGATTTGTCGAAAAAATTCTCATAAAAAATATCGAAAAATGTACTAAAAAATGGTATTTTACTTTTATTCAGAAGCTTATAAAATAGTGTAGGAGTCATTTCCGACCCCATAAATCATATATATTCTTGATCAGCATCAACAGCAGAATCGATCTAGCCATCTCCGGCAAAAAAACAAATTTTTCAAAAATATTCGATTTTTTCAAAAAAAGGAAAGGGGTTACATCATTAAAATTTGCAAAAATTGGCCAAAAATTGAATTTTTTTAAGTTTTAAACTGAGTATGCAGATTTATTAAGCTACTAAAAAATAGCATAGAACCGCTTTCCGAATTAAAATTAATGCATTTTTAACTTAGTTATGAGATTTTTAAATCTTGATTTGTCGAAAAAATTCTGATATACAAATATCGAAAAATGTACTAAAAAATGGTATTTTACTTTTATTCAGAAGCTTATAAAATAGTGAAGGAGTCATTTCCGACCCCATAAATCATATATATTCTTGATCAGCATCAACAGCAGAATCGATCTAGCCATCTCCGGCAAAAAAACAAATTTTTCAAAAATATTCGATTTTTTCAAAAAAAGGAAAGGGGTTACATCATTAAAATTTGCAAAAATTGGCCAAAAATTGAATTTTTTTAAGTTTTAAACTGAGTATGCAGATTTATTAACCTACTAAAAACTAGCATAGAACCGCTTTCCGAATTAAGATTAATGCTTTTTTGGCTTAGTTATGAGATTTTTAAATTTTGATTTGTCGAAAAAATTCTGATATACAAATATCGAAAAATGTACTAAAAAATGGTATTTTACTTTTATTCAGAAGCTTATAAAATAGTGAAGGAGTCATTTCCGACCCCATAAATCATATATATTCTTGATCAGCATCAACAGCAGAATCGATCTAGCCATCTCCGGCAAAAAAACAAATTTTTCAAAAATATTCGATTTTTTCAAAAAAAGGAAAGGGGTTACATCATTAAAATTTGCAAAAATTGGCCAAAAATTGAATTTTTTAAAGTTTTAAACTGAGTATGCAGATTTATTAACCTACTAAAAACTAGCATACAACCGCTTTCCGAATTAAGATTAATGCTTTTTTGGCTTAGTTATGAGATTTTTAAATCTTGATTTGTCGAAAAAAATTCTCATAAAAAAATATCGAAAAATGTACTAAAAAATGGTATTTTACTTTTATTCAGAAGCTTATAAAATAGTGAAGGAGTCATTTCCGACCCCATAAATCATATATATTCTTGATCAGCATCAACAGCAGAATCGATCTAGCCATCTCCGGCAAAAAAACAAATTTTTCAAAAATATTCGATTTTTTCAAAAAAAGGAAAGGGGTTACATCATTAAAATTTGCAAAAATTGGCCAAAAATTGAATTTTTTTAAGTTTTAAACTGAGTATGCAGATTTATTAACCTACTAAAAACTAGCATAGAACCGCTTTCCGAATTAAGATTAATGCTTTTTTGGCTTAGTTATGAGATTTTTAAATCTTGATTTGTCGAAAAATTTCTCATAAAAAAATATCGAAAAATGTACTAAAAAATGGTATTTTACTTTTATTCAGAAGATTATAAAATAGTGAAGGAGTCATTTGCGACCCTATAAATCATATATATTCTTGATCAGCATCAACAGCAGAATCGATCTAGCCATCTCCGGCAAAAAAACAAAATTTTCAAAAATATTCGATTTTTTCAAAAAAAGGAAAGGGGTTACATCATTAAAATTTGCAAAAATTGGCCAAAAATTGAATTTTTTTAAGTTTTAAACTGAGTATGCAGATTTATTAAGCTACTAAAAACTAGCATAGAACCGCTTTCCGAATTAAAATTAATGCATTTTTAACTTAGTTATGAGATTTTTAAATCTTGATTTGTCGAAAAAATTCTGATATACAAATATCGAAAAATGTACTAAAAAATGGTATTTTACTTTTATTCAGAAGCTTATAAAATAGTGAAGGAGTCATTTCCGACCCCATAAATCATATATATTCTTGATCAGCATCAACAGCAGAATCGATCTAGCCATCTCCGGCAAAAAAACAAAATTTTCAAAAATATTCGATTTTTTCAAAAAAAGGAAAGGGGTTACATCATTAAAATTTGCAAAAATTTGCCAAAAATTGAATTTTTTTAAGTTTTAAACTGAGTATGCAGATTTATTAACCTACTAAAAACTAGCATAGAACCGCTTTCCGAATTAAGATTAATGCTTTTTTGGCTTAGTTATGAGATTTTTAAATCTTGATTTGTCGAAAAATTTCTCATAAAAAAATATCGAAAAATGTACTAAAAAATGGTATTTTACTTTTATTCAGAAGATTATAAAATAGTGAAGGAGTCATTTGCGACCCTATAAATCATATATATTCTTGATCAGCATCAACAGCAGAATCGATCTAGCCATCTCCGGCAAAAAAACAAAATTTTCAAAAATATTCGATTTTTTCAAAAAAAGGAAAGGGGTTACATCATTAAAATTTGCAAAAATTGGCCAAAAATTGAATTTTTTTAAGTTTTAAACTGAGTATGCAGATTTATTAACCTACTAAAAACTAGCATAGAACCGCTTTCCGAATTAAGATTAATGCTTTTTTGGCTTAGTTATGAGATTTTTAAATCTTGATTTGTCGAAAAAATTCTGATATACAAATATCGAAAAATGTACTAAAAAATGGTATTTTACTTTTATTCAGAAGCTTATAAAATAGTGAAGGAGTCATTTCCGACCCCATAAATCATATATATTCTTGATCAGCATCAACAGCAGAATCGATCTAGCCATCTCCGGCAAAAAAACAAATTTTTCAAAAATATTCGATTTTTTCAAAAAAAGGAAAGGGGTTACATCATTAAAATTTGCAAAAATTGGCCAAAAATTGAATTTTTTTAAGTTTTAAACTGAGTATGCAGATTTATTAACCTACTAAAAACTAGCATAGAACCGCTTTCCGAATTAAGATTAATGCTTTTTTGGCTTAGTTATGAGATTTTTAAATCTTGATTTGTCGAAAAAATTCTGATATACAAATATCGAAAAATGTACTAAAAAATGGTATTTTACTTTTATTCAGAAGCTTATAAAATAGTGAAGGAGTCATTTCCGACCCCATAAATCATATATATTCTTGATCAGCATCAACAGCAGAATCGATCTAGCCATCTCCGGCAAAAAAACAAATTTTTCAAAAATATTCGATTTTTTCAAAAAAAGGAAAGGGGTTACATCATTAAAATTTGCAAAAATTGGCCAAAAATTGAATTTTTTTAAGTTTTAAACTGAGTATGCAGATTTATTAACCTACTAAAAACTAGCATAGAACCGCTTTCCGAATTAAAATTAATGCATTTTTAACTTAGTTATGAGATTTTTAAATCTTGATTTGTCGAAAAAATTCTCATAAAAAATATCGAAAAATGTACTAAAAAATGGTATTTTACTTTTATTCAGAAGCTTATAAAATAGTGTAGGAGTCATTTCCGACCCCATAAATCATATATATTCTTGATCAGCATCAACAGCAGAATCGATCTAGCCATCTCCGGCAAAAAAACAAATTTTTCAAAAATATTCGATTTTTTCAAAAAAAGGAAAGGGGTTACATCATTAAAATTTGCAAAAATTGGCCAAAAATTGAATTTTTTTAAGTTTTAAACTGAGTATGCAGATTTATTAAGCTACTAAAAACTAGCATAGAACCGCTTTCCGAATTAAAATTAATGCATTTTTAACTTAGTTATGAGATTTTTAAATCTTGATTTGTCGAAAAAATTCTGATATACAAATATCGAAAAATGTACTAAAAAATGGTATTTTACTTTTATTCAGAAGCTTATAAAATAGTGAAGGAGTCATTTCCGACCCCATAAATCATATATATTCTTGATCAGCATCAACAGCAGAATCGATCTAGCCATCTCCGGCAAAAAAACAAAATTTTCAAAAATATTCGATTTTTTCAAAAAAAGGAAAGGGGTTACATCATTAAAATTTGCAAAAATTTGCCAAAAATTGAATTTTTTTAAGTTTTAAACTGAGTATGCAGATTTATTAACCTACTAAAAACTAGCATAGAACCGCTTTCCGAATTAAGATTAATGCTTTTTTGGCTTAGTTATGAGATTTTTAAATCTTGATTTGTCGAAAAATTTCTCATAAAAAAATATCGAAAAATGTACTAAAAAATGGTATTTTACTTTTATTCAGAAGATTATAAAATAGTGAAGGAGTCATTTGCGACCCTATAAATCATATATATTCTTGATCAGCATCAACAGCAGAATCGATCTAGCCATCTCCGGCAAAAAAACAAAATTTTCAAAAATATTCGATTTTTTCAAAAAAAGGAAAGGGGTTACATCATTAAAATTTGCAAAAATTGGCCAAAAATTGAATTTTTTTAAGTTTTAAACTGAGTATGCAGATTTATTAACCTACTAAAAACTAGCATAGAACCGCTTTCCGAATTAAGATTAATGCTTTTTTGGCTTAGTTATGAGATTTTTAAATCTTGATTTGTCGAAAAAATTCTGATATACAAATATCGAAAAATGTACTAAAAAATGGTATTTTACTTTTATTCAGAAGCTTATAAAATAGTGAAGGAGTCATTTCCGACCCCATAAATCATATATATTCTTGATCAGCATCAACAGCAGAATCGATCTAGCCATCTCCGGCAAAAAAACAAATTTTTCAAAAATATTCGATTTTTTCAAAAAAAGGAAAGGGGTTACATCATTAAAATTTGCAAAAATTGGCCAAAAATTGAATTTTTTTAAGTTTTAAACTGAGTATGCAGATTTATTAACCTACTAAAAACTAGCATAGAACCGCTTTCCGAATTAAGATTAATGCATTTTTGGCTTAGTTATGAGATTTAAATTCTATTAAATTCTCTATATTTAATGTGCAATATTTCTTTTATTTTTTTTCAGTGTGGGAACACGCTGTAGCGCTTTGCCTGAATATGTTCGAGATGGCCACGAATGGATGCAGTCGGACACTGGCGGCGGCAGCTGCCTAGAAAGAGAAAACCAGAAAAGGAAACCATAAACCTAAAACCGAAACCGAGACCTCAGACTCGAAAATAATGCCGAGCAGCAGGAACAGCGGGCATTGAAGTTGACAGCTCTTTGGGACACACACCACACACACACCACACACATACCACACACACCAAAAATACTGAGGAGAAGCACCGGTTGAAAGCTTTTTTGGTCGGAGTACAATGGTCATCCAGTGCACATGTGATTGCAACTGCAGTGATAGTAGAGACAACCGGAGCCTCATCTCCTGCCTGATCCCGGGCAGAAGCCAGCCCCTCAAGTGGGGATCGTCGGCCGGCGGCGATGTCGATAACGGATCATCGGAGGAGCATCACCACCGGACCCCATACTACCGCCGCCTCTCCAATACCTCATCGGCGCTCTACGGCAGCTGTCCCCAGTTACTGCCCCCCAGCACCAGTGGAGGAGTCCCTGCTGCTGCTGCTGCTGCCCATCCCCCAGCCGCCTGCCAGCAGCGCCTGCTCCGGCACCCAGAGGCAGAGGAGCGACAGTACTCGAGTCTGGTGAGGCCCAAGCAGCGGAGTCCCGTGCTGTGCAACAAATGTGCGCTGTGACGAAGATACAATCTGAGCTGTGAGCATCCCAAAGGCTCCACCAAACAGCAGCAGCAGAATACCGACCAGCAGGACCAGAGCCAGCAGGGACAGCAGCAGCAGGATCCGCAGGATCTGCAGGAGAGGACGCAAGGCCAGGCTGCGGTCGAAACGCAGCGATACTTGTGCCACGAGTGTCGCTTCAATAACCAGCCATTGGCCTGGTGGGTCTCCTGTCCACGGCTCTCCACTGTCCAAGCGAAAATGCAGACCTGCCATGGCGGGGGAGGAGGAGGAGCTGGTGGCACACCACCTCCGCCACCCGCCCTGCCCAGATTTCCCAGCAAACGGCATTGTGACAATTTTGGCAGCTACGCCACACTGCCCACCATTGAGCAGCAGTCACAACCGATGCCCCACTGCAGTCGACACGGAGTCCTGGGTGGTTCCGGCGTAATGCCCGTTCCGCCGCCGCCCCGCTACGCCAATGCGAATTTGAATGGCTGCTGTTACATGTACAATCCCGTGCCCACCGCCCACCAGAGCCACCTCCAGCCGCAGCAGCACCATCCCCAGCACCACCACCAGCTCCAGCACCACCATCCCACCCATCAGTATGCCCCGCAGTACTGCCTCTGCGATAATTGGTACCATCAGCCGCAGCCGCAGCAGCAACAACAGCAGCAGCAGCACCTCCAACAAAGGAGCAAGCCGCTGGTGGCCAACGGCGGCTGCTATTTTGGTAAGTACATACACTCCCCGGAAAGCAGAGCAGAAACTTAAAAGGAAGCAGCCATAAATTACGGTCTAATTGAAAAAAAAGCGGGTACATAAGGAGCCTCCTTTAGTGGCGAATTTATTCGGTCAATTTGCGTGAAAATATTTTCTAAAAGTGATAAAAGAAGATACTCAACAAAGCGGGATGCTTTAAGATGGTGATGGGTTTTTAAATTTAAATAGTTGTAATTCAGTTCTGAGAGAAATCAAGTGTACTGTTATTATAGTAAAAGAGGCCGTATGATAGAACTAATTTAAATATTAGAATTGGTAAGATGTTGTAAATATTTTATACACAGAATAAATAAAACATGCTTTAGAAAATGCCGCAAATTAAAATGTAAACCTTGCAGGGGCGTTAGCAAAATTTCTTAAAGGGGGTATTCATGTATTTAAACCTGGCGCTTGATGGTATATTAATTTAACTGCCAAATTTTAATTCGAATATAAAGAGACATCAGTTCTGGCATATTTGTTAACCGACAAATTTGAATTTGAATTCAAATAGTTGATCAGTAGCCGCCACAAAGGTTAACAGCCAAATTTGAATTCGTATTTAAATGGACAATCAATTGCCGCCAAGCAGCTATGTGGTTCGAGTCTGATCAAATATTTTACAACAACAATTTTGAATTTACAACAACAAGAGAACTAAAATACAATAATTTAACAGCCAAATTTGAATTCAAATTTAAATAGACTATCAGTACCCGCCATATAAGTTAACCGACAAATTTGAATTTGAATTTAAATAATCGATCAGATGCCGCCACATATGTAAGCCGCCAAATTTGAATTTGAATGGAACTAATTAGTAGATCGCAAGTGGATCCCATGTGGATCCCATGTGGATCCCATGTGGATCCCATGTGGATCCTATGTGGATCCTATGTGGATCCTATGTGGATCCTATGTGGATTGTATGTGGATCGTATGTGGATCCTATGTGGATCGCATGTGGATTGTAAGTGGATCCTAATTTACAATCCACTCACAATCCAATCATCGTCGATCTACTGCATGCTGTTCGCCTGTTACCTGAAATCGGAGCAGCGGCTAATTTATAACGAAATTTCGTGAAATCGAGGTTCTAAGTTAATGTTGTTGTAACAAACATTGTACAACAACAACAACTAATTTACAACAACAACAACAACAACAAATTTACAACAACAACAACAACAAATTTACAAAATCAACAACAACAACAACAACAACAATAAACATCTAATTTACAACAACAACATAGAACAACAACTATCAGTTCCCGGCATATCAGTTAAGCGCCAAATTTGAATTTAAATAGTCGAACAGCTGCCGCCAAATTTGAATTCATGTTTAAATAGACGTCCATTTCACGCCATGCAACTTATAAATCATTTAAATTCAACAAAGCTTTGTTTTTCTCTACAAAAACAACAACAATAACAATTTTACAACAACAATTAATTATACACTGCCCTGTTTAAAATTAAGTAGCAACTGCTAGTTTTTTCGTTCTGCTCGCTTGGTACTTGAATCAATCACGGTAAAACTTTGTTCACACACTTTTGGAAACTCTTTTTGTTTACACTGGTTTTATTTGAAAATAGTAAATAATGTAAATAATAATGTTACAATGAGAATCTTAAGCATAAACAAGGTTGCTGTACTCTGTACACTAGATTCCGCAGGTATTGCCTTTTCGTTGAGTATATCCTGGGGTGGTCCTGTGGCCAGATAAATTCGTCTGTTTTGAATAGAAATAAAAATAGTTTATTAAAATATCCAGGAAGGTTATAATAAAGACTTTAAATGCCACATGCAAGCATGCAAATAAACACGCTATATATATACTTTTCAGATTAAGAATTACAACATTTCAGTGAAAATACCTATCCCAGAAATTTCCACGAGGAAAACCAGAATTTTCTTGAAATTTCACGCCAATCAAAGTGGCTAATAAAAATCCCATGCTTATTTGTTTTTGTGTATCGTGATGAGCCAGGCAAGCAGCCAGGCAGGCAATTGGGTCCATCATTTAATCAGCTCGCAATTGTTTTTAGGCTACGAGCCCCACCAGAACCCCCCGCACACCATCGCCCACCCCAGCCACATAACGGACGAGGAGGACTCGGCATTTCCCGGCCTGCCGGACCGGGAGTTCCATCTACTGCATCGGAATATACCGGCCCTGCGACGCACCGGAGTGGACACGACACGCATTAGACAGGTGAGAAATGCGCCCCCTCCCCCGGCTGCAGCTACCCGTTGTATTTTTAGTGTGCCTGTCAAACTGTAATTGCCGTCGTCCTTTGTACTTGCAGTACTTCTATCCTGACGGCGGCTGGGGCTGGATCATTTGCGGTGTGTCGTTCCTAGTCCACATCCTGACCACCGGACTGCAGCTGAGCTATGGCCTCTTGTTGTTCTATGCTGTCCAGTATTTGCATAATACCAGTGGCGTAGGTAAGTCACAGGACCCAGTGGAGGGGGCGAGCATCCTTAATCGGAATCACAGAGTCCTGGGGCCTTTTCTTGCTTGCCACACACATTTTCCTTTGGCCCTATCTCTCTCGAGTAATCAAAATGTTTTCTGGCAAATGCAAATACTTTAAATTATCCCCCATGTTGTTTGTAGGTGTGGACTTTTGCATAAATTTTCGCATTTGCACTTGACACTGTGGACATCATTTTTGGGGGGAAAATAGTGTCAAAAACGCTGTTTGTTTGTGTTGAAGTCAAACATAAATTGCAAAGTGTTAATATTGCCGTATTTTATGGGTATTTCCGGGGTTTTGCATATTTTTCATAAATGCCTTTTGTATTTATTACTGATTTTTGTGCCACAGAGTGTAAAGCTATATATGTATCTATTTGAAATATTATTAATGCGGTTTTATAGGAATTTAAATTGGACAAAAGGTGAATCTCTGGTACTAAATATAGCAATAAATATTGAAATAGTAAATCAAACAAATGTTTCACACTTCACACACAAAAAAACTTGTAAAATAGGTTGCCGTGTTAATTATGGGACATTTTTTACAAGTGTTTTTTTAGACAGTTGAATCGACTGTAAAATGTACAAATGTAGTTGCTGATATAAGCAATTAAATATTATTATGCTTTAAGTGATTCTTAAAGTCATAAATATAGGAGTCTGTTTGAATGTAAAGAAGCAAGATGATGGCAATGAAATTTTAGGGGAACAATTGCTAAAGTAAGAGGTTCAACTACTTGCATTACTTGCAGTTTATTGTAAAGGGTTAGAGTTAATAAAGGTATTTATTTAAAAATCCATGACATTTTTATGGTCCTTGCAAAGTTCACTTTGCAAAGTCCACTTTGTTTCCTTCCTTGCAATATTTAATTATAAAACATTAAACAATTCTGTAGTCTCACAAGACTCACTTGCTTAATTGATCGATCCTGCGCACCTGTGTGCGGCAAACCCACTGTTAAATCCCCATTAAGGCCGTTTAAGGGAAGCCCCCAAAATTCCAGGCTGTCAATTTGGGCGAAACGAAGGCAACAACATGTTTAAAATATTACCACCCGCAAATGTGTTAATACCCATGCAAAGCACCTCTTGCCGCGTGACCTTCGTCAAGTTGACTTTAAAATATTATCACTCTAAAAGAGCTTACCTTCCATTCGCATTGCAGAACTGCTGGGCGCCTTGAGCTGGTCAGTCTCGATGGTGGCCACATCGTTTGTGGTGTCGCTGTGTCGCAAGCGCTCCATCCGGCTCCTGTCCATCGTCGGGGGACTGGTGATGCCCTTGGGCATTCTGTTCACCTCATTTGCCACCGAGTTTGGCCAGGTTGTTTTCAGTTACGGTACGTATTATATACACGGATATATATGTATATATATATATAAATAAATAACCTGCCGAGGCGCGTTGCCGGAAGTTGGTTATCATTTGCAAGAGAAAAGCACTGAAAAAATAAATGCTTTTTATTATCGGTTGGATGCTTTAAAGAATTGAGAACTTACAGAATACATTTTTGTATAAAAATATTTTAAAGAAATATTTAGAAACCATTAAATTACAAAATTTTAGCAATTCGCTGAAGGAGAAAGTAAGAAAATAAGAATATTTATTTGCTCTGCATAAAAATTGATTTAAAAAAAAGCAATATACTAATTAAAAGAACGTGTAACTTTGTTAGTTCTTGATTTGGTCAAGAAGTAAATGAAAATTTCCAAGTTGTAAAAAATGTTAATTTTGAGAATTCAACACTAATTAAATGGATGCCCAAATACCGTCTCAGAGCAAGGGCAGAAATCATAAATTTAATTACTGGAAAGTACTGGAAAATTCTGGTGCTTTCCCTCAATGTACACACTAAATAATACGAAAAAAAAAACTTTGAAAACATACCCGCAGGCATCGTCTTTGGTGTTGGGGTCGCCATGGTGCGGGAGGCATCCACCGTGATGCTGGGCAATTACTTTAAGCGGCGCCGTCAATTCGTCGAAATGGTGGCCATGTCCGGCGAGGGTGTTGGCATCGCTTTGTTCTCCGTCATCCTGAAGGAGGGCGTGGGCAAGGCCGGCTGGCGCCTGGGCCTCCAGATCGTCGCGGCGCTGACGGCACTCAGCTTCTTCATGGGCCTAATGTACCGGCCCGCCTCCCTGTACCATCCGCAGCGCCGGGCCATTCAGCATCTGAAAAATCAGCGCAAGAAGGTGAATTTTACAGGAAATTACATAAAGTTTTTTTTTGGCCTGGCCTAAAAATGTTGCACCCACTTGCTCGTTAGATGCGGGAGAAGAAGCCGATTCTCAGCCAGGACGTGGAGACCAGCTCCCCGAGATACTTATTTTTGGACATATCATCACTGAAGTCGGTGACTGTTAAGATTTTACTCATGACCTCCAGTGTGGCCTCCTTCGGCATTTATACGCCCATGTTCCTAATGGTAAGTGCTTTTGCCCATATTAATTTATCTTAATCAGTTTAGGGGATTAAATCATGGAACTTGTCTTGGAGTTGTAAGAGCATTTTTGTAGAGAATATTTTTTAAGCCTTAATCAGAGATACTTTTCTATTAAAAAAGCAATCAAAAGTACCTTTTTTGTTGGTCATTTTAGTTTGCTAATTTTTACTATAGATTTTCATTTAAATTTCCTTCAAATTCAGGCCCTCAATGCCGCCGAGCAGGGCTCCGATGTCCAAGAACTGGTACTCCTGCAAACATTCCTGGGCATTTCAATGGCCTTGGGTGTGGTTATAGCTGGTGCACTGCTGCGACGCTGCTTTGTGATTAAGCACTTTGTGATCAATACGAAAATAGTCACTCAGGTAAATACAACCACGAAATAGGTAAATACTTAATAATAACTACTGTAATCCTTAGCTTTTCATATCAATTGTGGCCTTGGCTATACTCTTTCTATCCTTCGTCATGGGCTACACGGGCCTGTGCATACTGAGCTGGCTATATGGCATCGGCTTGGGCGGCTTTCAATATTCATTGAAAATTCTGGCACTAGAGCGCATCAAGCTGAAGCACTTCTCCAAAGCCTGGGGTGAGTTCTCCGTGAAAAATATTGATTTCCTCTGACTTCCTTTCCTCGCAACTTTTTGTTCAGGCTTCATTCGGGGTGTCGAGTCAGTTCCTGTGCTGATAAGCGTTCCACTCACCTCGTTTCTGAACGATTACTCGCTGAAATATGGCCGGGCGGGCTATTATATATGCTCGGCGGCAGCAGCCATTTCGGGCATCATTATCTTCTTCATAAGTGAGCCGCAGCAGCAGCAGCAGCAGCAGCACTCGCAGCAGCACCAGGATCAGGGACACCATCACTACCAGCACCGGAACGGCCATCTGCCGACGCCATTGCTGGTGCGCCACTCCTCCGCCCGGCAGCATCGCACGCATCTTCCGCTGGACTATGGCTACGGGGAGTATCCGGCTCCGGATCTACTCAGTCGCAGCTGCATTAGTCTCAATCAAATGGAGCCGTATCCGCAGCAGACCGGCTATTGCCAACGCCACATGTTCCAGCAGCAACATCAGCAGCAGCAGCAGCAGCAGCATTCCCACCTGGAGCAGTTGGCCTGCCACAATCTCGATGTAACTAATGTTGTACTATATTATTTTTAAGTTGTTTCAGCGAAGTTCCTTATCCTTTTCCCTAATTTATCTTCTTGCCTTTGATTGCTTTGAGTTGAGCGGTTCTTATTACGCTCTCTTGATTGCAATTTACACAGAGCAATGCGATTTAATTTGATTAAATACTGATTTACTTAAAATATGCAAAGAATTATGAGAGCTCACCACAAAATCGCATTCTTTTTCGTCCTGTGCAGGTCCGCGAAGCCTACCAGCTGGGCCAGGGGAGCATCGGCGCCAGGATGGGCAAGCGGCTCCAGCGGAGCCTGTCCTTCATCCAGCAGCACAGCAACTGCTGCGACGGGCAGATGTACTGCAGCTGGCACAGCACCTACGAGCTGGGCTGTCACAAGAGCAACAAGTGAGTACACAAGCTGGGACTGAGGGCACTCCTCGGTGAAGGCTCAGTGAGCCTTTGCCCTCCGCTCAAACGTAATTGAATGGCAAATCAAAGTTCAGCTTTGAAACGTTCCGGCGAGTGGAGCTCAATCTCAGTAGAAATTGCATACACAAATCTAAAAATGGGGGAAAGTCGAAAGGGATTAAATAGAGGGAAATGTTGGAAAAGTGGCAACAAAATATATTTTCAACAGGCAATTTTCAGGGGCTTATGGCCATGGTGTTGATTTATTTACATTTAATTTCTTTTTAAAACCTTATCAAGCATTTATCGCAGGAAATTTGTGCATTTCCATAGCAGTGAAAAATTCCATTAAGCAGGCAATTAACAGAAATTAACACGTTAAAGAGTGCAGAAAAGAGAATTGAATGAACAATAAAGAACATTAATTAATTAATAAATTAATGCTGTATCGATAGTTAAAGCGAAGACTGCTTTTAAAAGCATATTTTATCGTTTCTTAAAGATAACGAAGAATAAAAGCTTAAAATGTTTCAGATATAGTAAAGTAAAGCGATATTTTATACATCTAATTTAAATATATAATTGAACATCTCTTCATAGTAGTGCTTCGAACAAAATTATAGATGTAACCCAGAAGAAAAGTCTGCCACAAGCCTTGTCAAAGCTAAAACCAATTAAAAGATTTCCCGCCAAGCAAAACAATCATCGGCAATCAGGCGAGAAGCCCCAGAAGAAAGACAATCAATTTAGAGATGGCCTCCGTCGCCATCTTCTGGCCTTCGATGCTCATGCACGCCGCAATTTTGCCATTTCGCCATTTTGCCACTTTGCCACTTTGGCATTTTACCATTTTCCCAGCATTTCGCCATCGATGACACTTTTCCGGAGCCTAAACCTTGGAAAATTGACTTGCCATTGCAGGAGCCACCAGCAGCAGCAGCAGCAGCCGGACAGACAGCCATTGATATGCACCTGCAGCAATCCGAATGACCAGCACCATTCCCACGCCACCGGCTACGGACTACCCGCCGCCAGCTCCGCCCGCAGTCGCAGTGTTCCAGAGGGACTGTCCACCATGTCGCAGCAGTGTAACTGCCGGCACGGCCCGGCAGTGGGAGTGGGCCACACGGGACCCACGCGAGAGTTCATCTACGTGCCGCATGCCTACGCCTCCCTGCAAAGGACACCGCATCGTCAGAGCCAGGGGATGGGCTCCGGCTCGGGGTCGGGTCCGGGTTCGGGTGCGGGTGCAGGAGCGGGAGCGGGAGCAGGAGCCGCTCCTGGTGCCTCCTGCTCGGCATTGCGAAACAATCCTCAATGCCGACTGAAGCGCTCCCAATCGCTGTGCCGACCCACGGCGGTGCAGTTTGTGGAGCAAATCACCACGTCCGTGTAAGGAAAAGCCTGCGGAAAATGGACGGGGCACTGGGGGAAAATCTAGCTGAAATCTAGCAAATTTATTAATGGATTTTTTGAAATTTATTTGTTTATCAATTTTATTCATTTTGAAGTCCTTTAGTTCAGAAATTTTATAAATTTTGTTGGGTATTTACAACTGAGCTGGATCGCTAATGATTTCCTTGAAGTCAGAAAATCTAAAGGAATTCACATCGAAATGTGTATTTTTTTGTTTTTGTAAATTATTAACAGCAGTTTTTGTTTTTATTAATGATTAATGAATGAAGAGTCAGAAAGTAGAATGTTTTACAATTCATAGAGTGCGAACTATGTACCGGATGTGTAAGAAAAGAGCTGTTAAATCAGAAAGGAAAAGCATTCTCTAACATATTTTTTCTCCATTAATTTTTGCTAAATTTCAGTCATATTTTTCGCCAAGTGCATTCCCTGTGGGGAAAGGCAAACAGAACAAAGAAAATCGAAGTCCCCGCGCAACAATTGGGTCCTATAAAACTTATATTTTGGTACTATGACCCCACACACTCACCCCCAGACACACACACGACTACGTGAATCGCATGCAGAATTTGTCAGATCTCTTCTAGTCCTCTTTGTCGTAGCTCTACTTAGAAATGTAAACTTAAAGCGAAAGTGTAACTGAAATCCCACAACCACAAAGAAACGAAACGAAACGAAACGAAACTCGATGAATTTTCCACACAGAAAGTCCCCATTACGAGGATGAAATTTTTACTCATTAGCATTTATACATATGGTATATATATTATAGGGGATAACAGACAGACGCAAAAGCTTTATCTTTGTCTCAACAACTGAGTATTCAAATGATGGCCAATACATAAATATTTATGGGATAATTCAATCGAATGCAGAAGAACTTCTTAAATGGTCCATTTTATATATGAAAACGTGCATACACTTAACCACCGAAAACCGAATACCGAATACCGAAAGACACAGGTGTGTATATACACACTATATGCAGATGAAGTCGATCCAATTATAGGACTCGTCCCCGAGGGCAAGGCTGAGTATCCTGAGCTGTAGTCGGGGCCATCGCTGATTGTCCTGTCGGCGCAGTACTTTATTTTTCAATAACAATTATATATTGCATAATTAAGAGGCGTTTAACGGAAAATGGAAATTACTTTTGCCCAGCACACAGAGCGAGTGCGAGCCTTATTTTTCAATCGAAATAAAGCATATGAAATAATAATGATTACCGATATGATAGACATGTAATTAATTGATGCTGGCAGCTCAATTATCGCAGGGGAAGTGGTCAGCAGAGGATGTGTAATCCCCAACTGGATAACTAATAAAAAATACAGAGCACAAAAAATGAACAAAAAAGAAAGCCAATTTGCAAATCATTAGGAATTCATAACAAAAATATATTACAGAAATCATGTGAAAATTCGGAAACAGAGTCAGCTGCATAATCAGCCTAATAACAAATCCCGTGCTAAAAGTAAAGAAATTTTAAAAAGCGATAGCAAAATAAACAGAATAAATAAAGCATCTGCGAAAATAAACAGAAAATAATACAGGTAAAGTCATCAGCGAGTTAAAACCAACCGTAAAGTGAATATTTAAAACAAGTTAGTTAAATGGCCACATCCAGAATAAACAAAGGACAACATTAAAGCAGTGTGTCAAAGGAAAAACCAAAACTCTAATGGAAACCGGAAAACCAATTCGTATAAAATTTGCAAACGAATGAAAAGAAAATACAAATTTATAAAATTTCACCATCGATTGGATAAGCAAGCAAAAACCTCCTCCCCTGTGTATATACATACAAAATTTCCCCAATGAAAATCCTCACACAAATAAATACTCAAGAAGAAAACCAACAACTGCCATAAATGCAATAAGAAACCAATTTACATATATTTATATTTATATTTATATTTAGACAAATTTCTTCACTCCTTTTCCACGCTCGTTAAAATAAATTAGACACACACACTCTCCTTCCCCTTTTCGCCAATTGTGTTCAGCGAAAACAAAACGTAGCATTAAATAATATTAGCCCCAAAAACAAGCATATCTATGTGCCAAATGAAAACCATAAACTATTTGAAACTTACCAACTTAAGGTACAACTCGTAGCTAAAACAATTTTTATCTGTTTGGGGGTCTTTAGATACGTGCAATTTTTTCAGAGAAAAAACAAAGGGCAACCTAAGGCAAAACTCATTTTGTAACTCTTTATCATTAGTAGTTTAGTGTGATAAATGTTAATAAAGAAACCATAAACGAGACAAGCTTCCCCTTGGCATTTCAATTCAATTCAATTTGTGTCGCAGCTGGGGAAAGGCCGGAAAACCCCTTTTTGGCCAGCCGCAAAATGTCCGGAACTAAGCCGAGGCAGGATAAATAATAAAACTTTGCATTTATTACGTGCTAAAATTTAATAAACAGGTTCAACGACAGTGTGAATGTCATATTTCATTTATTAATTAATGGCATTAACATAAAGCGTCAATTTGTGCCTCCCACACGGATCCGCAATCCCCGAAACCCATCCATAAAAGAAGAGGCAACACCACTCAAAAGCCGGGGCGATTAAAAAGTTTATCCTAGGCAAAGTCAAGACCGCTCTTAATGTTGCATATATTGTGTGCACATAACCCCGGGCTACCCCATTACGGAACGTGCCTAGACTGTAAACAGTCGCCCTGGGAGTGAATCCGCAGACACACACAGCATACATAACACACACACAGCACACACACACAGCGCACACACGCTCCGCGCACAACAATTCCGCACAGCGTCAATGACATGCTCAATTTTTCATGCATTATGCCGGGGCCCACGGTGCGTATGCTTGATATTTGCCTCAATATCGGCCCGAAAGCACATTTAAGCCGCCGAAGCAGAAGCCAAAGCTGATGCCGATGCTGAATCAGAATATTTGCGTAGCCAGGGCGAGAAACTTTACATCCAGTCCATCGACACAGAGCCCATGGCCGAAAAGCCATAAGACAATTTGCTGCTAGCTTACACGCTGGCACTGGGAGAAATAATCTATGAAAATGGGTAAGTTATACAGCTAAATAAATTTATAAATTATTTGTTTTTAGCTGAAGTCTGCTTAAGGATTTATATAAAATCTATATAGGGTAGTTAGCGGAAAAGGAACTTCGCTTTCTTGACGCTATATTTCCGAGATCTTAATAAGAATTATAGAAATAATATATGTGAGAAAAGCGTTTTTCCTCAGTGTCCTCAAACTCATACACTCATGCTAGATACACACACCCATGGCGATGGTTTATCTTGGGGATATATAGTAGGCCCGAGCTGGGGATGATTTCGTTGCTATTTCGGCTGTCGGAATTGTGGGCTCTGAGCAAACACCGAGCAACGGAAACTATCGTCCTCTATATTGAGGAAATGGTTAAAGGCAGCGCGGTCGTCTGGCATTTCGGGTTACATAACTGATTAAAGATTGGCCTGGCTTATGGGGATATATAGTGTAGATGTGGTAAGAGATTGGGCCCAGGGCTAACCTCTCGTGTCAACTTGTTGACTAAGCAAAGTTGGCCCCACAATATGAGTTATGGTTTACTCAGCTCTTAAAAAAGGCAAGAAGACAATGATACGGGGAATTGCCTTTCAACGCCTTCTATTTGGACAAGAAAAAGATAATATATATATATGTACAAAGATTGATACTTGGCTGTCATCTATCATTGGTATTGATCAGTATTAATTAGTTTCACAGCAAAAATGAAGTTGCATTAAGTATTGGTGATCCAATCAAAGAGTTGAGTGGGTTTTCGTGAAAGGGAATGAGTTAGAAATATTTTAGGGATGAAATAAGTCGAAACAAATATTTTAAGGCGATTCTTATTAATGTAAACTCTTTTAAATGACAAATAAATATTAAATTAAGGTTAAAGATCTATTTAAATCCAAATAACCCCTCTTAAATCTTTAAAAAACACCTCTTTTCAAAGCACCTCCATTTTAATAAACAGAACTCCCATTTCCACCACAACTTAAAGATTATCACGTCCTTTAAGAACCGCAATAACAAATCCCGCCTTGGACATTTCACCAGCCGGCAAAATGAATCTTCAAACGTTTTATATGCGTCCTAATGCCATAAAGCAGGCCAAAATTCGTGGTTTTGGCCCTGTTGTAACTGTTGTAATTTTGTTATGACCACCACCACTCTCTCTTGGCCCCCTAATTCCCACAATTCCGTCCCCCTGAAAGTATGCCAAAGGAAATTTCAGAGTAATTTAGTTGAAATGCTGCAATGGCAGCGCTTCCAGCTTCCGTCTGGGCTTTGTTCTTTCATTTTGTGTGGCAGATATCTCCAGCAAATTAACCTAACTACTCTTAATACCACGCTTTCCCATTTCCCATTTTCCTCTGCCCAACACACACAAAACCCAATTAAATTCTTCCGCAAAAGCATAAAAGCTTCGTTGCTTCGATTAAAGCTAGCCCCAGGATGATAAGTGTAGGGGTTACACCTAGAGAAAATTTAGAGCCCCAGTGGGAATTCTCGTAGGGGGTTGTCAGGGTTTTGGGCTTGAAGTAGTTTGAAATATATTTCTCTAAAGTAGTTTATCTGCGGGATTTATTAGGAAACAGAACTGGGGGACAGACATTTCGAGTTATTTAAAAGTTGAAGAAGTAGTTCTAATAACACTTTTAATAGTAAGTTTCCCTTTTTGTTGAATGAGGTAAATGTAATTTATTACAAATAAAATGAGGGTAAAAAAAATTAAATATTATTAAATATTGGAAATAAAGTGATTTAGATACATAGTTTATATCAAGATAGTTTAAGCGATTCAAAACCTTGTTTGTTTGCTTTTATTTCCGTTTGCATTTTACTTTCATAATTTACCTATTTATTATTTGTAATATATTTTTTAATTTTTATAGGAAATTATATTTATAAACCTATAAATAAGTTAGTTTTTTATCTTTGTTTAAGCAAATTTACGACTTATTTGTTTGCATTTCTTTCATAAACTAATTAAAAATCTGAGCTATTGTCAGAAATAAAAATAATGTGCAGTTTAGCAAGTTTAAAAAAAAATAATAAAATGACTCCTTCAAGTATAAGTGTTAAGAAAACTTTATCAGAAAAAGGCAATTATAAGTTTCATTGTTCTGTGGCTTGTTTTCTTCTGTGCATATTTTGGTTAGACATGTTTTTGCTTTAAGCCAGACATGGAAGCCGTGTGAAGTCAACTTTTGTGGACGCCTCGAACGCGTTCTAAGTGAAATTTAGCCGCTGGCTACGTGATGATGCTCCTGCTCCTGCTCCTGATGCTCCTGATGCTGCTGCTGCTTGTGCTCCCGCTGCTTGATGTGGCTGAATGGGTCCCTAGCATGTCCTGGCCGACTGTCTGCCTTGTTGACATACGTCCTGCTGCCTCTGCCTGCTGCCTCCTGTCATGCGCAAGGAACGCACGCTCTGCTGCCTACTTCCAGGCGCTTCATTGTTGCGCTTTTCGCAGCCACAGCTTCCCCACACACACAGACGCACACACACACACACCCGCTCTCACACACGCAGCACAGATGCCGAACATCTGTTTTATGTTTGCCTCGCTTCCAGGGAAACTCTCTTAAATTTATTTTGGGGAAAACTACGCTTGCTCGCTCTCCTCTCGCAATCTCTCTCAGGGTGCGTGGAAAATGCGAACTCACTCGGTGTCTCCGTTTCTCAGCTTCAGTTCCAGCATCAGCGCCAGCGAGTGAGGAGCGACTGCTTTGGAGACCGGAAAAACCCGTGAAAAACCGTCGGGGTTACTTAAGCCACGCAGCAGGACACACACACACGCACACTGAAGTCCTGGCAAACTAAGGGGAAAACCCAGCGAAAAGCAGCCAGCACAGCGGAATTTAAAAGAACAATTAACAGAAGACGACAGCTATCCCCGAGAAAAATAAACGCTGAAATTACTGAAGTAAGAAAGGAAAGCCAGCTATGGGGAAAAAGCGTGGACACTGCGTTTTTCCAACGGCTCTGGCTTTGGGCTTTTTCCGTCGTTTTTTGGCCAGCGCGAATATCGATTGCTGCTGCTGCTGCTGCTGCTGCTGACTGCCTTGCATAAGTCCAAAAAGGGAGATTAGTATACAAACGCAGGCAGTCCGGAGGAGCGGAGCCAGGTGCCAGGACGCAGGACGCAGGACGAAAGCTCAAAGGCTCAATTCAAATGACATCGAACTCGCACTTGCAATCGTAGTAATTAAGTTTTTTAATCAACAAATATCTGCTGGAGCCGAGAGACGGAGATGGAGCAGCTGCCTAGCCCAGACAATTGACGTGGAAACAGGAGTACGGAGCTACAAGGAGCAGCCTACAAAGGGAACACGACTCCCTCGATTTACACATATATATAAATATATATATAGACACAAATTGAATTCTGAGGAATATCCGTGAACTATTCTAGACCTACGCGTGTGTGTGTGCTTTCATTTTCCATTTTCATTCCCTTTGTTGCTGTGTGAAAATGGATATTGCCTTGCGCGGCACAAACACAGCAGCAGCAGGAGCATCATCATCAACAACAACGACTGGAACTGGCACTGGTAAGTCCTTGGAGGGTCCTACGAGTCGTCCTCCGATTCCCACGGTAATCGCGTCTTTTATGTGCGCTGTGTTTTATTCTCGCCAAAGTGAAACAAGCAAACATTTCATTTGCAGGTCTGCATCATGCTGTGTCACTGGGCAACATTGAGGTCTCCGCCAAGGTTCGTACCCAGCCCCAGACATCCAAGACAGGGAAACAGGGAAAACTCACAAGAAAACACCACAAGAAAACTCACAAGAACGCACCACAAAGTGTGCGGCGAACAAAAATTAATTCCTGTCAAGGCAGAAAGCGCGTCCAGGGAAGCATTTAAGTGGCGGCCCTGTCATACCGAATGATTGACACAATTATTTTAGTATAAATCTGGAGGGCAGAGCAGTAGGGACTCGAAGGACCAAGGACAGGGCTCACCATGGGAATGACTGGAGAAATTAGAAGCGCTTAAGATAGGAAACCGAGGAGTTACGGAAAGAAATTGAGGGATTAGATAAGATTAGCACTGCAGGGAAGGTATAAAAGCATAGGGAGAAGTAATCAAACTATTTTGATAGTGAGGGTTAAAATATACTAGGCTTGAATTACAATAAACAGTAAACGTTAAGATGATCAAGACGTATATGTATTAAACAATGAAGGAAACTAATTTCTGGAAGTCCAAGTTGATATACCCTTGCAGTTTGCGATTATTAATAGGTCCTACTCGGAAATTGATCATAAGTAAGCTTTAAATATTCGAATTCTTTGAATCAATATATTTTTATTTGACAATTTTTTAGAAAAGTCAAAGTTTAAAAAATGCATAACTAAGCCAAAAATGCATTAATTTTAATTTAGAAACCATTCCTATGTAAGTTTTTAGTAGGTTAATCAATCTACATACTCAATTTAAATTTTTTAAAATACTAAATTTTTGGGTAAATTTTTGACAATTTTAACCCCTTATAAAATTTTCAAAATTTTGAAAAAAATAAACTTTGTCTGAACATAGCTAGATCGATTCGGCTGTTGATGCTGATCAAAAATATATATGATTTATAGGGTCGGAAATGACTCCTCCACAGCGATACAAGTTTTACAATACCCTGCAAGGGTATATTAATACAAGTAAGGCGTATACTTATTATAGATGTATTCGTAAATCCCATGAGCACAGCGAAGACTTTTATTAATATATTTTATTGCTTAAGTGCCTGCTTATTTTAAGAATTAAGCATATAGTTTATTTAGTAAAAGTCAAAACGATCAAGGCGTATACGTAATATTAAGAAAGATTTCGAGCAAGGTGTATTCGTAATATTCATATTCACACACTCAATGTAGAACACCGCGAATCAAAAAATCCACTAAGGTATATATAAAGAAATAAGTACTAAGGCATATAAAATATAAAATATAGTTTGTATTGAGAAAGGAAGTAATTTTGTATATACTCTAGAATGCAGCTTACTTTCTTTAAGTCTAAATCATAAAAAACGGGTTTGTTGAGTCAATATCAAGGTAATTGGGGAGTATACGTAATATACAATAATTTAAAATATGACGTATTCGTAATTTCTTTTATTTATTTATTATTTTTTTATTTTAGGTAACAAATACTGAATTTGTAACGTGATATTTTTTTAATACGTTATTTATTAAAAAGAAGTGGCACATGGCGTATACGTAATATTTTTCCAATATTACGTATACGCCTTGTGCAACAACATATGCTTAATTTGGTTTAGAAATTTAGATTAATTTGTTGAAATTTAATAGTTCTGTAAAAATGTTGCCATTAAATCTCACTCAGGCCACCTACTCCAGCCACATGGACCGCAGCTACGACTCCGAAGACGAGCACACTGGACGCCGCAGACTACGCCACACTCTCTCCACCGAGCTACAGCCTCGCACTTCAGTCTACTCCAGGGGAGATATTAGGGAACAGGTGAAGCTTTAGCTTAAATAGCAACTATATATTATTGTTAATATAACTATTTGTTATGCAGTACTGCCTCACGGATCGCCAGCTGCATAGCATAGAGCAGCGTCCCAGGAGGGAGCGTTTTTTTGGCTGCCTCTCGAGACGCGGTCAAACCCAATCGGGCAGCTTCCTGGGCGGCTGTGTGGGTCGCCGGGTGCCCTCCGATGAGAATCTGGCCGCCTATGCACCCTTCGAGAAGTATCCACGGTGAGTGCAGGTCTCATTTGATGGAAGAATTGTTTATTTAAATGAAATGCCTTGCAGCTATCAGAACAACTACACGGACACACACGAATTGGAAAGTTCCTATTTTCGCCGTCAGCCGGCATCGATTTTGAGCACTGGTAAATCGGTTGAAGCGGACCTGGGCGGTCGCTACACCTGGATTGGTCAGCAGACGAACAACAACTCCGACTACGCCACGGACCACAGGTATGTCGGACACAGGGAAGGAATCCTTAGAAACCTCAAAGACCCAAATTAAAAACTCCGTAAAATGCTATGCCAACTGTCGCTTAGATCATGCTATACTATACTGTCGCACTATCTGTCGCATTTGTAGACTGTCGCTACCCTTTCTTCCGATATATATATATATGAATATACTGCAAAGCTTGCCTGAACTTTCCACCCAACAAAAACACTCATTGCATAATGCCGCTTCTTGCCTACCGATGAACTCTTGAACTCTACTTGAACTACTCGAAAAAGCCACCTAGAAATGTATAAAAAATACTCTTTTCGTTATTCATCCGCCTGTCCTCCTTCTCTCCTCACAACGACTGTAAAAATCAACCAAAAATTAACAATTGATATTGCAAAAAATTAAAAACAAATCAAACCCTAACCAACCCAAAAATTAAATGAAAAATCAAATAAAAATATGTGTAAAGGGCAACTTGTTGTACAGCACCACTTGAATCCTTTTACCAGGATGTTTTGCTACGGAATTATTATGTCGAGCTTCGCGCTCCACCAAATCCTACACCACCAACATCACACACCAATCAAATCGCTAATCTAAATGTTTGGTATGTAAAGTGATATTAAAAACTAACTAAATATATGAACTTTAAATAAGCTATGAATACGAATATTGCTAAAGCAAGGAACGATTCTATTTAAAAACCAGTGAGCTAATCGAAAGATGTTTTATTAATGTTATGTGTCTGCACGTGACCGAAGCAACAATAAACGAACTCAAACTAAAATTTTAAACTCAAGATCGAATTAAAGGAAATGTAATGTTTGTGTTTCTGCCGCACATCCTTTCGAAGGAATTCCCTTAACATTCCCTTTACGTGCTTGCTCTCCACAGCTCGTATCACTGCCCCACTTACGCCACGATGCCAACCACACACCACCAGCACCACCACCACCACCAACAGCAGCAGCAGCAGCAGGCGCAGCAGGGCGGGAATGCCAGGTGAGCCGCAGGACACAATTTCCCAGAAATCTGCTCACTTCCTGCTCCCTTTCAGGACGAAACACGTGAGCTTCGCCAGGTCGCACACCCTCACCAGCTTCGACAATGTCAACGCCGGCTTCCGATCCTCGGGGCGCCTAAAGACAGCCCGCAGCCAGGAGCGTCTAATTGGTGGCAAGAAGCCCATCATAGCCACGGGCTCCATGTACGAGACCCTGCAGCCGCCGCTCCTCCAGGGCCAACAGCAGCACCAGGTGCAGGTGCCTCAGCAGAGCTCCACGCTGCCCAAGACCTGGCTGCCACCGCCGGTGCAGCTGCAGAGCTGCCAGCATCATCATGCTCCGATTCACCTACATCAGCCCATGCCAGGTGAGGAAAAAAAAAGGTTAATTATCTAAACTACCTTACATTTATGTCTCTCCCTTTTCCCAGACAACATGGTTGGCCTGATCATCCCGCAACCTCTGCCCCTGGCCCTGCCACTGCCCAGTCCCGAAGTGCTCATTGTGGAGAAGAAGTTCCGCAATGCCATGAAGACCCAGGCCACGCAAACGGATGCCGCTGCTCGGCGTAATCAGGGCCAAGTTGGCTATAACACCCAGGTACTGGCCCTGAGTCCCCGGCCGCCGCATCGCATCAAGGTCGTGTCCCAGGGCGCCCAGACGAATGGCCTTCAGAATGGCAAGAAGCTAACGAAAAGTCTCTCGGAGATACCCAATGGCAAGGAGGTGCAATCGCATTACTACCAACAGGGGTAAGATTCGAACCAGACATTCGTTCGAGTTGAATCTTGAATTGTTTTGATCTCTCCCACAACCCAGTTCGATCTACCCGCACGAGATGATCTACCGCACCCAGTCGCAGGACGTGACCCCGCTGCAAACCCTCTCGGATGCCCAGAACAACATCATGTACTACAAGCCGCCGCCCCCTCTGCTGGACGCTCACAGCTATGGCCTGGGCATGGAGCACCTCAGCCGCGGAGCTCGACCCTCGGCCTCCGAGCAGAGCGTGGAGTACGTGAACGTGAATGCCGCCGCCGTGGCGCTGAACGAGAGCTTCGACTACGAGAGCAACAGCTTGCCGCGAAGAGCCTGCACCTCGCATGTCCGCACCGAGACGGACTACTATTCCAACAGCTTGCCAAGGAGACCGGAGAGCCTGCACAGCCACGACGTGTGCAAGCACATCACCGAGTGCTCCGAACTCATCACGGACAGCGTGCCCCTGGACTTCACCCAGTCGCACTTGCTGCCGCCGCCGAGTGAGTACTGCAGGAATGACGAGAACGAGGAGGAGTACTACGACGACGAGGACGAGGAGGATCATCCCCATGAGACGGAGAGCTACAGCTCGGAGGTCTGCCTGGAGCAGGCGGCGGCCGCTCAGAGCCGCCGGATGTCCATGATACCGCAGATGATTGACTCCCCCTTCCGGCGCGACGACATCCGGCGCCAGTCCATGCCGGTCTATGGGCAAACGGAGAAGCTCATCGACGGCTTTGGACCCAGGACATCGTTCCGAAGGCGCGACAAGGTCAGCTGCTTTGCCGATGAGAAGCCTCCGCCGGCGGCACCAGCCGCGGTCCGGGATCAGGAGCAGGAGATCTTCATAGACTTTAAGCCGCATGTCTCCCCCAAGCCGAGTCCCAAGCTGCAGCTGAAGCACCGCAAGCAGCACAAGGCGGAGATAGCCATGAGGAAGATGCAGCAGCAGAGGATGGCCCAGGCGGCGGCCCTGACCCTGCCGAAGCTCAAGCCACAGCCGCAGCCACTGCCAGTCGAAGTTGAGGTTAGAAAAGTTGAACTTGAGCCCAGCGACGACGAGGAGGAGGAGGAGGAGGAGGAGGAAGAGGAGGAGGAGGAGGCCTCCGGGCCAGAGCGGGAGGAGCTGGACGAGGAGGAGATCGACGACAAGCTGGATATGGACCATCCCGAGGATGAGGAGCCGCTCTACGAGAACATAACCCCATGCAGCTGCAAGGTGGAGCCACAGCATCCGGATCTCGAGGATCTCCAGGACAAGCGGTCCCAGTTCCGCAAGCGCTCCGTCAGCCTGGACGATGACGATGCCTCCGGAGCTCCTCCTCCGTCTGCGTCCGGCCTGCGTCTGCCCTCCACGCCGGCCAGCCCCTGCCAGGAGGACCTGCTGCTGGCCAATGTCTCAACTTATCCATCCTCAGACTCGCTGGCCAATGACAATACCCGCGACCATTCCGACGGCATCTGGAATGAGTCGCAGGTTACTGTCTTGACGGCCGAGCAGCGCGACATCTCCGATGGCTCCTACAGCTCCAATTTACTGCTAACGCCATCCTCGAAGCGGAAGAACCTGCTGCTGCAGCATCAGCAGAGGAGCTCCGTGGACACCGATGCCTTGGATTTTGAAGAGCAGGTACGGAATAGTCGTGACTCTTTGGATTCCCAGAATTCACCAGATCTCTTCCTACCCGTTTCAGAGTCCCACCTATGGCCTACAAACACTGCCGAAGATCGTGAGGACGCCCACGCCAACCACTTCGCGGCCCGCCTCCACTCAACCCCTGATACCGCCGCCAGCTATAGCCGTCACTCCCTCGGCGAACCAGAACCAGGCTGTCCTGGACTCCTCCA
Source organism: Drosophila bunnanda (assembly GCA_035046265.1). NCBI lineage: Eukaryota > Metazoa > Arthropoda > Insecta > Diptera > Drosophilidae > Drosophila > Drosophila bunnanda. The sequence goes on along the minus strand of JAWNOB010000076.1, from coordinate 5,421,386 downwards.
CAAGCTCGCCCCTGCCCAAGCGGAGCCTGGTCGCCAGGGGCTCGGTTCCGGATGCCCGACAGCTGATGTTCATGGGAGGAGCTGCCAAGCAAAGGTGGCTTTCTTTATGTGAAAATCAGGAAAACTATTAGTGGCTGATTCTAATACTTTCTTCACATTCCAACAGACACTCGGACGCCTCTTTCCTGCCCACCACTGCTGGCGGTGGAAGCCGCAGCGCCGACATCTCGGAGTGCAGCACGAATACAGATGAGTATGCCACCTGCACGGACACCTCGAAACGTACACCAGGTATTAAGACACCGCCGACGACGACCAGTTCCTCGTCGACCACACAAGTTCCAGGTTTGGGGTTCCCCGATATTCGATTCGTACTGTGTGTACTGTGTGTGTGCGTGTGTAGAAATCGCCTCGATCCATGAACCACTCACCACTTCCATGCTTACAGCCGAGATAGAGTTAAGCCGCCCATATAGCTTCTAGACCGTAGACTCATCTACACATCCTCCACACCTCAGACTCTCTCTCTCTCTAACTCTCGCTACCTGTCTCTTTCTCCTTAGTTCAATGTTGTTGCCTTGCTCGCCAATGCTTTAGCTGTGCCTCTAGAGACATCCTTGAGTGTTCAACTAACTGAGTCCTAACGCTTCCCTCTCTTTGGCAGTTTCCACGCAGAGCTCGCAGCTAGAGAAGACGCATGCCGGCAGCTCCTTCGAGAGCGCCAGCTCCCTGTACTCCATGCGCGAGGATCTCCTGCAGCACGACGAAAAAGAGCGGCAGGCCAAGACCCAGCTGAAGTCCCCCATGGGCGGCTCGGTGGCGGAGCTGACAAGGAAATCGCCCTCGCACTCCATCAGCAGCACCACCTCCTCGGGCAGTTGTCCCGTCTCGGGGGCAGCCATCAAGTCGCCGGGCAAGGAGAGCCAGCCCCAGACGGTGGCCAGCTCCTCGATGGCGCCTCAGATGAAGGTCAGCACGGCCGAGAGGGTGCCCGTGGTGAAGCCCAAGCCCGACTCCATCTCCGAAGACGAGCGCAGCGAGGTGCGTTACTCCTCATCGGGCTATTACGAGAGTCCCCACGACGAGGATGACGAGGAGCAGGTGATGCGGAACAAGGCCCGGCGGCTGCGCCACGAAGACGAGCGCAAGCGACGCAAGACCAGCATGAAGTTGGACATCGAAAAGGAGAACATGAGGGCCCTGACCAGTCCCATTAAGAAGCCAACCGCAGGAGGAGTGGGGAAAGTCCAGTCACCAGAGCAGCCCGGCAGCAATAACCTGGACAACGGGAGCCCCAGCAGCAGGATGAAGCGCTTCCGGCCCAAGATACGGCGGCAGCTGAGGAAGAGCTCGCGCGAAGATGTCCTGGCTGCGGCAACGGCCGCAGGACGCAGAAGTCGGGCCACGGCACCCACCATTTTTGGCCTGAGCAGCGGCAGCGGAGACACGGAGCTCCTGCTAGATGCCAGCATGTCCAGTGGCGCCCTCGCAGGGACCACATCCCTGTCCACCACCACAACCGCCATGATTTCCTCTTCCCTAACACTCAAGGGAACCGTTTCGGAGTCCATAGCCTCCTCGTCCCCGCAGCCAGAGGCCACCACCTCGACGGTGGCAAAGAAACCGCACAGCTGTGCCACGCCCACAGCCCTGCTTTCGCCCAAACTGCCAACGGTGAGCAGCACCCAGTCAAAGTCCACCTCGGACACGTTCCAGCTGAAGGCCAAGTCCATCGAGTCGCTGCGCTCCGTCTCACCCGGCTCCGATTCGGTGTTCTACAGCGAGGCCGATGGCAATGCGGCCAGTGCCGCCGATCAGAGTCACTGCCTCCACTGCGGCAAGGAAATGGAGGGTGGAGGCAAACAGCAGAGCCACCAGAACACCATCAGCGAGCTGGCCGGCGATTCCGTGGAATCGATACCGTACATCGAGCAGGACATTGTCAAGCCGCCGTCGGACTTCGCCGACTCGCCAGTGACCACCAAGACCACTCAGCGTCTGTACAAGAAGATGGACAAGAGGTTCCGCTCGGAGGAGCGTTACCACGGCGAAAGGGGCAGGCACTACAAGACCAGACAGGAGAATATCAGAGCCAAGGTTTGAGCACATACTTTCTAAATATTTAATGGTTCGATGTATATAGAAAATTGCATTCCATAGAGCGAGGAACGCGGACGCGTACCCAGCTTGCCCAACACCCCTGTCCTGCGTCCTGCCGGCTCAAGTCCCTGTGTCCTGCCGGACATCAACACGGAACAGAGCCAGCACATCATCTACAAGGGACACTACGACGCTGGTCGCTACACAAGGCTCACTGACGATGATTTGTGGACACAGCTGGATCATCAGTGCTTCGGTGAGTGAAGGGGATATTGGAGAAGATATTGCAGAGGATATTGAAGAGGAGGATATTGAAGATGATATTGCAGGGTATCCCCTATTTTATAGAATTTAAAGCTATCCCGAAGAGGTCTGTTTATTAACTTCCTCTTGATTAGCTCCCTATTAAGAACTTTAACATTATCTCAGTGAAAAGTCGACTGTTTCCAAAAAACTGAAACATGCTTTGATTTAATCTGAACGACGAAAACACAAAACTTATTTAGTTATAATCTGTGTTAATTTCTCGGAAAAGTGTACAATATACAGTATAAAATATTTAAAAGAAAGAAAAGCGCAAGACTATGCTTCAGAAAGTCAATCACTTCAAAACTATGCAACACAAACATCAGGATTATGTGTGAAATGTATAACAAAAATCCTACTTGGTAATCTTTCACTTCACTTCACTTTAAAGCTTAAAAATATAAACAATTCATTCAAGGATTATATATTATTCATGCAGATATTTCCATAATGAATGAATTTTGTTAAAGTGCCATTCTGTATGAATGTAACCTTTAGCTTATTCTTGGCTTGAAGAAACCTCGAACAAAAAATTAGACAACGTTTTTGACTAGACCTTAGCATACGTAGTTCTCTACTGAAACCCCTATTAAATGCTTAGTTAATTAATATTAAAATATGTTTCCCAACAGATCGTTCCCGGGAGCGACGTGCTTCCACGGAGTCGGAGAAGGGCTTCCATGCCAAATACCAGGTGATCCTGCACCGTCTCGTCCAGCGGCGCTGCACCCTGGAGATGTACCACCGCCAGAAGCACAATAGCTTCCGTAAGTCTCGGGGAGCACCCTGTTCGAACATCCAAACAAAACTATTCTAATTTTGGGGCAACGTGTGCGCCAAGAATGAAGAGAGATCAAGCGAGGGAAAACCCCCAAAATATCGCGGAGAGAGAGAGCGCCTCTATAGATAATGAATGGCGCTCCCTGCGACTTTTCACGACCGGCACTTGGCACATTTAAATATGTTTGTGTGCGGGGAAAAGCGAGAAAAACACACACAATCCGCAGTTTTGGTAGTTTTTTACTTTTTGGCTCTATTATCGAGAATAGTTGAGGTGCGTGCTTTGTTGTGTGCCGACCGTAAAAAAGCCCGCAACGCGCTTACCATTTCGGTGTTTCGGTTTCGGTTTCGGTTTCGGGGTATTTCGAGTTAAAACCCAATGTAAAGAGAAATAAGTGCGAAAAGCGTTGCGTTGTTTACTAATAATATTATTTCGTATTTACACACGAGTCTAAGGCCAAATGATTGGTGGGTAAACACAGACAGACATCGTCGCCGCTCTTCTTATTTGTTTTTATTTGAATTAATTAGAATTAATAGCTTCGAATTCCGCGCCGGATTCGGTTCGCCGCAAGTTGGAGGAGGTCCTGAAGCTGATGCTCCTGGTGTGGGCTCGGGAAAGCTTTGTGATTTCCACACTTAGCAACGGTGCACATGGTAAATGATGTCCGGACGAGATCCGGAAATAAAATCACACAAATCACTTCAATCTCGCTCTCTCTTTCGCTTGCTCTTGCTCTCTATAAATAATACACTTTGGATACGCTTAGAGAAAAGAGGAGGGAAAACTGTGATATTTGTTGTTTAAATATTTCAACCAACCAAAGATTACTACAAATTTCTAGCAAAACGATATAAATTGCATACCTAAAACCTCGTTTTTTAACACATTTTCCTAGTTCCTTTGTGTCACAACAAATTCTTAATTCTTTCGATATATGTAACCATAAAAAACACTCATTTTCTGTAAGTGCAATAACCTATTAATAATTCTTTATATCATTTCCTAGGCGTGGACAAAACCGTGGTGGTCAAGAGCGATTCTGGTGAGTTTGGCTTCCGCATTCACGGCTCCAAGCCCGTCGTGGTAGCTGCCATTGAGCCGGAGACACCGGCGGAGAGCTCCGGCCTAGAGGTGGGCGACATTATAATCTCCGTCAACGGGGTCCAGGTGCTGGACAAGCACCACACCGAGGTGGTTAAGATCGCGCACGATGGCTGCGAGAAGCTGGAGCTGCAGGTGGCCCGCACCATTGGCGTTCTGATGCACGAACAGCTGGAGCCACCGAGTCAGCCGATCTTCAGTGGATACTTGTGGCGTCAGAGTGGCCAGGCCAAAGGAGCTCCCAATTCGAAGAAATGGGTGAGACGTTGGTTCTCACTGAGACCGGATAACTGTCTGTACTATTATAAAACTGAAGATGTGAGTATTTAACAGGACACTCTTTAAGCTCAACTCAATATTAAACCCTATCCCCATCTTCTGCAGGACTCCCAGCCCGTTGGCGCCATGATAATGGCCAAGCACACGGTGGATCTCTGTTCCGTGGATGTGGGCAAGCCCTTTGCCTTCAAGGTGGATGCCGGCGAGGGTATTCCCATGTATGTGGCTGCCGATTCCGACGAGCTGGCCAATCGCTGGCTCCAGCTGCTGCGGCAGGCGGCCGCTCAGGACAACCAGTGGCTGGACAAGAGGTGAAGGACACTGATCTTAGAGAAAGGCATCGCCAAAATATATATAAATGTTATTCTCTCACATCACTTCCTTCACAGTGCCAGGTGCCTGTACCAGAGTCCCAGCAACATTCAGAGGCCCGACTGCTTTGGCTACTTGCTCAAATTGGGCTCAAGGTGGTGCGGCTGGTCGAAACGCTACTGCGTACTTAAGGATGCCTGCCTCTATTTTTACCAAGATGCAAATAGCAAGAGTGCATTCGGTGAGTCACGGCGCCGGCGAGGCAGGTGACTGACTGATTAATTCGTTACAATTTTCTTTTAATTTCAATCAGGCATGGCCTGCCTGCACGGCTACAAAGTGGCCTCAATGTCCGCCAATGCGTCCGGCAAGAAGAACTCGTTCGAGATAATACCGCCAGAGACGAAATTGCGTCACTACTTTTTCTGCACCGAAAGCGAAATGGATAAGAAGCGGTTGGTATTGCCTTTAAGAAGCTATATATTTGGAATAATATTATCAAAGATCATATATCTCAAAGCAGAGACATGTCTTAGAAGCCGAGAAAATGTAACTAAGCCCTTCTCTGATTGAGTTTTACTAAGACTTGACCTGTTTCTTAAGACTGATATTTTCCCTTTTTGTTTTGCTTAATATTTTTATATTATTATGATTTAAGAAAAAATTTTTTGTTTGCCTTTTTCAGGTGGATATCAGCACTGGAATACTCCATCGACCGGTGGATCAAGTCCGGGTAACTAAGGTTAAAGACACGCTCCAGATCGGCTCTGAGCAGCCGGCTCAAGCGTCGCAGTTTTAGCTACTTTATGGACTAGACACTTCGAAGGGATACAGTTGGGCGACTTCCTTCGACTTGGAGGGAGAGGATTTAAAGGCGATTTGATTCGGCACTAGTACGGGTACTACCAAAAAAAAAACAACCACACTTAGCATGTAAGCCAAGCAAACCAATTAGTTTTAGGCATGCATAGATGATTGCTTAGTCCAAGGAATTTAGTGGGTCATTCAAATCGGGTTTAAAACTATTTTGAACAGAGGCGTACATACACAAATATTATATACACTCGGAATATATATATATATATATACATATATAGAGGAATGCAATTGAACATTTTTGGTGTGTGTATTCTTGTTATATAGCTTACAACAACAAAACCATATATATACAAACTTATGTTTAGTGAGGTTGTCATGTCACTTATATAGATTATATATATTTAGCCGCCAAAAAGAGAATGAAAAGCGAGAAAAGCGATCGTGTGTAGCAGACCAAAAATTGATTGTCTAATGTATATAGGATTCGTGTGTAGGCTAAACCCAAATTAAATTAAAGACGGAAGGACACGGTTAGGTATTCAGAGAGGCCAGGCAATGCAAGAACCCTTTTAGATAAATGTCTATTTACAGCAACTCAAGGCGAGACCAACTAATTCGGCATTAACCAAGGCGTAATAGTTTGTTCCCGATTCTCCATAGCTGCTTCCATAACAAAAACAAACAACATTTTGTGAATAAAAAATAACAACGGTTTTCGTCCTTATTGGAAACGATTCTTAGTTAGACACAATTACGATGTAAGCCAAGGATTAGTTAGCGCTTTTTTGATAGGTTGGATTTTTTTAGGGAACATACAACACACACAGACACACACACACGTTCACAGTAGATCAAACAATAATATTAATAGAGTTTATAATTCAGAATCCAGTAGTTACTTTGTCGTATATATATATATAAATGAAACAAAGATATGATCTTTAAAATGCTGATTTCCTGATTTTTTTGGGTCAGTGTTCAAGATACCGAGATTGAGTGAGGATTGCAAACAGTTTTTGAAGCTTCATTTTTTTGGTTCTTTAGAGTACGTAACAAATATATATATTTTATATATTTTAAATAGAGATTTCCAATTTCAATGCGGCGCAAAAAAGAAGAATTAGATAATAAAATGTATGCATTATGATTATTACTATTATTATATACGATATACACAAGAGACAGCCATTTTATGTTGTAACAGGTCATCGAGACAAGAAAACCAAAAACAAAAAACAAAAAAGAACACTAAATAAGAGCTTTAATTATTAAATAAAGAATATACCGAGAACGAATTACAACGACGAAAGACTGTGCCGCGGGGCCCGGGGGCATCGAAATGCATCTATAAACACCATTAATTTGGCTCAACGATCCGATTCCGAATCGGATCCGAGACTACCTGCTGTGTGGGGCCAACGAAGCATTTCAAATGCGATCAATGAACCTGCTGCCTTTCGGCCCCTGGCTGCTGACCGGCCACATGTTTTACACTGAGTTTTTCGAGTAATTTATTTTCAAATCGTTAAGCGATGCAAATGCGAAATATGCAACCAGAAAAATCCACTGCCAGCCGATGTACACTCGGAGAAAATAACAGGTTGGTACAACGATTGTAACGTTTTAAACTTAAATTTGGTTTGTTACTGCATTTGTTCTTATTTTAGATGGCTTCGTTATACTATAAGTAAATAATATTTATATAAACTTACATTTTTTAAGAAAGGTTTGGGCACTTTGGAAGTTCGACATTGTGAAGGCTGAAAGAGATATTTATAATTTAAGTTATTATTAAAAGTAGTCATTAATATAATTTCAATAAAGAAAATACTATTCACTTTGTATCTTATTCTACGAATTTATATATTAATTTATCCAAACTAAGATAAAACATTTCTAAATATTTTAGTTACATTAACTTTTTAATTCTATCGAATTAAATACGTTTAGGGAATAAGAATTTGATTAACCAAAGTTTGCTCCACTTTTCTTGTGTTTTATTTAAATAAAAATATTTAAACTGTTTAAGCAATTATTGAAAAACTGTTTTATAAACAGAATATGCGCAAGTTAAAAATCTGATATTAAAAAAAAAATATTTCAATTTATCTACCAAGATTTGGAAACGCTTATTCCTTATATAAACATTTTAAATAAACTTTAACCTAGTATTTTCTATAAATGAATATTTATTTCTTAAATATTATTATTGTTAATATTTTTTTTTTTGAGTGCAATCATCAGCGGCAGCAAACAGTTGCTGACGGAGGGAAGACTAGCATAACAATTCGCTCGCCCTATGAGGCGGCTACCGTTTTTCCTTTTTCTTTTTTTCCACCTCTGGATTTGTCTGTCTTTTGTGCCCCTCCTACAGTTAGCAGTTACCAGGTACCAGGTACCATTCATCCAGTTAACAGTTGTTATTGTTTTCGCAGTGGCAGGCAGCCACAATTTAGTTCCACTGTGCAGCAGCGCCTTAATTACATGGGCCGCAGCGGCTCTCTATTGTTGGGGATTTTTCGGGGCTTCTTCTCGCGATCATTGTAACGATGATCGTCATTAGCGCCCGAAACGTAACTGCCTCTCCTTTTTGGTAGTAACCTTTTTATTCTCCTTTCTTCCCTTTTGCCACTTGACCGCATTGATGCTGCGCCTGAAGTTGCCAGATTGTTAAGGCTGGATTTTTTGACTGGTTTTGAGGGTTATATAACAGTATGGGAAAGATCTTTGAGCTAAATTCACTATTAAGACTTGCTTAAATGAATTCGAAAAACGTTTTACTTTTTGTATCGCTATGGGTGAAATTAGGAAATTAGGTTCTGGAAAGTTTAAACTACTTTAAAGGTTTTATAAACTTATTGGAGAATTTCCTTTTTGCCTTGATAAAAATATACTACTTCCTATTTTCTTTCCTAGCATTTTCTGAGGACTGTTTCAATTTTAAGAAAGCTTATATGTTAATAATAATTGTTTGCTTCTGTTATAAAACTAATTTTTATGATTTTTGATCCGAGTACAACTTGTGGGTTTTCACTTTTTTGTTTATATAGGAGAAACCTATCATAAACTCACATTAGTCTTAATAAAAGTCAGTCTGGCGATAAGTTTTTCGACATAATCGTTTACCAGTCTTTTCCGCAAGAAAGGTTTTTGCTGTACTGCCCATAAATATAGGCCAATTAGTCATAAATCCATTAATTAGGTAAAATTAAACTAGAAAAGTGCAAATTTAAAATAAATTTCAATATATATATTTACATAGGAGCTTTTAGTACTGAAGAGTCTGTATACTATAAAGTGGATCAAAAACAAAAGAATCTTATATATATTTAAATAATTCATATATGGAATCAATTAACAGACTTTTGCCAAATCACTATGATATTGTGGAATGTCTTTTATCAAATGTATTCATTAATAAATATTCCTTATTTACTAGCATTATCGTCCTGGTATCGTTCGCTGGCTTAATAAAACATTTGATACGCTTAACAACCCTTTCTCCGAAGTAACCTTATCTGAGGAATACTTTCCGATTAGTCATTCCCCCTTGAGCACGAGAAACCGCAACAATGGCCCAAGAACAAAATACTCCCCCAACCGAGGAATAACAATAAACGAGGGGACTACCACTGTTACACCCTCCAGTAAACATATATGCACCCTACTGCCTCCTACTCCTCCTCCGCCATAACGATCCGTGGGCAATCTGGCAACACCTGGACAGCGGCAGTTTTTACCCTTCCAAAAGCAAAAAGCAAAAAAAAAAAATAAAATAATAATAAAGAAAAAAGTGGTCGGCAGTCGGTAGTCGGACGACGGTAAACAGGTAGCGCTCTAACTGACAATAACTCGTCGTACTCCGCCAGTCGCCGCTCTCGGTCCGTCCCCGGGTCCGAAAGTCCGGCCAGCAGCGTGCGACTGGCGGTCGGTTGGGTTGAGTTCGGTTCAATTCCTCTCAGGCACTGAGAAAAATAACGCGAGAGGCTTTATCTAATAAGAAATTGTATAACTAACATAACATTTTAGTATATTTGCCATCTAAAATAACATTTATAGTTAAGGATACTCAAAAAGATATTTACTGCCTAGGCTCTGAAGCTATTTGTGGTCTTCGAAAAATCAGTAAGTAATATAACAAATTATGACGGCACTTTTTTAATATTATATTATAGTTAAAGATACTCAAAAAGAAATTTACTGCCTAGGCTCTGAAGTTATTTAAACCATTTTTTTCACTATAATTCACAACGGGTTCTGGTGTGGTCTTTAAGAAATCAGTAAGTAATGCTATACAAAATTATTACGGCACTCTTTTAAAATTATATTATAAGAACTCCTCGAAATATTAAAGTTAAAATATCTGCTATTGCCACTTTTACGTTACAATTCCCAAGGGGTTTTAGTGTTCCCTTAGTGAAATCAGTTCATTAGGAGTGTGTCTTAATAAGAATGTTGTAAGAAGTAATAATAATACTCTATTTTATTATTTTTAATCATTAAATTAATTTGAGCTAAACTCTGAGTCCATTTTAGCCACTTTTATGCTGTAATTCTCAAAGGGTTTTAGCGTTGTCTTAATGAAATCAGTCCTGGAAGAAGGTTTCAGACTCCAAACCTTTCAAAACTGATGAAAGCACTCTATAACACACAAATTATAGAAAGAATGGCTCAAAAGTAAAATAAAAATTTAATTAAAAATGTTTTCCAGTGCACTAAGCTGGTTTTCCAGCTACCGCTCGCTACTCGCTACTCTCCCTATCTCCCTCTCTCTCTCCCTCTCCCAGCCTGTTTCTCTCACTTCCACAGCTCTCTCTCTCTCTCTTTCTCCGTTTGGGCCTTATTCGACGGTTCGTGGCTCAGTCTTCGAGTGATAATCGTGGCCAACGCACCTGCGCGCGGATCGTGGATCGTTGATCGGGAAAAGTGAACTGCATCGCATCGTATGTTGCTCTCCCGCTCGCTCTATCTGTATCTGATGGTGTATGTGTGTGCTTGTGTGTGTGTGTGTGTGTGTGAGTGAACTTGTTGCCGCGAGAAAAGCGCTTTTCAACTGCAACTGAGACTGGGCCTGGCTCTCGGCTTGTGTGTGTGGGAAGAGTTGGGGACTACTTGAGGAGCGAATTGGTAGCTGCACTGGCTTCAGCTCCTATTTCAAACAAAATGTAGAAAAACACATTTCAGCTGCCGCGGTTGTATCTCGTTCTCGTTCGGTTTCGGTTTTGAGGTTTTCGGTTTTCGGTCTTCGGTTCGGGTTTTTCATTCGCCTGTATCTGTGAGATACATTCTCTGCTCGTCGTTTGTGAGAGTGTGTGCGTTGATTGTACGAGTTGTACGTGGTTTTTGTCGGTTTTTTTTTTTGCTGCTGCCAACTACTACGTGGTTTGTGGTAGCTGACTGCCGTTGATGCTGCCGCTGCTCCCGTAACCGCCCGCCCCCTCTGACGCCCCCTCGAGCGATCGTGCCGTGATTTGTATCTCAAAATTGTCCCACTGCGTTCGTTGGGTATTTTTAATACACTTTTTATATCGCGTGTGCTGGGAAAATTTTATGAAAATATCTGAACTATTAAATAAACAAATTGTTAGAAAAAACCGCGAGTTAAAAATTCGAAAACTCATTAATTTCTTAAACAATTTTCTACAATTTAAGCCCTTTTTTAATTCACAGAAATAAAACTAAAAAAGTGCCTCAAAGGAAAGAGAATATAAAAAAAATACATATCAATTGGAATATAAAAAACAAACAGAACCCAGTTTAAGTGTCTCTTAAACAATACAGATTTCTACCTATAACAAAAAACAAAAAAACAACACAATGCCAGGCATTTTTTCAATACTTAAAAACTAAACAACACAAAAAAAAGCAGCCAAAACTTGTTCAAAAACAGAAAGAAAAAAATCAACTTTGGATACTTGTCAGCTCAGCTCTCCGGCTTACAGAGCCCGCAGGCTTTCTTCGGTTTAAGCCACTGGTAAGAACAGGCCCTGCCCACTAAGATGAACAACATAAATGAATTCCAATGATCACATATTTATTTACTATTATTTTTTGGCCCTTGCCAAGCTTAGCTAATTATTTTTGTTATTTTTTGTTTTATTTTGGTATATTTGCGTTGGCCAAAAAGCCAGCGAGTAAGCGGAGAACTCAGCGAGTAGGGCAAGAGAGAGAGAGAGGGATCGAGAGAGAGAGAGACAGATCGAGAGAGACTTGAGATTTCTCAAAACCTGATCTGGGCGAGGAGAGGAGCGAGAGGGCCACAACGTTGGCGGTTCGGTTGGCGGACTGTCGACCGACAAGCGGCTTCCACTACAACTGCATGTGCCACTGTCATTGCCACCGAACTCAGTGTGGTGCCGCACAGTCCGCGGTGGAGTATGCCCCACCCCCTCCTCACCCCTCCCCCCCCTTCGGAAAATAGTTGTTGCTTTTTTATTTTTTGCTGTGGCGCTCATTTCGACGCGGGACTGGGCCCGGCTCGAGCCGGACTCTAGAAAAAAAAAACCTTCGCTTGGAATTCTGTGGGTCTCCGCCTAGCGATCTCTGTGTGAAAGGGTACTCACATTTTCTGGGTAGCTTTGTATTAAAAAGTACAAATATTTGAAATTAATATTAAATGTTTTAGGAAGTTAAACTTGAATATTTAAAAAATATTTAAAATTGAAGATTTTAGAGAATCATCTACTTAAGAAGGGCTTCTAAAAATGATATATTCCTTCAGCTTTGGCCTTGTATTTAAAAGTGTTTAGATTATTGCTTCCTTTAACTTTCAAATAATTAAGAAAGCATCACAAGAAGTCTGTAAAAAGTTTAAAAATCGAAACTAAATGTAATTGTTATTAAAATACTAATTTAGCTAACAGAAAAATATTTCTTTCAAATCAACTAAGACCTCAGTAATACAATAAAATCAATGAGATATACTCTTATATAGAAATTATATATACTGACTATTTAATTCATTATTGTAATATTTATAACACAGTCAGAATATTTAAACACAAAAAAAAAGATATTTAGACACAAAAAAAGATATTTAAACACAAAAAAGATATTTAAACACAAAAAAAGATATTTAAACACAGAAAAAGTTAAATGTTTTTGGATATTTCCTATAACTAGGATATTATAAAGTCTTAGTATTCTCTTCATGCCCTTCCCTTAATGCTCTCGAATCAAAAACTAGTATATTTTTTAAATGTTATAATAAATGGTAGCAAAATGTTATGTAAATTGATATTGTTATATTATTAATTATATATAATTATATAAATGATATTAAATTTAATCAAAATACAGATTTCTCAATCTTCTTTTATTTTATGAAATATTTCTGTGCTATGAAAAATTAAATCATTGAAATAATTGTTGCTTTTAATACTTATTCTTTCTACAATTTAAATACTCTCCAAATACTTAAATAATAACCCTTTTCAGATCCTCTTAAAAAAATTCTTGTTAATTTTTCGTATGCAGAGTATTCAAGAATTTGTCTTGGCAACTCAGGCTTCTACAATTTTTCCACCTCTGTTTCTTTTTTTTTCTCATTTGTATTTTTTTTTTATTTGTAAACCAGTTCACTTGTAGCCAGTGCCAGTGGCCACTGGTCGCTGGCCGCTCTCGCCATCTCAGTCGCTCCAGCCGCGACTTTGAATCCGGTTTTCGGTTTTCGGATTTCAGTTTTCGGTTTTGGGTCTTCGGGGTTCAGATACAGAGATTCAGATTCAGTCTGCTTCAGTTTCCGAGCATCATCATCATGATCATCATCGTCATCTACATCTCTTGACTTCGTTTAAATGTTTTACTTTTTTCATCTTACATTTTCCTTATTTTTTAAGCTTCTTTTTTTTTTGTGAGTAAAAAACGCCTCCCGCGCTCTCACAGTCTTGTGAGTATTTTTTCCCTGATTTTTTTGGTTGCGGTTCTATAAAGCTATTGGCTTTTGTTTCGCCTCAGTGGAGATCTATTTGGGATTTGTTCATTGTCTCGGTTTATGGGGCTATCCGAAAATGAGTTTTTAGCATAAGAATGGGGAGTAAAAGCCATAAAAGTTTATTGCATTCGATCGCTTTGGGTGGGTTTTTCTGCTGCCTTTCTTTCTTTATATTTCGGTTGCAGCAGTTGGAGGGAGGGGGAAGCTCTGGTTAATTGCCTCGGGAAAATCGAACATGGAAATTAATTAAAATTGAGATCGTTAAATGGGAAAAACGTAAACTCGTGACAAACTAGCTGATGAATTTGAGTTGGCCATAAAGCGGGGCGCGGAACAATGGCTCGTTAGGGTTTTGCCATATCGGACACACCTGGATTATGTTTATTTTTTTCGTTTTGGCACGTGTCTATAATTCACCTGATCGACCAGTCCAGTCTCATCAATTTTGATGAGGAAATTAGACGTTGTCCAAGGGGAATATGAATATTTGATTCTATTAACAGAACATAGATTCTGGTCTGGGTTCTTTTTATTTTATGGAGTTGAGAAAATTAATTGAGATGATTATTAGATTCTTGGGCGCACTAAAACTTGCTTATTAATTAATTCATAAACGAGAATGAATAATATCTCCTTGCACTAATAAATCGGAGGCTTAGAGAAGGCTCTTTCCCTGGAACCTACTTAACATAAACTCCTCTAATAAATAAGAATAGCCCACGTACAATGGGATGTCTAGGAAAAAGTAGCAATCACTTGGACAAAAGACCTTAAGAGCTCTATTCACGGGGTGAAATTCTTGAATGGAGTAGAACAATATACCAAGAAATTTATGAAGAGATCGGCTTAGCATACAAAGTAGATTAACTGCAAGAGGGATTAGTGTTTGAGTCAAAGTTAAGTCGAGAAGAAGAGGGGATTATTTTGAAAAATGTTTCACTTGGCTTCCAGATAGAATTAAATTATTTTTCCAAAGGGAAAAAATATATATAAGCTTCTAAAAGCCTAAGATATATATTAAAAATGATTTCAGCGAACAACATAAATTCCACAGAGTCAAAAATCGTTTCGATCTCGATCTTGCTCTGCAATTTTCACTTAAATTGTAGGCCACATTGTACTTGCTTCCTTTAACAATACAGATATCTTTAGTCATAACGCTAAAGCATTTTCAATTTATGCTAACGACATTATCAATCCAGGCTAAAAAGCAGCAGCAGCAGCTGCATTCCCGAACCCATAAAACTTCATTAGCAGTTCAGAAAACATGGCCGCGAAATTAGCAAAGCTCTTTGAAATTAATGGGCAGCGGGCTCTCTGGCCGGCAGAAAGGCACTCCAAATGTGTAAATCTCATGGATATTAATCAAGAAAATTACATGCAGGGGGCGGGGAGAGCTGCGAGCACCCGACGAGGAGGATCGAGGCGGCCGGGCAACTTGTTTTTCCACCACAGGCCATGATTATGCTAGATTTTTAATAGCTTCGACTATAATCTCAGATGCTGCTGCTGCCCCGAAAGGGTTTTTCAGATTAACGCATGTGAAGTGCAGGCAGCCGGGCAGCCGGGCAGCCAGCCAGCTCTTGGACTATAATTATAAGTCTGCCTCCTGCTCTCCTCTCGGTTTCTTGATTATTAGCTACCTTCGCCCCGGCAGGAAAAATCGTATAGCCCATGTCCCGAAGGGATTAAAAAAAGAAAAAGGGAGAGACTGTGCCTGGCCAAGAGCATTCCGAGCTGCAAAACCGATCTGGGCGACCCTTTTTCTCTTCTTTCTTGATTTTTTTTGTACCCCTTCTCCCCTTGGATTGTTTGTTGTTTTTGTTGGCTGGTGTTTTGTAAGCAAACTGAAGTTGAAGTGTAGAGGAGAACCCGGTAAGCACTCCTCGGCCCATAAGCGAGATATGGTCAGCGGAAAGGCAGGAGGCCCTGGGCTGATGAACTAGCAAAATACCCTAGAGGTGGGTTTGGGGTATGGTTTTTTGTTTTGGGTATACGATTTAAGAAAGGAAGTTAGGAAGCTGGAAAGGAGCTGAAGAAACCTTTACAGTCTTAGGGGGAATTTACAGAAATTTAGAATATAAAAAAACCACTACAAATACATATACCTTACTTATAAAGTTTTCCATATTTTTAATAAAAATTAGAGGAAAAGTTTGATATGTTATATCCATATCATATTATCATATATGTATCATATCAAAAATATCAGGGAAACTTCATATATTATTAAGTAAAGTAAAGTATTAATATGTACATATTACTCGAAAAAAGATTTCAGATAATTGTCAAATAATATTTTTTCGAGTAATATTGATATATTTATACAATGTTTTTAAGATGCTATAAATATATTCGATCAAAATTTTATGTTTCTATTTAAATCAAAAGTATTTATAGTATCTTAAAGAGTAAATTTTCGATATTTCTTTTGGTTATAACGATTATTATTCCGCTTAACCAATCAATGTTATCAAAAGGTTAATTTAATACATATTTTATCATCAGACTTTGCATTGTATCCTTGAATTGATGCATTTCTTATTAAATTCTAATTAGTATGGGGGTAAATAAAAAATAAATAAAATAAATTGTTAAGCAGCCTAGTTTTTTTAAATTGTTCACTAACTTTTTGCCAAGTGTATATACCCCTTTTGACACCTACAAAGAAATAAGTACTGGGCAGTACGACAGCCTGGACATTTCCAAGCCATCGTAGGCCATCATCGGAGGGACAAACTCCCCTTCTACACCTCTCGGCTCTCTGCTCTCCGCGTTTTCTATACAAACACTAAATCCGTTTGCCCAGTGTGTGTGTGTGTGTGTGTGTGTGTTTGTATATTTTTCTGAGTTTTTTTTTATCAACTGAAACCTTTTCACTCTGCACTATGCTGGGCCTCAGACTCTGATGTTTACACACAAAAACCCAGCCAACAAACGAACCGATCCCGGACCCAGGCCGCAGAAGAAGTAAAAAAAAAGCTACGGAGGAGGGGAAAAAAGTGGCAGCCAAATTGCTCCTCGATATCTTTTCTTATTTTTCCTACGCCAGCAGTAGTAGTCGGTCTTCTGGCTCTTTTTATTATATGTACGATACACTAGAAAAAAATTAGATCCCTTGAAATACATAAAGAATTTGTAATTTGTAATCAGTTTTGTATTAAAATACCCAATTGATACAGTTCAAGGAAACGGAATAAATTAGATTTTTGTGTAGATTTCTTGGAAATTTAAGTAAATCATAAGTTTTTCATGATCCCTTGTGTCCGAAAGAAATAGTTTTTATGATTGTTCTACCTTTTCAGAATATAATTGTCTTAGTCAGAAGCTTGTAAAGCTTTGAAGTAGTTATTTCTGACCCTATAAATCCCATATATTCTCGATCAGCATCAACAGCCGAGTTAATCTAGCCATCCCCGGCAGAAAAAGCATTTTTTCAATAATGAAAAAAATTTTCATATAAAAATATCAATAAATATAGTTTCAAAGAATAGTTTCACTCTTAAATCCTTGGCAAACTTCAAAGATACATAAACTCGGCTTTCCGAAGTTAACTTCTCGACTTCCTCGACGTAAATTATTTTAATATAATATTTAAGTAAAAAATTATATTTTTTGGACAGTGCATGCATAGCCATAGTACACATATTGGAAATTTTTAAGCCTTTGGCTTCATTTGCTGGGCAACCGTTTGCGCAAACGCTTTACTGCCTGTGTATCTGTAGTATCCGTGTATCTTTGTATCTCGGTATCCGCATCTGTATCGGTATCGGTATCTCACAACTCTCTCTCTCTCTGCCCCTCGCCCTCACTCTCTAGTCTACGTGCCGTCGCTTTTGCGCTGATGATGTCCATTATTTACATGGATTTTTATTTGTTTTTCTTATTTGGCTTGACGTTTTCTTCTCTTTTTTTTTCAAAAGTGCCGATGTTTCAAAAAGATAATGAACGTTGGAATTGTACATTGTATGTGCAAGGAGTGTGCGTGTGTGTGTGTGCCGTCGTAAATGCAAAAGTGAGGAAACAACAAAGCCTAGAAAAAGTCTCGGTACAAACAATATCTGTATGAAAACCAGAAACGGGTTAGGGTTACACTCTCGAGGCTACCAGAAAAATACGTGAGCCGGAGTTGGGGGAGTTTTATTATTATTATCGATATGGAATCGTAATCGAATGAGATATTAGTGGCTCATCCAGTGATCATATCAAGGCGGATTTATTGTAACCGGAGTGTCGTAAACAGATCAGATAAGCTGCTTTATAGATACGGATTAGATTAGATATATATATATGGGTAGTATAGGAGTAGGCATTATTGAATTATTAAGCCATAAAAGTGGGGATTACTTTGGCATGTGCTTCTGAGGGAAAACCTGTAAAGGCCTGTGTGGGAAGAGATATTTGTTATTGAATTGAATTAAAAACTTTATCAAAAAGCTATGTTAAATAAGGAATTATTTAGGAGTTATAAATATGATATAATTAAATGAATAATTAAATGAAAATCCCCCTTTTTGAGTCAGCACATGCCCCTGAGTACTGTAAGTTTATCATAGTTTGTACTAAAAGCCACCCTGATAAGTCACAAGATAACACCTTCGTTCCACGGATATTTAAATTATGAACATGAGGTTCTCCTCGGATTTTTTCCACTTGAACTGTGCATTCCACTTGCCAAGTCATTCCAGTGCCTATAAAGCCATAACAATGATACTCATGATCAAGTCATGGCTCCGGCTACTTTATAGAGCTAATCCGACAGCGGGCACTCTCCGACAATGCCAAAAAACTTATTTCCATAGATAAGAGCCCCACAATAAGCCCAGAAGAACGGTATATCTAGCCACAATGGTAACAAAATCTTGGCCAGATTTGTGTTTTCCCCCTCCTTTGACTGATCTGTTGGCTCTTAATGTTGATCTTGATGACGTTGCAGCATTTTGCATTCAAAATCAAGCGAGTCAGAGAGCCGGAGAGTGGGATTCTAGCAAAATGATAAGCAAAACTGTCGTTGCCCAGACAGCAGAGTAATTTTTTCCACCTTTTTCTACCTTTGCCCAACTGGTTATAAATTTAAATGAGGCGCTCGGAGAAAACGGAGAGGACACGTTAAAAAAATGGGGTTACATTTGTATTTAAATATTAAAATTCTCTATGGTTTTTTGTACTCAAAGTAAATAGTTTTCTAGGAGTTAAATATTAGTCAAAGTTTGAGGCTATTTGATTTTTTGAAAAGAAGTTTAAATATAAAGTATAAAATGTTACCAAACTGTCTCTAGTTATTGTTTTAATTTAAAAAAAAATGCAGAGGCCACTAATGATAGATTTTGACTTTGGCTGGGTAAATCTATCTACCATTTCTTTAATATTTTTAAGGTATTGTAGATATGCCGGATTCCCTTAAATATATATTCTTATAATATATATAAGCCCTCAAAAGTCTGAGAAAACTCTTTGACCCGGACTCGCCACAAGTTTTATGGTTCTTTAATATTTTTAAGGTAGTGTAGATATGTCAGATTCTCTAAAATATATATTCTTTTAATATATATTATAATATATATATCGTATTTTGATCTCAAGATCGTCTTTTTCCCTGGAAAGCCTTCAAAAGTCTGAGAAAACTCTGGGACTTAGACGAACCACAAGTTTTATGGTTCTTTACAATTTTTTAGGTAGTGTAGATATGTCATATTCTCTTAAATATATATTCTTTTAATATATATTATAATATATTTTAGATATTCTACATATTTTGATCTCAAGATCGTCTTTTTCCCGTGCAAAGCCTGCAAAAGTCTGAGAAAACTCTGTGACTTGGACGCTCCACAAGTTTTATGGTTCTGGCCATCATTGTGATCATTATTATCTGCATTATTTTGTTATTATCGCGATGATCACGTTCTCCGGTCCGCTCGGCGCACTCAGAAGTCGAGGCTCCTGTTGCGTAAATCCAGTAAGCAGTCGGTCGAGTTCGGTTCGGTTCGAGTCATTTACCAAAAGCGACGGCAACTTGGCTGGCTGCCTGCCTGCCCCTGTATCTGCGTCCGTGTGAGCGCTGTATCTTTGTATCTGGCAGTGGCACTGCTGTATCTGTGTATCTGTGAGTGCCGTATCTGAGCCCCAGGTAGCGTGGTGTGCGTCTGTGTTTATATCGTTACTACTGTGCTGGCTTACTTGCTTACTCACAGCGGAGGCAGGTTTTTTTCGTAGGTTTTTAGACGCACAATCTTATCTAACTTGGCAGCGGCGGCAGCACCAGATCGCGCCAACTGCGACTCGTTTTCAGTTTAGTTTCACTCGCCGTCGTCAGCAGTCCGCCGCTGATAATAATAAACCAACAACAACAGCAACAAAGGCCCCAAGAGCAATAAAAATAAAAAATTGTATATGGAAAAGCTGAGCAGTGATAAACCGTTTAGTTACCCTGTGAAAATCAAGGTTCCAAGTCAAAGCTTATGGGTAATTCTCCAAGAAATATAATCAAGTTACGAGGAACCTTCTCGTTTTGAAGACTGTTTAAAGGCCTGTTTTATAAAGAAATTAGCCAGTTGAGCTGTTTATTTATTCTATTTAGTGCAAGTGCAATGAAAGTCGGTTTATTTTGCGATAAGAAGTGCAAAAAACAAACTAAAAGGTGTTAAAGCGTTTTAAAAGTGAGTTATAACTTGGAGAAAAGGAAAATACATTGAAAAATGTCTTTGAAAATCTTCAAAAGAAGATTATACAGAAAAAGATATTTGAATTACAAATTTAACAAAGTTTTTTATTTTAAATGTATGTATTGGGAAGTATATAAAATGCTTTTCAATATTTAGTAAAGTTTTTTAAGCTTTATGTGTATGTAAAAGGATTTCCTGTGATGTCTTTAATGATGAAGGAATTTTAAGTATATAATTCAGTATTAACTACTATAAATAATAATATATATTCCTTAAAGTTTGGTTCCATCTAAAGTACTTTCTTACAGAAGGTATAAACTGGTTTTCAAGGTAACAAACCTTGATTTAAGTTTATATTTTCAGTAAGTGAACAAGAATATTAGTTTCTTCTGATCCATCACTGAAGCTTCTTAGCTTTTCTTCTCTTCAATTAAAGAAAAGTAAAGTGAACTCTTTAAA
Organism: Drosophila bunnanda; assembly: GCA_035046265.1. Classification (NCBI taxonomy): domain Eukaryota; kingdom Metazoa; phylum Arthropoda; class Insecta; order Diptera; family Drosophilidae; genus Drosophila; species Drosophila bunnanda. The sequence goes on along the minus strand of JAWNOB010000076.1, from coordinate 5,400,631 downwards.
TTAAATTAAGCTAAGCGAAGGGCGACTCAAAACGCAGAGGAAATGAAACTCTTAAACAAGAATTTAAGCCCCTTATTAATAAATATTTAATTTAATACGCATTTCTACCTGCCCCAGTGGGTTTATCATGCCCCGTTCTACCGTGGCAGCTATAAAATACAGCCTGGAAATAATTGTTTATTGCACTTGGAACGCAATTAAGATAAGACTCAAACCCAAAAAAGAAGCACAACAAAAAAATAGAGAAAAACTAGAGCCCAATTAACCTGCTACAATTAGCACGGCCTAGGCGTCTCCACTAATTGTTATTTACTGCCACCTTACACCGTGCCAGCCCTAATTTATTTCCCACTCTCGTTTCCAGTTCTAACGGCATGTGAGTGGAGCCCCCACGATGCCCACGGAAAGCTCATCCAGCGAGATCTCCGGCGGAGGAGGCGGCGGAGCGATTCCCATGCTGCGTCCCTCCCGCATGGACCAGTTCATGTCCTCGGTGGCCGCGGCGGCGGCGGCTTGTGGCGGAGCGGCGGCGGCGGCGGCCTCGGTGGAGCGGAACGGAGCGGGAGCGGGCGGAGGCTCCTCCGATGGCGGCTCCCAGACGGGCGGCGATTCGCGGAACTCCTCGGCCAGCCGGATGTCGGCCTACGAGACACAGCTGGCGTACCAGCAGCACCTGGCGGGACTCCATGGCGGGCCGCCGGGGCCACCGCCACCGCACCACAGAGAGATCTCCGCCTTCGTGCCGGTTCTGCCCACCGGCAAGGTGAGGCCCGGCAGTAATTCCAACTACGAAATCATCGCCATGATGGCGGACAAGCGCAAGGAGCTGGCTCTCCGGGAAGCGGCCGCCGCGGCTGCCATGCTGGGACGTGGTCCCGGCGGTGGCCCACCCGGTGTCCCCCCACCTGGCGTGCTATATGCCCCGCCTGGCGTCCCGCCGCCGCCATATCTCACCGGACCGGGACCCTCGCCCACCGGAGCCGGAAGCTTTCCCTTCCCGCCCGGCGCTGCCGCTGCGGCGGCGGCGGCCGCCGGTCTCTTCCCGCCCGGCTTGGGACCGGGCATGCACGCCGGCCTGGACCGGCGGCTACTGAGGGCACCGGGCCGGGCTTCCAGGCCCAAGAAGCAGTTCATCTGCAAGTTCTGCAACCGGCAGTTCACCAAGTCGTACAATCTGCTCATCCACGAAAGGACGCACACGGACGAGCGGCCCTATTCCTGTGATATCTGCGGCAAGGCGTTCCGGCGACAGGATCACCTCAGGGATCACAGGTGAGTTGCGACGGAATAAAAACGATATATATATATATAAAAAGGGGGAGTGTCTGCCTTGGTAATTGCCAGCCAGGCGGCTGCAGGCCTGCAGTTAAGTTTTAGATTTTATTTGGAGACAAGTAGCAGACTCAAGAAATACCCTTTCGAAATATTGAATATTAAACAGAGATCTATAGAAATATTATTAATTCATTAAATGAAAGTGTTTGGACAACTACTTTAGTACATATTAAAAGCTTTAGGCGAACTTTAAGTAAATGAAAAAGTTATTAGAAAAGAGTTCATAAAGAAGAATATTTTTTTAAATGTTCCACAGATTGTAAATAAAGGCTTTGATTATTATTTCCGGGTTATCATATTTTCATAAATTAAGCTCTTTAAGATACAATAACTATTTTTTAAAAAAATACTTTCGAAAGATAATTAAACGCAAACCATTTTCCTTAGATCCCCAATCAATCTAAGCCTCTTTTAACTAAAAAATCCTTCTCCAAACTAAGTGAAAAATTCCAAGAATATTCTAGCCCCTTTTCCCATAAAACGTAACCAAAATTCTGGCCTTTTCCGACTGTCTGTCTCAACAGAAAGAGTACAACATTTGACGCACGCCCAGGCAACACACAGCAAAGTTAATTAACTCTGTTTGGTTTTCCTTTTGGGGCTCTGCCAGCCAGTATCAAAGTCGGAGGGAATGCCACGGGGAGCTGTCCATATAGGATCCCAGCCCCGATCCCAGGCAGCAGGCCTCCTCCGTGGACGGGCAGCCTGTCCGCAGAGCGTTCTGTCTTTTGATCGTTCGGTATCGGTCCATTTGTCGTTTGTTTGCCTTTTGCCGCGGGGCTAATTCTTCTTTTTCCATGGGAGAAGAATCTCGGAAGAGGCAGAACCTGTTTCTGGGTTTCTCGCCAGCAGCAGCTGCTGGCTGCCTCCGATGAGGCTGATGCTGATGCTGATGCCGAGAAGATGGGGACTTCCACCGGGGCCGAGATGCTGCTGCTGCTTGCCAACAACAAGTGGACGCCATTGCCAAGATGGCCGCCATAAACATTAAAAATTAATGCAGGCAAAGCCAAGCTCAGCATAAAGAAACTTAAATACCCTTAGAGCAATGAGGTTTTTTCTCTTTTGTATAAATAAAGTTTACTTCCGATGTAATATAAAAGGTTAAGAGCAGGTTAAGCAACAAAACTAACTAAAAACAAGAAAAAAAAAAAGGTAACTGCGAGAAGCTGAAGGTATTGCAGTTAGCCAAAAGATATTGAGTTCGAATGTGAAATTGATTGATTGATTGTTTGATAACTAAGACAAAAATATAACTTTTTAAATTAAATTTTGAGGTGTAAATCTAAAATTTTTAATTATCATAACTAAGCCAAAAATGCATTAATTTTGATACGAAATTCAGTCCTGTGCTAGTTATTAATAGTTTAATAAATCTGCATACTCAAATCAACATTTTTTTCATTTTAAAATTTTGACCATTTTTTAAATTGTAACAATCGAAATTTAAGCACTATAAAATATTGAAAAAATTTTCAAAATTTTTTTTTTTCCTACATGCCTAGAAAGATTGGCCTGATGATGCTGATCAAGAATATATATGGTTTATAGGGTCGGAAATGACTGCTTCACTGCGTAGGAAGCTTCAGACTGATATTCTAATACCCTGCAGGGTATAGATATCGTATTCGTATTCTCTTAATCAAATCTTAAAAAAGTCATAACTAAGTCAAAAATTAATTAATTTCGACACGGAAGTCATCCCTAATTTAGTTTTTAATAGTTTTATAAATCTGCATACTCAAAAGGACATTTTTGAAATTTTAAATTTTTGACCATTTTTGAAAATGTAACAATGCTAATTTTAGCACTATAAAATAATGAAAAAAATTTTGAAAATTTTTTTCTTTTCTATATGTCTAGAACGATTCCCCTGGTGATGCTGATCAAGAATATATATGGTTTATAGGGTCGGAAATGACTGCTTCACTGCGTAGGAAGCTTCAGACTGAAATTATAATACCCTGCAGGGTATAGATATTCGTATTCTCTTAATCAAATCTTAAAAAAGTCATAACTAAGTCAAAAATTAATTTATTTCGACACGGAAGTCATCCCTAATCTAGTTTTTAATAGTTTTATAAATCTGCATACTCAAAAGGACATTTTTGAAATTTTAAATTTTTGACCATTTTTGAAAATGTACCAATGCTAATTTTAGCACTATAAAATAATGAAAAAAATTTTAAAAATTTTTTTTCTTTTCTACATGTCTAGAACGATTCCCCTGTTGATGCTGATCAAGAATATATATGGTTTATAGGGTCGGAAATGACTGCTTCACTGCGTAGGAAGCTTCAGACTGAAATTATAATACCCTGCAGGGTATAGATATTCGTATTCTCTTAATCAAATCTTAAAAAAGTCATAACTTAGTCAAAAATTAATTAATTTCGACACGGAAGTCATCCCTAATTTAGTTTTTAATAGTTTTATAAGTCTGCATACTCAAAAGGACATTTTTGAAATTTTAAATTTTTGACCATTTTTGAAAATGTAACAATGCTAATATTAGCACTATAAAATAATGAAAAAAAAAATTGAAAATTTTTTTTCTTTTCTATGTGTCTAGAATGATTCCCCTGTTAATGCTGATCAAGAATATATATGGTTTATAGGGTCGGAAATGACTGCTTCACTGCGTAGCGAGCTTTAGACAAAAATAATAATACCCTGCAAGGGTATAAATATTCGTATTCTTTATATGACAATTTGTTCCATAAACCATAGCTTAAAAATGTCATAACTAAGCCAAAAATGCATTAATTTTGATACGAAAGGCAGTCCTGTTCTAGTTTTTAATAGTTTTATAAATCTGCATACTCCAATTGACTTTTTTTCAATTTTAAATTTTTCACAATTTTTCATATTGTAACAATGGAAATTTTAGCATCATAAAATATTGAAAAAAATTTTGCAATTTTTTTTTCTTTCCTATGTGCCTAGAAAGATTCGCCTGTTGACGCTGATCAAGAATATATATGGTTTATAGGGTCGAAAACGACTCCTTCAGTGTGTTGCAAGGTTCAGACTAAAATTATTATACCCTGCAAGGCTAATAACTCAATATTGGTGAATAATTTATAATCAAGTTAGGCTCTTAACTTTGGGTACACGTATGTATATCTTTAATAGAAATTGCTGTATCACTTTAAATTAAAATTAAGTAATGGGTTCCATGGCTCTAAGGGAATGAATTTGGAAATAAACAATTACCTAGAGCAGCTGTTTCTATACCTAGGCCTGATCCCTCCTATATCATCTATATATCTATATCTATATCTAGCATCTATATATATTTTTCATGGTAAAGACTTACCCCAATACAGGACACACGGTTACCTTTTGCGTCCTTGCTCAATTTCTTCCAGTGTATAGTTATATTCTTTGTATCATCGAAGAGAGCTCTTGCTGGTTATCCAGAAGAATTGCCTTGGTCAGGTGATATTTTTGGAGTCGAAGGTCAATCACTATCACAATCACTATCACTATACATGCAAGAAGTGGAGAGGCTGCAGTAGGACTGAAGTCAGAGCGACGGCTGTGCATCTATTTATATGCTCAGAGTGAAGAGAATAGTAGAGAAAGTGCCAGCCAGAGCGAGAGAGAAGGAGCTATCTCTAGAGATAGGCAGCGACATAACTGAGTTGACTTTAGGGATGCACAGAGAGGCAGAGAGAGTTGTCTTTAGAGATGCACAGAGAGGCAGCGGCCTACCGAAATAGCTAGAGATGAAGAGAGAAAAGTACTCTATGCTTTTGTTAGCTAATAATATGAAATACAATTTTATGTTTAGAACTTTAATGGATTTTAAATCCCCATCAACATTTTCTTTAGTTTTATTCAATAAAGTCTAACCTGGTTAACCTCTTCCTCTTGCTCTTCCCAGGTACATCCACTCCAAGGAGAAACCCTTCAAGTGCACGGAGTGCGGCAAGGGCTTCTGCCAGTCGCGAACGCTGGCCGTGCACAAGATCCTGCACATGGAGGAGTCGCCCCACAAGTGCCCCGTCTGCAGCAGGTCCTTCAACCAGCGCTCCAACCTGAAGACCCATCTGCTCACCCACACGGATCACAAGCCCTACGAGTGCTCCTCCTGCGGCAAGGTCTTCCGCCGGAACTGCGATCTGCGGCGCCACGCCCTGACCCACGCCGTGGGCGAGGTCAATTCGGGCGACTATGTGGATGTGGGCGAGGAGGATGAGGCCAGAAACCTGAGCGGCGATGAGGAGGACTCCTTGCTGGAGGTGGATTCACCGCGGCAGTCGCCGGTTCACAATTTGGGGGATTCCTCCGGGGCTGGCGGTGAGAAATCAGAGTCCGAGAGAATGAGACTCAAGCGAAAGGCCGGCGCCCTGGATCACCACCACGAGGAGAGCGAGGAGGAGTTCGATGACTACGACGAGGAGGAGGAGCTGCAGGATCTGCAGGCCAGAGAGGGAGCCGGCGGAGAAGAAGACGAGGACTTTGACCCAGAAGATGAAGAGCGTGCCGAAGTGGCCCTGGTGGCCGCTCGTTTCCAGGCCGGCAAGGCTTCTGCTGCTGCTGGCAGTGATGCCATCTCCTCCGGCGTGGCCTCGGCATCTTCCAGCGCCTCCGGCAAGCCGGAGCGGCAGGGCGTTACCCACTGCCACCACGAGGGCGGGGAGACCTACACGATGAGGCCGCACGGCGAGAAGCACCTGGAGGAGCCGCCCGCCAATCCCAGTCTTGCGGTACCACCTTCCTTTGTGCGTTACCCGCCGGGAGCTGGTCCACCTCCTCCTCCTCCTCCGTTGGGACACGCACACTTGCTGCCACCCAATGGCGATCCCTACTTGCCGATTCTCCATGTTCGCCGTGATCTGCACCACAAGAGCTTGAACCTCTCGAAGGCCGCTCCACCGCCTCCAACTCCTCCCAGCATCAGCATCCAGCCTGAGACGAGTAAGCCACCCAACCAGCCGCTGCACTCGCCGCACGAGGCGATGCCCAGCTTCCTGGGCTCGATTCCCATGCGAAAGCGGATCCTGCCGCCGCCACCCACTCTGGACCTGATGGAGCCCCAGCACCACCATCATCACCATCATCATCCCGGCCTGGGACCCGGCCCCAGGACCTTTGTGGACAGCCCGGGTATCTATGCCCTGAATATGTCGCGACATCCCCCAAGGCAGCTGCTGGGAAAGCCCCCACCGAGCCACCCCACGGAAACCAGCTCCGAAAAGGGAGCACCACCACCTGGGGCAGGAGCACCTCCTGTGGCAGTCCCACCCGTGGCACCGCCAGCGGCGCCGCCCAGAAGGACAGGATTTAGCATTGAGGACATCATGAGGCGTTGAAACTAATCTAAAAACTATCGGGGAGGCCACAGATATCGGTGTGGTTTTGAAATCCAATGATTTCAAGCCACTTCCGTGACGCCTCTGCCAAACTTAATTGCATAAAACATGATCTGAAACCGATTTTGGGTCCCTTTAAAACTTGTTCCCATATGGGGTATTAATCCCGAAACACTTAACACTTATTTAGAGCTACGTTTTAGTACATTTTAGTGTAATGTCTCTCGGTAAGGCAATGGAACCTACTCCGAGTAATACAAATATATGACAAGAAACGCATTCCCTAAGCTAAGAAAGACACTGAAACTCTGTTGTTGCATTTTATAGAGCCCTTAAAATATATACGTATTTCATATATATAAGTTAGGTGTTAAGAGACTTAGCCTAAATCTGATCACTTAAATGTCTAAGTACGAGAGTCTATCGCTTAGTTTTTTAGTTATTTTCTCGTGTATGTAAGTGTCTGTGTGCCTGGCCCCAACAACACTAAGTGTTGCTGTTTTTTTCGAGTGGATGCCAACTTTTAATTTATGTTTCCTTATCCCGTAAGCTAATCTTAATTGAGAAAAACAAAAGCGAAATCGAAAATCGTAAATCGATGTCTGTCTGTAGGGAAAAAATGGTTGAAAGTAAAAGTAAAAAACAAAATCGAAAATCGAAAATTAAAACTAAGCAACATTCCAGTTGAACCTTATGTAATTTAGGCTTAGTTAATATTTTAAGCCTTTTTCTTAGTAAGTAAGTGAGTTGTGTAAGTAAGCATTCCATTCCATGGTCTTCCTTGAATTTTAAATGATTTTTATGCAAACCATATAGCGAGTTAGTTTTATTACAAATAAAGATTGCATTAATATGGAAACAGTCTAAGGCTTATTTTTTCGTGGGGGAAGAGGTTTGTTTTCCTTTCAGTTTTAGAAAAGGTATTTATTATATGTTGTTCTTTTTGTAATAATAAAATATTAGACACATTTTAAATGGATTTCAAGTGCATGACAACCATGAATCTTTTAATGTACCTTTGCAGGTTATAATAATTTAAATCAGAAGCTTGTAACGAAGTGAAGAAGTCATTTCCGTTCATATAAATCATATAAAATTGTCATAATATTGATATATATAGATTTAAAGAATGTGATTATTTTAAGCTCAATTTAATTCAATTGAAAACTGCATCTTTCGTACTTCTATCTTCCTTATTATTTTCTACCATAAGACACTCTTTATATTTGAAGAATTCATTTCAAAACAATTAGAAAAATTGCTTTTTTATATTTTAAAATATGTTGATTAATTCTTGATCTATAGGATCAATATGGGATCTTCTTGAATTTCTTGAAAGAGCTATCAATAACATTTTCCCCTAAGAGAACTTGAAGGCCTCTCCCCCAACAAAACTCTACTTTAGTTTTTTAATTACCAATCTTGGCAGTCTATTTCCCATAAAAGCTATGCTGATTTCAGAGAGATCGCTGTCAAGATCGAAAGGGATCTGCGTGGAGCTATATTTTAAGCAAAAATCCACTGACTCACTCGCGTTTTGGGGCCATCAATCACACAGACTCAGCCGGCGGCGTTATAATACTTGGGGCACGTTTCGAGGCCCCTCGCCTCACCGCACCTGCCTAGACACGGCAGACACGACAGTTTGCGGTTTGTGGCAACGCCTTTAACATTGACTCTCCGGCAAATCGATTCGGGGAGAGGTGCGGGCGGGCGGGGCCAGGGACTGCAATCAAGTACGCGGCACTTGGGCACGTAGAAAGTTCAATTAAAATGCCACGCAAATTGTCATCATCCCAGCCGCCAGTTGGGAGTTGTGCGTTTCCCGGAATGCCGCCCCTTCCGCCAAATGTACGTACTTTTCCCAGCTAATGACTTCAATTTCGGACTCAACTATAAAATAATTCGCCAAGTTTCTCCGCTCAGATGATATCATCTGGAGTCCCAGGAAAGCACGTGATTTGTTTCCCAAATAAAAAACAAAAATGGTGCGTGAGAATGGTCTCGGTTATTACCACTTTTTTTTGTCATTTGCCGCGGAAATTTAATGCTTTTTATGCAACATGAATTAAAATTTAAATCCAAAAAGAAGCTAAGCTTAACAAATACATACATAAGTATATATTTACAATAAAAAAGAAATGCAGGAGCGAGGGAAGGGACAGAGACATATTTTATTATGTTGGTTTTTAACAAATTTAATATGACTTCAGTTGTTAAAAACTTAAAAGAAGGTAACTTCGGCAAGACGAAGCTTTTATATTCTTCCTGTTTGCAATTGGGTCAAGGGACGAATTTAAAATCAATCATAACCAAGCCACAAACGCATTAATATCGATTCGGATAAGGTTTTTGAAGTAATTTTTGAAAATTAAATTTTTCCTTAATAATAATAATATTTTGGGAAAATTTGTAAACATTTTTCTGACTGAGAAAACCAGATTGACTCGGTTATTGATGCTGCTCAACCATAAATATACAATATTTATAGGGTCAGAAATGACTCCTTCACTATGATTTAAATTTCTGACTTAAATAATAATACCCTAAAAGAGATAGGAATTTTGTCTGTTTCGCTGTTAACTTGTCTAGAATTTCTGATTTCTCTGTGTAATTTGTGTAATGATCAATCAGACAATATATGTTTTAAGTCTTGTGACTTACCAGCTTATCCTTCGTTTTAGAACTGTAAAAGAAAGAAGAAAATTAAATAAATAATTTGTTAAAATGTTTTAATCTAATTCGTTTTTTTTTAGAATTTTTTTCTACAGTAATATATATTAACTTTAAATTAAATATTTTATTATTGATCCTCAAGTATAAATTGTCTTACAAAACAATTCTATAATATTTTACAGACGCTTAGTTCCCGAACCTCACACGGAAACAGTGGCGCCGTTTAGCAAATGGTTCCAGAAACGAACACCAGGTGTGGTGAATTTAGATATTTAAAAAGGTATAAATTTATATCTCCAATGCTAACTTATAATTTAATTCTTGTTTTGTACATGCGACGATATTATTTATATTTGAAGAAAAAGGTTATGTTTAAGCTTTATAATAACGACTAATTTGAATCTTAAGAAGAAAGAAAACTTACTTCGGAAAGTCAAAGTTTATATTTTCTCGATGTTTGACAATTGATTATTGATCGTATCGGAAATTGATCATAACTAAGCTTAAAATATTCACATTCTTTATATTGATATTTATGTAAATTTTTATGGCAATTTCTTTGATATTTCAATCTTGAAAAACTCATAACTAAGCCAAAAATGCCTTTATTTTAATTTTGAAAACTTTTCCATGTTAGTTTTTGCTGAATTAATAAATCTGCATACTCAATTTAAAATTAAAAAAAATTGAAATTGTTGGTCAATTTTAAAGATTTAAAAATAATTATGAAAAATATTGAAAAATTTTTTAATTTTTCGTTTATTCCGTAGATGGCTAGATCGACTCGGCTATTGATGCTGATCAAGAATATATATGATTTATAGTGTGGAAAATGACTCCTTCACTGCTTTACGAGCTCCTGATTGAAATTATAATACCCTCCATGGACATGGCAAATTCAGTCTTCTTTAATTATGTTCAAGTTTATGAAAAACTTAAATATAACAGGGCGCAAAACGAAAATAAAGACAAATGTTGACAGGAACAAGTTGTGCAACACCGAAATAAAGGCAAATGTTGATAAGAACTTGCTGAGCAACATCTGTTGGTGTTTGCAACTCAGATGCACATGTTGCAATAGTTCAAAAAGGAAGGAAATTTAATGTTTAATAACTTCCACGTTTAGGGTCCGATTTTATTTAAAGTTTTAGAGAATAATAGCATCGATCTGCAATATTATTATTCAAAATCAAACGAACTAACACCCACAACTTAACAGCGATGCAGCCATGTTACCAACAGCAACAGGTTACAGCTACCAATGTTATTTAACGCGGAGCGGCAGCTTTTTTTTGGGCAGCACACTGCACTGTTAGCATTTCGGCCAAGGTAACTGGAGAGTGTGACTGGCGTTTTGGCCGCTCGCTCTGCCGAAAGCTGCGCTGGCTGGCTGGCTGGCTGGCCTTTGGGCTTAATGCCATTTTATTCAGCCTCTCCGGGCCACTCAATGCGCTCAGCGACGCTCACTGGGGTCTTCGGAGTCAGTTCGGTTCGGAAGGTGTTCGCTGGTGGACGTGTTCTGTGCTCGCAGTCGCTCGATCGCGGGAAAATAGCGCTAACTTATTGATCTCAGAAGGTGGCTTTGTTGTTGTCACGTATACGTACAGTTGGTCGCTCGAGAGTGTGCGTGTGTGTGTAAGTGTGTGTGCGAGAGTGTGATCGCTGGCTGTGTGCTGACCGCGCCTTAAAGCGTTGCGACGCTTCTTAAAAAGCTGAAATAAATCTTATTTTTAATTCTTCCAAGAGAGTGTTTTAATAAACAAACAAAAATACAAAAGAAAACAGTGCTTATGAAGTGCAAAAAGATAATAGGAAAATACAGAGAGTGAAAAGCCAAAGCTTTGGGCCCACAAAAAGTGAGGTTGTGTTGGTGCTTTGGCCAAAAAAAAAAGTATTACCAAACACACCAATACCTGCAACAACGCAAAAGTGGAGTGTACACAAAGAAAACATACAAGACGCCGCGAGAGCATTACGGCTTCAATTAAGGCCTAAAAGGAGACAGGATTCTTGTTACCAATTCTATGAATTATAATTTAAAAAACTGAGTGATTTATGTGTTCTGTATGCAGGTCATGAGTGAGTTTTGTGACCGTTAAATTTGAGCTTAAGAGAAGGCCAAGAGATGAGGTTTAAAAGAGTTTGGATTCTCAATTTGGCCAGAAGAGGCAGTGGAAGCTTTAAAGAATTATTAACAATAACGTTTTATAATTTAGAATACAAATATTGAAGTGTAAACAAAGGAAACCAAGTGAGCAGACTTGCAAATAATATTTTAAATTTACTTTTTTCCTGACTGTCTTTCCAAGCCGATTGAAACCGGTTTATCGGCATTTATTTCTTATTCGTTCTTGGTCAACATGAAAGACTTAATCCTAGCAATTATTTAATATGAGAAGAATATAAGGAAAACATTTTAAAACAAATAAAACAAAAGTTAGATTATAAAATATTAAAAACATAATGATCTATTGAAAAAGAATTGTGAAAAATGTTAATATTTAATAATAGAAATATTTAATAATAGAAATGGACAAGATTTATTGTATACGAATGAACCTCTGTAGTTGGCATTAACTTATTTATATATATCATTAAAATATATCTAATTTTTCTTGCCACATTTTATGAATTAATTTTCAAGCTTTGCTTTAAAATCTTTCGTTCGGAACAATCATAAAACTATGATTTTTTTTGGCATTTCTTTCTTTTCGGTTCAGCGAAAGACTGAAAAAACCATCGGAGTATAAAGATTTGGATCCGAAACAAAATTCTGTTAGCTGGCTGCTCTGTTTCTCTCCTCGTTTTGCACGCTTTCTTGGCAACTAATTGCACCATCTATGGATGTTTTTTTTTTACTCTATTTTTTCCTTTATTTTTTGCGTTTTGTTTGTGGCCAATAAACTGCAACTGCAACTGCAACTGCAACATTTGAGCCCCGCTGCGTGCAGCGAGCCGCAACGCAGAGTTGGTTGCACTTGTTTCCCGCCAAATCCCCCGCCCTCTCGCCCAGCGACAGGTTCTTCTCTCTCTCACTCTCTCGGAAGTTCCTCCAGCTACTTCCGCTCCGCATTACTCATCCGCCTGGGAGCCGCCGATGACGCGTTGCCCCTTCCCCCTTTTGGTAGGCCGGAAAAAAGTGAATTAAAAGAACATTTTCGCCAAAAGGAAGTGGGGCATTATCAATCAGTTGGCTCTCTAGATAAGGGGGAAAAGGAAAAACAAAGGCAGGCAAAAAGGTGCATTTTCTAGGGGCCTGTAAACCTATATCTATAGCCATAAATATTTAAGGAATTGATAAAACAAAAGCTCCAGAGACTGAGGTCATACTCAGTACTTACAGACTTTATTAGCTTTTAATTTATTTTGTGATTCGATGAAATAAATAAATGAAATGGGGGATTTTAGGTATTATTATTATTAATATTAATTATTAAATATTACTTCTTGCTCTAAAATAATCTATATTCTATCCAAGAGTTTAATATACCCAAAAAGAATGCATCAAAATTAATGGGAATGCAAAACTGGCAGGTCAAGCTAATTAACATTATGGCGTGCCAAGCATCATCAATGCCAGTTTGCGAGATAAATACACACATATATCTAAAGAGATATAGAAAGAGATGAGTATTCAGTAGTATTAGTCATTCATGCCGGCAAATGACTAACAAAAACTAGTTAAAATTCTACGTAAATCAAAACAAACAGAACGAAACAAATTGAACAATGATGGGAGCTCTCAAACGACCATAAAATTGTTTAGACAATTGCTATTTTTACAAACAATTTCTAGAGCCAACGGGTTTGTTGAACTCTCTTTTTTTTTTTTTTTTGGTTAAAACGGAAACTAAATTAAATTGCTGTAAAATTGACCAAAAAACCAGCTGCACAGCGGGGGGATAACCTTTCACATGAAGAGAAAGCCAAATTAGACTAAGAACTCAGGCTGTGGGAATTGAAACTAAGTTTGAAAAGCGGTTTGGAGAGGGTTTAAAATTTAGGGAAATGCTGGTAAAATATCAATTTCATTTTTAACGCATACAAATAAAACATTTTCTAGATAATTTATTGTATAGAACACAGCTAGTAATTTTGGTATCTTATCTTTTGATTTTCTATACGAACTATAAGCTTTTTGTTAGTACAAAAAACAAAGGAAACGTCCAGTGGGCACGTATTCCAAAAGAAATAATATAATTATAAGCCAAGAATAAGCCTATAATTAAAGATAATACATAAACTAAATGTTCTGTATGACAATTTCCTTAGTTATCCGAGTTTCCTGCAGTAAAAAGCCATAGATGAAAGGCACCATGGTCATAAAATACTCCGATATAAGAGATACTTTAGGCTTAATGCATTCCATTAATTTATGACAAAACGCGAAATGCCAAAGCACAAACCGAACCGAAAACTAAAAAGTTAATAAACCCATAAAAAGGCAGAAAGACAATAAACGTATTGAATGCACTTCAAATGCAGTCACGGCAACCACGACAGCAACATTTCAGCCGGTGACGACGCCGTTCGACGACTTGCATCGCCTGCAGTTGAGTCACACGTCCGAGATACAATATACAATATACAAGATACAATATACAATCCACACACGCACCGTTGTCCCCCCACCCCGGTAGAACCCGGCTCTCTTAAAGCTACTTTGCATATTCGATACATATGATATGCTGGCTATCGTAAAAGTTGGGACTACAGAGAGAGAAATTTTGTGAACCATTTACTCATTTCAATTTAAAAATTAAAAGCGACTAGCAATTTTTTTAATAATTAAAAATTCGAAAATACAAATATTTAATATTATTATTTTGTGAACGTATATTAATTAATTATTTCTTTTTAATAAAATTTAATAATTTTAAAACAGAAATAAATAAAAACCGTATTATTTACTTCGAAAAAAATCTCTTTTTACATATATAATATAATTAACATTCATATTTAACAAAAAAAATAGTTATTTTGTTATTGAAAATGATAATGAATGATCTTTGTAAGGCATCAATCATTTCTTTCAGTGTATACTGGAGGTGGGGAAAAGTTTAAGATAAAGCCCGTTAAGTCGAAGGTGGAAATGCTTTCTGCTTTCTTCTTTCTTCTTTCTTCTTACTACGCAACCGAAGAAGAAGCAGCGAAAGAAAGGCTAAAGAAAAGTGGAGAAAAACACACGAACTTAACTTGCGGTGCGTGCGTCGCTCTCTCTCTCTCAAGCTCTGCCTCTCTCTCTCTCTCTCTCTCTCTGGCATGAATGAAATGCCTACACATTTACAGTTATTTTACAAAAAAGTTTTCGGGGGGAATTCCAGCAACAACTCCCCAATAATTTACATGTTGTTGTTTCTACATTTTATTTTTTTGTTATTTGTTTGTTTGCCTCATTTCTTTTGTTGTCCCGTTCGCTGCCTTTGCTGCTTTTGTTGTTGGTTGCTTGGCGTCCGCTCTCCCGAAGAGGGTAATGCAAGTACTAAACCCTCTCCGGAGTGTCAGTCGCTGCTAACGGTTCTTTGCGTATGGACGTGTTTTTTGAAAGAGAAATAGGAAAAAAAATAAAGCTAACCCAACTGCATAGGTATTCGTTCGTGTGTGTGTGTGAGAGAGTGTTGTGGCTGAAAAGGTGTTTTGGTATGAGTGTTGTTGTTGCTCTTTAGCGGCTTATCACAAAAATTTGTTAACAATGTTGGCAGCACCCACCAAAATTCTCATGTTACGGTTGGGAAATCTTCAGAGAAAAACGAACAATCGAGCATCATTTTTTGAGAGCGATGAGAAACATTAAAAATTAGTTAACACCTACAAAAAAAGTAGATTTTAAATATGGAAAAACAATGGAAACGGGTGGAAAATCAAAGAAAAGTAAATTAAAAACAAGTTAAAACAACTGTGACCAATTGAAAACGTAAAAATTAAGTCAGAACCCTTTGAAAATATTAGGAAAAAGTGAATTTAAAAGTTTAAAAATATAATGCTCAAAAATAAGAATAATTTAAATTGGAAATTAATGGTTTAAACTTTGTGAATGCTGTGAATAATATATTAGAAAAAGGGTTTTGAAAAGATTAATACATTAGAAAGTATTAAAAATTGAATATTTGAATTGAAATATTTGTTTGAAATAATATTAAAGGCATTACAATAAAATAATAGAGTACTTGAGTACTGAATAATAATTAATAAACACAATTTATAAGCAAACCCTTTTCCTTTTTTCAATAATAAAATGCTCAAATAACAAAAACATTCATAAATAAGTGACTATAAACCATACAATACAGTGAAGTTAAAAAATATTTTTAATACGCGCTAAAGACAACAAGTAAACCTCTTAATTTAATAACAATTCAAACCAAAGCTCTATATTAATCTAAATTACAAATCTGTTTCTACGCTCTCTCCAGCTGTTTAATAATCACGAAAACTGCCATGGCGAATGTGTAATAAAGAAAGCTATTAGTGAAATAATTAATTTCAACGAAAAGTAAACCAAATTAAATTTAACGACAACCGCAAAGATATAAGAAAACGATGCACAAATGAAGCTGCAACGGCATAAAACGAACTGCCAACAAAAAATAAGAAAGGAAACTCAAGGAAAATCAAGGGAATCACAGCCCCAATGGCCCGCCATATGTTCGTGGGGGACTGTCCTCCTCCTGTCCCTCATTTCCCTGACACACTTGGCGCAGGCCCAGGAAAATCCAAATCCAGCAAAACAACAGGCCGACTTGGAGGTGGAGTTGCTGCCGGAAAATGATATCGAGTTCGCCAGTCTCGATGGCGCCACCCAGCTCCTGCCAGCCACGAGGCATTCCGACGTCACGGCGGCGCCAACGACTTCCTCCCCCCATGACGTCATGACGTCAGCCCTCTCGTACACGGAACTGCAAGGCGGGGAAATCCTCAGCGAGCGTATCCTGCGGCTCAGCGAGAGCCCGTACCTGGCCCGCGAGGACTTGGAGGTGTTGCGCGGCGCCAAGCTGACCATCGAGCCCGGTGTCACCATCGAATTTGCGCCCACAAAGGGGCTGAAAATCAGCGGCGTCCTGCAGGCGTTGGTGAGTTGAGGGAAAATTATGGGAAAATAAGTGAAAATTCATTATAGGAAAACTTGAGCAGGATTTACTGGGTCGGAAAGTTGAGCTTTTATTAGTGCAATCAAGAGGGGTGGCAGGAAAATGCATTAAGACGATACAATAATTACTTGAGTAATTAATCTAATGGCACATTTTATGAACTTTATATAAAAAGGCTTGAATTAAAAAGAGAAAATACAAATTTAAAAAGAAACTAAATAATTAATTTCAAAAATCTAAAGAAATTAATAATACATAAACTATTATTTGGCTTTAAATCGGATAAATTCATCAATGAAATATATAAAAACTATAGAACCTCGTTAAATTTTTCGCATTTTCCTCCATATACACCTGTTGTAGGCGTTGCTTTTTTGGCGAATGATTAAGCGGCACCTGTTGCTATCAGCCACCGAGAGTCCACTATGAGTAACCTCAATGATAGATAAGCCTTCTGCCAAGGGTTTCATATACTGGAGTTCTCTCATTGTTGACATTTACAGACGCGATAAGATTGCGATTGTCTGATTTACACACCAGGCTTGGTTAAAGGGGAGATATGTATACAGAGAAAATAATTTCATTCAATTATTTATATATCAAAATGAAACAGAAGATAAACTCAGAAGATACTCAGAAGATAAACACAATTTAAACATCAAAATAATTGTAATGTAAATAACAGAAATATTACAATGCCCATTGATATTTTGTATGAATAATCTGGCGTCTGCATCGATCCCTAGCATTGCCTGCAATGTACAAAAACCATAGCTAATGAAAGACAATTTTTAATTGCGATCCTATTAAAATTAATAGAAATAACTAGGGAATAAAAAAACAGTAGTATTTAAAAAAAGAGACCTTTCGCTTAAATATCCTTCCCCTATTTCCTGGGAATGGAAAGCATATGGTTTGCTCTTCTAATTTGAACAAATTGATGCCAATAAAGCTGCATTATAAATAATTCATATGAAAATATAATAAAAATTCCGTTTGAAGAAATTAAAAATTTATCTCGATCGTGGCTACAACATTTCTCGCAGTGCAGAGGCAAACCAGAGCACCGCTCCCGATGCTAAATGGAGGACAGGGCGTGCTCGCATCTGACGTACATATAGCGGTAGGTTAGGGCCTCTGGGCATGCGCAATCTTGTGACCTGTCTCAAATTGGGTCAGCCAAGTTCAGCTCGGAGACTTCCTTCCAATTATCGGCATCGCAGAGCAATGTTTGCATGTTCCGGACTGTAGTTCTTGTGGAGTGGAGTCACTTAATCAGCGGGTTCAAGGGGTCAGCGTGGGTTAATTAGATTTAAGTGAATGTCGGGAGAGCGCATAATTGAAAGGGAAATGTGTGATTAAATTGGCTTTTTGTCAAGCGCTTAAGCTTAATTCTGAGCCCTCGATAATTATGTTTTCACACTTTTTTTTTTTGTTTTTGGGAATATGCAAAATATCTGTGAGTCACGGGCTTTCGTGGGTTAAGAGTTCACCACAGCGACGAGCGTTAATTCAATAAAAGTGTTTTGTTTTCTGTCGCTGTGGGCGAAGATCTCTCCTATTCGGGTGGCTGATCTTCGGGGCAAACATAGGTGTTAATTGGTGCCCCAAATTGCCTGGAAATTACTATATAGTATATATTTTTCAAGTCGATTTTCATTGGCAAGCGAAGGTCAAAGAGGCGAGAAGAGATCATAATTGAAAACGAAAATAATTGCATGCTACGTGAGAGAGTCAAAGTGAAAATATGTGTGAAAGAAAATGCTGAGGCATGCAGCAGACATGTCTAATTGAAAAATAAATTATTACTGGGAAATATTTTCACTGCTTATAATATGTTATTTTTTGTTGGAAAATTTAACATTTCCTTCCTTAATTCTAAGACCTTTCTCGTGATTTTTTCCTCCAGGGCACCCCAACCTCACGTATAGTGCTTAAATCCCAGAGCAACACTGCCAACTATAAACTGGAACTACCCGATGACCAGGAGAAGGGTATACGACTTGTGGATGGACCCACGCCCGTAGAGGGAAGACTGCAGCTCTACCACAAAGGTGCCTGGCGTTCTGTGTGCTCCAACTCCAGAAAGTGAGTTTAAAAAATTAGTTTAAAATATTTTTGGAATACTAAAAATACATATATTCCTCCCCCAAATAGTTGGACATTGCTGGACTATGGCGTGGCCTGCAAGCAGCTGGGCTACCGGGGAGGAAGATTCTGGAATTGGGTGGAGAGGACACCAGGATATTATCCCAGACTCCTCTACGAGCAGCCCAAGTGTCGCGGCGGAGAAAATAATCTCCAGA
Organism: Drosophila bunnanda; assembly: GCA_035046265.1. Taxonomy (NCBI): domain Eukaryota; kingdom Metazoa; phylum Arthropoda; class Insecta; order Diptera; family Drosophilidae; genus Drosophila; species Drosophila bunnanda. Next base: position 5,381,905 of record JAWNOB010000076.1, on the reverse strand, counting down.
ACTGCGCTTGGACGTCGAGACAAATGGGAGCTGGTGCTTGTGATTATCACAATGACCTGGGAATCCAGTGTCTGCCCGTCCATTCGGAGCCTCTGGGGCACTGGCGTGGCATCTACTTCGACAATGCCCCCTCCACCAAGGCCCTGGGGAGGGACAACACCGTCTATGCCGCCCAATCGGAGTCGCGCATGAAATATGTTGACATCATAAGGGCAGGAAATGGTGCTGGTTTCAGTGCCAAGTCAGCGGTGGAAGTCCAGGGACTACCGCCACAGATGGAGCACGTGGTGATCAGTCACTCGGCCTACACCGGCTTCAATAGCACCCTGCCCTGGGCGGGATTCCAGCTGCAGAATGTCACGGTGATGAAGAGCAATGGCATCGGGGTCTTTGTCAACTCCAGCCAGGGCCTGGTCCAGCTGGATGGATGCTCCATTGTGGACAATGCCGGCGATGGCGTCAAGTATGTGGGCCATGATCTCAGGGGAACGGAACGGAAGGATCGCGCCAGTATCTATGACTTCTGCACCCTGCCCACGACATCGGGACAAACCTATCCCATCTCCCTATCCTTCACCCAAAAGTACTATTCCGGGTCGGCCAAGGAGTGCGGCAAGTACTTCTTCACGAGACCCGGCTACCTGCTGACCCTGCACTTTGAGCACTTCTTCCTCATGCAAAACGAAACGGTCAGCGTGGAGGTCTACGATGGAGCCTCCACCAACGACCGGTTGCTCTTCGAATGGAAGGCCAGGAACTTCACGCGACCCCAGAGTGTGACCTCAACCCGGGACAAGATGTTCGTGAGGATCAGAGCGGACGCCAGGCAAGAGTTGAACGGTTACTTCCGCATAACATCCGGAGATTCTGTGGCCTACGATCTCAGGGTGGCCCAGTCCACCGTGGAGGATAATGGTGGTCGTGGCGTGGCTATAGACAACATTCGATCTAAGCTGCATGTCCACGGGAGCTCGGTGTCTGGCAATGGCCATGTGGCCGGTGTCCATGTGACCAGTGGCGCCGGAGATGTCAACATAACGAGCTCCAACATAAGCTTCAATAATGGTGCTGGTGTCAATATAACCTACTACGGGGGAAACCGTAACATCTCCAGGTCAGCGTTGAACGCCAACAAAGGATACGGTGTGGCCACCTGGCTTAATCACACCACGGACATCAACAGAGTGGAGTATATACCCTTCAACCAGACCAGCGTGGTGGAGTACTCGCAGATCGGTGGCAACCTCGAGACTGGCATCTTTCACGGCAACTTCTGTCGCCCCATTTGGGTGAACATCACCGGGAATAGCTTCAATGGCAGTCAACAGAACGATGTCTTCATTGAGTCCTGCTACCAGGCCACGGCCAATGGCCAGCCCAATATGCAACTCCAGCTGGGGCACAACCAGTTCAAGTACTCGCAAGCGAACTCCATCAACCTCAGTCCCGCCCTGAATCTGGTGGGCAGGATAGAGTACAACATGTTCCGATACGGCTCCTATGGCTGCCTGTTCGTGAACAATGACTACATATATCCGGAGTTCAACTACTTTCCTGTTAAGCTGCTCATTCAGAGCAATTACTTCATGCGGAACAGTGGTGTCCATGTGGTTTCCCTGGGTCTATCGCCCTACAGCCGCTCGGAGGTACAGTACATACTCTTTACCCGCAACTTTGTGAGGGGCAACAACATCACCGAAGCCTTTGGACCGCTCATAGCTGGCTCGGAGGGCAGTGACGGGGCCGGTAGGCTCAATCCTCGCTCCCGAGTGGCTGCACCCGTTGTTATCGGCTCCAGTAATATCGATGTCTTCCGCAATATCCTCCACAACCTGGACTCCATGTACGAGATCGGGTCTCAGCTCACGGATCAGAGTCAGATCATAAATGCCACCTGCAATTGGCTGGGTCACACCGACGAAAATAAAATATATGCCAGACTCTTCCATCGCAACGATCGCTACAATCTCGCCAAGATCAACTATATACCCTACTTGCTGCACAGCTCTAATCCGGGCTCCACTGCCATGATCACCGTTTCCACAGTGGTCCCGCGGTTCTTCCACGAGGGCAGTGATGTCATCGGCGGCGAAGTTGATGGTCAGGATATGGTTCCCGCGGGCACCTATACCGTCACCAAGGACATCAACATCCGACCCGGTGGCAAGTTAATCCTATCACCCGGCACCATACTCAAGTTCGAGCCAAGTGTGGGAATGATGGTGGCGGGAAAACTGGAAGCCCGAGGACGACGACCCGACGATATACTCTTCACCCTCAAGAGGGAAACCATCATTGGGGAACATAACGACACGGAGACCATTGATTTGGATAGTGAAACGGAGGCGGTGGATATGGAGACGGAGGTGATACCCGCGGATGGAGTGCCCAGAGTTCCAGTTCGACTGGTGGGCGGCGCCGGTGCCAATGAGGGACGTCTGCAGGTATATCTTAAGGGACGTTGGGGCACCGTCTGCGACTATGGCTGGAATGTCCTGAACGCCGCCTTGGTGTGCCACCAACTGGGCTACTCCCTGAATCCCGATGATTGGCGCTTGCTGCGCTCCCAACTCCCCAATGCCGGCACCTCGGAGGACATTCTGATGGCCAGCGTTCGCTGCACCCTCCAGGATCGCGATGTGACCAAGTGCAGGGCCGAGTACGAGTTCGAGAACACCTGTAGCCACGAGAACGACGTCGGTCTTCGGTGCTATGAAGGTGCCTGGGCGGGTATCCGCTTCAGCATGCTGGCGGAGAGAGCGGATCTTCAGTATGTGACCGTGGAGAAGGCCGGGCTCTTTGACTACACCACCAACGCCTTCAAGCCCGCCGTTCAAATGGACCACGCCCGGCACAACCTGGAGAACGTGCGGGTGGTGAACAACCTGCAAGACGGTCTGGGCATTGTCTACTCCGACCTCTATGCCGGCAAGTCGGTGAACAACATCAAGAACTCCGAGTTCTCTGGCAATCGCGGTAGTGGCATCAGCTTGAAGCAACTCGATTTCCGGATCTCGGGATCCATCATCAAGGACAACAAGGGCAGTGGCATTACACATGATGCGGTGATAGCCGCACTGGATCAAAAGGAAATCGGTGGATGGTTCAACATGGCTAGGGACTTCAATGCCTACGACACCGACTATGATCCCTATGTCCTGCCCCACGAGATCAGTAACATTGATCTGGGAACCTTTGAGCACAAGTACATTCGGACTGAAGAGCTACTCGGACAGAACATCAACCGCAAAATAGTGGTTCAGTGTCCAGCTGGCTATGTCATAGGCATCCAGCTCCTGAATCCCATTCACAACCTCTCCTCGGAGAGCATAAGCATCCTGAATGCCCGAACGGAGAACATCAGGAGTGATCTCTGGCAGGTGAAGAGGGATTTGACTGTCTTTCCGGTCACCAGCAGTAGCTATGGCATCATTATTTACTACGAGAGCGGCTTGCATGCTCTCGGTGGAGCTGTCCTGATGCTGAGTACAGTCACCGCGCCGGTTCAAAACATCCGAAATCGCATTGTCAGCGGTCCGGTGCCTACTCTAACGATTCGATCAACGAAAATCCAGAAAAACCTGAGAGGTATCACGGGTATCTACTACAATCGCTATATAGGCGACAATGGGGAGTACTACCTGCGAAAGGCCAACGAATCGATCAAGTTAATCAACTCCGAATTGAGCTTAAACGAACGCGAAGCTATACTGATAAGATCACCCTTCTGGGATGTCATCTCCAGTAATATTTCCGAGGTTACCCTTCACGTGAATAGTTCACTGATCTCGCAGAATGGTTTTGGCATACGACAGATGTCCAAGGATCTGCGATCGTCGAATAATTTGTTCCATTATGTGATCCAGGATACCACAGTGGAGCAGAATACGCATGGAGGTTTTCAGGTAGGAAAATTCACCAAAACCCTAAGATTGGGGACACTTATTCAAATATTTAACCCGTTTTGTATATATTATTTCAGGTCTCTCTACCTTACGTCTGGCAATACAACGAAAACTTCACCCACTCGATTTATTTCGGCAACAGCACCTGGCAACGAAATCGCGACTTCCGCATCTCCGTCCACGGACACTACACGGTCTTCAATATAACATCGAATGTTTTCCGGGAGAACAATTGCCCGGGAGCTCTAATCCTACTCGATGGCATGGAGAAGCGCCTGCGCTTCGATAACAATCGCTTTGAATCGAATAATGCCAAGTTTGTGCTGCTCTTCAAGGCCGACTCCCTGAGCGAGATCATAGGCCAAGTCCCAGCGAGCATCGAATACAATAGTTTCAAGGGAAATAATATTGTGACCATGGCAGCGAACTACCGAAATCAGTACATGAAGGCTGCCCGAAGGATTAGGAAACAGCACAAGGTACCCACAGCTGTCATCCGTTTGGATGGCGTCCAGAACGTTCGTCTGTATCGCAATCTTATATCGGAAAATGAAATGGACTACAACCTGGTGGCCGGAGTGAGATCAGCGCGCTTGAATAACTACTTTGAGGCCAGGGAGAATTGGTGGGGCACCAAGGATACCGCCTTCATAGAGGCCAAGATCTTTGACTTTGACAATTGGAACGATCATGCGGATGTTATATATCAGCCATTCCTCATCGAGGACAGCTACGATGCCAGTGTCTCAGTGGTGGTGCCCTTCAATCAGGACCAAGAGGTGGATCTGACGACATACAGAGGAGGCCGAGTGTACAAGGATTTGATTTTGAAGAAACAGAATACCCCGTACTACATATCCTCGGATATCACAGTAATGCCTGGGAAAACCCTGACCATAAACCATGGTGTCACCATGGAGTTTGAACCCAATGTGGGTATCCTAGTCTTGGGTAACCTGGTGGCCATTGGCTATAAGGAGTCTCCCATTGTGATGAGACCCTTTAAGAACGCCTCCCGGGAAGCTCTGACTGATGGACAGCCCCAGAAGCGTGCGTTGGAGGATATGAGTGCTCCCCTGACCGAATTCGATGCCATCAGACTGTGTACCAGTGCCAACAACTGCTCTGGCGATGCCGATGGCTTGTTTGGCCTGAACGAGGGATTTCTGGAGTACTTCAACCACACGACCCTTCAGTGGGTGCCCATCTGCGACAGCCGGTTCACGGAGCGAAATGCCCAGGTGGTGTGCCGTGAGATGGGCTACGATCCCCTGAATGTATACTACGGTCATGATCGCAGGATCGAGTTCCACACGAACTCCCTGACCCGGATTTGGTCATGGGTTCAGCCGCTGGAGTGTCGCGGGGACGAGGAGCGAATGGAGGATTGTGCCGAACGCCTGAATGGTCAGCTGTATGGACATCGCCATGAGTGCCGGTGGGATGACGTCTTTGTCTTTGTCAGCTGCAACAGTGTCGCCGACGATGAGGTCTACTGGGGCGGAATTCGCTTTGCCAACTCCAAGTTCGAGGAGATCCAGTATGAACACCGAATGCACAACACAAGGTCCCACGCCAGGTTGCCGTTGCGGGAAAGCCAATTGGAATTCGTCCGGATCGAGCAGGCTGGCATCCTGCACAATCACAAGGCAGCTGCCATACAGGCCATCCACAAGAACCCCTCCATAACCTCGGTGAGCATCGAGAACTCGGCCAACCATGGCATTAACCTGATAGCTCCCAGTGGAAAGCTCAACTTGAATCACTTGAACATCAACAAGACCCTGGGCACTGGCATCAGCATTGTTTCCCTCACGGGCGAAGGCCGGGACAGTGATGAATCTAGCTTTTCGCCCTTGAAGAAGTTAGACCTCCCGTACAAGCTGTTCTCCCTGGTGGATCTGTGCGACCCGCAAAAAGTCCTGACCATCGAGGAACGCATGATCATCTACTACAAGTACGACAATAATCCCGTCAACTGTGTCAAGATCTTCACCTCGGCTTTTCGAGCGAAACCCATTGGGTTCCGGTTGCTGCAATCGAATCTTTTCAACCACTCAAAGCTGTATGGAAGAACGGATTTCATAAAGCTATACGATGGCGATATATACAATGTAACGGCTACGTATTTGGGAAAAATCGAATCGGACACGGACAATCAGAGATCGTTCTTCAAGACCAAGGGTCCAACGATGAGTCTGCAGTTGGTGGCCAGTGGTGCTCCCGAAACGCATGGATTTATAGCCGAGGTGGTCACAGTGCCCATTTCCACCTTAGGACAATGTAAGTCTTATGGTAGTTAAAAGGAATATGTCAGAGATGTATGGTTCTGATTCCAAGACACTCTCCCACTCTCTTTGAATAGAACCCGCTGACTTATAATCAAAGATAAAATAAGCTTAGCTCTCTCAGAGAGCAATTTATAATAAACTCTCTTGTTCGCTACTGCTTGTACTTTGCAGGCGGAGCGTAGAAGAGAGAGTGAGAGTGAAAGAGACTGATTATTTACTGCAATGTGCATATATATTTCTAATAAATTCGTATGCTCTCAGAGAGCAATTTAATATAAACTCTCTTGTTCGCTGCTGCTTGTACTTTGCAGGCGGAGCGCAGAAGAGAGAGCGAGAAAGAGACTGATTATTTACTGCAATGTACATCTAGACTATATTTCTAATAAATTCCTATGAAATACATTTATTTACTCAGACCGCGATGCCCTCCACAACATCACGGACACACACATCTCAGGTGCCATGAAGGGAGCGGTTACGTACTCCTCCGCGGGCGAGGTTACGCCCACCTTAACGCTAATAGGAAATCGTATAGAAAGAAACTGTAGGCAATTGTATGGAAATTTCTCAACCTGTGCTTCAGCTCTAAACTTGGATGTGCAGAATATGAACTCATTATACTTTATGGTGAGCGATTAAATTCAATTAAATTCGTAATTCATATTTTATTTAATGAATATTTTGTAAATATTATAATAGAACAACCTGATAATGGAAAATCAAGGAGGTCTCCGCATTCGAGCCGATTCCCGAGGCTCTGCCACTTCCCTGCGTGGCTTTGTTCATCACAATCTCTTTATGAGGAATCGCAATCGCCCGGCCTTGTATGTGGAAGGACGACAGTCGTCGCCCTACCAGGAAGTGGAGCTATATAGGAATTACTTTGCCCAAAATATGGCGGGCTATGAGGATGTGATTCGATTGTGTCAAGTGGTTTCCAATTTCAGCTATAACTATGTTCACAGCAATGTCGGAGGAAGAATTATGGAGGTCTCAGGCTTCGAAAAGGTGCGATTGCAGATCTATCAGACCACGGCTCACAATGGTTTCTACAGGTATTATCTATATTTCTTTTAATTTATATATTTCATTACTGATATTGATTTATTAATCTAGGAACTTTGCCACCAATTGGATGACCCGGGCCACAATTGTTGCCGGAACAGCGGGTCAACAATATGTGGATAATATTTTTGAGAACTACGAAAACGATTATGAGCTGCTGACTGTCAATAATTCCATGTAAATATTTCGATTTTAAGCAAAAATCATAATACTTGAAGCATTTTTGTATGCCTTTTTGGTATCTCTGTTTTTCAATGTTTAAAGTCTTTCTTTGACTCCTTTTTCTAATTTCTGAAATTCGATTTTTTCCATTTTCTCCTTCTCTTGCCTGTGTAGTTTGAGTTTTGACTATGAAAACAGGTAAGATAAATCGATTGAAACCTCTCTCTCTCAGTGCTGTTATTAATGTTTATAACACTTTCCCCCAGGACCTTTGAAACATGGAGCTCCAAGATCGATGCTCGTCACAATTATTGGAGCTATAATAATACCATTTCGGTGCAGTCTCGTATAAGAGATAAATCTGGTAAGTTTTCTACCAATAACCCAATACTGTTTCCAGTTAAAAATTAAATATAATTAATCTCATGATCTACAGATGATCCCATGCTGCTGGAGGTCCTGGCCGTACCCTTCCAAATGAACAATGAAACCATTCTCGATGGCAAGTGTCCTCCGGGTTGGGCCTTGGTCCATGACACCTGCTTCATTTATGTGGGAGCCCCGATGACATTCCACGAGGCCCGAGATTTTTGTCGCTCGGAGAACTCCACAATGCCCTTCATACGCACGGATAAGACGACGCTGTGGAGGTACTTGCAGTCCCAGATGAGGCACCTCAAGTACCCCGAGAAGGTGTGGATTCAGGACTATAATCACATTGAAAGATGCACCAATTTTGTGTTTGGTGAAATCGAAATTGAGGATTGCAACAAGGAGCGGGGTTTCATTTGTGAAATGGATCCAAGGGTGAGTTACGCTACATCACCTTTGAATTAGGAATGCAATCAACCGAATTTTCCCCTATTTCCAGGTCATAATTGATCCGCTTTCATGGCGCGCGGACATCTTTGCCATCAGTATTATATCGGCCTTTGTCCTGGCCATTATTCTGTTGATCCTGGTGGCCTTTTGCTGGTTCGCCAAGTCCAAGCACCGCCATGTCCAGCGGCTTCAGCGCAGGAATAGCATACGGCAGAGTTTGCGCAGCCTGAACAGCATCGATCCGCAGGGCTCCCTACGACGAAGACCCAATTATGTATGATTTGCTTATGATTTCTTTTAATTTTCCCATTATTTATTTTATGATTTACTTATTATTTGCTTGGTGAATTCAGAACATGTCCAGCAACGGAACCCTGTCCAAGAGCCAGGACTACAAGCAAATGGTGGCCAATGGCTCCATCGATTCCATGGACAAAAGTGTTCTCAGCTCCGAGGCGGGCAGCTTCGAGGGCTACGAACAGAAGCCCCACTACAATGAGTATGTGAACCAGAATGCCCTGAGACCCGCCCAGCAGGAGCACAAGGTGGCCACCATTTCCAAGGCGACAGGGCATCGAGCTCGTGCCGCTGCCGCCGCGGCCGCTGCCCTCGAGCCGGATGCCTTCGAGCTGAGCTATCGGAATGAGGGCTTCCGGGATAACTCCACCTACGGCGGCGGCACCAGAGCCAACTCCGTGAGCACCAGCGTGGCGGAGGACACACCCATCATACATCACACGGATCAGGAGGGCGATGAGGGTGGCTCCGATTACTACGGGAATGCCAGCACCTTGCCCCTGAGGACAGAGATCGGAGGAGGCGGCAGCTCGCAGGGCGGCGGCCGTCGTGGTCAGCCCGGGTTGGCCTTCCTCAGTGAGCTGAAGCAGAATCTGCCGGAATATCAGAGGAGCTCGCACAGCAGCTTCATGCCGCAACGGAGTAGCGGCGAGTCGCTGCCCTTTGACCAAAAGTTGGATCAATTCAACTACTCCACCGAGTCCTCGCTGTACCGTCCGGCTCCGGCGGTGCCCCCCAGTTCCCAGAACGTAACCCCAGCGGACATGCGACGTCCAGACTCCTACTACACGGCCGTTAGGAGCAGCAAGGCTCCCGCCTCCCACTACAGGACACCGAGGCCCCTGGCCCAGCCCCCGGCAGCTCCTCCCCCCACTCAGACGCACTCGTCGTCGTCCCGTCCCAGGACAGTGTACCAAACGGCCTCGGGGGAGTCCTCGCCGACCATAACGTCTCCGCTGGCCAATCCCTATCACCGCTCCAAGTCGGAGGCTCTGCTGGAGACAGACTTCGATGGGGATGGCGGGACAAGTGGCCTGCAGCCGCTGCAAACCAATGGACGGAGTCACAGCCAGCCCCTGGAGACGGCCATGTGATGACCTATAGGCCTCCATTTCATGCTCTAATTTAAAACTCACATTGACTTCACTTGCGTCGAAATTTCAACATTTTCAAGCTCAGATTTCGAGTTTTTTGACCACCACTGCTTCGTAGTTTTTAGTTTATTTCGCTTTAACAAGAAAATTACTTTTTAAAATCGAGATTACGATTGTGAGAGAGACAAAGAGAGACGAACACGCCCGCCCGTTGTTTATTTTTTATTTGTGGTAAACTTAGATCATTCCATCCATTAGCCATTAAGTCTTAAGCTTAAATGTTGCCTTAACGAACGCAAAAAACGAACTAGGCCTAAGATGTTGTATATATAATAAAGAAAAATGTGTAAAAAAAATTGTGACAACAAAATTAATAAATAGAAAATAAAAACAATTAAATGAAAGCCCATTTGAATATTTATACCCTTGCAATGTAATTACAGTCTGAAGCGTGCTACGCAGTGAAACAGTCATTTCCGACCCTATAAACCATATATATTCTTGATCAGCATCACCAGGGGAATCGTTCTAGACATATAGAAAAGAAAAAAATTTTTCAAAATTTTTTTCATTATTTTATAGTGCTAAAATTAGCATTGTTACATTTTCAAAAATGGTCAAAAATTTAAAATTTCAAAAATGTCCTTTTGAGTATGCAGATTTATAAAACTATTAAAAACTAAAACAGAACTGACTTCCGTGTCGAAATTAATTAATTTTTGACTTAGTTATGACTTTTTTAAGATTTGATTAAGAGAATACGAATATCTATACCCTGCAGGGTATTATAATTTCAGTCTGAAGCTTCCTACGCAGTGAAGCAGTCATTTCCGACCCTATAAACCATATATATTCTTGATCAGCATCACCAGGGGAATCGTTCTAGACATATAGAAAATAAAAAAATTTTTCAAAATTTTGTTCAATTTTTTATTGTGCTAAAATTAGCATTGTTACGTTTTCAAAAATGGTCAAAAATTTAAAATTTCAAAAATGTCCTTTTGAGTATGCAGATTTATAAGACTATTAAAAACTAGATTAGGGATGACTTCCGTGTCGAAATAAATTAATTTTTGACTTAGTTATGACTTTTTTAAGATTTGATTAAGAGAATACGAATATCTATACCCTGCAGGGTATTATAATTTCAGTCTGAAGCTTCCTACGCAGTGAAGCAGTCATTTCCGACCCTATAAACCATATATATTCTTGATCAGCATCACCAGGGGAATCGTTCTAGACATATAGAAAAGAAAAAAATTTTTCAAAATTTTTTTCATTATTTTATAGTGCTAAAATTAGCATTGTTACATTTTCAAAAATGGTCAAAAATTTAAAATTTCAAAAATGTCCTTTTGAGTATGCAGATTTATAAAACTATTAAAAACTAAAACAGAACTGACTTCCGTGTCGAAATTAATTAATTTTTGACTTAGTTATGACTTTTTTAAGATTTGATTAAGAGAATACGAATATCTATACCCTGCAGGGTATTATAATTTCAGTCTGAAGCTTCCTACGCAGTGAAGCAGTCATTTCCGACCCTATAAACCATATATATTCTTGATCAGCATCACCAGGGGAATCGTTCTAGACATATAGAAAAGAAAAAAATTTTTCAAAATTTTTTTCATTATTTTATAGTGCTAAAATTAGCATTGTTACATTTTCAAAAATGGTCAAAAATTTAAAATTTCAAAAATGTCCTTTTGAGTATGCAGATTTATAAAACTATTAAAAACTAGATTAGGGATGACTTCCGTGTCGAAATAAATTAATTTTTGACTTAGTTATGACTTTTTTAAGATTTGATTAAGAGAATACGAATATCTATACCCTGCAGGGTATTATAATTTCAGTCTGAAGCTTCCTACGCAGTGAAGCAGTCATTTCCGACCCTATAAACCATATATATTCTTGATCAGCATCACCAGGGGAATCGTTCTAGACATATAGAAAATAAAAAAAATTTTTTTCAATTTTTTATTGTGCTAAAATTAGCATTGTTACATTTTCAAAAATGGTCAAAAATTTAAAATTTCAAAAATGTCCTTTTGAGTATGCAGATTTATAAGACTATTAAAAACTAGATTAGGGATGACTTCCGTGTCGAAATAAATTAATTTTTGACTTAGTTATGACTTTTTTAAGATTTGATTAAGAGAATACGAATATCTATACCCTGCAGGGTATTATAATTTCAGTCTGAAGCTTCCTACGCAGTGAAGCAGTCATTTCCGACCCTATAAACCATATATATTCTTGATCAGCATCACCAGGGGAATCGTTCTAGACATATAGAAAAGAAAAAAATTTTTCAAAATTTTTTTCATTATTTTATAGTGCTAAAATTAGCATTGTTACATTTTCAAAAATGGTCAAAAATTTAAAATTTCAAAAATGTCCTTTTGAGTATGCAGATTTATAAAACTATTAAAAACTAAAACAGAACTGACTTCCGTGTCGAAATTAATTAATTTTTGACTTAGTTATGACTTTTTTAAGATTTGATTAAGAGAATACGAATATCTATACCCTGCAGGGTATTATAATTTCAGTCTGAAGCTTCCTACGCAGTGAAGCAGTCATTTCCGACCCTATAAACCATATATATTCTTGATCAGCATCACCAGGGGAATCGTTCTAGACATATAGAAAAGAAAAAAATTTTTCAAAATTTTTTTCATTATTTTATAGTGCTAAAATTAGCATTGTTACATTTTCAAAAATGGTCAAAAATTTAAAATTTCAAAAATGTCCTTTTGAGTATGCAGATTTATAAAACTATTAAAAACTAGATTAGGGATGACTTCCGTGTCGAAATAAATTAATTTTTGACTTAGTTATGACTTTTTTAAGATTTGATTAAGAGAATACGAATATCTATACCCTGCAGGGTATTATAATTTCAGTCTGAAGCTTCCTACGCAGTGAAGCAGTCATTTCCGACCCTATAAACCATATATATTCTTGATCAGCATCACCAGGGGAATCGTTCTAGACATATAGAAAAGAAAAAAATTTTTCAAAATTTTTTTCATTATTTTATAGTGCTAAAATTAGCATTGTTACATTTTCAAAAATGGTCAAAAATTTAAAATTTCAAAAATGTCCTTTTGAGTATGCAGATTTATAAAACTATTAAAAACTAGATTAGGGATGACTTCCGTGTCGAAATTAATTAATTTTTGGCTTAGTTATGACTTTTTTAAGATTTGATTAAGAGAATACGAATATCTATACCCTGCAGGGTATTATAATTTCAGTCTGAAGCTTCCTACGCAGTGAAGCAGCCATTTCCGACCCTATAAACCATATATATTCTTGATCAGCATCACCAGGGGAATCGTTCTAGACATATAGAAAAGAAAAAAATTTTTCAAAATTTTTTTCATTATTTTATAGTGCTAAAATTAGCATTGTTACATTTTCAAAAATGGTCAAAAATTTAAAATTTCAAAAATGTCCTTTTGAGTATGCAGATTTATAAAACTATTAAAAACTAGACTAGGGATGACTTCCGTGTCGAAATAAATTAATTTTTGACTTAGTTATGACTTTTTTTAAATTTGATTAAGAGAATACGAATATCTATACCCTGCAGGGTATTATAATTTCAGTCTGAAGCTTCCTACGCAGTGAAGCAGTCATTTCCGACCCTATAAACCATATATATTCTTGATCAGCATCACCAGGGGAATCGTTCTAGACATATAGAAAATAAAAAAATTTTTCAAAATTTTGTTCAATTTTTTATTGTGCTAAAATTAGCATTGTTACATTTTCAAAAATGGTCAAAAATTTAAAATTTCAAAAATGTCCTTTTGAGTATGCAGATTTATAAAACTATTAAAAACTAGATTAGGGATGACTTCCGTGTCGAAATTAATTAATTTTTGGCTTAGTTATGACTTTTTTAAGATTTGATTAAGAGAATACGAATATCTATACCCTGCAGGGTATTATAATTTCAGTCTGAAGCTTCCTACGCAGTGAAGCAGTCATTTCCGACCCTATAAACCATATATATTCTTGATCAGCATCAACAGGGGAATCGTTCTAGACATATAGAAAAGAAAAAAATTTTTCAAAATTTTTTTCATTATTTTATAGTGCTAAAATTAGATTGTTACATTTTCAAAAATGGTCAAAAATTTTAAATTAAAAAAATGACCATTTGAGTATGCAGATATATAAAACTATTAAAAACTAAAACAGAACTGACTTCCGTGTTGAAATTAATTAATTTTTGACTTAGTTATGACTTTTTTAAGATTTGATTAAGAGAATACGAATATCTATACCCTGCAGGGTATTATAATTTCAGTCTGAAGCTTCCTACGCAGTGAAGCAGTCATTTCCGACCCTATAAACCATATATATTCTTGATCAGCATCACCAGGGGAATCGTTCTAGACATATAGAAAAGAAAAAAATTTTTCAAAATTTTTTTCATTATTTTATAGTGCTAAAATTAGCATTGTTACATTTTCAAAAATGGTCAAAAATTTAAAATTTCAAAAATGTCCTTTTGAGTATGCAGATTTATAAAACTATTAAAAACAAGATTAGGGATGACTTCCGTGTCGAAATTAATTAATTTTTGACTTAGTTATGACTTTTTAAAGATTTGATTAAGAGAATACGAATATCTATACCCTGCAGGGTATTATAATTTCAGTCTGAAGCTTCCTACGCAGTGAAGCAGTCATTTCCGATCCTATAAACCATATATATTCTTGATCAGCATCAACAGGGGAATCGTTCTAGACATGTAGAAAAGAAAAAAATTTTTCAAAATTTTTTTCATTATTTTATAGTGCTAAAATTAGCATTGTTACATTTTCAAAAATGGTCAAAAATTTAAAATTTCAAAAATGTCCTTTTGAGTATGCAGATTTATAAAACTATTAAAAACTAGATTAGGGATGACTTCCGTGTCGAAATAAATTAATTTTTGACTTAGTTATCACTTTTTTAAGATTTGATTAAGAGAATACGAATATCTATACCCTGCAGGGTATTATAATTTCAGTCTGAAGCTTCCTACGCAGTGAAGCAGTCATTTCCGACCCTATAAACCATATATATTCTTGATCAGCATCAACAGGGGAATCGTTCTAGACATATAGAAAAGAAAAAAATTTTTCAAAATTTTTTTCATTATTTTATAGTGCTAAAATTAGATTGTTACATTTTCAAAAATGGTCAAAAATTTTAAATTAAAAAAATGACCATTTGAGTATGCAGATATATAAAACTATTAAAAACTAAAACAGAACTGACTTCCGTGTTGAAATTAATTAATTTTTGACTTAGTTATGACTTTTTTAAGATTTGATTAAGAGAATACGAATATCTATACCCTGCAGGGTATTATAATTTCAGTCTGAAGCTTCCTACGCAGTGAAGCAGTCATTTCCGACCCTATAAACCATATATATTCTTGATCAGCATCACCAGGGGAATCGTTCTAGATATATAGAAAAGAAAAAAAATTTTCAAAATTTTTTTCATTATTTTATAGTGCTAAAATTAACAATGTTACATTTTCAAAAATGGTCAAAAATTTAAAATTTCAAAAATGTCCTTTTGAGTATGCAGATTTATAAAACTATTAAAAACTAGATTAGGAATGACTTCCGTGTCGAAATAAATTAATTTTTGACTTAGTTATGACTTTTTTAAGATTTGATTAAGAGAATACGAATATCTATACCCTGCAGGGTATTATAATTTCAGTCTGAAGCTTCCTACGCAGTGAAGCAGTCATTTCCGACCCTATAAACCATATATATTCTTGATCAGCATCACCAGGGGAATCGTTCTAGACATATAGAAAAGAAAAAAATGTTTCAAAATTTTTTTCATTATTTTATAGTGCTAAAATTAGCATTGTTACATTTTCAAAAATGGTCAAAAATTTAAAATTTCAAAAATGTCCTTTTGAGTATGCAGATTTATAAAACTATTAAAAACTAGATTAGGGATGACTTCCGTGTCGAAATTAATTAATTTTTGGCTTAGTTATGACTTTTTTAAGATTTGATTAAGAGAATACGAATATCTATACCCTGCAGGGTATTATAATTTCAGTCTGAAGCTTCCTACGCAGTGAAGCAGCCATTTCCGACCCTATAAACCATATATATTCTTGATCAGCATCACCAGGGGAATCGTTCTAGACATATAGAAAAGAAAAAAATTTTTCAAAATTTTTTTCATTATTTTATAGTGCTAAAATTAGCATTGTTACATTTTCAAAAATGGTCAAAAATTTAAAATTTCAAAAATGTCCTTTTGAGTATGCAGATTTATAAAACTATTAAAAACTAGATTAGGGATGACTTCCGTGTCGAAATAAATTAATTTTTGACTTAGTTATAACTTTTTTTAAATTTGATTAAGAGAATACGAATATCTATACCCTGCAGGGTATTATAATTTCAGTCTGAAGCTTCCTACGCAGTGAAGCAGTCATTTCCGACCCTATAAACCATATATATTCTTGATCAGCATCACCAGGGGAATCGTTCTAGACATATAGAAAATAAAAAAATTTTTCAAAATTTTGTTCAATTTTTTATTGTGCTAAAATTAGCATTGTTACATTTTCAAAAATGGTCAAAAATTTAAAATTTCAAAAATGTCCTTTTGAGTATGCAGATTTATAAAACTATTAAAAACTAGATTAGGGATGACTTCCGTGTCGAAATTAATTAATTTTTGGCTTAGTTATGACTTTTTTAAGATTTGATTAAGAGAATACGAATATCTATACCCTGCAGGGTATTATAATTTCAGTCTGAAGCTTCCTACGCAGTGAAGCAGTCATTTCCGACCCTATAAACCATATATATTCTTGATCAGCATCAACAGGGGAATCGTTCTAGACATATAGAAAAGAAAAAAATTTTTCAAAATTTTTTTCATTATTTTATAGTGCTAAAATTAGATTGTTACATTTTCAAAAATGGTCAAAAATTTTAAATTAAAAAAATGACCATTTGAGTATGCAGATATATAAAACTATTAAAAACTAAAACAGAACTGACTTCCGTGTTGAAATTAATTAATTTTTGACTTAGTTATGACTTTTTTAAGATTTGATTAAGAGAATACGAATATCTATACCCTGCAGGGTATTATAATTTCAGTCTGAAGCTTCCTACGCAGTGAAGCAGTCATTTCCGACCCTATAAACCATATATATTCTTGATCAGCATCACCAGGGGAATCGTTCTAGACATATAGAAAAGAAAAAAATTTTTCAAAATTTTTTTCATTATTTTATAGTGCTAAAATTAGCATTGTTACATTTTCAAAAATGGTCAAAAATTTAAAATTTCAAAAATGTCCTTTTGAGTATGCAGATTTATAAAACTATTAAAAACAAGATTAGGGATGACTTCCGTGTCGAAATTAATTAATTTTTGACTTAGTTATGACTTTTTAAAGATTTGATTAAGAGAATACGAATATCTATACCCTGCAGGGTATTATAATTTCAGTCTGAAGCTTCCTACGCAGTGAAGCAGTCATTTCCGATCCTATAAACCATATATATTCTTGATCAGCATCAACAGGGGAATCGTTCTAGACATGTAGAAAAGAAAAAAATTTTTCAAAATTTTTTTCATTATTTTATAGTGCTAAAATTAGCATTGGTACATTTTCAAAAATGGTCAAAAATTTAAAATTTCAAAAATGTCCTTTTGAGTATGCAGATTTATAAAACTATTAAAAACTAGATTAGGGATGACTTCCGTGTCGAAATAAATTAATTTTTGACTTAGTTATGACTTTTTTAAGATTTGATTAAGAGAATACGAATATCTATACCCTGCAGGGTATTATAATTTCAGTCTGAAGCTTCCTACGCAGTGAAGCAGTCATTTCCGACCCTATAAACCATATATATTCTTGATCAGCATCAACAGGGGAATCGTTCTAGACATATAGAAAAGAAAAAAATTTTTCAAAATTTTTTTCATTATTTTATAGTGCTAAAATTAGCATTGTTACATTTTCAAAAATGGTCAAAAATTTAAAATTTCAAAAATGTCCTTTTGAGTATGCAGATTTATAAAACTATTAAAAACTAGATTAGGGATGACTTCCGTGTCGAAATAAATTAATTTTTGACTTAGTTATCACTTTTTTAAGATTTGATTAAGAGAATACGAATATCTATACCCTGCAGGGTATTATAATTTCAGTCTGAAGCTTCCTACGCAGTGAAGCAGTCATTTCCGACCCTATAAACCATATATATTCTTGATCAGCATCAACAGGGGAATCGTTCTAGACATATAGAAAAGAAAAAAATTTTTCAAAATTTTTTTCATTATTTTATAGTGCTAAAATTAGATTGTTACATTTTCAAAAATGGTCAAAAATTTTAAATTAAAAAAATGACCATTTGAGTATGCAGATATATAAAACTATTAAAAACTAAAACAGAACTGACTTCCGTGTTGAAATTAATTAATTTTTGACTTAGTTATGACTTTTTTAAGATTTGATTAAGAGAATACGAATATCTATACCCTGCAGGGTATTATAATTTCAGTCTGAAGCTTCCTACGCAGTGAAGCAGTCATTTCCGACCCTATAAACCATATATATTCTTGATCAGCATCACCAGGGGAATCGTTCTAGATATATAGAAAAGAAAAAAAATTTTCAAAATTTTTTTCATTATTTTATAGTGCTAAAATTAACAATGTTACATTTTCAAAAATGGTCAAAAATTTAAAATTTCAAAAATGTCCTTTTGAGTATGCAGATTTATAAAACTATTAAAAACTAGATTAGGGATGACTTCCGTGTCGAAATAAATTAATTTTTGACTTAGTTATGACTTTTTTAAGATTTGATTAAGAGAATACGAATATCTATACCCTGCAGGGTATTATAATTTCAGTCTGAAGCTTCCTACGCAGTGAAGCAGCCATTTCCGACCCTATAAACCATATATATTCTTGATCAGCATCACCAGGGGAATCGTTCTAGACATATAGAAAAGAAAAAAATTTTTCAAAATTTTTTTCATTATTTTATAGTGCTAAAATTAGCATTGTTACATTTTCAAAAATGGTCAAAAATTTAAAATTTCAAAAATGTCCTTTTGAGTATGCAGATTTATAAAACTATTAAAAACTAAAACAGAACTGACTTTCGTGTCAAAATAAATGAATTTTTGGCTTAGTTATGACGCTTTTCAGATTTGACGAAAATAATACGAATATCTTTAGCCTATACCCTATAATTCGTTGCAAACTGCAAATGTATATAGCCTTCGGCTTCCCCAAGCTGGTTTTCTTTTTTGTTTTTAACTATTTTTTTAATGATTACATTGTAAAGCTCCAATTAATGCTGTAAAGCTGAAATTAAATGAGTTTATTTTTCTCCTAACCAATAAAAGTCTTACTTTAGTCATTCAGCAAAACAAATTATTAAAATTATTTATTTTTATAAACCTGAACAATGTTATCTTGGTAACTTAATTATGACATATCCTTTTCCAAGCTTTTGGCGTTTGATTCCTCTCCGAAAATGTTTATTGGGTTTCTTTTTTATGCAAGGCACGCACATATACCAGAGAGAGAGAGTGCTTGCGAGAGAGAGCCTGCACTTTCTCACTGGATCGGGTGAGTGGGCGAGAGTGCTGCCGGGTAATAAAAGCACGTATAAGCTAGATTCAGAGTTAAAACCAAGCTTTAACAAAAATTCATTTAAATTAATTTAGTTTAGAAAATGTATCCTAGTAGTTATTTGAACAAAAGCTCAAGTATGGACCCTGGCAAAAAGAAATCAATTGGGAAAAATAACTGAAGTAACTGAAGCCATCTGCGAAAGTAAGCCAAGCTCACACATTTAAGTACCGTGAAATGTGTTCTCCTCATATAATAAATAGCTGATATCCGGAATTCTGATATATATTATAATTCTATTAGTAAATGAACGTTAAAATAAGCTTAATTCAAGGAAATAAGATAGTTGCTGCTATTATAAGATTGAACTAGATCCAGCGTAAAATAAGCTTAACTGGCATCACTTGTGGGGGCGAGCGTACAGCAGAGAGCGAGAGAGAGTAAAAAGAGCGGAGAGCGGCGCGCTTGAGCTTGTTTTGTCAAATTAAATTTGTAGTAGCGCTGCTTTGCGCCATTCATCGTTCTTCACTCGCCGCTGGTTTTCCTCGATGTTCCCCAAACCAAAAATCAAACTACCAACTTGTGCAAAATATACTACACCAAAAAATCAGCAAAAACAAAAATATCTGTAATTATAAAGAAAACAAAAAAAAAACCATCGAGCGAGCGAATCAAGTAAGTTTTGTTGCTGGACACTAACTGTGCCCGTGTGTGTGCGTTCAAGTGCAAGTGTGCGAGAGAGAGTGAAAATCCTGCTGCTGAAGTGAAGTTGCAAGCCTGCGTGCTAAATTTAGACCTCAAGCTGAAGGCTGTGCAACACAGAACACACCACCAACCCCACACCCCACACCCCGCACCCCCACCGCCCACCGCCGCCCACACCAGGCTCCTCTCTGCAAAACTGTCGCCATACGTCAGACGCGCGCTCTCCAGTCCAGCGCTCGCGCGAGTATGTGTGGTATGAATGGAACAAAAGTACTTAGACTTAAGCGACGTGTATTTGTTGATAGGAGGGGGAGGCGGCGGTGGGTGGCAGCTTGTACGTGTATTGGTGCATGGACGTATGTATGTATGTATTTGTGGCACGTAGACTCGTAGTAAAATTTTCCGCGTAAAATTGAAAGCAAATTGAAAAGCTCACGAGAGAGCTCCTCCAAAATGCCAAAAATTACAACTAAAAAAACATTTTTAAAATTCTAAAAAATGTATGCGACTCAAATATATAAAATCTGGTTAACATTAAGTGAAAAAGTGAAAGAAGGTAAATATTATACGCAAATTCAAAACTAGTTTAATATTGCAAAAAAAAAAATGCAGTTCGAAATATTAAAAAAAAAGACCTCAAATTATATAAAAGTGGCTGCAAAATTACATGGGTCGAAAATCCCAGTTGAGAGGAGCCGAAAAACCAGTTCGTGCGTAGTTTTCCATGTCATGTTTTCCCCCAAAGCGAGCTCCAAACAATTTCCCATATCATCCATCGTTGCAACGAGTTTCGCACGCTTCGTCTTATTTCACTTTTTGCACCGTTGTTGCTCTCCGCTTTGCTCTGCTGCCACACGTTACTACTCACAGATGGATGTATTCATACATATATGTATGCACGTCTATGTGCATATGGATAAGTGTGTAGACATATGTACATATGGGCACAAGGAATAGGCGATAGGCCTGCCACAACCTGCTTCTTCTTCCGTCTATAAATATCAAGGTGCGCGACAAAAGTGTAATGCGACTACCTATAGTTAGTAATTGAGACGTGGTGTACTTAATTCCCTTTTCTCAATAAAACACATAAATGAACTACGAAGTTAAACCATTGTTTACCCAAGAACATAATTAATACTATTGTAGATCTGCTGAATAAATTCTCCAAAAGTTTAAGTACCTTACTCTTTTGTTCGGCACCTTATCGTATCGCTGTTGGAGGCACGAGTTGAGCGCGCATGTACAAAACCGAGCAGCAGCACGACCCCCCCTCCCCCATCCCTCTCATTTCCATGAGCTCCCACATGGGCATCGCATCCAAACCGAAGTGTAGTAACTGCACTTTGGTGAGCGCGACAGGGTTGCCAGAGCGACGCAATTTTTGCACAATCGCTGGGTGGGAATGGGCAAGGAATTCAATGAATGGGAAAAACAAAACCGCACACAAAAGAAACTACTCGGCCGAATAAAATTTGCCAGCAATGTTAATTCGAGACGCTAATTACTGCAATTACAATTAATTACAGTGCTCAACTTTGTAAGCCTGCCTGTATTGTTTTGTAATACGATCGGAGTTCATAGTGCCATTATTTTCATTCATAATTGTATGAATATAATGTTTACATTAAAAACTACTTCTTTTTAAATTATATAATTTGTAATTATATAATATAACGAAGTAAATTATTTTTGAAAAATATATATCAAGTTTTTTTTCCTGCACTTTAACTTGTACCTTGTATTCATTACTCATTCCTCCACCTCTGAAATTAATAATTAATGCTAATCACTACAAGTTCTGGGACTATAATCAATAGCAGCGTTAAATAATTCAAATGTAATAATAGATAATAGCTCGAGGAAGTCAAGTCGTTCCCCAGCCCATCTGGTAACCCTGGAAATTGCAACTGAGAAGAGTGTGGGAGGCACATGGTGGAAAAAATGGAAGAAGAGAGAGGCAGGGGCTCTCTCCAGCGCCAGCGCCAGCGCAGAGCACAGATTTGCAGAGGCATTGAGACTCTGTTGCCTTGCCACAGCGTGCGCAATAAGTTTTCAGTTGGAACGCAACTAGCCGGTGACGCGAATGGGTCTTAGAAGCTATAGACTCACGGGGCACATAGTAACGTAGTAATCAGCAGAGTCAGCAGGCGTAGGCGGATCCAAAACAGTTGCACAACTGCACTTTTTTGCTGCTGGAAAACGGAGAAGTGCGCGCGGCGGTTTATAGTGAACGCGAACGCGAACGTGAACTCGGCGGGTAAAACTTCGACGGGCTAAGAACACGCGGACGCGAACTCGAACTCGACGTTAACACTTTGGTGGCGGTGCCGCGGTAGTTCTTTTCATTTCGCGTCTGGCTTCCGTTGTTCCCGTGCCAAAAAAAATCGATAATTCCGTGCTGTATAAGTTACGGCGAAAGGTGCGCGGATATTCGGACACTCGGGACTCGGCTTTCGGATTTTCGTCGGCTCTCTCTCACCGTCGTTACCGTTACTCGCTAACTACAGAAATTACAACCAGCCGAGAGAGTGTGGGCGACACGCAGAGAGAGAGAGAGAGAGAGAGAGCTTACAACCACAAGTGAGAGAGAACGTAAACGTGATTGAAATTTTTGCACAAAAGGGAAGCGCCGCTTACGCCTTACACGCGCGCCAAAGCCTGCCCTGCAGTAGTGAAACGAAACCGAGAGAGTGCGGGAGTAAATCAGGAAGCGGAATCAGAAAACGAAGTAGCGCGTAAAAATAACAAACAAAAATACATGCGGAGGCGTATAAATAGAAACAGTGTGTAGAGCGAAACGGCAAAAAAAGCTCAGTAGTATGTAGTAATAGTAGTAGAAGGAGAAACCGGAGGAGACAGAACATCGAAGTCGACTGCGGCGCCGGCGCCGACGCGGACGCGGACGCTGACTGCGACTGCGACGTCGTAGTAAGTTTTTCTGCACTCTGTCGGTGTGTTTGTGTAATTCGCGCGCGTGTGTGTGTCGGTGTTTGTGTGTGCTTTGCGTGGGTGCAACGTCGTCTACGCACAAGGCGTAGAATGTGGAATAAATAAAAGTGCGAAGAAGAGGAGCTGCGGAAAATCATGATAAAGTTTGTCAGGCAGAAGAATCGCGAAAACTCACTAAGGGCATCCAAAAATTTTATGCGAAAAAAGGTGTGATTTAAAATATATTTTAACATTTTTAAACCATTGTAAATGGTAATATATTACATATGTATATTATTCTTGATCAGCATCAATAGCCGAGTCGATCTAACCATGTCCGTCTGTCCCTTTGCCCGTCTCAACGTAACCTAGTCTTAGTTTTAAAACGAAGGCTTGCCGATATTAACTTACTTCTTTGTTTTAATTAAAAGATAATCCTACCCGACAATTAATATTAATATAAAAATTTTAGAAATTTCCTCCTTGGCCTTTTCTTTTATTAATTTTTAATATTTTTACAGCGTGAATCGAATGACTCTGGCACCGAATCTGATGGTGAACTCCTCGATGTGGAAAACCAACGTCACTTAGACGTGGATATGGAAACTAGTAAGTGTGAGGCTAAAATCTAGAACTTGCAATTATTTGCACTCTATTAAGTATTAGTATCTTAGTGTTATTTAATCTCAATCATTTTATTCTAATCAATCTCACCTTTTCTTAGGTGTTGCTGGCCAACAAAAATCAATCACTGCTCCTGCAATGATGTGTCACCAGCCGAACTCATCCTCATCCTGCGCCCATCTCATGTACGACCAGCACAGTTCCGAGGAGGAGCTCGAGGTGATCAACGGGCCGTCGTCTCAGGCTGGACAGCATCCCGGCGGAACGGCGACGACGAATGCAGCGATGACGGGTGGCGGTGGCGGTTCCTCCTCGTGCACATCCAGGATCTCGAATCGGGGCTGCAACTCTTCGCTGGACACAGAGGCACCGCCATACGAGGAGCGGGCCACCACATCCTCGAATTCAAAGCGCTCCACCAGCTCCACTCTAATGGTGGAGAATCGTAAGCGTTCGCTGGCCCATAGCTCCGACGATGAGGTGGGTTTTAGTCCATCCCCGCTAGAATTATCTTCTCTATAAATTTGTGTATCCCCTATATATAGCTTCGCAACTCGCTGGAGCCCATATTGACGCCCGTGAATTTTCGTACATCGCCGCCATTGGAGGCATTCAAGCCAAATCGTAGCCATATGATGTTCCGCTCCACAACGCCA
Organism: Drosophila bunnanda; assembly: GCA_035046265.1. Lineage (NCBI taxonomy): Eukaryota > Metazoa > Arthropoda > Insecta > Diptera > Drosophilidae > Drosophila > Drosophila bunnanda. The sequence goes on along the minus strand of JAWNOB010000076.1, from coordinate 5,357,697 downwards.
CTGATATTATCGGAGGCCCGTTGTGGCATCGAAAATATTCAATTATGTGATAATAGTGTTAACGAGGAGAATGGCGGCGGCGACTCAGGAGCAGGAGCAGGAACAGGAGCAGCAGCAGCGGGAACAGAAGCAGTGGGAGCAACTAGCAAGTGTGCCAAGATTGGCACCGCATCTGGGAACGGAGGCAATGAGAACGAGCCGACAACGAGCGTGATCAAGGCGTGCAGCAGCTCCCTGAAGATGAGCAATAGCAGCCATCACATTTATCAGCCGCAGCCCAAGTATAGTTTCCACTACAATAGCTCGAGGAGCAGTCCGGCCAGCACCACGGGCCTGGATATGGATATGGTTCGCTCGGTCAGTCCGCCGGCGAAGCTCTTTCATTGCGCCATATCGCCGCGAAGGCGACCTAGCAGTAATAATGCCAGCGGCGGTGGAGGATCATCGGCCACAACAACGACACAAAATGCTGCCAATTCCGGAAACGGAAGTGCCGGAAACGCCGCCGCCGCCACACAGAGACTGCAGCGACCGCATCGGCCGTGTTTAGATTTTGATAAGATGCAGCAGGTGAGCCTCTAATGCAGAGAGCGCTAAGAGCAAGGAGTTCGAGAGCGGATCACCACGGAGGATGAGGATGCAGAGACACCGGGGAAAATCAAAGACTTTTATACGAGAAAAACAGCAGCAGAAAACTGCGATTCGAGAAGAGCAAGAGTACCTAAGGATTGAGGTATGCCTCCAGAGAAAACCCCCCCAGAGACCAGTGAGCAAGCAGCGAGAGAACGGAAGTGGAAGATATATCATCAAATCAAATTTAAAGAATATTTAAAAAAAGGTAATTCACATTTTAAAATACAAACCAAATTAAAAAAGAGAAACCACTAAAATTTACAATAGAAAAGCAGCAGCTATTTTTTCACAACTTTTAAGCCTAAAGAAAAAAGTATAAAAAATATGACAGAGGATAGATAGAGAGAGAAGAGAGAGAGAGAGGAAAGCTGTTGAAGGCTGTAAAAAAGCTAAGGATATATAGGAAGGACTCACTTGCTAATAGGAGAGAAGGATCGAAAGCTCGATGTAAAGGAGTTGAAGAACAAGATAAAGCTGAGATTTAGATTATAAACGAAAGAGAAATCCAGTTCTGTGCAAACTGTATATATTGTGTATTTGAAGAATTTTTGAAGAATTGGCAAGCCATCGACAGAAGAAGGGTTGAGATCGAAAAGAAAGTATTTTAATTTTTTTAAAAGTGATTGATATTGACAGAAGACTCAAAAACTTGAAAGAGAACAAAATTATATTTCTATAAATTAAAAGCGAAGAGCGAAATGAAAGTGGGAAAGTGAAGAGGAAAGGAAAAATGGAAGAACAAATAGCAACAGCAAAAAAACAAAACAAAATGTGAAGCAACAATAGCAACTGAAAGATTATTAAAAAACACAAACTTTTGTATCAAACCGAAAGCCGAAGGTAACTGAGGTCGCTGCGACGACAGTTTAAAAACAGTTAAATATGTGTTTAAATGTACAACATAAAATAGCAAGCTATTTTATAAACAATATTCAATTTAATCCAAACAATTAAGAGAGAAACCAGGAAAACAAAATACGAGAAAAAACAAAAAAGCTGCCATCAACATTCATGCATTAAAGCTATTCAGTTTTACCAATATTAATTGATTGATTGATTGATTGATTGATGATGATAAACGCAACAATTAAACAATTGGCAAGTGTAAACTTTTCTTTGTCAAAGCAAAAAAGAAGGAAAATAAACCCAATATTCAATTCCATTAAAAAGAAAACCAAATAAAAGCAAAAGATTACTAAAACCAATAAATGTGTGCATCCATAGCAAAAAAGCAAAAGAATTAAGCAAAAAATACATTTTTAAGTACCATATATAAATATTAAAAGCAAGCAAAGAATATTCAAAACTAATTGCTAATTTTAAATCATATTTAGTATTTCCGCATGGAAAGCCGACGAAATTTCAGTTAATGCCAACAGCGAAAGCGTAGTCAATGGTATTTGATCATTTTTTCACTCAATAATCATCTCTAAAGAACGTTTCACAGAATCACACCCAACAACACTCAATACATTCAACCTACCAAAAACAAAAACAGCATAATCCACACCACCAACACACAGAATATATATAATATATGCATAATAATAGCGATGAGATCGAAGAGAACCATCAGGCAAAGTTAGGATCGGGCTGGGAGTGATCAGAGAACGGATACTGAATAACTGATAACTAGAAATGCAGTTTTCATAATTTTTAAATTAATTAAGGGAAGAGAAAGCGTATTATCGGTGTGGCCACACGGAAATCACTAACTTGCAAGTATTCACTTAAATATTTGAATATTTGTTTGGCGCCCTTCGAGGGATCTACGATTTCTGTGGGCTCCCTCGATATATGTAATGTATAATGATGAAAAAGCGATGACAACGGGGAGGATAAGATATCAATGGACTGAGCGTTACATTAAAGCGTGGACGTGGAGAAAGCGGCATGTGAAGCAAACCCAATACTAGGATTTTAGTTGATAAGTTCTTAAGTTCGTGGCGTGGAAAGCATTGTGAAAAGAACGGCTAACAAATATGGAAAGCACACACAAAATCTATGATTTATGTTGAATATTTTTCTGAGAGAAACAAAACACAGAAACGTGAAAACTAAGAAAAACGGATGAAACAAAACAAGAAAAAAAAGAGAAAAACAAAACTTATGTTGTAAACAAAAAGAAAAAAACAAACAAACAAAGATTTCATTGTGTTGTACATAGTTACATTAATTAACAAACAATATATATTTAATATATATATATATATATATATCTTACTCATTAACTATTAAGTCGATGAACGGTACAAGTGCAACAAAAAAAGAAAAAAATATGAAGAAAAACAAATGAAGAACAATTTGAAAAACAAAAGAATGAATAATGAAGACAAGGCAAGAGATGAAAAAAAAAACAAGAGAAATAATAAAGAAATGCTCTGCAAAATAGAAGATTTTCCGAGTAAACGTTTTTATTTTGGACAACGTGGGAATCCCAAAAACTCTTTGGAAAATAATCAATTTTGTGCATATTTATTTAAATTAATTTCATTTCAGTTTTTAGCTTTCAGATTTATTTTCTTATTGTTTTATTATTTAGAAACTTTTCTTCTAACAACGAAATTCGAACAATTCTGAAATAGTCCATAGATGGAGAGAAAGCGCCTGTCTCTTAAGCTCTCTCTCTCTCTTTCTCTGGCTTTAAAATACAATTTAACAAGATTTATTGATTTCTAAATTCGATATGATTTTATTTCTAATTTTACCCCTTGTTATATTATAATTTATGTTTTTTAATCTTTATCTTTAATACTTTTATCTTCCCAAACTCCTTTTAATTTTATTTCCGCCCATTTATATGAATGCTTGTGCATTGCTGGAAATGCGAGAACGTTCATTTAAATAGAGGGGGTCCTCTTGCGAGTTCTGTTTTCATGTTTTGAAATATAATATTTAATAAGTCTTCAGGCTTATATGATATTATCTTTTCTTTACTTCTTAAATATTTACTTTAAAGTCTTGTCCTTGAAGCCTTAGATTTCTAACTTAAATTCTCACTTATTTCGCATTGTTTATTTACATTATTTTACAAATATCTAATCTATTAATGAAACCTTGGCACAGCAGCGTGGCTATGGGCCCAGTATTTCTCGCTCAGACTTGTGATTTTGTGTGTGGTTGTCGTCCTGATCTTGTAATTTGATATTGCTATCCGTGGGCGCAGCATCCGCTGCCTTCTCCTTCCGTTTCCCCTTGTCCAGGGCAGCATGCCCGTTTCTGGCGGGATCATGGATGCGGGAATGCCGCTTGAGATCGCCCGATACTCGGAATTTCTTCTCACAAATCGAACACTCGTAGGGTCGCTCCCCCGTGTGCACTTTGATGTGACTCAACAGATAGGAGCTGGCACGAAAGGTTTTCTCGCAATACTGACAGGCATAGTTCCTCTCGCTGGTGTGAATCCTCCGGTGGAGGACGAGGGAGTATCGCCGGGAGAAGCTCTTGCCGCAGAACTCGCACATGTGCGCCTTAATGTCGCTGTGCCGGGAGATGATGTGATACTTGAGGTCGCCCCATTGCCGGAACTTAAAGTCACACTTCTCGCATTTAAATGGCTTCACGCCGGAATCTGTAATGGATTAAGTACTTGAAAGGTACTCCTTTGGGATGGATGATCATCTAAACTCACGTGTCCTTTCATGAGCCTTGAGGGCACTCTGGGTGTAGAAGGATCTCTCGCAGCTCTCGCATTTGTGGGATCTCTGCTGGTTGTGTGTGTACTGGTGGTACTTCAGGGCATTGTACGAGTTGAAGTCGCGACTGCACTTGTCGCAAAAGTGCTTTCTCCTGGCTTTTCCGCCCGCCTCCTCTGCCAAACTGCTGTCTAGTCCCGGCAACGAGAAGCTCTCTTGGTGTTCATCAGTCTCATGGTGATCTCCTTCGTCTTCGTCGAAGGGCGAAGGTGGCCTGCTGTCGTCTTCCTCCAATTTGAAGCCTTCGTTAAGCATCAAAGGAGACCGACGCAGTTGCTCAATGGAGGAGTTGGTGTTGGGATGGGGATGTGGAGCTGGAGCTGGAGGTTGAGGAGCAGGAACGTGAGGCGATGGCGGCGCCACTAGCAACGTCTGTTCCATATCCTCGCTAGCCTTGGGCAGAGGCCCCTCCATTTTGGGATCCGTCTTAGGGACTCCGTTGTCGGAACTTAGGAAATCCAACGCAATGTGCGAATTCTCCTTGAGCAGGGCAGGAGCTGCGGAGGCTGAGGCCGACGACGCCGATGGTGGCGGCTCTCCCGGCAACAGTAGGGCCGGGAATGTGATGTCCCTAAAGTTGTTATTAAACCAGGGGGCTGTCATTCCACTGGAGGTTAGCTCCAGATCCACAAGCTCGTCGCAGGTGTCCTCTATGGACACTTTGTCCACCACATTCCGTATGCCCTCCAGCATGTCCTCCGTGTCGCTGAACTCCACGTCATCGTCCACCGCCACGGGTAAGGGATTCGGCGTGGCATTCGAGTTGACCACGACCACAACAGGACTGAGTTTGTCCGTGGCCTGGCCAGGCAACACCATGTTGACGCCCACATCGTTGGCCACAACATCGTCGTCGTCGTCATCGTCGTCCACATGGTGATGGTGATGGTGATGATGGTGACCGATGTTGTGGAAGTTCTCAAAGTTCAGCTGGACATCGTGAAAGACTTGGTCCAGCTTGGCTTGTTCCTGTTGGAGCTGGAAGCATGAAGGAGGGGAAGGTTTTGAGTTCGGAAAACTTATTGTGACTCCAAGACTAACCTTATCCTGAGCGGACAAGCCGCACATGTCCAGTGGTTCCTTCTGGAGCTGCTGCTGCTGCTGTTGTTGTTGGGGATGGTGCTCCTGGACAACCAGTCGCTGCTGCTCCGTGGGCTCATAGTGCTGCTTGAGGTGGGCAAAGAAATCCAGCTGCGTGTGCACCGCATATCCGCAGATCTCACAGCTATAGAGCGCCGAAGAGCCGGGCACATCCGGCACATCCTCCTGCACGAGCTCCTTGTGCTGCTGCTGCTGCTCCACCAGCAGGTCGTTGTCCATGTTGCCCTTGAGCTTCCTGGAGATGCGCTTCTTGTGGGGCAGCACCTTGCGGGCATTCATGCAGGCGGACGAGGCGTACAGCAGCTCCTCGGTGGCCACATCCATGATGGGCACTGGGATGGGCTCAATGTTGCCCAGAGCGGGAAATGCGGGCTGCTGGTTAACCTCCTGCTGATGGCTAACCTCATGCTGCTGCTGCTGCTCCACGCTTTCCGGCGACGACGAGGATTTGTTGACGAACTGGAAAATTGTGTTCAGGGATTCCGGCGTCAGGGTGTCCTTGATCTCCACATCCGCGTAGGTGGATCCTGTAGGGTGATGGCTTCCGTGCACGGCACTAGTGCTAAGGTTGGTGGGTCCTTCCGCCTTGTAGGTGTGATCTATGAGATCCATTATGAAGTGATTCGGATCGCGCATTAGCTCCGTGGCAAGGAGAGACTATTTTGTGGGGAAAATCATGTTAAATCTTGTCTGTGCTTGTCGGGTTTCGTTGGAATTCGGTACTTACGTGATCCATGAACTGCTGCTCCACTTCCTTGCGCTCCATTTTGAATGATTCTTGTTTGGAAATTCATTCAAGATGGAAAATGGGTTGTAGCGTCGGTTCTCTCCAGACGTTTGGGTTGTCGGAAGACCTCCTCCTCCTCTGTAAACTCTTTTTTGTATCCTTGATAAATTAATATTTATTTGTTTTGGAGTAATTTGTAATTTTAACAATTTTTAATTCTTTTATTGGTGGAAATTTCTAAATGCAATCCAAGTGTTGCTTAACGTTTGGTAGAGTATCAGCTGTTGCTGTTATGCTTAACATAGAGCCGAGTTTACAGCAAGCAGTGCAGAGAGAACTGCTTGTGGAATGTTAAGAATTAAGCGCGATTTTTGAAATGTGTTTGTTATCACTAGAGAGATTATTAACTGAACTAAAAAATACTTCAGTAATTTCCAAGTATATCTTGTGTCATAGGAAACTTTCGGGAAAAGAAATTATTACAGAACTTGAGTTTTTTGCTTAGTCCTTGATTTTTTCATGTTATTATTTTAAAAGTTATCTAATTTATTATCTAAAAGATGTGTAAATACTTCTTTAAGTGTGAGCATTTTCGGAAATATCAAATATTTTACTAAAAATTTTGAAAAAAATGTTTAAAACTGCTTAAAATGCTTAGAAATCTCGTATATCTCCAAGTGTTTGTTATGATTTATAGGGAATAATCTCATTCTTTCTCTCCAACATCAAAGACTTGTCAATCGCCTCGCTTAAGGTGTTCCTTGATGGATTCCCTCTCCTAGAGATTCCTCCTCCTCTCGTAGAGATCCCTTCTCCTCTCAGAGACTCCTCCTCCTCTCAGAGATTCCTCCTCCATTGTTAATGTTATGATTCATGGGAATTCGTGTGCACAATTCACTCGATTCCGATGCTCGTATTTATTTTTCCGCCGCTCCCCAAGAGGAGACACCTCTCATGGGTGAGTCAGAGGAGAGATCAAAGCTCTCGCAATAATTGTGCCTGTTGGATTGTCTAATAATTGTCTAATATTGTTTATTAAACATTAATAGTTGCTAAGCAGCAGCCGTGGCTCGTCACTTGAAATTGTTCATAAAATTTTATGGACCTCTTGCGGTTGAAGTCGAGCCTATAAATATCCCGGGAATCGAACATATGGCCAACCACTGACTGCTCAGGGTTCCCTCTTCCCTCTTCCCTCTGCCTGAGCCCCCTCTGATCCCTTTACCATAAATATGTTGATATATCACTGAGCAGGATTAGCTTCCTGTTTGCAGCCATATGGAGATTGGGGATCGGATGAGGGGGAAATCGTCGTGGATTATGTGCCACTTCAGACCTCACTGGGAATATATATGAAGTGTTAATGTGTTAAGGGGAATGGATATATGTGCTGTGAATGTTTATTGCTCTGTTTGTTGTTGAACTTTATGTTCCAACCAATTGGTGGAGCAAATGAGGGAATTTTGTTGGAATTTTCAGGGGAAAACAAGGGTGCGAGGGAGCTATTAATTGTAAATACCACCGTATGGCAAAAGATTATTAGTTAATTTCATATTTATGGGGTTTAGATTGGAGTTTAGTGAAATATAAAACTTTAATTTATTTAATTTGATATTAATTAGGGCTAGTTTTATACTTGAAACAATCTTTACTAAGCTCTTTATTTATGTTATATATTTATTAAGCTTAGGTGTATCTTTAGAAACCTATTTATATATTTTATTTATTTAATTTTCTATTTATGGAGCCTAGAAATATGTCTGAAATAGTTTTCTAATTTATTTAAATATTATATATCATTTAATACATTTTAAATATAATTCTTAATGAGATTAGTTTTCCACTTCATCCATAAATAAACTCTTCATTTCCCTATTTATTTTTTTCTGCAATTCTGCAAATGTTATTTTTTGTCCATATTTTTTTTCTTTTGTTGCCACTCTATTGCCACTCCTTCACATTGCAATATTTCCTTATAAATATTATTTTTTCATTAAGAGAAAAATGCAAATTGTTTACTTTTTGGCTCACACATTAGCAACGCCCACCAACCAGCATCAGCTGCCCACCAGAAATCGAGATTTATTTCATATTTTACCTGCCTCTAAATCTAAATCTCTTGCGGCTTCGTTTGTTTATTTTGCGAGCTACCAACAAAATTTTTGTTTTGTTTGTTTTTGGTTTATCGCTTTTCCTTAAATTCTATAATAAATAAATATCAAAAAAGAGGAGAAATTTCGCTTTGTGGTTTTCGAATATTTTTCACAAATATGCAAAGTCAATATTTGTTTATGGCGGAACAATAAATAAATATAATAACCTGCGTGGGTGGAAAATGGAATTGCTATGGTTAGTTTCTGGGAAAAGGAGTTCAGATTTAAGATTTTCTATTTATTATATTACCATATTAAGAAATTTGAGAAGCACTGATTTACTCTACAAGTAATTTAATTAATTTACAAGTATTTAGAAACCTATTTACTTTTCGAAAAATAGAATTCGGTTTATTATAATAGCAATTATAATTTTGCAATATTTTTTATTCTGCAATATATTTTATTATGCAGCACTAATTTACTCTATAAATAAGTTAATTATGGATTAATATTTTTACAAGTATTTAGAAACCTATTTACTTTTCGAAAAATAGAGTCACAATTATAATTCTGCAATATATTTTTTATGTAGTTATTATATCTGATGAAGTTCTTCTCCCCGCACATTTATATAAATATTTCCCACTTGATTTCTTCTCTAACAATCCTTGGCTCAGCTCGTTAGACAAGTTTTCCGCAATAAAAAAAAATAGTAGGAAGCTGAAAAAAAGGACTGCGGCTGGCAGGATTTTTCATATACACTTTGTTACATTTCTGTAGATACAATACATAATGCCATTATTATCATAAGCGTGCTTTTTTGTGGATACAACAAAAGCTGCAGCAGCAGCAAGTAAGTTTTTGTAAAAAACCCAACACGGACGCTGGGAAGGACCCCTGAAAAGCGGGCAGGAAGCGCATGCAAGTGCCCAAGTGCCTTCTTTTGTTCTTCGTCACGTACTGCGGTGCCTGGTGGCCCCCCTCCGGAACAAACCACCTTGCAGCTAGGAGGAGGCAGGACCACGAGGGGGAGGGACCAGGAGCCAGGAGCCAGGACCAACCTACCGCAGATGCCTCGAGTTTTTGCGCAAAAAGGGGAAGCGGAAACAGCCACAAACAGCAGTGGCGACAACAACATCATCGAGGGCGGTTCGATCGCTGGAGAGCTTGAGGCATACCCTGTAAAATAGAAGGGATATTGGGTTTTTCAAACAGTAGGGAATTTTTGAATATTTTTTTTAATCTTTTCCTGAAATTGGGAAAATAATATTGAGTAATTAGTGTATTATTTTAGAAGTTCTGAATTTACTTTCAGACTAAAACATTAATAATTTGTATTATTATATTATTTTATTTTACGTATCTATTATTATTATTTTTATTCAATACCCAGTTTAGTTTAATTTATTACTATATATTTTTAATTAATTAAGTACTATGTTATAGTTATTGAACATAGTTAAAGTGTTGAATTGCTGGGGGAGAGATTTAAGTTACTTTGAATCGCTGAGAATATTTTCAAGGTTATTTACAATTCGTTTCCATTTTGTTTCAATCTCAGAAAACAATATTTTCCTTTTTTAATACCCATTGTTTCTTGTTGTTGTGGCCTCTTCGAGTTTTGTCGCCTTGCGGGGTCCAAATTATAAAACAAAAGCTACAAAATGTAGACAAAATGCAAAAACAAACAGCCCCAGAAGGAGCGCCTTGGAAAACCCCATTTTCCAAACCCCCGCCCCCCATTTCCATTTCCATTTCCACTTTGCTGTTGGTGCTGGCTGCTGCATAAATATTGTCAGCAGCAGTGCTTTTTGTCTGGCTTTTCCCTTTTCCACCGGTTTTCCTCCCCCAAAACTTTCCCATTCTCTGCTCACGTTTTTTGCCTTTATTTTTGTTGTTAACATATTTTGTGCTCATCTCAGCGAAAAATCTGTTGACGCAATTGTCACGTGCTTGCCTCAGTCCGTGTCCTGCCAAAAGGATGATGCTTTTTACATAGTTTTTTTTAAGAGAAAAAAAAAAAGAAACATGGTCCTTGCCTCGTGCCACTTTTGTCTCGTGTCTCTGGGCTTTGAGATCCTGCTCCTTCGCCTCCTCGTTAAGTGCAATGCGACGGCGTACAAGTGGCGATGCTGGCATCTCTGATTTGGACTTGTTCCCCTCAAAAAAAAAAGGACATTATGTGGTGGTTAATGTGGATCATTTTGGGGTAGGATGTGGCAGGATTCACAAGGGATTCTCAGCTTATCTAGTTTTAAGTGATATGTAATTAATGAGATTGAGATTTTTAATTGCTTCTTTGAGGCGAAAGTGTTGTGGGTTAATGGGGAAACATTTTATACGGGTAGACCTTTGGTTAATTAAAGGGTTAATCATGGTAATCTTATAAGTAATTATCAAGATTATAATAAATTGATTTAAAAGTAAATAACACACCAGATAGGTGCATAAAATGACACTTATAATTCCCAAGTATGAATTCGGTGAAAAGGTGGTTTCATATGTCATAAAAAGATGCCTGAAATATTTATAAAATTATTTAAAAGGCACTTTTTTATTAAACTACTTAAATATTTGCACTTTTGTTAATACATAACGACTTGTTCCAACACTCAAGTGAGTCCCCACCGCAGGACGAGCCACCAAACTAATTACGGAAAACTCCTGCTTCCTAAAGAGTCCTGTTTTTCTTTTCTTTTTGGAAATATAAATAATAACCAAAAGTGAACCGTGGCTCGACTGTTTTGCTACCCCGCTAGGCCTGCACACGCCCTGCTCTACCTTTTTGCCAATCTGCTCGATATTTTGCAAAGCAGGACACACCCCGCCAAAAAAGAAATCCACAAAAACCGAAATCAAAAGAAATATATATATATATTTTACTGGGGAGCGATAGTTTTCACATGTTTTGTTCGAGCATTAATTCCATTTAAATGATTTCCGCAACAGATTTGAGCTTTGCACGTAATCAAGTGGAAGTGAATTTGACCAACACAAGAGGTTTCCTCTCTGCCCTGTTTTTTCCGCTTTTTCTGCGGTGCCCCATTAGTTTGATTGTTCCGAAGGCCACTGAGCCGTGAACAGGAATAAAAAACATATATCAGGGAAATAAAATAAAATAAAAAAGGAAGCCCACCGATCGGCGATCAAAAATACGCAAAATTGTTAGTAGAAAATGTTTTGAGATTAAGCGATAGCCGCTTTACAGAGAATTCGCAACGGGATGCTGCCCGGGAGATCTTCAGCATCCCAATCATTGACCCATTTTTAATGTTTTATTGCTTTAACAAAAGTAAAAGATTTTAAATTAGAGATTTAAGATAAAGAAAAACATTTTAAAATTAACTTTCCTGTACTTGCAGTGCCGTATTTCATGTGTTTCCGATTGACAAAAGAAAATAAATACTAAATCCAGAAAGCATTCCAAATAAAATATACAAATGAAACCTTTTAAATTATAATTTAATGCTGCCTTTAATTCCTTAAATTATTTATTAAAGATCTTAAACAATTTTGAAGGAAAATATGATTTTATAATGCCTTTAAGAGCTCTGAAGATTTTCCTCAGTAATATTTTCCATATTAGTTTCCCCTTAAAGGACCTTGAATGGTCAACCGAGAAAACCAAAAATGAAACATCAAACTTGAGATTAGTTAATGTCGTGTTGATACATCGTGACTGTGACGGAATATACAAACGCGACAGGATCTCCCTGAGATCCTGAGATCCTCTCAAGGTCAATGTATGGCCACAATTCTGCGTTAGAGCTCTCCTAGGTTCAATGTCAAAGTTTCCACCGGGAAACAGATTTGTACGGTTAACCAAGGAGAGGCCAAAATATGCCATTTACTCTGGCCACACATCGGTGCGTCTCAAGGACGAGTGGCCGAGTCCAAGGACACGGGGAAACGCTGCTCAGCTCAGCTCTGCTCTGCTCTGTCCCGGAGCAGCTGAGTTTGGCCTGCTTGCTGTCGTCGGCCTGTCAATGCCAGCGGGTGCCGGAGCGTCCTTTGAGTCCTTTGAGTCCTTTGAGCCATTCAGAGACGCGCACTCTACTCGAGGCTCATCATCTCACAGGCAGACGCTACGCATCCTGCCGCGTGGCTCCCCCCCTGACTCTTGATTCCAGTCCTGCGATTTCCATTCCTTTTCTTTTCCTCGGCCTGCTGCCACCTCCGGTGCACTGCTGGTGCAAATCGGCGACATTTAACACTAACCTTCCGATCTCTGCTGCCGTCCGACGAGGCTATGGCCAGCGGGCGACTTCTGGGACGGAGGCAGCACCTGAGTCTTGGGGTCCTGGCCAGACCTAAAAACACCTTTCGACTTGTTTCAGTTTGGAAATATTCAAGACTGCCACAGGGAAAGAGGATTCAAAGGAATCTTAAACAGTTGCAGAAATTTTAAATTTAAAGTTCGTGTCGTTTATAAACTATCTTCAATCTATAAGATATTGTATCTCGTTTGTAAGAATACCTTTCGTCTTATAATTTATTATTTATTCATAGATTTTTCAACCAATTTTCCTGTTTCTCTCTTCAAGTGTCCCAGCAATTAAGTCTTGGCTTGGGTCCAGGAAAAACCCTTGTTTTCCTTGTGGCCCTCCATCCTTTCTGCTCCCTGCTACAGCCACGCCTCCGGCTCGTTATCCTCACGCACTCGGGCACATATTTACCCAAAATGATAACCAAATATTTTCCAATGCTAAGACATTTTCCAATTTGAAGCAATGAAAACATACAAGTCGCCGGTCGCCACGGCGTCCTTTGATGTTGCACGTTCGCTCGATGAAATTCGAGTGAGTCAGTCGAGAGAGTGGGTCTCCTTTCCCCCCGGACTTGGGTTTGGATTTTTTTTTGTAATTAACCGACTTTCAAACACATCGACGGCACTGCCTCCTTTTCGGGCTCCGCTCTGTGTTGCCACGTCCACGCCTAAACACTTCACTTGCCGCATATGTTTCTTCTCGCCTCGCCTCTCCCCGCCTGAGTTTTCCACCGGCAATATCGAATTTCCCGGAGTGACAAGCCCCGCTAGACATTAGCTCGGCGCCTCGGAAATGTCAGCGAATTTTGCGCCTTGTTTTCGTGTTAATGAGAAAGTGTCAGCCGTCGCGGCAAAAGACCAAACGCATTTCCCATCTTGTCATTGTGTCAACGAGGTGTGATCCCAGCCGGTCTATGGCTATGGTTAATGGTTAATGGTCGTGGTCGTGGTCGAGGTTGAGGTTGAGGCTATAGCTTCCACATGGCCGAGGAAGTGCGCCACGAGCTGGAGCTGTCTGACACACTTTCACGCCTCGCCAGAGGAAGGAAGTCATTTAATTGAAAGTGGGGAAATCCGATCAAGTAAATAACAAAGCTCTAACATTAATTACAGCTTGTGTTTGTGGGGGAGTGCGATGTGGGGGAGTGTATGTAGTTTCTCTACTAAAATTATGTTTACAAGTTTTTCAATTCGAAAATAGTAATAGGAAAGCATAAAATTGGGTTGAGAAAATGTTGTCGAATTCTTTGTCCAATGTTTTATTCTTAAGTGTTTAAGAGTTGCATGCAAAAAATAAATAAACAAGGCATTGAAAACTCATTGGCTTCTTTGCCTCAAAGAAAATCTAAAATATTATTTTATTAAATCACTATTTTTATTTGATACTATTTTTTGGGTAATCCAAAATTTTTTTGGGTAATCCAAAATTGTTCAAATATCATAACTCTGCCAAAAATCCATTAATTTCAAATCGGGTAGCTTTTCTGTGCTAGTTTTTATTGGTTTAACAAATCTGCATTTAAGTTTTTGGTAATTAAAAAAATTTAATTTTTGTCAAATTTTGACTTTTTGACAATGGCAATTTTGAACGAAAAAAATTGAAAAAAAATTTTCAAAATTTTTTTTCGTTCGGACATGTCTAGATCGACTCGGTTTTTCATGCTGATCAAGAATATATATGATTTATAGGGTCGGAAACGACTCTTTCACTGTTTTACAAGCTTCTGACCCTGTAATAATACCCTGCAAGAATATAAGAAAAAGTGTTTTTTTTTCATAAAGTTGGTTAGTAAAAGAGAGTCTTTGTTAATACATTTTTAAAATTTGAATTCATTACTTAATGAATAAATACGATTTATTACTTTATCCTTCGATTTTAAGAATGGTAAAAAATATGGAACCAGCTACTTTAAATTTGTATTATATTTTTCCCCTTTGTTTACCGAAATTGAATTTTAAAGCTATATAATACATATAAGATATTCCTCAACAAGTATATAATTTATGAATTCTCATTATTCCTTATTATTATAATATGTTTTCTTGTTCTTTCATACTTATGTAAAGTATGTACACCTTCCCTCTTCTCTTCCATTTTGAATAATTTTGTATAATAATCACATTTCTCAGGTGTTTTTTGGAACATTGAGTACCTCTTTTGATCCCCCTGCAAAACTCTGAGCCGCTTCACACCTTGGCTCGAAGCACATTCCAATACGTCCATAAAGCGATCATCTTGCTCGTCATATTTGCCAGCTGTTAGATGTGTGTTGCTGTGTCCGAGATCCTTTATCCCCTGGTCATATCCTGTCGCCGCATAAATTCGAACATAAATTCCCTGCTCCTTAGCGGCGGCGGCGGCGGCAGGCCTTGTAAAAGTTAATTGCTATGTTAACACGTCCGAAAGAAGGCCAGAAAGAGCCGTCTGTTGCTCATTTCAATAAGACCAAAAAGATGGGGAAAAAAGAAGGAAGAAAGGAATCAATTTTTAAGACTATTAAAGGCCGAGCGCAGGCAGCAATCCGCTTAGCCGTCCCTGCTTTTGACTTTTTAATTGTGCTGGCTTATTCCTTGGGCGATGTGGGGACGCTAACGACGCTTCCTTCAAACATTTTGCACGCGCTGCGATCATTTGTGGTGATTATACTGCATATTGTTTGAGCTCTTCCTTTGATTGCGTCCAGGATCAAGGATCGCCGTCGCATAAATCAAGGACTCCTGCTGCGGGGCAACGTGCAGGAGGCCCCTCTCGGGGCATATACCATATAGGCGTGGCCCAAACTCGCTCAAATAGAATGAAAGTCAAAGTCCGAAATGCCGAAGAACGTATAATAATTGAGACATTTGTTGCGGCGGCTGGTTTTTCTCATTTTCCTGCTCTGTCCGCAATGACAATGTGATAAAATGTTTTCCCAAAAACAAAGGCATCAAAGTCGGGACTCTGGCGGCTGCTCCTAGCTCCTTGATCCTTGCTCCTTTTTCAGGTGACATTTCCACACGCACACACAGTCCACCTTTCGGCACGTTGATCGGCTTCCCTTTTAGTACTTTTTTTTCGTTCCTCCTCCTAAAGGACATGCGGCCGGTGTGATCTTTTGCCGACAGTCCTTGATTATGTTGTCACACAAAAAATCACAGAGATTAGACAAAAATCACGACGATGATCGGGCGATATATGGTGTATATATAGTTCAAAGGGATCCTCCGTCTTCTGGCTACTTTATGTGGATTATGTTGTCACATTTTGGCACTGTCCTTGTGTTTAATGGGTTTTCGGGGAACTTGCTCCGCTGAAAGGATAATGATTGTAATCGCTGGCGATGGCTAGATCAGCAGGATGATACTTTTATGAGCCTTGTTGCTCTGTACATGTGAGGTGTGAATATTCCTTAAAGGTGTCAACCCATGTGTGGTATCAACAATGAGAGATTTCGATCGAATATAAAGCCACACCTTAGCTGTTAATGATATCTGGATAAAGATAATTGAAAGTAATCTAAGTTATAGAAGGAAAACCTGGGTATTCTATAGAGGTTTTATCTAAACCGAAATAAAAGCAATCACTTTTATAAAAAAAGCATAGAAATTTATAGTAGGTTTTTCAGTAATCAATTTATTTATTTATAAGGTCAGGATTACCAAACGAACATCTCAAATTAAGGTCTACTTTGGGGAGCTCTAATGTTATATTAAAAATAAACATCCAACTTTAAAATCTGTTATATATGGTCCATTCTGTTGTATTTAATATCATATTAGAAGAAAAGATGAGAATGAAAAATAATTATTAATAAAAAAAGGTACTTTACATCCCTTGCGGGATTCGAACCCGCGACCTTTGGATTAGAAATCCAACGCGCTTTCCACTGCGCTAAAGGGACTGTTGTTAACTTGGCTAATTACATATGATTTTTAACTGGTTTTGAAGGATAAAAAACAACTGATTTTGCAAATTTGATGTCAGTTATATTTTTAGATACATAAACCTCATATTCCACACCTTTAAAGGTATACATTCCATAGGTTCTTAGTTGTTTTTCTATGAACAAATACTTGTCATTAAAATCATTAATAATATGAGGAAGATAGGGCCATAAATTTCATATTTTTTTTTAGCTTAATTGTGACATTTTTTTTTGCAAGAGGAATAAGCAAAAATGAGCAATTGGTTCTTGTAGCATAGGTACCCTTTCTTCCTTAAATATTTCCCCAAAAGATGTACCCCCAAATCCTCCAGTACAGTCACCTCTGCAGATCCTCAGGCTCCGCTGACATGTTAATCCGAATGGAATCGAGAACCGCATCCTGGACATGGTGCCTGCTACTAACGAGCAATTATCGCCAGCTCCCAGGACGTTGTTTCCCGATTTCACACGCCCGAGCGTAGAGCGGAGCCTGGGACAGGATCCTGCACAGAGAGCAGATCCTCAGCCACGCATTTGCTACGCTTTGGGGGGGAGTCCTGCACACCACCACCAGGGCAACCTGCAAGGGTCCTGGGATACACACACACACATATTGTTAGGACACAATGGATGAAAATATTTTCGTCCTGTTGTCAAATGATTGCATTTAATGTATCGAAATCTGCGTGACGAATCAATTCAGTTCTGGCCCGGTCTTTTGTGGCAAGCTGCAAAATGGAGTTGCCTTCTATAATTCGATCCTGGCATCCTGTCTGGGGCACCGATCCCAAATCGCACGGACAACTTAATCGATAAGTTGCACAGTATATATGCTACACACACACACACTTTTTTATGTGTCTACGAGTCCTGGAACTGATCGATTTTCAGTGGGTGTACGAGGAGCCAATAAAGTTGTCAAAGAAAGGCTGGTCAGGAGTACCTCCAGCTGTGCCCTGGGCGGCGACTCTACTTAAGTGGAACTTTCTGACACATATGGTTGGAATATAAAACAAATTTTAGCCGCCGTCGAGGAGGAGCTAAAGGAGGTGGTGCCTCTCGAGAGCTGCAGTCCTTAATTGCTGGAAATAGTAGTTTTTTGACAACTTTATTTTATTTATTTGGAAGTTCCTTGAAAGAAAAGGATGTTCTATATAGTTTTTAGGAGAGTTGAGGGAAGCATTTAAGTCCTGATCTAGTTTAGGTTTTTTTCTTTTTCTGACCTTTGTTTTACCTAAGATTTAAGCGGCATATTGCTCTATAATTATTTGCTTAACAAATTACATAGGTTTGTATTATATTTTTAGGGTTTCGTTTATGAAACTTCATAATATGCATTGCCTTGCACATTTCTTTATGTATTTTAAGCAATATTTTGATATTTATTGATATATATTGATATATATTGATATATATTGATATATATTGATATATATTGATATATATTGATATATATTGATATATATTGATATATATTGATATATATTGATATATATTGATATATATTGATATATATTGATATATATTGATATATATTGATATATATTGATATATATTGATATATATTGATATATATTGATATATATTGATATATATTGATATATATTGATATATATTGATATATATTGATATATATTGATATATATTGATATATATTGATATATAAATATGGTTTATTTTTTTTATATAAGGAAATTGGGTTAAAAATTCGTACAGTTTATTCTCAAATTATTATACAACTTTATATTATTGAAAGCCTTTTATTTTTACACCCTCTATAATTTATTTATGCTTTTACAAGTTGCTAAAATATTGCTACCTGTTTTTTGGAGCAATAAACTTGCCAAACCCTTTGGCTACCTGAAATGCCTTCAATTTTGAAAGCCATAAAACCATATTGTAAATGTCATATGTATAAACTTAAATCCGGTTTGGCGGGATTCATTCAAAATCTGGGATTTATCAATAAAAATCGAGGCTTCTGAAGAAAACCCAGAAAAGGACCTGTGATTAGTGACAGTTCTCTCAGCTCGGCTCGTTTCGGATGCATAAAAAATCGGGTTGATCGAAAGATCGATCATGGCCATTGTTTTGGGCCATAAAATCGGACTGAAGGCATCTTTCGGCCTGTGTCCTGTGCATATCCTGTCGATATGCACAGGACGAGGGCCGTTGACAATGGCTGAAAGGCAAAGTGCGAGACGACGACGACGACTCGCTGAGCGCGACAAATGCCTTGGGCTAGCTGATGTCCTGCTGATGCCATGTGACAGTCTCGCAGGACTGCTGACAGCAGGGACATCTCAGAGGAATATCGCACATTACGATCAATTATGAGACTCAATGCTCACCCACAGTGGAACGAAATGGAGGCGAAAGTTCTGCCTGGGATCGGGAGGAGGAGGCTGGAAATCTTGTGGCGTTAATTGAAAATTACATGGCCATTGTCTGTGGCCACGGTGTCTACTTGGAATTCGCTTAGACTTATTCTATGGCTAAGGATAACGTTCTTTCCTTTATTTCTCCTTCGATTTTTGAGAGCTAATGGACCAGGCGTAGCGTAGCGTAGCGCGTGAAGCGAAGCTCCTCAGCCTTTGGCCAAGGCAACGCCCGAGTGTGGTTTCTGGCAATGAAGCCATAATGTCCAGCCAGCGTGGAGTCCTTGCCCGAGGTGACCGCGGTGCGGTCCTGATCGTCCTCTGATCACCCAATCAGCGACCACATGCTCTCGGCCTGCCCAAGGTGTGTGTCCCCGGGCAGGGGTTGCGAATTTGTAATCAATTCGTTTTACTGCATTATCTTACGAGGCAGGGGGAAATGCTGGAAATCGAATTTTCAGTCCAAGGATGGGTCCTTAAAATTGTTAGATAAAACTATTAAAAATTAAGGAGCTTATTTAAGGGGAATTAATGAAGTAGATTTTCTCAAAACATCTACAACAAAATTTGATATTATTTTACTTCAATTATTTTCAAAGCAAAGTGAAAATTTAATTTAGTCTCAAGTATTCCCTATATTAAAGTTAAGGATATATATTAAAAGGATACAATATTTTAGATTTATTACAAATACTAAAAGTACATATACATATTACATTTTAGAAAGTGTTTTAACTATAAAATATTACAAAAAACATCCAATTTAATGGAAATCAAGGATAAGTTTTAGGAGAAATATAACATATAAAATTAAAGGGACATAATTATTATCGTTTATTATTATAAATATATTTTTTAACTACCATTTAAATTTTTATATTTCTAAAAACTTTTTCAAAAATATAATAATTAAGAAAAATACTTTAAAAATTTTAAAAAATATTTTGTTAAATAGAAAGTATTATATATAATCGCATTCCACCTTCTATATCCTACATCTCCCTCAAAAGAACCTCCTCCTCCGCAATGTGTGTGTCCTGCGAGCCTGCGGCTTTATCATCGTCTTAGGGGATTTCACAAATCAATTAGTTTTGTCGCGGCTGTCAAAATTATGCACACCGCCGCCGAGTCAGGAAAAGTCAGGGAGTCATAGAGCCATCGTCGGCAGAGGCCCTTTCATCTTTCGCAAAAAAAAAGAGGAAAATCTACACGAATTTCCAACTCAATTAGAGGGAGAGAGCCACAAGGAGGGGGTAGAGGAAGCCGCAAAAAGAAAATCGAGGCGTTCAAATCTTCATTTATCCCATCGCTTAGAAAAGAGCGCAGAGAAAGAGGAAAAGAATAGTAACTGAACCTGCTGCTGCCTGGCCTTAACGCCTACTTTTCCTACTTTTTCTACATTTTCTACTTTTTATTTGCTTTCAACTTTGCCGACTTTTCGGAGAGGGCATCATTATCATCATCGGCAAATTGGAGAACTACTGCGTGTAAAGTGCGCTGCCTACTTTTTCTACTCCATTGTTTTCTGCCTCTTTTTTTTAGCAAAAAAAAAAAAGAAAAAGAAACGAAGAAAAATATGAGTAGGGATCTCGGCAGCAAATTAATAGACAGTCATTTGGAACATGTGTTTTGTTGCTTTGATTGTTTTGTCAAGTTGTCTAAGATATCAAACGCGCGAAGCCGACAATCCCCAGGCCAACCGTCGGACCATTTATCCCCGAGATCTCTCCACGGATCTCTCCATGGATCTCTCCATGGACCGGTCCGTAATAACCCACAGCGCTGACGTCTTCATTGTCTGCGCACTTGACTTTCGCCCAATTTACGTACATCGACGCTGTCCGTATATTTGTTCAATTGTTCTAACAAAAACATGCCATAAAAACATAAAACACAAACCACTTGTACTTCCCTGTTATTGTAGTGTCCAGTCTCGGTCCGTTGCCAGTCGAAATTCAAATCGAAAAATCGGCTACCAAGTACTTGTACTATATAGAGTCTAAGTTGACGCTGCCTTTGATCTTCAAGGATAATGTGTATATATTTTTCACCATTAGCCACATGAGTTTCATGTGTTGTTAGGGAAGACCCTTGAAATTGTCAACAATGCTATGATCTATAGGGAAGAAATATATTTCAAATTCAAGTAGTCAGTTTTTTAAAGGGAATTATTTAAATTAAGAAGCTATCATCATTTGAAACATAAAAAATAAATCGTTTAATATAGGTTTCTATATCAAATTTAAATGATTTAAATACGTATTTTTAATATTATTCAGGAATACTTTTAAAGGTATCATTAAATACCACATTTATGAAGATGATAATGATATTTGATGAATATTTCCTGACTTCTATACCATATCTTATAGCTAACATTTATAAATGAAATCTATTTCCCCTATATTTCATAAAATAAGCATAAATATCAAATGTTACATTCTCTCCCTCTAAAATCCAATTTCTACTTAATTCCTTTGCACAAGTCACGAAAACACAACTTAACTTTGCCTTGAAACCGATTTTAAACTTCCCTCTAAAGTCTCTGAAGCACAAATATTTATCTGGCTTGCATTTTCCCAAATTTATTAATCTCGAAAGGATTGTCGAAGAGATCCACGTATTGATTTCGCCGAAGCGCGCCCAGAACTAATTCGAAAATCTGTCGCGAAACTAGAACAAATCCCGGCAGGCTTGGAAGGGTTAACCCGTTAACCCCTTCGGATTACCTGGGCCGAGCCGAGCTGAGCTCCATTGAGCTGTTGAAGATCCAGGCAGAGGGATCGAGAATCGGGATCGGGATCTGTGTGTCCCGTAATCCCCGGACCAGGCCACTAGAGAGAAACCCTTTGAACTAGTTTGGGCGGGATTAAGAGCAACTCGGAGACAGGGATGTAGAGAGGAAGAGTTTCTACGAATCCATTGTCCAATATAATAAGAAATGATAAAATTACTTAAAGTATTTAATATAAAATATAAATAAACTAGGTCAGGTTTTTGGTTAGAAATAAATATTATGAACCCGATGGTTAATGGAAGATAGATAATATTAGAGATTTTCCTTGAAATTGAGCTTAGATTACATATGTTATTGGGTCAAAATTATTATATTAATTTTAAAACAATATTTATTATAGCAAATATAATTAAAATAATAATATTTAGGGTATTATTGTTAGTTTATTTTAAATTTAAATTATTTTTGCCAATGGTGTATTTAAAATTTCTTTAAAAACTTATTCCATTAAAAACCAGTTCTTCGGTATTACAAATAGTATTTATAAAGGATTTGTTTTAATTAATAATTTAAAACAAGCTACATATGTGACAACTCCAACAGAGTTGCCATCTTTATCATTGAAGTTATTTGAAATTTAATTTAGGCTTGTCAATGGTTTAAAAATCCTTAAAAAATGTTTCCATTAAGAATCATTTTTTGGTTTTTCGAATGGCATTTATAAAAGAATTTGTTTTATTCAATAATTTAAAACATACAACATTTGTGACAACTCCTACAGAGTTGCCATCTTTATCAGTGAAGTGATTGGTGAAAAGCTATTCAAAATTTGGAAATCCCTATAAAACTAATAAACATCGTGATTAAATTGCTAACTCTCGCCGGAACCGAATGCGTGTGTTTTTGTTTTTATTAAACCCGCTTGTTAGTGCAATTAATAGTCAAATCAGCGCCGCCGCTCGCGAAACAACCCCCGGCGAATGCCGCCGAGAGAGGCAACCCTATTTGGATTGGATGTAATGGATATTTTGACGCCGAAGCAGCAAAGACTGCAAATAAACATCCACAAGTTCCCAAACAAAGCCATCTTCCACATAAATATATATACACACACGCACACACACAGCCCCCGTGTGGAAGGCGAGTGGAACAAAATGGTCAACAAAATGGAGGGCGGAGTCACAGCGCTCGACTACCTACTCTCGCGCTCTCTTTGAGTCCGCTACCTTGCTCGCTCCCTCCCAAGCAGCGCGTAATCTACCCATCTCTCTTGTGGACCCTTGCCTTGTGGACGCCATCTCGCTCTCTTTGTAGACTTTTTGCGAGAGAGCCCGGGGGTAGGACTATAAATAGCCCGAGCGGGTGCGTAGAGAAGTCAGTTCACTCAGCACTCTCCAAAGCAAGACATCTGAAAGCGATCCTGAGCCGTCTGTGCCGCAGAATAATCTAAAAAAAAAAGAACAATGGTGAAAAGTGAAATGGAATTCAAGAGCAACTTCTCCATCGATGCCATTTTGGCCAAGAAACCCCAAGTAAACCATCAGCAGCAGAGCGTGATCAAGCAGGAGCCCAGCCTGCATCATCATCAGCTGCACCATCAGCTGTCCCACCATCAGTATGTGCATCCGTACTCCAACTCGGATGGCGAGCTCTCCGCCTCGGAGGACTTCGACACGCCCAGCAGGACCAGCACGCCCATGAGCAGTGCCGCCGAGAGCCTGTCCTCTCAGAACAATGACAAGCTGGATGTGGAGTTCGATGACGACCTGGAGGATCAGCTGGAGGAGGACCAGGAGAGCGCCGAAGAGGAGGGCAATCCCAGCAAGAAGCAGAAGATGGGCTCATCATCCTCCTCATCCTCCTCCGGCTCCGGGTCGGACAACAAGAAGCCGCCCTACAGCTACAATGCCCTCATCATGATGGCCATCCAGGACAGCCCCGAGCAGCGCCTGACCCTCAACGGGATCTACCAGTACCTCATCAATCGCTTCCCCTACTTCAAGGCCAACAAGCGCGGCTGGCAGAACTCCATCCGCCACAACCTGAGCCTGAACAAGTGCTTCACGAAGATCCCGCGCAGCTACGACGATCCCGGCAAGGGCAACTACTGGATCCTGGACCCCTCCGCCGAGGAGGTCTTCATTGGCGAGACCACCGGCAAGTTGCGCCGCAAGAATCCCGGCGCCAGTCGCACCCGCCTGGCCGCCTACCGTCAGGCCATCTTCTCGCCCATGGCGGCCGGTGGTTCCCCCTACGGAGCTCCGGCTCCCGGCTATGGCTATCCCGGTGTGCCCTTTGGCGGAGCAGCTGCCGCCGCCGCCGCAGCCGCCGCTGCTGCCGCTCTCTATCAGCGGATGAATCCCGCCGCCTACCAGGCCGCCTACCAGCAGATGCACCAGTACCAGGCTCCTCCTCAGCATCCCGCCGCCGCCCAGCTGCAGGGCTATCCGCCGCATCTGAACTCCGCCGAACTCTTCCAGCGGATGCAGTTCTTCGGCAAGTTCCCCGCCAGCTAAGTGAATGCACTGGGAGAAAAGGAAACCAAGCCTTTGGATCACCAGCAATAAAGCGTAAACCAACCAACCCAGGGACCAGGCGGAGCAGCGTTGGATCCGGAGAGAGATCTAACCATAGGTTCTTCCAACCCGCCAGTGACGTCTAAATGCTGCAATTTAGCAAAATTCCCCAGCACTTTGCCTTCGGTTCGACCTGGAACGTCGATCGGAAATCCGGAACTAGGGAGGAGAGCATCGAAGTCTTTGGGATGCCGCCGAGCTCCCAAAGGAGCAGACTTCTTGCGACCGAAGGCCTTTGTAGATTGCCTTGTCGACACTTCTTGTAAACATTTTAGACAAAATATAAAATAAATAATACAAAAAAGAAATATTTAAAGAGTTTTCTTATTTAGAAAAACAATAGTTTAAGTACTGCTGAAATTAGAATTTGGGTTGGATTTTAGGTTGTCTTTGAAATATTCTCTTATAAACTTTTATAAATATAATTAGAAATTGAAAACTTCTAATATGTGCTTAACTTTACTTAAAGATTAAGCTATTTCCCGAGTTACTTCCTCACCTCTGTTAACATTATAGTTTCCTTCTTTCTTTCATATATTGACTTCCAGCTGCTGGCCAGCTAAATATTTACCCAGCTTCCTATCCATCCTGATGACTTAATTAGTTGTTTGGCTCTGGCAAGGCGGCAAACATGAAAATGATTTCCCGAAAAAAAAAAAAAAAATGGGAAGGGAACAGCAGAAAAGTGGCCAAGTCGGAGCGGATGAGGTCCGAAAATGAGCCATCACCCATTGACTTGGCATCCTTCGATTTGTTTGGCTCTTTACATGCCCAGTGACAACTCCAGCTGTGAGGCCCCGGGCACCGCAGGTACTCTGCTACGATCCTGAGCGATCCGATATGATATCCCATAGCTGCTGGACCCGCCGTACCCCCTGCCCCCGTGTCCCGGTGTCCCGGTGTCCGTCCCCAGCTAGGCCATTGTCTATAGATCTTGGCCAGCGAGAGGGCACACTTTGGCGGGTCGGGTCTCTCTCTCTATATGTCTCAGGCAATATTTCTTTAACTTTTCTTATACAATTTTTCAACTAATATGTGCGCTACACTGAGGGAAATTTGTATGGGAATTTAAAGGGTACTATTAACTGAACAATTACTATTCTATAGCCTCTGATACGACTTTATTATTTGTTTTTATTATTCTGTATTAGTTTGGTGTTATGTTCCATTTAAACATGATTTCAATTTCATTATTTTTTATGCATGCTTTATATTTTATTCAAGGAAATAATTTAAATTATATCTATATTATTTAAATATTCTATATATTTTTATTTATGGTTAAATTATAATAATGATTTAATATATATTAGTTTATATCACTAAAGTTCTTCGAATTCTGGTCAAACCTGAGAGTTTCTTAAAGTTAAAAACCAAAATTTGATATACTAAATATTAGTTTTTAAAATCTGTTGTCACAATTATATTTTATAATTAGGAAAAACTTAAATCCTTATGTGTTTAGTAAAATTCTTTATTATAAATAAGTTTTAATGTTTCCTAATTAAATCTTTGTAAGTATTATAATAATAACAATATATATAATATCTTATAATAATATCTATTCTATAAATTTCTCTCGGTGTAAACCTCTGAACTCGCTTAGGCCTCAATTTGAAAGATGAGAACACGTTAGGGAAAATAGTATAAAGAAATAGTAAAAAGGAAACCGACTTGGGCGTTGTTGTTCTGAAATTTCCCAAACTGTTTCCTCGGGTTCTCAGTGGAGATCTTCATTATTTTGGAAATTTCTACGGCATAGTCGGCGGCTTCTGATGCTTTGATCACTTGACATGTGTTTGCTGGAGAAGAAAAATAGTGATGTGAGTGAGAAAAAGGGAGCATCCATCGGCATCAACAAGTTTTTCCCCCTTTCCTCAAACAAGACTCGGCCATATCATAAATACTGCGCTTTCCTCGCTTTTGATTCCCCCAAAAGGCGATTTGTAAGCGGAATGATAATTAATATCATCGTTACTAGATTAATCTCCCCACTCTCTGTGGCTCTTTATCTCCAGCTCTGGACGGACGATCGGTAGCAATTATCATATTTTGTGTTTGCCCATTTTTCTTCGATTCAATAATTGTAAATTATTGTGTGTGTGAGTTGGTAAATCATGTTATTGAACCGATTAGCTGGCAGTTTTATAAGGTGTCAGGTTCAGGGGGAAGGTAAATGCAAGAGGAGCTGGGGTTTTCAATGGGCTTAGAGTTATGCAATATAGTATGGATCTTATGGAAATTACCACTCTGGGTAGGGGTCGTCTCTGGGTTATTTATAAGGTGGCTTTGAGTTGGATAAAACCGGAGCCTGTATAATTATATAGAGAGTTTAGCTTTTTGTTGGGTATATTGCTTCATAATAAGTAAGTTTATTTATTATTATAAGATTTTAGAGCTATTATGCAGTTTTTCATCATTGTTTTCTTCCTTTTCTGAAATTATAATATCCTTAACATATATTTAATGAATATTTACTTGTATTAATTAATGTTATATTTAACCCATCAATAATAATATACTTATTTTATCAATTTCAGATCGTTAAAAACTTACTAAACAGTGAACTTCATTTATGTGATCTATGGTGAGTCCGAAATATTTATATTTATAATTATAATTATATTTATTTACTGTCTGGTTAATTCTACCAAAACCCTAGCATATTTTCTGCTCATTTCACCATCGAATTCAAAAGAAACCCAACTATATATGAAATCTTCGATTTGCAAGTCTCTGTATGTACATATTTTTGGGGCTTATGCTCAGCTTAGGTCCAGGGGCAAAGAGTTAAATCGGTTTTTGGGCCACACGCCTTAAGCCAACGATTCAAATATTTTGCATTTAAAACTCTAAACTCAAAACTCAAAACTCAAAACTCGGACTGGGACTTGGGAGATGGAAAAACAATCCGCAGATCAGGCGGATTGAAACAATTTCTATATAGAGTAGCATTGTTTTATTGGGCTGCCCTCGTCCCGGCTTATGTAGGTTTTTGGTTTATTTTTGTTATTGAAATAGATCGGATGAGCGCATTATATACTTAACACGTCGTCGTCGTGGCAGTCGTAGTATGTGCCCTGGATTCCGGATTGAATTCAGAAATCCACTTACCTAAGCCCAGTCCCTCCTAAGCTCTAAGTCGCTAAATCAGTCCGGACTGCGGCTTCGGTGGGATTCCTTTAACTATATCACTTTAGAAATCGAGAATAGAAATGGGAATAGAGTAGAGTAGCACGCGCACTCGGGTTGGGAAAAATGGGAGATGTCTTAACCAGTTTTCCTCCAGAGGTATATTGGCTTAAGTGCTCGACATGCAATTTACAAAGATAACAAGCGCAGGAGCAAGGAACCCGGGATCTGGCTTACTTATCTTATTACCCGGGTTAAGTGCAGGGATTACACTGTCGAAAGAGCAACCCACCAGTGTGTGTGCCTCAGGCAGATGCAGTAGCATCTTAGGGAGTCCGAATGGAATCCCTATGGTCCTGCGATCTCCTCCTGGGCCTGTGCGTGTGCCGCTTGTTACACTTTCTGTGCAATTTGGGACTGCTCCTGGCTGGGTGCTTCTTGGCCTCTCTAATGGTTCAAGCCCATCGGCTTAGTCCCAGCGAGGTTCTATTTCATAAATATTTTATACATATCAACGGTTAGCTGCCGCTCTAGCTCAGTTCGGTTTTGTTTTGTGCAAAGGCTTAAGGATCAGTGTTTTTTTCCTGCAAATATATATTTCCCTTATGAATAGACAAGATATTATTATAGTTGGGGTACGGTTTTAGGCAAGTTGAATGCTTTTCTTTGTGGCAAAAGAGGTGTCTTTATGAAAGAGGTGTCTAAGTGGTTGGCAAAGGTGTTCTTTTTTTGGGAAAATGGATTATCTTTTGGGGTTGAAACGTCTAACGTTTGAAAAAGAATTAATGTAATGTTATATTAAAGATTGAAGAGATTTATGCTATGATATAAGAAGTACATAAAAGGAGACACTAATTCCTCGTCAGTATCTATTAACATTTATGGAGAACTCAGCCTGCTGAGAATCTCACCTTAAACAAACCCAGTTAGATGGCACTAAGTGGCTTACACCAGCAGCAGCTACCATGGTTCTCAAGATAAATTATTGGCACCATATCGATCGATGGCTTATAAATCCAGTTCGATGGCCACCACAAGACTCCTCAATGTGCCCACATGGGCTTGGGAAGACCCTCAAGTGACGGCTGGTTGGGTGTGTCACCTAGGCATAGAGTGTAGAGTGTAGAGCCCAGAATCGAGGCTTTTATGGGAGAGAACCCACAGCCAGCGATTCGAACCGAGTGACCAGTGACCACAAAATGTGTTTTTAATTGAAACTGATGTGGCCTGGCCTGCGGCTGCTGATGGGGGCCGCTTCGCGCGCATTCAAATATTTATTAATAAAATAATTGGTAACCCATGGGTCGCCACTCGGCGCTCACCAAATAATCAAATAATGTCAGCAAATAGGGAAAATATTTGAAAATATTTAAGCGACAAATGCGCAAAGTAACAATAAACCATGTACGCACATGTGGGCAGTGTTGGTGCTCTCCTCCTTAATTAGTTTCTTCCATTATCTTGGCCTCTCTGTTGACCCGAATTTCAATTAAGTTAATTTACGCTCGAGCTGGAACCAATAAATACATAAATGTATGAATGGACCTAGTGTACTATAGTTCGCTTCAATTAAGGCTGCGGAAAATTATGAATGAGTAATTACGAGTTGCACTTGAACACTCGACCCCGTCCAGTTAACACTGCTCCGGCTCGAGGAATGGATCGAACGGAAGTGGGTTCATTCCGGCCCCGAGGGTTAACTCAGCTCTGTGTGGCTTTCTTCCTCCATCTGGTGGAAGATGCCGAGTTATCTGAGGAGGAAGACAGCTTGCATGATGGCTTGGCATCTCTGAACTTTTCAATTTGAGTCTTACAAGGCGATTGCAGATGTTTTTAAGCGGAAGTTGAGGGTCATTTTTCAGATGGAGTAAGGGTTAGTTATGGAAACTTTAAGGGAAATATTACAGATTAGCTTAAAAAGATTTTATTAGCAAATTTTAGATGAGTTTGAATCTTTGACATTCATCTTTTTTTCCTTAATTGCTTTAAAATTTCATGGAACTGTCAAAATTAGGTTTCCTTCTTCAGGAGTTTATTTAAAATTAATTAATATATATAAGTTAAGTTTCAGTGAGCTTGAGCTACTTTTTGGATATTTCAATTAGTTCCTAAAAAAGGCTCCTTTTCATAAAAAGTTCAGCTTTTTATATCCCAACTCTCTGCGAGCTAATTGCTGCCTAACCCTGACTTCTCCAATGATTCGAGATGATAGAATTCAGCCTCAGATTTCACACTGATACGCAGACACACTCCTCGGGCACACAATCAACAAATTAAGCCGGGCCAAGGGGCCAGCACTCGGACCTCAATTAAATTGATTTAGATCAAAGGAACTCAGTCAGAACTCTATATATGGAGTTTTACCCAGAACTGACCGATGCTGCGAGCCAGCACCAGCATAATCGGGGAACCATATAGCTCTGACCGATCTTGTGTAAGCAATAAATCCGCAAAAGTACCCGCAAGTTTTTGGCTTCGAGGTTCCGAGACTTTTGACTCTTAATACCCTGACATGGAGGTATATTCAATAGGATATAAAGGCTGTATTGCGATTGTTTTGGTTATATTATTGTTAGTATTTATATAATATATAGTATGGTATTAATATTTAATGAGAAATAATTATCTGTAAATGCTCTAGTATGATTTGTGATATGGAATAATTATTTCAAGGGGATAATTTACCCCAAATAATTGCTCAATTTTACAGTAGCAGTAAACAATTTTTCACAAATTTTTCCAAAAAACAATCAGTTATCGCTGAGCCACAGTTGCTATAAAATGCATAGACACATCTTTACTTTCCTTGTTATAGGATACTTGCTTATAGAGGTTGTATCTTCAACAAAACCCCCACAAACTTCATCATTAGTGTCTCAACATTTCAGGTTAATTCTATAATTGAGTTTTCGAATCTCATTTGCGAATCTGTGGATAAGAATTTCGACGAGTTTGAGTACTGTCGTTTGGAAAGAGTGAATAAAACTTTCAAGTATATAACCGCCAAGGTGCTGCTTCTCCAGAAACCCGTAAGCAAAGTTAGGGTATGTTTTGCAATTATTGTTCCCAAGAGCAAACAAATTAAAATAGTTGTTAACTAATAAATAGATAAATGCAGCCCTCTACAAGCGTACCAATGGCTACACACCTTACCTATACAATGTCACAGTTGATGCCTGCAAGCTCTTCAAGAATCTGAAGACCCAACCCGTTGCAAAGGTCATCTATGACTTCCTATATAGTACTTCCAACATAAATCACTCCTGCCCCTATGATGTGAGTAAGCTTTTGGGGAAAATACCTGAATAATAGGTAATGAAAATAATTTTCCAGCATGACCTTTATGTGAATCACCTGACTGCCGACTATCTGAATAGTCATCTAACTCACATTTTGACTTTTCCCAAAGGAGACTATCTGTTTCAAATGCACTGGATTGCCTATAAAATTAATCGGGCTGTAATCAAGCTATACTTTTTGATTAAATAAAGTTTTTCCCATTTATTAATTACAAATTAATAAATAAATTCAAAGTTTAGTTTGATAAAATTTAGGAAATGTTAAAAAAAATCTAATTATTTGGAATGCGAATATTCGTTTTTAGTCATAATATATTATATAAATATATATCATTTACTGTTTCCTTTCGAAATCTCTTCTTTAGTTTTCTGTAAGGGTATTTAGAACCTCGGTTATTTAAACGTATTTTTCTTTATTCGATCTGCGGTCGCTTGTTGACGATTGTTGTCGCTTCTGCCGTTAATTGTTACGCAGTTCATTAACACACATCACAGGGCAGCACCAAGCCACATCACAGATCGGGGTCCCGGGAGTGTGTGTGTGTGCCACCCTCGCGTGGCACACGCGACTGTTCCCCTCTCACCCACCCACCATCCCCTTCCTTGTTCCCACTCCCAATGCCATCCCCGCCCACTGAACGTTCCGCCAGCGCTAACGATGACATCTAAGCGGTTGCTCCTGCTGCCCCTGGTGTTACACTGAGACAAAACAAATCAATAACAAAAATTAACAAAAGGAAGCTAAGAATAGTAGTTAGACATAGAAATATGGGTTTAACTGAGACAATAATTTTAAAGCTCTGTGTTGGCTTGCATTATGATAATTATTTATAATTAATATTTTAAAAATGTACAATTTTAATCATTTTTGACAATTAAATTTTAAAGAATTTAAAGAATTTTCTAGGCCTTCGCATACCTCCAAGAAAACCTAAAATATTCGTATTTTAGGTATATAATATCGATATTTTTAGCCATGTTTAAAAAACCCATAACTAAGTCAAAAAATCATTAATTTTAATTCGGAAAGCTGTCCTATGTTAGTTATTATTGGCTTGACAAATTCGCATACTCATTTAAAAAATTTTTAAATTTCAATTTTTTTCCATTTTTTTTTTTGACAATTTCAACCCAAAAAAAAATTTTAATTTGTAAATTTTTTTTTGCCCTGAGGTAACTAGATCGACTCGGCTGTTGATGCTGATCAATAATATATATGATTTATAGGGTCGGAAATGACTTCTTCACATCGTTTTAACCTTCTGACTAAAATAATAATGCCCTGCAAGGGTATACACATATTTATACACATATTTATTATTATTATAAAAATAAATTAAAATAATTAATATTTTTTCGGTGTAGTGCTGCTGTTGCCCTTAACGATGTCGCTGACGAGTGTCGCATTGCGCGTCGACTTCGTCAGCGGGTTGTGGGTTGTGTTAATATTATTTGTTGCTGGCTGGTGTTGCTGGCGCTGCGTGAGTTTTGGCAGTATTTTGTTGTTGTTATTTTTTTCGTTTCGTTAAATGCGTGTAAATCAGTTTATAACACATTGTCAACAATTATGAAGTGTTGGCCACCGAAAAGGGGGAGTATAAGAGAGCATTGAGCTTTTTTTTTAAGGGTTTCCTCGACAGATTTGATGCGCTACGTGACTGTGAATGAGAGAGATGCGAAGGGTTAATTAGAGCAGGAAAAAGAGTTAATGAATATGTAATTAATCATTTTTATTAACTGTATAACTATATAGCATAATATTCATTTATTTAGTAAAAGAAAAAAGGTTTCTTAAGAAATTAAGTTGTTTAATATATTTTTTGTTTTTGTTCATATTTATCGTCAGTTTAAAAACCGGAATAAAATTTACTTGACTTAATTAAATTTACTTTAAAAATCGATGTAGAGATTACAAAATGTTTCTGTTAAAAGAAAAACTTAACTTAGAACTTTCAAAATATTATTATAAATATTTTATACTGTTCTAAAACCATCCCATTTTCCCATCTTCCGGCCATCATTTGCTCACTATTTCGGCTATAGATGATCTCTCAAGTGATAATCTTTTGCAAATACCCTTACAAATGAAATTCCCTTCTTATAGCGTACTTGGCAACCACCGAAGCCGAAAGTTTCCTCTTTCTAAATCCTGGTTTCCGGCTCACCACCCCCCTTGTGTTTGTCGCCTAACCACCATATGCTCGCGCAGCAGGATGGACACAAAGGGCACCCTGGTCCAAAGACTAGCTCCCCATCCCCTGGATTTCACCCTTCGCCGTACTCAAGGCAACCTCTAGGACACTCATTTGGCTGTTTATTTGCAAAACGAAGCGCAGGATAACAGCAACAGCAGGGACAACAGCAACAACAGTAACAAGTGTGTCCGAAATCCGGAACTGTCCAAAAGGACCCCGAACGTGATTTCAAACAAATTTGGCCAATTTGTTAGTTTCCCTGTGTTCCCCTTTCAAAACGCCCCCCTCTGGAAAACGCGTCGGAGCGAGGAAATTCGAGAGGAAAACCCTCTCATTTATATTTGGAAAATTGCGTTTTTGAAATCAGTATTTTAAGAGTTTTTTTGGGTTATCAATTGTTTAGGTACTACTTATGAAAATTGTTAATCAATTGTTTAATCTTTCTAATTATTGTTGAAATTTCCAGTAGTTGGAAAATTTAGTTTTTCAAATCTGTATTTTATTAAGAAACTATTTGGGGTTATAACTAACCTCCGATAGTCTTTTTTTTTTTAACTTGGTTAACACGCTTCAAACCAAATCAGTTTTAGAGAGCTTGAACTGAGCCAAGGGTTAACCCTTTTGGCCTTTAATCGAGACAAATCCCAAGATGAAAATATTTGCATGGCTAAGCGACAGCGATTAAGGGCGGAGGGCAAGGATATCGAGGAAGCAGGGCCAGGACGCAGCTTGAAGTCCACGAAACGAGATTAATGCACGCTAAGCTTAGTCCTTCGCTCTGCGATCTATAATCCTTGCTTAACTCTTTCGAAACGGTAGCTGGCCGAGGGGTGTGGGCTGGACGTAGGTACGCGCAGGACATGGCCAGTGGAGGATTCCCACTGCCGCCGGACAGTGACTGTAAACAGACCATATAAACAGCGGAAGCGACAAGCGGCGATCCTGGGACGCCTTAACCCCTTCGAAGGACCCGTCGAACTCCGCGCCTGGCCGCAGGTAGCCGTCCCTTGTTTGCATGGCCCGCGCTGATCCGTTGGACAAACAAGCTAATCCTGCGGTTAAACTGCCATTGAGTCGTATCAAAATAAGGCATGTATACCCGGAAGGACTTGCGCGGGCGTGGCAACTTTACAGCCCATCGAACAGCGAACGGGTTGAGCGGGGAGAGCGTAGAATGTCCTTAAAGGGTTAGGCTGCCCATCGCGGATTTATCAGATACGTTCGCGTTCGGAACAAAACTAAATGCCTGCCATAGATCTGGCTGATTAGTAAAGTACTCTCGCCTCCTTTTTGGCAGGGGAATCATAAATCCCAATAAATCCCCCGGCATTCCGGCATTCCGGCATTTGTAATCCGTTTTCGGTAGCGCGCAGAATTGGTTGTGTCCTTTTTCGGCTTTTTGATCAATGACAAGTTGGTTTTTTCTGTCGCTTTTTCTGGTTTCTGTTTGTGTCTCTGGGTAATTACGATCTGTAGTTTCCGCCCGTGTTTGTTTTGAGTTTACTCGACAGTATTTTCGAAAAGGATTTACCTTACCTTGGCTTCTGAAATTTTCAGCGGAAAGATGAATCGAAGCGGTGTAAACAAAATGTTGTATTTATTTATTTGTTTAATCACTTTGGAGTTGGTTGATGGATGGTTTGAATGAATACTCTATTGCTTGTAGTAATTATCAGGCTCAAGTCAAATAGTTCTTTCGGTTTTAAGATTCAAGAGAAACCCATCTTTAGGAGCTGTGCTTGTGCATTGCAGGTAAAGACAGAAAGGAAAAACATAGTAATTTACAATTATATCAATTAATATAAATTTCCTAAATGTCATTTTATTAATAATCCACCAAAAAGACTTAATTTCAATAAATACCCCATTATTACCACTTATTTTTCTTAAAAATAAACCCCAATAATAATTGCTTTGAAAACCTTTGCCATACATATCCCAATAATAATAACATAATCAATAAATTATTTGAAAAAGTATCCTCCCGTACATCTCCATTATGTATTTGGAGCAAACATATAATTTTATGGGAAGACCCCTGTAATTGCCATTCCCTATTATTACATGCCCGGGTTGACCATCCATTTAGCTCTGGCATTTTTCCAAACTTTTATTTTTGATATGCAAATCACCCCAAAACAATTATCCAACAAATGATAAATAATTTAATTGAAATACTGAACAAACAAAGGAACCGAAAGTATAATTATTTTACGTGGGGCGCCATTTTGTATTGGGGGCAACCAGAGAGAGGGAGAGAAGTCTCCCCAAAAAAGAGAGAGAGAGGGAGAGAGCAGAGCGCATGTCTCCACTTGGGGCGGGCTCCAATCGTGTGGAGATCCACGAAGACCCACGAAGATACCACTACCACCACAGACCTCAAACATGGCGTCGTCTTCGTTCGGTCTTGGGTCTTCGGGTTTTTCTTTTTTATATCTATGGTTTTCGTTCAGGTAAAACACGTTTAACCCCTCTCCACACCTCTGGCCTGTAGAGATATATATTCTCCAATCGAACGGCCGACGTGAGCACGCCCCCAATTTTGTGAAAACAATTATTATGATTACAGCAATAATGATTTCGATTCCGATTCCGTTCGGTCGGGGGGAGTGGCTCTGGTTGCTATATAGAGTCTCTGGGTTATTGTTGAAACATGTGGCATGTGTTGTGCGTTGTGCGTTGGGTTGTGGCCCCTGCGAATGACAGCAGCTGCTTTTATTCCACTTTTGCAGTTGTTCTCGAGAATTCTGTTTGCTCGGAAAATTGTGATTGCAACAAATTACAGATAATTGTCAGATGACTCGGAAAAGTTTTGTCTTTGAGGAAAATTGCATTGGCTAATTTAAGTTTTGGCAAGAATTGTTTGTCAGAGAAACTTATAAATTGGTCAAGTTTTATTAATAATTGGAAGAAATGAATTTTCTATAATTTTATGTACATATAAAATTCATTTCTTAAGTCTGATTAAAATGTTTGAGTTGTATATTTACTATATTAAAAAAGAAGATTATAAAAATATTTTTGGAATTGATTCGTATGAAAATCAATTCCAAAAATATTTGTTTAAACTTTTTATTTTAATATTGTGAACATAAATATTGTTTTAGTATCTTTAAAAAACCAAAGACAAACTAATAATTAGTAAAAAGGTTCGGTTATGACACAATATTATAGGGAATATCCAACATAAATATAAAAACCAAATACCTAAAAAATATTAAATTAAGTTTTTAATATTCTATGTACTTATTTTTAGAATCTCCTTAAATTTCATAAGCTTTTGAAGCTTCAGAATTATTTCTTTTAGATTTTGATACATAAAATGTTTTTAGAAAATAACTTCCATTAGAGTTATTAACAATTACTTGTCATCAGAGTATCAGTTTTAGGTAATGCCTTAATTAATTTTTAAAACCAGGTACCTAGTTCATATCTGTATAATTTTCTGACAGCTGTTGAAATAGATAATACCTCTAACTGAAACGATTAAAAACCGTCACTCAAAAGTCTCTCTATAAATTCTGTAAAATCTCTAAAGCCGCGTTGATTGTAACGAATGATCTTAATGCTTTTTTTTCTATTGGAAGTACACACAATCTGGACACAGAAATCTATGACCATGTCCCTAAAGCGACCCTGCAACCCCCTTTTCTCGTACCTTCCATGGGTTCCATAAGTTTGCAAACTCGCCGAAAAATTAACGGGGGCAAACGACGATAAAAACAACAACAACATAGGTACAAGATACAATTAATAATGGCAACTGCGAGTGTGAAAGTGTGTGTGTTAGTGTATGTGTTGTGTTAAGAACAGCTGCCGACATAAAAGAGCAAAGCGAGAGGAAAGAGAACAAAAAGAAAAAAAAGTGGGAGAACGGCGTATCAAAATGCAACCCACAATGCGGAAAAGGGTGACCCACTCACAACAAGGCACAAGAAATAGGGTGTACCATATACTCATACATGTGTATACTGTATTCATATGTGTGTGTTTCCATGCGTCGGCGTCGGTGGCAATTAGTAACGAATGTGAAAAAATAAATCAGAGTCGCGTAACGAGAGCTCAACAGAGAGAGAGAGAGAGCGAGAAGGGAACGAGCAACTCTCGCCGGAAGAGAGAACGAGACATGAACCGTTCGTTCCACAGCGCTGATTGGTCAATCCGGTCGAGAACCACCCCCGAATAACACCTCTGGAATTATCGAACAAAAAAGAAAACAGAAAAAAAGACGAAAGAAAACCGGGCCTGCGCTTGCGATTGGGAATTTTACTGGGAACTCTCGCCTCTTTGGTCTTTCGTCTTTAGTCTACACTGAAAGCCCCTGAGCAGCGGACGTGAGATCACACACACGAGCGACTCGTCAGCGAAATCGTGTATTTTGTGGGCCGCGTTGAGCGTCGGTAAAACTGAACGTAAGACAAGCGTCAGAAACTCGAC
The DNA here is from genome assembly GCA_035046265.1 of Drosophila bunnanda. Taxonomy (NCBI): domain Eukaryota; kingdom Metazoa; phylum Arthropoda; class Insecta; order Diptera; family Drosophilidae; genus Drosophila; species Drosophila bunnanda. The sequence continues at coordinate 5,320,519 of JAWNOB010000076.1, read as the reverse complement.
GAAAGATAGCCAATTCGAATAGGAATCAGTGAAATTGGGAACAAATAATGATCACTACAAGGATTTCGAAGAGATGCTCTAAGTAAAATACCTTCAAACGTAAATTAACTGAATTTTAAAGTCAGAATTAAAGTCAATCTTTGATAAAACTGATTTAAAAAAGAAAGAAGGATGTCAGCTCTCTCCTAAATCATTTGCCACAAAGTCTCCTCAAAGGAAATCTCTACAAATAAATCTCCAAAATAACTGAAAGGCAATGAGAAGCCTTTGAAGGATAACCAATCTCCAAACATGGTGAAGATCGTTGAAGGTCTGCCGTCCAGCGAGATCAGTGCCCATCACATCCACCAGCAGCAGCATCACCTGCAGCATCATCCCCTGCCGCCTGCCACCCATCCCCATCATCCGCATCATCCGCTGCAGCAGCCGCCTTCCGTTGGCCTGAATCTCACCAATCTGATGAAGATGGCCAGGACGCCGCACTTGAAGTCCAGCTTCTCCATCAATGCCATACTCCCGGAGACCGTGGAGCATCACGACGAGGATGAGGAGGAGGAGGGCGATGTCGACGGCGAGGCCGAGGATAAGAAACCCAACCTAAATAATAATAATAACAACAATAATCCCAGCACACCGTGGGGCAGCGAGGATCCGGAGGCGGAAAGTGATCCCGAATCGGATCTGGATGTCACCAGCATGTCGCCGGCCCCCGTGGCCGCCAATCCCAACGAGAGCGATGCCGAGGAGGTGGACGAGGAGGACGCGGAGGAGGACATCGAGTGCGACACCGATGGCGATGCCGAGAGCAAGTCCGGCGACGGCAAGCCCGTCAAGGACAAGAAGGGCAACGAGAAGCCCCCGTACAGTTACAACGCCCTGATCATGATGGCCATCCGGCAGAGCCAGGAGAAGCGCCTCACCCTCAACGGGATCTACGAGTACATCATGACGAACCACCCGTACTACAGGGACAACAAGCAGGGCTGGCAGAACTCCATCCGGCACAACCTGAGTCTCAACAAGTGCTTTGTGAAGGTGCCGCGGCACTACGACGATCCTGGCAAGGGCAACTACTGGATGCTGGATCCCTCAGCGGAGGATGTCTTCATTGGCGGCTCCACGGGCAAGTTGCGGCGGAGAACTACGGCGGCTTCGAGGTCCAGACTGGCCGCGTTCAAGAGGTCCCTAATAGGACCCATGTTCCCGGGACTGGCCGCCTATCCTCAGTTCGGCCAGTTCCTGGCCTATCCCCCAACGGCGCCCAGCTTGCTGGCCAGCATGTATCAGCGCTACAATCCCTTTGCGCCCAAGAGCGGTCCTGGTCATGGTCATCCGGGCTTGCCGCCGCCACCGCCTGGACCTCATCCGCAAGGAGCGGGAGCACCGCCAGGACCTCCACCTCCGCCCTTTGTGGCGCCTCCTTCGAGCAGCGAACTCTACCAGCGATTGCAGTACCAGCAGCTGTTGCATCAACATGCGGCAGCCGCCGCTCTGGCGGCTCACCAGCGGCAGCTCTCGGTGGCAGCGGCGGCGGCGGCCACAGTCTCACCTCAGTCCCCGCTCCACCCGGGCCACCCAGGTCATCCGGGTCACCCGGGTCACCTGAGTCACCTGGGGCAGCAGCCGCCAAGCTCCCCGGGTCACCATCAAGGCGGCGGCGGCGGAGGAGGAGACTCGCCGGGTCCCTCGCCGCAGCCACTCATCAAGCCCGTCACCGTGGTCTCGCGGAACAGCTGAAGGAGCAGCCACTGTAGTCCCTAAGTATTCACTGTACATAGATATAGCCGCGACTGAGGCGCTAGACGCTTGTAAATAAAAAGAAAAGGATATGGAAAGAGGAGTTTAGCAGGAAAATTCGGTTCGGTTTACCGGATGTGGAAAACCTTTGCAGAGTTCAGGAAAACCTGAAAGAAATTGCCAGAAGCTGAAGAAATAAGTTATTTAAATAAAAAGATCATGGAAATAAGATTGAAATGAAGAGTTTTATTTATTTTATTGCAGAAAAATTATATAGAATTAATTCTGTTTAAATCCTATTATTTTATAAACAAAAGTAATTAAACTCTCGACATCTATTTAAATCTCATAAAACAACATTGAATAACATTCTAAATTCAATTTAATATAAAAATCAGTTACATAAATTTATTAAAACCAAAAATCCTATTATATAAACCAGTAGAAATCAGCACTCTTTTGAATTCAAACATAAATCAAGCAGAAAATAAATAAACCGGAGCATATTTGTACCTTTCCCAGCTACTTAATTAATGTCTGTCGTGCAGCATTCGCACGTTAAGCCATAAATCACACTGATCTACAACACCTTGAAAATGTTATAAAACAAATCTATATACTAAATCCACTGAGAAACCAGCTTGAATACATTTCTTTGCAAAGGTTTTCGTGAGTTTGCTAACTTGTTGTCACATATCCACGATAGAGATGCTTAAATCTATTTAATTTATAATATTAATATTGTATATTTAGACACCGAAACGATGGACCGATGAAAACATAAAAAAACCAATTAAAGTCCTATTGAAATATACACTGAGTGAAAAATATATACAGAAACAGGCGAAAATTAATGACATCTGCGGGGGAGCTGGCGCGAATGCGTCCGGCGGGCGTTAAATTGAACTGCAGTGGCCGCTAAATGAATCTGTTGTCGCGACAAACTTGTCGACGACAAACAGGAAGTCCTTAATAACTGGACACACACTCAAATATGTATAAATATATATATGTGAATATATATGTTGCTATTCGAGTGTTGCAAAGGCAGCGCCAAAAGCCACTGCCAAGTGTCAAATCAAATAAAAATTTTAGCGCATGTCCCTCGCATGCCGCCGAAACTAAAACAAAATCGAGGGGCATAAACGTGGGGGAATTGTTTGAGTTGCCACTTAAAAAAATATATAGAAAAATGTCTGACAAATATTTAATTTAATTTTGAATCATACCATATCTATATAATTCATTTGTTAAACAAAATTCTAAAAGGTTTGTTTACAGATGAATTAAGTTGATATATTTCAAATATTATTTAGTTATGTTGAAGCTTTTAATTACATTTATAAATTAGTTTTATTATATATAGAAGAAAATATGTGAGTTCATTTATGCCTTTTTCTGTACATCTGTGAAATCTAAAATAAGAAATTAAGCCTTGATAATTTTTAAACCTATAAGTAGTACGTTTTCTTCTTTTAGATAATAGTTTATTTACCTTTTTGCAGTGTACCATTTATGGCTATGGCGCCAGGCTAGCACAGTGTCTTTGTATTACTTATAGAAATTAAGACAGACTCCTTAATAAGCCCTCATTCTTCTTAGTCGGGCGCACCTTGACTGCAACTCGATCTTCTGGACGCGATGCACTTGCTCACGCTTCCCCCCCGATTCATCGGTGATTCATCGGTTCGGGGCGCTCCGAAAGGTTAACAAACTGCAGAGATTGTGCAACTGCAGCTCACGGGGCGTATGCGCGATATTCGCATCCATCTAGCTGACAATTGCCAGCTGACATTTCTCAGTTGCACATTTCAATTGAGGCGCAAAAAATAATAGTATCTTAGATTCAGACGGAATGGGAATGAGATTATCCAATTCGCTTAGTTAATGCCTCTCGTATTTCGCTCTCCTCGCGCCGCCGGCGAAGGAAAACTGCATTTGTTGTTACAGTTTTCAATTGCGTTCCGCCTGCCATACTCAATTCCATTCAAGTTGCCAATTATGCGGCCATTATTCAATCAAAGTAAATTTATTTGTTTGTGTCTCTTTTCCACGTAAATCTCTCTCTCTCCAGAGCTCCAGTCGAAGACGGAGATTTCGTTGCCATTTCTTCAATTTATTCGCCTTGCGCGCCGAGCGAATTATCCTACATGATGTCACACAGCACGGCATTTACTCAATTAACTTGCACAGATCTCGTGGGTTATTATGTGGCGATGGGGTCTTAGGTTCAAGAAACTCTCTCGTTCTGTCCCGGCGGGCGAGACTATATTGCTCTAAACTCTGATTTAGATTGAATGTGGCGCCAGTTGTGTCGTGGGTTTTGTAATACTTACTGCGGTGCCATCTCTCTGGCAGAGTGAGAACCACACTTGATTGGCTTATTAGACGACGTGGACTTGGAGTTTACATATATATATAGAGTAAAGATGATGTTGCAATGGAAAGTGGTTATCATAGACAAGTTTTCTGGCGCAAAGACTAGTTGGGTTTCCAAAGAGAATGTGCGGAAAGTATGGTTTAAACAGGAACAAATATTACCAACCATATCGATAAAATATATGTCTTTTTGAATTGATTATAGGGCTCTTTATGGCACTCTATATATCAATTTATCGCTAATATATATCTATGTGTTGAAATATCGATGGACAGTGGTTTGAAATATGGTATAGTGGAAATATATTGATGATCCATCCTGCCATCCACATATCTTCAATAAAAATTTAGATACAATGAAAATTGTTTATCGAAGGGTAATTTCCGATATGTTATATCGTCGTACTCATTATCTTACTGAAAATATCGTAAATTACGATTTAAAATATCGAATTATATATAAAGATGTTCGAAAATGTCATTTTTTTAATGATTATTTTTTTAACATCTATAAAATTAAATTCGTTGTATCAAAGAAATATCGATGTAACACACACATACCGAAATGTGAAAAGATCGATTTATAAATCGGCCTTAGCGTAAATTATCGATACATCATTGATGCTTTTTTGACATTCCTAGGTAGTATATAGAATATACATTATAATATTTAAAGATTCTTGTGTTAAAGGGAAAAATTCCTTACAAATATAATAGGGTTCTGCCATTTTGTTCAGATGTTCCCCTGATCCTTGAGAGCGTTTCCCTGATCCAAACCGACTTATTAACACCTCCAGGTCCTTGAGCTACCCACTCAACCCCAACAAATTTTGGGTAGCCCCTTTTGAAATGGAAAAGAAAGAAAGGAACCGAAAGGATGAAGCCGGAGCACATCCAAACGCAAGTTGCCACTCGCTGACGCGGGACTCTGACAGGCCTGGGATCCTTTGTTTGACTTGTGGCATGGCTAAACTGTAGTAATTGGATGAGGCGAGACCGACGATGATCATCGGCATAATGACGGTGGGGCAGGGGCCTCTCAGATGACGGCGACGATGATTATGATGTGCAACTGTGACTGGCATGAGGAAATCATTTTATTATTTCCCGAAATTATAGCGTGCAACATCGATACACAACAAGCCGCAACTAAAGCGGCAAGCGTCACAGAAGAACAATGGTGGCCAGCGAGCTAGGGGCTTTTAGCTGGAGGGAGGGGACTAATGACGATAATTGCACACCTCATACAAGTATATATATATGTATATATAGAGGTAGAGAAGTCGGCTCTATTCACTTTGGGTCATAAACACAGACATTAACACCTGACCAGGCCAGCGACAAAAGTTTTTCTTTATTGCAGGAACACGGAAAGAAATTTCTGTTAGATATATATATTTTTTTAAATATTACAGAGCTGGGTTTCTTGCTAGTTTTAAATTATTAAACTATTAAGTGGTATAGCATCAAAAGATAATTTTCCGAACAATTTACTTGAAGAAATAAGTACTTCATTCAAGTAAATTGATATGAAAATTAACTTTTGATGCTATATTTATTTTTAATTTTATTTATAAACGAAATAGGAATATATCTGCCATTGTTAAACTATACACTTACATCTGCGCGACAAAAGGAAGTGTTTTTTAATTATGATAACATTTAAGTTATCCTTTTAAAAGGAATTCCAACTAGAGAACTATCAGAGCAAGGAAGTATTTAGTTCGTTCTTATGATTTCTCCTTTCTCAATCAAATCAAACCCTCTTTAAAAAATTCCCAGTATTTTTTCTGAGTGCATCTAAAGGTGTTTTTCCGTGCATTGTTATGGTAAACAGTTGCCCAGCGTTTCCCCCGCTCCCCCGATTTCCACTCCTTCAGCTCCGGCCCGTTCCGCTCCTAATTATAGTCGCAGCTTAATCTGGAGCGGGACAGCTGAGGCTGAGCGGGAACAATTGGACAATGGGATTGGAAATGGCTATATGTGTATGGGAGGGGGAGGGCAGAGTACTTTGTAATGCCGCCAGAGGCAAGGTGGTAGCCATAATGGGCCAAAAGGCATACGTTGTTGGCCAAAAAGCGCGCAAGAGTTGCCAAACAAATTCTTTTGTTGCTTAATTGTAACCAAATTATTTCCACACGCCGCCTCCTTATTTTTACCATATAACCATTGTTCCCTGACGGTGGATTTGTGTGTGTGCTTTCCAAAAGGCGATCTTTATCGCCTCAAGTTTACAAATTTTAGTTCCTAATGAGCGATTTTAAGCATTGTAATTCATGACTTTCGGCGGTTGCCGCTTTTTATGTGGTTTTATCTTGGAATTCTTATTGTTTTCCCCATTTTTTTCTCTTTGGGTCATGACGTTGAGTGGAGTTTTTTATTGTAGTATTTTTTTTTTTTTTGGGAGGTGTGGTCGCTTTTGAGGGCGTGACTTGATGTTTAAGCCCCCGTCTGGCTTTAATCGTGTTTAGGTGTTTTTGTAAATTGGAATGGCATGCGTGCTCCCTCATGTGATGCAGTTTTATATATTTTTATTTTTTTATTTATTGCCATGATGTTAATAATTAATAAGTGCAAAAAAACAGGAGCCTTGAATTTTTAATTACAAATATTTAATTAATTAAAGTATTTTACTTATTTAATGCTTCTTTTACAAAATGATATGCCTATAGATTATTATATATACTGATTATAAATTTAGTTTACCAATATTATTTTACTTCTTTACTCTTTATTTCATTATAAAATGCTTTTGTCACAATAATTCGTGTTCTGAAAAGAATATATATCTTTATGACATCAGTGTATTATAATTTTAGTCAGAAGCCTAAAACCCACTGATGGAGTCATTTCCGACCCTGTAAATCATATATATTCTTGATCAGCATCAACAGGGGAATCTTTCTAGACATGTAGGAAAGAAAAAAAATTTTCAAAATTTTTTTCATTATTTTATAGTGCTAAAATTAGCATTGTTACATTTTCAAAAATGGTCAAAAATTTTAAATTAAAAAAATGTCCTTTTGAGTATGCAGATTTATAAAACTATAAAAAACTAGCATAGAACCGCTTTCCGAATTAAAATTAATGCATTTTTAGCTTAGTTATGAGATTTTTAAATCTTGATTTGTCGAAAAAATTCTCATATAAAAATATCGAAAAATGTACTAAAAAATGGTATTTTACTTTTATTCAGAAGCTTATAAAATAGTGAAGGAGTCATTTCCGACCCCATAAATCATATATATTCTTGATCAGCATCAACAGCCGAGTCAGTCTAGCCAACTCCGGCAGAAGAAAAAAATTTTAATTTTTTTTTTGATTTTTTTTTGTTCACAAAATTAAAAATTTACACATAAAAATTGATAAAAATTTTAATTTTTGTAAATTTAAAATTGAGTATGCAGATTTATTACTCTAACTAAAACTAACATTGGAAAGCTTTCCGAATTGAAATTAATGCTTTTTTGGCCGAGTTATGAGTTTTTTAAGTCTTTGATATGTCGAAAAAATTGGCATATAAAATATCGATAAATATCGATCCAAAGAATGAGAATATGTTAAGCTTATTTATGATCGATTTCGGACTCAATCATTTAATATCCCGAAAATCTTATTAATCGCTGAAAATACTTCTATCTAATATAAAGTTTGAAAAATATTTCTTAAAACTTAATTACCGAAACTAATATCTTCAAAGTCTATAATTTTACTTGTTATTTAGTAAACTATTTCGTATTTATTTTTAATGGATTTCCTTACTTCATTACTTGCTTCCCCAATAAAGTCTGAATGACACTCTGTGTTAATTAACCCATAAGAAACCTGAAATCCCATAATACCCTGTGCACTCTTTGGTACCCTCTTAAACCCACACTTGATGAAACAGATGATGATCTACTTTTCCATTGAAGTCTAAAAATATTAGACAACAATTGGATCGCTTGATGTAATCTACTTTTTGCAACCGCAGACCTTTCTTCCCCTTGCAAAATATCGCTTTCACTCCTCCGCTGGATTAAGATGACCAAAAAAAAGGAAGAAAAACTGCAACTAGCTGTGGTATCCTTGTATCCTTTCTTGCCAGAAAGTTGCACAATGTTTTCCAACATTTATCTGGGACATCTGCAGCCGAAAAGGTCAAGGGATTAGATGTGAAAGTAAGCCTACACCTCGAGGAGATTCGCATTACCAATCGCTGGCATTGTTTCTGCCTTTCGGCAGCTGGACACGAGAAGTCCTTTGTGGGGTAATGCGAGGCGGACAAAAAACAGCAAGGATAATATTTTCATAGGCAAAACAATTGCGGTTGTGCAAGCAAAGGCGAAGTGACTTTGGAATGGGAGGCACTTGCAGCTGCCCCGTAATGCCCGTAATATCCTCTTCGTAATTTCCTGGGAAAGCTCGGAAAAGGAACTCGTCGACAAACTCAAAACACTTGAGCACTTAAAAAGGCGCATGAACTGGATGCTTGGCTTCCGATTTGGATTACGGCCATATCTCCCTCGTGTTGCTGTGTGTGTGAAACAAAACCATTTGTTTCAACTACCTTTCTCGGGCCTGGCTGCATTTTACGGTGTTGGGAAACAGACGAAATGGACTCATTGATTCCAATTGACTGATTTCAATTGAAGTTAAGTGTCCGCAAATGCAGACGCCGCCCGTCCCGCCGACTGCCATTTGCCCGCGTTTGATTTTCTCAGCCAGGTCGAGCGGCACGGCGTCGTCGCCTTGTTGACTTTATTTTTTTGGTACCCATTGAAGGTACTTTTGGGGTTAAGAGGGTATGATGGCACTGAGGGAAAGGACATACAAAAAGCTACATAAAATAAGTGAGTATAGAATAGTTATAGGAGACAAGAGCAGACCTCACTAGGGAATATTCTAAGCATTGTGTACATTGCTATAACTACTTTTGGGGGGAAAGAAATCATGTTAAATTAATATAACAAACTCTGATGCTAAGTTTATTTATTGAATAATTACTTTTATGCAACGAAAGGTTCTTAACAATAATGTAAATATCAAAAGATACACCAAGCATCGTTTTACTTTTTATTATATTAATTGAGACTGTCTCTTAAAGATTTTTAAAAATATTTTGTCAATTTAAAATATATTTTTGCCATATTTTGCAAAAAGATCCTTGATTAAATTTTTAATTATTATTATTTTACTCTTTTCGTATTGTATTAAACATTTTTATAATGTTTAAGTAACACATTCAAGACAATTCCTATCTACCTTTTTTATTAATATTATTTTTACCTTTGTCAAGTTCGTAACAATTATTTAAATTATTTCCAAAAAGTTCTTTCAATTTAAACACATCTAAATCAGTTTTCTTTCTTCTACATTTTATTTATAGAATTTGTATTTTTAAAGTTCCATCAATTGCTACATTTTTCAATTTAAATATTTCTCTCTAAGAACTACAGTTTTTCTTAAATTCTTATTTTTTACACAGTACTTTCTATTCGAATTTTGAAATTCTTTAGTAGAACAAAACTCCTTATGGCTTTTTTTGGTCACGGCAGCTGAACTCTGCCCTTCTTTGGTTGGGGGTGACTCCCTCCCCCTTTTTTCCACCTTCTCTCCCCTCCCCTCCACCATCCCCCTGCCCGCTTTCCATTCCATTCCATCGCCACAGTCGACCTTGTCAAGTGCCTTGTTAGCTGTTGGGCAAATGTGCCACACAAGTGGCTCACATCAGCGGGAACGGGACTCGGCACCGGGTCGGAAGAGAGCGTTTTCCCAAGAATAGCGTCGAGTCAAAGTTGAGGAAAACCGCTGCTTCCGTTTAATTGACAATTGAACCCGAATCGGAGGAATATGTGAAGAAACGCGAACGAACTCCTGGAGAGCAGGGCCAGCCGGAGGTACTTACTATCCGGCGACTTTTGAGTCATCTCGAGTCAGTCCAAGTCATGCGCTTAATTTCCCGTTTAAAACGCCATTCATTCAATTAAGCGAATGAATTTGTGGCACGGCAGCCAACACAATACACTGAGGGAAATACCTTAGGGGGGATATAAGGTCTGCTATACATTAGTTGCATATTTTTTGTACTATTTAGATCTATTAAGATCTAAATGCAGTTGGTTTATATTATATATATGCGTGTTTTCTAAAAATGTTTATACTGGTAATAGTTAATACCATTTCTCTGTGTGTCAAAGATCATCGGACATCTTTCCGCTGGAGCTCGAGATCAGATCAGATCGTTTCAGATGCTCCATAGAGCATGCGGGTCTTGCAGCTTCCAGCTTCCAGCTTCCTTTTGTCTGGCCCCCGGGGGCCTTTCTTCACTAATCAGACGCGGGTCAAAATATTTACCACTTGACCCTATTGATTTAATTAAATAGTTTCAAGACATTCAACTGTTTGTTGGCCGCGCAAAACCAAACATTTAAGAGGCCTCTCGCGGTTGGCATTCGAATGCAAATACAGCGGCTCTCAGAGAGATCTTCAAGATACAAGATATATTATTTTATATATATGTAGATATATATGTATGTGTTCCTCCTGCTCTTGCCTTGTCTCGGAGCTGTCAACACAGATTCCAAGCTGTTGGCTGCCCCTTGCGCCACAGACGTGTTAATTAACGAGAGAGTTAACTAATTGTTGTTAGCAAAATATTTTCGTAATTTGATACTAAATTTGTGTGTTCCGCTCAACTTGGCTGCTTGTGGGCTTTTGTGTCGAACAAGCGAAAAGAGAACTTAAAGCTGGGCTACAGTGGGTTCGAGTTAAGTATTTTGCATTAAAAATATTTAATATTATTAACGATACCGAAGGTTCTAGAAAAACTAATAAGAAAGATGTGTTAAGCACATAAATTGAGTTGGTTTAAGTTCTATCAAGTTTGCAATGCTTTAAAGTTGAAGTAAAATTAGCTTAGCTCATTAAAAATATTTTTAAATCCGTTTACCACTCTTTAAAATTTTGTTTTTAAATTTTAATAAATATTTATATTAAATTCTCTTTTCTTAAGAGTACTTTTTGTGTTGATCTTTCTAATGTCTCAGCTTAAATGAGGGAATCTCTCTTGTGTGGGTTTTGGAACATTTCCAAAGTACATATAGTTTAAATGTTTATTTAAATGTGAATTTAATTTTATTTAAAATTAAAATTCACATAGTTTCAAACCACTGTCCCCGCCTGTTTTCGCTGTTGACTAACCATGTCGAAACGCTGAATTGCGAGTGGCAATTGGATACCTGGCTGAATCTGAATCTGAGTCTGAATCTTAATCTCGAATCCCTGAGTCTTTTGTGGCCAATGAACACGGCAACGCGGCACTACAAAAAAATCACCAATATATATTTATAAATATATATATATGTATATTTCTTTTTTCCGCGCGTGTTCCAGTTTTTAAGAAGAAGCCAAAATGGTTTCAGTTTCGCTTGGGAAACGCCTAAAATGTTTTATTGTTTTTTTCTGCCAGAGGCGCTCCAATAGATAAATGTGAAAAAAAAGGAAGAGCATAATTTTTAAATAGCGAGGAGTATTCCATAAATCAAATGCTATAACGTTTAAATATTCATGAGTCCGGGACAATGTGTGAACAAGCTGCAAAGGAGCCCAAAAAAGGAGGAGGATTGCAATGCGTAATGTATTAATTTCATTTATGGCCATTTTTATTCTCATGACAAGGATGCGCCCCGAGTTGGAGGATATTCAGGTTGCAGTGACAAAAAATGCATATACCTCTTACGAGAATAATTTATTATGATCTCTCTGGTATTCAAATAAATATTGCCATGGAATTTGTAGTTGTAGGAAATTCCTTAATCATCGTTTTCTCTTTGATAAGTATTAGTTTTTTAAATTAAATTAAATTATTTAATGAAAATTAGGTACATTTTGGTGCAGAGAAAGTCTTTAAGATACTATATCATATTTTCTCGCTGTGCACAAAATGGTAACTGCGGAACGGGTAGCGTCCTTGCGACATATAAATGACAAGGACACTCCCATATTTAGCACGTCTTAACATATGGATGAACACAATGGCAACTGTGGCAGGCTGCTCTCTGGGTGCAAAGGTGGTGGTTGCAGCAAGCAGCAGCACCCTTGTGGAAATCAGAATCACCCGAATTGAAATGGAGAATGCCATTCGTTAATTACGCGTCCTGTTCCCGCTCCTTCTCCTGCTCCTGCTCCCGGCCTGTCCTGGATATCCGGGAGCACCCTTTAGTTGGCAAAGGCCTAGGCATTTAGGTTGGGCTGTCATCGCAGCCATTGTTGAGCGGCCGCAGGATGATGAGGAGGACGAAGGACAAAGTTTCTGCCTCGTTTGCTTCGCCGAGATCCTGCCACAGCCGTCGTCCTTTATTTATTTGTGTTTATAATACAACAAAATCAGCTACGCTTTCCTCTGCGTCCCCCCTGGAATATTATATTATTCCTCCCTTCTGCTTCGCATTTGGAAAACTGGTCTTCACCGGGGCTTTTCTGCATTTGCGATTATGAAGGGGACTGTGACTGTGCCATGTCGACGTGATGTTTACATTTATGGATTATTGTTTTCCGTGAGTCCTGCGCTCCTTTGCGCACAATCATGCTTATCAGCAGCCTGCTTTTCGTATTTTATTTTATTTATTTTTCAGTTACTGTTTCTAAGTCTCTCCTGGGAGAAGATGGTACAGTGCGTGCCTTGGGGGTAATTCAAGTTATTTCAATGAATTCAATTGGCTGACAGAGTCAAGTGGGTCACGCGTGGGAGAACTGGGAAAGTTGTAACTGAGTAATGATTGAAGTAATTCAAGGAGATTTTGTTATTTGGATATATTAATAGTAGGAAGCTAAAACTTAAATAAGCATACAATTTAAATTGTAATTTAAGAATTATAAAATATCTCGCATTGATTTTTCAGAACTAAAATTCCCAGAATTAAGCTTCTCGCTAGATTTTTTTTTATTAAATTTATGAATATTTTGAAATAATTTTAGGACAAATGTTCTTAAAAACGGCAGATGCAAAGGAGAAGAAAGGGACATTCATTTGTTATATTTCGTTAAAATTAAAAATATATTTATTATTTTCATACCCAAGAAATAGAGCTACTCGTGAGCTTTTGAATCTGCTTTTGCCTGCAATGTACAAGCAGTTGAATGCTCTACCCCTTGTATGCTTTGCGTTTTCCACTCCAATGGTCTCTTACTCCTACTTTCACCCCGTTTTAATATAAAACCTCCATGATTTTACACAATTGCATATTATAATATATATTTATTTTTTTACCAGTGTATCTACGACCGCTGATGTTTTTGTTTCAGTTTGCTGCGCAGCATTGAGATTCAAATAAATAAAATAATATTTGGGATTTTGCACCCTAAATACGGGGAAAGGGTCCTTCCGAGGGTTGTGGCATTAGTTCGGCTTTATAAAGATTGCTAAGGACAGACGCTGACGCTGACGTTGAGGCAGTTGTTAATATTTTGTATATATATATTTTTTATGACTGTTGTTGCTGTTGTGATTCGCTACGACATTACAAGGGGGAGAGGCAGGCGGAAAATGGAAATGAAAATTGAAATGGAAACCAGACGCCTCGGGCCTTCGTCTGAGGTCTTAATCTAACCGAAAAGGCAACCCCGAGGGATCGGGGCTCGGAATCCAGGTCCCTGCGCATATGTCCTGTGCCGCCTCGGCATCCCTTCCTCTCTCTCTCGCTTTACTCCCTATTACACGGATTTATACATTACGCTCTATTGACTTCTGTTGCTGCCAAGTGGTGTCCACTGTAGTTCCGGGGTGTTTGCCATAAACGCAGATTAAGACATTAATTTAATTGCCCATCCTTCCTGCGAGAGAGAGCGATCGAAATAACACCCAAAAAATTGGGGTAGGAATGGCCTTTGCCGCCTGGGAAATGCCTTTGATTTTCGCTCACTTCTGCTGACATTTCATATGGATTTTCCCATGCTGCAGCAGTGCGCCAGTCGAGGCCAGAAAGGAGTGGCACTTGATTGGCTTGCCTAGCTGTTGAGTTTCTGCTCTTGGAACAGGTTTCCAAGGAGCTCCAGCCAGCGAGCTTGACAGAAGTTTATGCTGCGATTAACTTCTGAAGTGTAGCGAAAGCAGAACGGGGGGGAAGCTGGTGTTCATAAAATATTTATATTAAATTTTCCTCTGAAATTATCTGAAAGAGATGGGGAAGACTGCAGAAGAAATTGAAGTACGGGAAAACTTTAAAGAAAATATATTTTAAATATTTCTACTTGATCGTTTTTTCCTTGTATTTTTAAATAACTAAATAAGCTAGCGAGCTAGCAATGTCTATGCCTGCAATGTACAAGCAAAGCCTTAGACAAGATATTTCAGTGGCTTTTAATTGAAGATTTATTTGTTTTTAGACCAATAATATTGTCAGGATATTAAACTATTTCTTGTTTTTATTTTTTATTCCAAATTGCCTTGTTAAAAACACTTATTACATTATCAATTTATATAACTTTCTTCCTTTAAAACCCACTTACTTCCTACTTATCTCACAAGAGAGCCAAAAACATGGCACAAATTGAGACATTCCCTGTCCACGGGCTGCCTCTTCTCCACACCCATTTCTACGAATATCAATAACAATTTTCCACTACTTTTTCAACAACAACATCCAAAGGCTCTGGTCTTGATTTTGCAAAAGAAAAAAAAAAGAATACTAAAAAGCGACTTAAAGCCGCGTCTCACGGAGCCCGCAGTCCGCTCCTCTTCTCGTAAATCGGCAAGCCGCCGAGCTTTTGGCTGGGCAAAAATGTTAATTAACTTTTCAATCCTTAAATAATGAATGATCAACGCATCCGCGGCGACACGCTGAGTTCCTTTTTATCACTGGAGGAGACTCGCTCCGTGCCTGAACGCGGAGCGGAGCAGCTCTCGGCTGATATTGGCTCGCATATATAATTTATATTCGATCCGATAAATTTATGCGCTGTGTGAGCATGAGCATGTACTGTGACTGTGACTGGGACGGTGACTGTGACTACCGACGGTGGAAACGGCAGTCTAGTTTACCTGTCCAAGATTGCTCTCGGTACGAAAGGCTCACCAGCAGCTCCTTGGGCTCCTCGGGCTCCCTGGCTCCCTGGCTCCTTGGGCTCCTCTGGCTCCTCTAGCGTGTGTCAGCGGGTGACCCGAGTGTTTACACGCAAATTTACACTCTCATTTGTTGTGCGGAAAATTGTGCTGTTGCCCAAATCGCTGGCTGCTGGCAACTGGCAAATGAAGATGCCAGAAAGCACGCTAAAAAATTTCGTTTTTTGACTTAAAAGCATTGGAAAATATTGAATATTAAAGAGTTTAAATAGCTATATTACTAAAGAGAAATATTTATAAAGCTTACATTATATTAAATACCAAACATATTCCCTTGAAATGCAATATTTGACAGATTGTGCAGATTTATATCTTTATAATTTTCAAAATATTCTTAATCTACAGTCAATTCAATCTCTATGTTTCTCAACTCAGTTTTACTTGAAAAAGGATCCAAAAAATTGTCTAAAATACCTTTAAATATGTTAATACTATTTTCTTTCGGTGCCAAATAAGATACAGATACAGGCAGCTCTTGTTGCCTGCCACTGCTTTTGCCATAAATAAAGTTTTGTATTATGCGGCAGAAGCAGCAGCAGCATTTGGCATTTGGCAGCGCATCCCACAACAGTCCGCCGCGGATGAGGATGCATCCGAAAGGAGCGGATCCCCCCAAGAATCCCCGTCGTAGTTGTGCTTGCAATTATCGCGCACTGTGCTGAGAAATTGGTTTTTGCCACTTCGCACTTTCATCATTTTCAATCACGCTCAATTTTAATTGAAAATTTTCAAATGCAGCAACATTGTACGGATTCCTGCAAAAGGTTTTCGAGAAGGGATTCGCAGGCTACTGTTGGTCCAGGAAGAAGGTAAAGGAACTGCTTAGCGATCGTAAATCATACTCCCGTGTGTTGACTAATGGTTGAAAATAAATGAAATCATTATTTCTGGCCCAGGACTGCAGTGTTATTAAGGAATTTCAAATCGAAAATTGATGTTTTGGTAGAAATAATTCATATATATATTTACTTGCCACTCTAAGATGTTTAAGGATATTTATAGATTTCAAGGAGCGTATTTAGTGCAAAAGGTTTACAGAAATATGGATATATACTTATCCTGGTTTATATCTAGTTCATTTCTGGTTTATTGAGGGTTCAATTCCTAGTTTGTAGTAGAAATTGCCATATAAATGTGGTTAAAAGAATACGAATATTTATACCCTTGCAAGGTATTATAATTTCAGTCTGAAGCTTGCTACGCAGCGAAGCAGTCATTTCCGACCCTATAATCCATATATATTCTTGATCAGCATCAACAGACGAATCATTCTAGACATATACAAAAGAAAAAAAAAATTCAAAATTTTTTTCATTATTTTATAGTGCTAAAATTAGCATTGTTACATTTTCAAAAATGGTCAAAAATTTAAAATTTAAAAAATGTCCATTTGAGAATGCAGATTTATAAAACTATTAAAAACTAGATTAGGGATGACTTCCGTGTCGAAATAAATTAATTTTTGACTTAGTTATGAGTTTTCTAAGCTTTGGTTGGTAGAACAAATTGCCATATAAATATGACTAAAAGAATACGAATATTAACACCCTTGCAGGGTTCCTACGCAGTGAAGCAATCATTTCCGACCCTATAAACCCTATATATATTCTTGATCAGCATCAATATACGAATCATTCTAGACATGTGGGAAAGAACAAAATTTTAAAAAAAATTTTTCAATATTTTAAAGTGCTAAAATTTTGATTGTTACAATTTTCAAAAATGGTCAAAAATTTAATATTATATAAATGTAAATTTGAGCATGCAGATTTATAAAACTATTAAAAACTAGAACATAACTGACTTCCGGGTCGAAATTAATGAATTTTTGGCTTAGTTATGAGTTTTCTAAGATTTGGTTTGTAGTATAAATTGCCATATAAAGAATACGAATATTTATACCCTTGCGGTTTCAGTCTGAAGCTTGCTACACAGTGAAGCAGTCATTTCCGACCCTATAAACCATATATATTCTTGATCAGCATCATCAGGGGAATCGTTCTAGACATATAGAAAAGAAAAAAAATTTTCAAAATTTTTTTCATTATTTTATAGTGCTAAAATTAGCATTGTTACATTTTCAAAAATGGTCAAAAATTTAAAATTTCAAAAATGTCCTTTTGAGTATGCAGATTTATAAAACTATTAAAAACTAGATTAGGGATGACTTCCGTGTCGAAATAAATTAATTTTTGACTTAGTTATGACTTTTTTAAGATTTGATTAAGAGAATACGAATATCTATACCCTGCAGGGTATTATAATTTCAGTCTGAAGCTTCCTACGCAGTGAAGCAGTCATTTCCGACCCTATAAACCATATATATTCTTGATCAGCATCAACAGGGGAATCATTCTAGACATACAGGAAAGAAAAAAAATTTTCAAAATTTTTTTCATTATTTTATAGTGCTAAAATTAGCATTGTTACATTTTCAAAAATGGTCAAAAATTTAAAATTTCAAAAATGTCCTTTTGAGTATGCAGATTTATAAAACTATTAAAAACTAAAACAGAACTGTCTTCCGTGTCGAAATTAATCCATTTTTGGCTTAGTTATGAGTTTTCTAAGCTTTGGTTGGTAGAACAAATTGCCATATAAATATGACTAAAAGAATACGAATATTAACACCCTTGCAGGGTTCCTACGCATTGAAGCAATCATATCCGACCCTATAAACCATATATATTCTTGATCAGCATCAACAGGGGAATCATTCTAGACATATAAAAAAGAAAACAAATTTAAAAAAAAAATTTCAATATTTTATAGTGCTAAAATTTCCATTGTTACAATTTTCAAAAATGGTCAAAAATTTTAAATTTAAAAAATGTCCATTTGAGTATGCAAACTTATAAAACTATCAAAAACTAAAACAGGACTGACTTCCGTTTCGAAATTAATGCATTTTTGGCTTAATTATAAATTTTCTAAGCTTGAGGGTATTATAATATCAGTTTTAAGCTAAACCGTATATATTCTTGATCTTGTGATCGATTTTCAATACGATTCAATTGCAATCTGCAAGGGTATATAAACTTTTCTTTCCCGTAGATAGTTTCCTTTCTTGTTTTCTGATAATTTCAATATTTCTTTTATTCCAAATAAATTATTTTAAAGAAATGTAAAGCTATGTATCTTCAATTTATGTCCTTTTTATCTCTCCCGAACTCCCCTCCTTTTACCATTACTAATTAGCATAGTTGTGCCTACAACAATTATGCTTTGGTGACCACATTTTTCGCAGCCGTCCCTCGATCCCCTCCCCTCCCCTCCCCTCAAAGGCAATAATAAATTCGTAGCATGAATCAGTCCGATTATATAAAACATAATACCCAACGGGGAGTGTTGTTTTCCCGAGCCTACCAGCACGGCTTTAGGTCTTAGCCCTTGTTCTCCTGCCGTAATGCCAAAGGGGCCTCTGGTCTACTCTCTACCATTCCGTGGGTACAATATGTAAAAATGTATCGAGTTACGATCGGAGATAAGCTGATGGGCAAATACACGTATAATATTTATACGCAAACTTGTTCAAACAAGCCCAGCAGGAAGACGAGCAGACAAATGTGCAAAATGCGCTCGTTAACAATAAAAGAAAATGCGAAACACACTCGGAAATTTGTAACGATTTTCTAATTTTCAAGCAAACAACCCTCTGAATCAGATTCCGACTCGGATTCGGATTCCGATTCCCTGATTATGATGTCGAAGGAACTCGACGGCGATATATCTGTTGAAAATCGCTACAACAAACAGAGAGAGAGATCCCAACAAATTGTAACAAAATGCGGATTACTATTCGAGTTCGAATCGATTCCCGCCCCTTTTGCCGTGTTTCACATTAATGAGAATATTGTTAAATTAGCAGGCTTTGAAATGTGATATTGCCCGACCACAACGAGCGAGTGGCCTGGAATGGTAATGGTAGTGCCCCCTGCTTGACTTTGCCCGAAAAGCGAGCAGCTGTGTGCTTGAAAGGGGTTCTACACCCAAATGCACTTAGAGAAAATTCAGGATATTTGTTTAATTAAATTATATATGATGGTTTAGAATCAGAGCATCACAACAGGCTTGCAAAAGTTGGTCTTTCTTCATATTTAAACAGGACTTGAAAGCCTGAAAAATGTGTATCTTTCCCTTTGCATTTTGTGTTCTCGCTTTGCCTGCAATGCACAAGCAAATGCAAGCTATTTAATCAAAGGTTGCTATCGCACTCCTTTAACCATTTTCTCTCTTTTAAAGAGAGTTTCTTTTGCAATACTTTTATAATTATTTTTCTTTCTGCAAAAATGTCTCTTATAATTTTCTTTAATCACTCCATTTGTTTCTGTGTACAACTGCAACTTATCTCTTATTCAAAAATGTCATAAAAATATAAAAGAAACTTCTGTTGGCATTACTTTTTTATAGCTTCCCTGGAGAAAACGAAGGTGGATTAGGTCAATATTTGAGGAAAGCGGGGGCAGGGAAGGTTTAAGGAGGCATCAGGCATAGAGCTTCGCCACCAAAAGCTGCCTTAATAGGCTTACGATAAACATGACACTTGACTTCTGGTGGTGCTCGAGGGGGCGACTCTCCTGTGCGGATGCGGATGCGGTGCCCAAATTGCCAGTTGACACTCAATTTGACACATGAGCTCGCCTCAGGGTCTTCTCAGAGCCATCTCCGAGTCGCCGGCTTAGCCTTCGGCCTTCGACCTCAAGTGTGCTCCATGGCAACTAGCAGCAACTAACTTGGCTAATGATGTGCTCCCTTTTGGCCCCTTTGGGCGTTATGGCCTTATGTTACACTCCACTCGCAGTGAAAGGGGAGGCCAGGCAAGGACATTTGAATAGCTAAACATTCGTCATTATGGCAATTCAAATACCCAACCGAGAAGTTCACACACAGAGCAAGGATATATGGTTACAATTACAGTTTCAGGAGTCGTCCTGTGGCCAAAGTCTCAGCTGAAGATTGCCCCAAGGAGGTTAATAGAACGAGAGATGTGGCTTCAATTAGAGTTTTGAGAAGTTTCAAAGGACTTTTAAAGGTTTTTGCACCTCAAACTAGCTCAAAGGTCACCTCCTTCCCTCAGAAACTCTCACTCACATCTAACCCCGACCAAAATCCCTCGATTAAAAGCTTTATGAGCTACATTTAAGCTCCACATTGCTCATGCTCCCGCCGAAGACCAAACGGCACCTCATCAACACATCAGCATTATCATTATGATTCCGTTCAGAGCAATATAAGGGGATACCTAATAATAATAATAAAAATTTCAAACCTTTCGGAGCAACAAAAGTGAGGCAGTAACTCCGATGAAAGAGCCCCATCTGTTATGGGATACAAAAATATTTATGATTATGAGAAATGCACGGCTGGGGCCTTATTATAAAATACAGCAACTTTTCCTGAAATCAAAAGAAAAATCAAGGCAATGCCGCGCCGGGACACGTTTTTATTTTTTTTTTATATTTTTTATTTAAATACGAAGTTGCCTATGGGTGTGAGGGGCCATTGGGTTCTCCAGTTGTGTTCGGAGGCCTCTTAAGTAGCCTCCGCGTTCGGTTCGAGGCCCCGGCCATATCGACAGGTAGCCCAAATATTTATAGTGTTCCATAATTGAGATACACATTAATGAGGAAGGAGTTGGGGCTGGACTTCGGGTCGAGTCGAGGCTGGAGGCTTTGGAAAGGGAATATTATAGAGTTGACTCAGAATGGTAGTAGCGCGCTTTATTTCATATTGAATAGAGTTTTTTCGGTATAGGGGGTTTTATATTAAATACTCTGAGCCAAAGGGGGGTTTAACTGGGTCTAGAAACTAGTTAGTTTAAAATATAATAATTATAAATACCTAAAGGGAATTAAAGAAAGGGAAGACTTGTATTAGTTTTCGGAAACAATTAAATAAATAATCTTCTTTGCAGTACAGTAAATACAATTTATATTTTATTTCAAGAAAAAGCCTAAGTTGGCTTAAACTATCATTCCTAAAAAGAAATATTAGGTTATAAACAGTTTGGTTTCTTTTTAAAATAAATAAATTTCAATTTATTTCTATATCACATAGTTCCCTTAATCAGTTCTGAATTAAAGAAGAGAATCTACCAATTCGTTCTTTTCCCTGTTAAATTTTCTTGCCTTGTTTTTATTTTCATTTTTCGATTCCTAGTTGTCTCCTCCTCGTTGCCTGCCAGTCGCTGTAAATTTAAATAATAATTTCGTTGAAACTTGCCGAGTCTTCGCCGGCCGATGTTATTGTATCTTTTCCACAGATGCTTTTCTCACTTGAGGAAAAAACGTGGGACGGATGCGGCTGCCTTTTGTCGGCATTGATCAGCTTTGATTGCTATGCAACTTATTAGTTGTTATTTGTTTGACTAGACACAGTCATATATATCGAAGCAGTTGGAAGCCGCTGCTGTCCAGGGTGATAATGGGACAAATGTCGGCGGAGGCAGGGGGAGGAGTGACCCTGGCTTAATCCCCCCCTCTCTCTGTAATCATTTGGACCCCTTTTTCTCTCTCTCTTGGCCCGTTGTCAACAGATCTGGCTTATGTGAGTCAGAATTATGTGACGATCGCTGCGGCAAAAGGCAGCCGAAGGCGGCAAAAGGTTTTTGAGGTTCCAGAATCAAGACCAAAGCACCTCTTTCAGGCCACATGTTGTTGCAGCTTTAATAAAGACATCAGCCGCGCATAATTACGGACTTGTAGTAGCAGTCTCTGCAGTCTGCACTCTTCCAGTCTTCCCATCCAGTCTTCTTCTCCTTTCCAATCCCCAATTCGTTCTGCTTCGTTCGGAGCTGTCTTTCTTTGGCCGTAAGTCGTAGATTGGCATTATTGTCACGGTCGCCAGTTCTTCGATTTGGCTATATCTTAATTCTATTGGGCATTTCTTCGATTCTCCCTCCCTCCATCTCTCCCCTCAATTAAATTGATATCAAAATGTTTTCCATTTATTTTTGTTTAGTTTTCTTTCACATTTTTTGGCTACTGAGCGCGTGACTCTGTCTGGGCGTGAGTTGCAGTTAGTGGAAAGCTTTTAAAAACGTATTCAATGGGGTTACAGTTAGTTGGGCTAACAAATTTCTGATAAGGTTGCTAAAGAGATTTTCCAGCTGTGGGGGGTTTTTTATATTTGGTTTTTTAAATACCATTCATTCCCAGGGTTTCTAGAATGAATTTTCCAAGGAATTTGCCATCGTCAACGGGGATTTATGCACTGAAAAATGTATTTGATTTTGGAAAAATTAAAGAAAGGTTCATGAGTGTTCCTAAACCCTTTTCTGCTTAAAAAAGATTAAAAACACATTCTTGGAAATATTTTTATCAGTTTAAAATATTTAAATTTAGAGTACTTAGCATTTGTAAACCTAAAACCCATTTTTAAATCCTTTAACGTATCTTTTGTCGCCTTTTAAAAAATTCCCTCTTAAAAACTGAAACCTTTTTCTCGCTGTTTAATAATAATAATCCTTTCCAAACCGTTGACAATCCCCAAAACGACAAAGCTGTCACAAATGGCAAGCCAATCA
Organism: Drosophila bunnanda; assembly: GCA_035046265.1. NCBI lineage: Eukaryota > Metazoa > Arthropoda > Insecta > Diptera > Drosophilidae > Drosophila > Drosophila bunnanda. The sequence continues at coordinate 5,297,777 of JAWNOB010000076.1, read as the reverse complement.
AGCTCTAATCCCGCATCTAATGGCAACGTAAACAGCAACACCTCCTCGGATAAAGATCGCAGGAGGATGGCAGCAGATACAGATACAAATACAGATACATATATACAGATACAGATACAGATGGGGCCTCCGAACACGGTTTGTGCAACGATGTTGAAACCTATTCAAATTAACAAATGTGTTTTAATCTCCGACAACAAATTTGAATTGTATTTTTTGGTGGAATGCCGTTGCCGGGCCGTCTTCGTCATCTCCCGCTGATCGGGGACAGGTACCGAGGGGCACCTACAGGGATCCCTCCTGCGTCAGCCACTGCCACCACTGCTACCCTGTTAAATGCCTCTCCTTCTGGCATTGTTGGAACAGGTCGATCGATCTATGACAGATGAGATCATGTTGACTTGCCACAAAAGGCGCACAGTCAGTCGTCGGATGAGGTCGAGGAGCTGGGCCTGAGACTGGGCATGGGCTCAGGCTATGGGCTCTGGACTCCGGCTCTGACTCTGACTCTGACTCTGACTCTGACTCTGACTCTGACTCTGACTCTGACTCTGACTCTGACTCTGGGCTCTGGCGTTTTCCCAACTCTCGAGTCCTGTTGCTTTCGATGATGTATCGTTTTCGGTACCATGGCTGCCACGGAACTCACAACGCAAACTCAACGGTTGCTGCACTCAAAAAAATAGCTACTATTTGCAAATATATCGAGAAATATTATCCACATAATATCAATAATATTGACAACAAAGAGAAACTAAGCTTCTGGCGCTAAAGTATTTATATCCTTGCAGTTTGCTATTGATGAAATTCGGAAAGATTTTCTATGTAAGTTTTTATAAGATTAATAAATCTGCATTGACAATTTTAAGGAATTTTAGAAAATGTTGAAAAAATAGTTAAATTTTTTATGGCTAGATTGACTCGGCTAATGATGCTGATTAAGAATCCTTTGCAGCGTTACAAGCTTTTGACTTAATTTATAATAGTCTGCAAGGGTATACAAGTATTAACCTTTTAGCTCATAAAATTGATGTATATAATGGTTCCGCATAGAATATTATAACAGTATTGATATATTAATATTTTCTGTAATCTCTAGATTTTATTATATATATTATATATTATATATTATATATTATGTATATATTATATATATATATTATATTATATTTTTTACAATATTCAATGCACACAAAGAACTCTTTTAACATTATTGATAGAATTCCCAACCAGTTTCAACTGCAACCTGTTGGTAATCACGCTACTGACGGTTATAGTGACTTCTACCTCAAAGATCTAGCTTTTCAAGTGATTTTAAAATTGCTAAAATATTAATAAGTATCGGATTGAATTACCCAGATTTTTCTCCCTCTGCAGCTGTGGGCCCTTTAGTCCGTTTGTTGGCATTACCATTACCATCAGCCATTACCATTTGGGCTTCACGCTACGCTACGTGGCCCGCCGTCGCGTCGTCTCGTCTCGCGGGCAAAATTCATATTCGAAGTGACATTTATGCCATGCTCTACACATTCCGGGCGATATGATTTGACTGGCTTCAGGCGAAAACCTTTTCGAGGATTTCTTTATTAATATTTTTTCCCCGCTTGGGTCTTGAGTGGGGGCTTCCCAGCCCGACGAGGATGATCGGTCTTCCACTCTCTCTCTCTATTACTAAGCCTCTTTGTATCTGCTTGACAATGGGCCTGTTTATTATTGCCGATTTGTGTTTTTATTTGTTGACAGTTTACGTTTTTTGGCCTACGAATTGTTTTGAGTCTTAATCCTACTGTATTTATGGCAGGCACTGAGAGAAATATCATGGAGATCTCTTTTTTTGGGGTTTTAATAGTAATTTCAAATATCTTTAAATAAAATTCAAAAGCAATGAATTTTTTACATATTAAAATTCTTTAAAGAATATACTTTTTTGTAATCATTTTTTTTATATTGTCCCCCTGTTTTTTAACATTTAAATATTATTCTTCCTCTATAAATTTCATGGAGATTTCTTTTATTGGGATTTTAATAATAATTTGAAATATCTTTAAATAAAATAAAGCAATGAATAGCATTTATTTAACATTCTCATTAAATATAAAATTTATTAATATTTAAAGAATATACTTTTTTATAAATTTTTTTTATATTTTCCCCCTATTTTTTAACATTTAAATATTATTCTTCCTCTGTAACTGCGATTTGCATGTGTGCCTCATGTACAGTCCTTCATAGGGGATTATCTTGCACACACAAAACCTCGCAGATACAAATTCCCGCAGAGAGTTGACAGATACATAGATACATTCAAAAGGCACAAATTGAGTGCAAAGTGTGGGCAAATTCCGTTGCCATTTAGGGGTCTCATTGTTGCTTCCGCAGTAGCAGAAGAATTTTCACAAAAACAGGGCACACATCCAGCTGACAGCAGTTCCTTGTGCGATCCCTTCCTTTCCCTGCTGATCCTTCGGAGCCTGCACAATTGTGGGCCAAGTCTTGTCCTTGTTTCTCCTATATTTTGTTTGACCAAATCGTGTTGACAGGCCGAGTATCGAATGCGGTAATCAATCAATCGGACAGCAGGGGTCTCTGGTCTGGTTTTCCCTGGAAACTGGAAAATGCAATGACTTTGTATGGCACCCATGGGGAATTTTCTGACGGGGATACTCCTCCAGGCAGGGGGCTCGTGGATAAAATAGCCAAGGGCATAGGGTGTAGAGTCATCTGGTAACCGCATTCGGCGTAATCAATTGTTGGGCTACCGATGGATGAGCGAGTGCATCCAATTCCTTGGAGAGCGGCACGCTTCTGGGACAAGAAAGGTGTTAGGATCGTAACGGTCAGCAGCTGTGGGCTATATCCTTATTGTTGCCAATGTTTTCTGGGATCTAAAGGCACTGGAAAATACTAGTGCTTATGTAGACTCAAAGCAATATTTTATATAATTTTTATTTGGAGAAATTTTGCAAGATTAAACTAGGGTTCTCTTTCAGAGCAGAATGCTTTTCTTCTCTATAAATTCCCAACAAATGTAAACGGAGAGAGCGAAGGCAATGCTCTCTCAAAGAGGCAAACTCTCTCACGTTCTGCTGTTGCTGCTTTGCTTGTACTTAGCAGGCAAAGCCTGGAAAAGAAAGCGGGAAAATGCATGCAGAAAAGATCTTTATGATTTAAAATATCGTAAAAACCTGCCTTTGACTCATTCCTCCCTCTCTCTCTCTCCTTCTTTGATCCCTGAGTAATTACAATTTAATATAGAAAAACAACTGATTACCCCCATATACCGCTCTTTTTCCTCACAATACTCCTGTAAAATAAAAAGAACAACTCATATGTGAGACGCGCCAAGCCGCTTTGATCACAACAACAATGCTTGCCACAACAAAACAACTTCTTTGGCTTTGTGCTGCTGAAAAATATGTTTGTTGGTGGAGAAGAAAAGACCCCAAGAAGCAGAGAGAGAAATCCATCTTCGGGGCTGATGATCACAGATACAAAACGTATCCACACACAGACAGAGGCCGACACAGATACAGATACAAATGCAGAGCACAATGGAGGTTTTGAGGGCTTTTTTAGAAGAAATACACACAGTTTTCGTATTGACGCTACTACTTGAATCTGAATCACGATTTGTAAACAAATACAACGGAGCCACAGCCACAGTGCACGTAATGGTAATGGTATGACGCTAGGGCACAGTGGGGTTTATTGTGAATACTATGGTTTAAAGTTGTTTAACAATATTTTTAGTAAATTTCCAAAGAGCCGAGATCTTTTAGAAAATTTCAGGATACAAATGAGAGGTTTAGCGATTAAATTGAAGATTATTTCACTGAAAAGTGGTACTTACTATAGTGTAATGTTATATATTCTGAAATTTATAGGACCATCAAACTGACAAATCCAAAAAATATAATTTTAAGAGAGTTTGCCTTAACCGGAGGCTACAAAAATCCCTGAAAATTTTAATTTAAAGTTTAAAAAGTTAAATTTAAATTCCCTGCTACCTATTTTCCTTATAATACAATTACTAGAAGAAATATCCCCCAAAACCCATTGTATCCATGGTTATATATGGGGCTCCCAAGTGCCTTGGCCCAAACAATTCAATAATACAATAACAACAATCATAATAATAACACAAAATAACACTCACCAACACACTCGTGGCATTACAACCACCACCCGCACACCCGCACACCCCATCCACAAAACACACCACATATCCCTCCCAGTGTATCCCCAGTGTACCCCAGTGTATGCCATCATATAAACATACATCATAACGCGCCGACGACGACTGACGACTGACGAACGACCTTATTCCACTCACAATCAGTCAAAATTGAAAATTTATTGAATAACCAAGAGAGGAGAAAAAAAAAGTTTAAATATCACGGAGTCATACGTATGGACGTGTACGGGTTTCTGCGGTTGTGTAAAGATCAACAAAGGATTTCTTACCAAAATAGCTCGTGTCAAAAGACTTTGATCCATTAATCAATATGCCGCTGCCTCTCAGAGAGAGACAGAGAGAGAGAGAGGAGGTTTTATTTTCTTATTTTTCCTGTGGAACTTCATCTTGGCGGTGTTTTGTTGTAAGCGATGCACTTGGAGAAAAACTAGGGAATTCCAATTCTCTGGGCGTATTTTTAGTCCAATAATTAAATATAGCATTCTTTAGAATTCTCTGGAAAATCTCCAGGGAAAGTCTATTAAAAATTCAAATGGTTATATGATATATATGATATATTTACCAAATTGAAAGTTTCTGACTGTTTAATATATTATTAAGATTTAAAATATTGTAAAATCAAGTCTTATAAGATATAATTCCATTCACGGGGAAGTCCAGCGATTGTTATATTGAATGAAAGACATTCTTAACAATTCTCAAGTAAATCTTCTGGGAAAGTCTATTAAAAATTCAAATTGTTATAAGATTATATTTAGGAAATTAAAAGTTTGTGAGTGTTTAATATATTATTAAGATTTGAAAGATCGTAAAATCAAGCTTTATAAGATTCATTCACGGGGAAGTCCAGCGATTGTTATATTGAATGAAAGACGTTATGATTCTCTAATAATTTGTCAGTACTGAAAATAGAAAAAAAATCAATAGAATATTTGTGTAATATATGTAGAATTGTGACAAATGTGTCTATAATTCCCAAGTACAAATTTTGTGACAAAGAAATCCTAAATATATAATACATGAATGCTGCTGCTTTTGCCGTAGAGCTATAGATTTTCCCCCGTGTAAGCCTTGAGTTGATGATGATGATGATGATGAGACAACCCCCGGCTCCCAGGTCCCATAATATCGAAGATCTGAGATCTGAGATCTCTCCATCTCTCGCCGAGATTCCGGTACAAAAGAGCGAACCCACAGCTGGACGAAGACGACGACGACGACTGCGCTTTTTGTGCCCAGTCAAGATCATGATGAGGCTGTTATTTTTTGGGTCCGAAGATGATGTGGCACAGTGGGCAAGCAGGAGGAGACCCATAACCCCACCTCGATATGGTTTTTTTCCCTCGTTTTTTAATTTTATTGTCTTCCGTAATGCGGCCGACGAGCATGTGACATGTGTAAGTGATAGCGTTAATGCCGCCTTTAAGTAGTAATTATGTCTTCAATTGGGCATTGAACGCAGCGTCCACTGAGCTTTGTTATGGTTCCCCGGCGGGGCAGGGCGGGAAAAGAGCTGTGTTTTCGGGGGGATCCCATGGAGAGGGAGTTGGGTTAGCGCGTGTTTCCCAAGTGGGGGGTACGTCGGTCCGTATAATGGACCGACATGGGGGAGTCTCCTCCAACGGAATGCCCTTTTAATGGAACGTTCCGTAATAGAGTCGGTAATTTCCAAGTAATGCCTCGGTTGCTCCATTGAAAGTTTATGGTAATTATGGGGGAATATGAAAATTTATGGGTTTCTAGCTTGTTGATTTTAGATATTTCTTAATACTTAATATTTACCTATGTAATATTTTTATATATATTTGTATAAAAACAACCTGGACTTGTAATAAATGAAAAAGAAAAGAACTCTCTACCGTTAGCTACCAGAAGCTAAAATTGTTTAAGCGAAATGTAAGCCAGAAGCTTAATAGAATCTAACAATTTTAATTTTACAATTCCCATAAACTTATTCTGGTTCATCAAATCAATTTAATATTTAAATACTTAGAATTCAAAGTATCATATCAAAAGCTGAAGTTCTGCAAGTGTTTTCTATTAAAAAAGTTTATTATAACCCACAATTTTCTTATCAAATTGAAGTTATACATAATTCCCAGATCAAAAAAGGAGCTCAGCTCTAATTGGAGGCTCTAGAATGGAGCTGCTCCACTCGTAAATCCCAAGTGAATACCCTTTTTAATAAAACTAAATTATATCAATTAAATATTGATTTAATCAGTCCAATTCTCAATTGACTTTACTTTCCAAGTTGCAATTCTTTAAGGAAAATGTAAAGATTTTAAAGTTCTATTTTAGTAAGTGCATATATTTCGCCCAAACTTATTCCCAGAGTTTCCTTTATACTTATGTACAAAGTAAAAGATCTTTACTTGCCACAATTTGTTATGAATTATTAATAGATTAGATTAGATTAGATTAAATCCTTTGAATATCCTTTTATAAAAGCTCCCAAGGCCTCGCCACGTGGTTGTTCTCCCCGGGAACGTTTTCCGCAAACAAATCCCAAAATGCAATTCCCAGTAGAGACATTCTATACCGGCGCTTAGGCTGCCCCATCATCGACCAATTTCCAAGTTGTGGTCGTCGTCCGCCATTCGCCTTTGTCAAAACACAAATCTTTGGCTCCAGAGCTGGTCGTGTGAAGCAGTAATTGCCCCCTAATCTCCGGTTCTTCGGAGAATCAGGAAGACTTCAGGGGGCTTGAGTGATTCTTCCCGAGGTCTTTGTCTTAAGCGGGGGAGTAAATGAAGGCCTCAGGCCGCTGGATGGTGGCTGGTGGCTGGTCTTATTGTTGTCATAGAATTATTGTTTAGTGGCGCATCCTGAGGCTGTCCGCCGGAGCCTCACCGGATGGCGAGTCGCCCCACTCCGTGTCCCCCCTTCGGAGGTACAAATGTAGTACATAAATCGCGCGCACAAACGAATGGCCGGGGATTAAAGAGCAAAAGATATCGAATTACACACCTGACGACGGACCAGAAACCTGGAATATCGAAAAATAAAAAAGGGAAAAAGGGAAAAGGGAGGCAGACCAGACAAAAGCTAAGCCATGGCGTATTTTATGTGAACTTTCTTCGGGAGTTCTCCCGGTTCTCCCGATTCTCCCGATTCCCCAGCTGGAACTGGATGGCACTGCATCCTCCGCATACTTTATGGGCATTAAAAATTCAAGTGGCAGCAATTTTTCGTTGCCAACTTCAAATGGAAGCCGCAGCGGCTCGCCGGGCTCTCCTCCAGATTCCGATTTCCACGGCCGCAGATTCATTCCCCTCCACATCATAATCCCCGGGCATTGGGGGCTCCAGCTGGCTCCCTGCCTCCTGCCTCCTGCCTCCTCCACTGCCGCCAATTTAATGTGTCGGCGTGTTTATCGGCTAATGAAGTTGACAACACGCGGATTAGCGCATTTAGTTGGCCAACTGTTGGCCACTGCCGTCGACGGCTTCTGGGGGGGAAGGGCGAGGTGGCGAAGGCCAAGGATCGACGGCATCAGGAACCCGTCTGAGTTGAATGCACTGCGATTAAAAGGGAGTATCTAACTAGTTTGGTATTTCAATAAAATTGAATTAATCCATTTTTACCCTGTTGCTATAATAATAAATTAATAAATACAATTAACTATAATATTAAATTGAGATTACCCAACGAAGAAAAGCCTTGCAATTTACAATTAAATTATAGAATCGTACTGGAAATCGAAATGTTCGCATTCTTCGATATTTATCGATATTTTCATTTTCCCATTTTCTCGCCAAACCACAGTTTCTAAATTTCATAACTTAATGCTGATATATAATACATATGGTTTATAGGGTCGAAAATGACTGCTTCACTGCGTAGGAAGCTTCAGACTGAAATTATAATACCCTGCAGGGTATAGATATTCGTATGCTTTTAGTCAAATCTTAAAAAAGTCATAACTAAGCCAAAAATGCATTAATTTCTATACAAACGGCAGTCCTGTTCTAGTTTTTAATAGTTTTATAAAGCTGCATACTCCAATTTACTTCTTTTGAATTTTAAAATTTTGACCATTTTTGAAAATTGTAACAATCGAAATTTTAGCACTTTAAAATATAAAAAAAAAATTTTGAAAATTTTTTTCTTTCCTACATGTCCAGAAAGATTCGCCTGTTGATGCTGATCAAGAATATATATGGTTTATAGGGTCGGAAATGATTGCTTCACTGCGTAGGAACCCAGCAAGGGTATTAATATTCGTATTCTTTTAGTCATATTTATATGGAAATTTGTTCTACCAACCAAAGCTTAGAAAACTCATAACTAAGCCAAAAATTCATAAATTTCGACACGGAAGTCAGTTCTGCTCAAGTTTTTAATAGTTCTATAAATCTGGATACTCAAATAGACATTTTTTTAAATTTAAAATTTTTGACCATTTTTGAAAATGTAACAATGCTAATTTTAGCACTATAAAATAATGAAAAAAATTTTGAAAATTTTTTTTCTTCTCTATATATCTAGAATGATTCCCCTGTCGATGCTGATCAATAATATATATGGTTTATAGGGTCGGAAATGACTCCTTCACTGCGTAGGAACCCTGCAAGGGTATAAATATTCGTATTCTTTTGGTCATATTTATATGGCAATTTGTTCTATGTACCATAGCTTAAAAAACCCATAAATATGTCAAAAATGCATTAATTTCGTTATGGAAGACAGTTATATGCTATTTTTTAATAGTTTTATTAATCTGCATACTCCAAATCACTTTTTTAAAATTTTAAAATTTTGACAATTTTTCAAATTGTAACAATGCAAATTTTAGCACTATAAAATAATGAAAAAAATTTTGAAAAAATTTTGTCTTTTCTATATGTCTAGAACGATTCCCCTGTTGATGCTGATCAAGAATATATATGGTTTATAGGGTCGGAAATGACTCCTTCAGTATGTTACAAGCTTCTGACTGAAATTTTAAACACGCTGCAGGTTAAGAAATATGTATATTAATATATATATATTATATTATATATTACATATTATATATTATATATTATATATTATATATTATATATTATATATTATATATTATATATTATATATTATATATTATATATTATATATTATATATTATATATTATATATTATATATTATATATATTCATGTACTTTCTTCTTATTATTTTTCCATAATTTTTCATTCTTACCTTAAATATTTCTCAGTGTTTAAGCTGCAGTCCTCTGCTGGGCATTAGCGCAAGGCAACATAACTTAATAACGATAACGATGAATATTATTTTTATGCACAAATTGCAAAAGCCGAAATTGCAAAAAGAGTTGGCTAGCAGTCTCCGCTGTTCCCAGTGCCCAGTTCCCAGTTCCCAGTGTCCAGTTCTCGATCCTCCTCGAATCCCGATGCTCTCCTAGCGGTAGATTCCGCGATCCTCTCCAGCACAGCATGTGGATTGGCCCCAACCTAATGGTTATTTGTGGCTCTCGGTCGGGTTGTGACACTGCGAGTTATACGATGTGATAAGACAATAAATATTTTTACCATTTACAGTTCAATTATGCAGTTGAATTTGTCCCTGAGGAGGAGAGAACCTGTCCAAGTTACAGACTGCTCCAGGAGCCTCTCTATTTAAAGCCAACTAATTTGTGTTCAGATAAGTCTGGACGGGTTTCTATTTCTGGGCCGTGATCTGTGATGTGTTGATCGCTGATGGGACATTCGCTGACATGGATTTCATAAGTGGCAAGAGATCGTAAAATGTCTATGAAAGATGATGGCTTAAGTTGTGAAAATAAAAACAGGCTGTGGATGTTGGGAAAATACTTAGAAAATCGATTAAAAAGGGAGATTATAAAGGGGAAATTAATAGAATATTCTATTCTATATTTAAGATATCTTGTTCCTGAAAGTTACCACTAAACTAATCCCAGTTAAAGCCCTTTCAAAGTCTCCTTCCCTTAAACTTTAGTTTTCAGAAATTCCTCTGCCTTAATTAATAATTAAATTGACATTTATTCAAGTCATCTTCAGCTGCTTTGGTTTCCAATAATATTTTCCTTGCCGCCTTTTGCAAAACTTTGTCATTTTATTGGCAAATATTTATGATAATTACAGACATTGTTCCAGTCGGGGAAAATAAAATCATTTCATGGCATTAAATGATAGGCTTTTCGGGGGGGAAGGAGCAACGGAAATCGGAATCGACATTTTTGTGTATACAAACATGCGACATTCAAAGCCAACTTTTGTGGCAAACAAATCGAGAGTTCCGGTCAGCATATTGATAGTCCTTAATTATAGTCTCCTTCCCCAGATGATGAGTGTCACGCGTTAAAGAAGAGCCTTTCCCCCGGTGAGTGTCCTGCATAATTCATGGTTTTCCAACCTGAAATTAAACGGAAAATTGCGCGGGAACCGAACAGGCTTCACAGGGGGGAGGGCTTTCCCCCCGCCCCCGGTTGCGGGTGTGGAAGGCTATGTAATTTGAGTAAAGTTTTCATGAAAAATGTTAAGTGCCCAATTGTGCGTGTGAATGTGTGTGTAATAGAGCGTCACCAGCGAGGGACGAAGGACACACAACCAACACCTGTCCCAGTTCGCATTCATTGTCCTGGCAGGGCTGCTCCGAAGGGGTGGCCAGGATGGGCCCAGGTATCCTGGTGTATCAGGTGCCCAGGGCTTTGGCTTGTTAAATAATTTGTGCAATGAACCAAATCAAATCAAATCAGAGCAAGGACGATATGTGAGGGAAATTTGCAGGATGTTGTCCTGGTTGCAAGGAGGCTAAAGGGATATTTATTGTTGAATCATTTAAAATAAATTGATGCATTCAATTAAATCTTAGGAAAATGGTTTAAATACAATGTTGGGAACTGTTTTATATTTTAAGTTTATTATTTTAAATTAATTATACATTTTCCTGAGCAAGTCATTTATTTATTCTCATTTTTCCTGCTCCCTCCTAAAATATATTCTATTCAACCCGCATCTCTCGACATTGGCAAATTAATTCAATTCTATAACTCAACACACAATGCTGTCAAAATATTGAATTTTTTCGCATTTCCCCTTTGCTAAATTATCAACGTCAAATGGGAAGAGAAAAAAGACGCGGTGAAAACGTCGACGGCAAGACTTCAGAGAAGCGGCAAAAATTCGCATCTTCACCGCGAAGAAGCTTCTTTTTATTTTTTGCAGAAGCCAAAAGGTTGTCTCCGAGACAGACCCTCAAGCACACACACACACTCTCTGACTTGAAGACGGACAAATCCCCAATAAAGACAATAAATTTTCAATTTTATTTTTGCCGCTAAAGCCGGAGGGCTGATGGCATTTTTTATTACGAATTGGTGAAAACAAAATAAGCACTAAAATTAATCGTCGACTTAGCCGGGCGATTAACAGGAAAAAATATCAAAGACGGCGTCCATTTTGGAGCTCGGAAAGCGAAGAAGTTTGAATGGTTTTTTTAGCCAGTGGAAACTTTTTGAGGGCTCAGCCAAGTGGTTTTCCTATATTGGCTAATCTTTATTATAGCCGACAAATTGGGTAGATAGATTAAGCCATTTTTGGTAAGGGAACTCGTAGATATTTTAAGCTTAAAGTGGTTGAGAATTAGGCGAAAGGGGAAGCATTTTTTATGGCATTTTAATATGGAAATTATGAAAATGTTGATGAATATATTGCAAAAGGAATGTTTAGAAAGGAGAAGATACAAATGACAACAATATATACTTAGGATTACTATTATTTTTGAAAATACATAATGTAAATAATGAACTTACAATGTTACTTTAGCGGAAAAAAAATCCATTCTAAAGAATTTAGAAAGCCTAAACGTCTTTTAACCAATTTACAATGCTATTTTTTAGCTTTTATATAAAATATTTACTATTTTCTTAACAATTTATAATATTTTCTCAGCTTTAAATATATATAAAACTAACACAATCCTTTTCTTGGCATAATGTTATGGACAGAGTGTTCATAAAAATTGTATCTAATAGATTTTTATGGTTTATTTTAAACTTAAAAATTTATTTAAGCTAATAGAATCGTTTTTTAGAAAAGCTATCTGAATTGAAATTAATACATTTTTGGTTAGTTATGATATTAAACAAACTGGGACTTACCCATAAAATTAACATATAAAATGATTTATTTTATATATCTAGTACAGATATTTTAGGTTATCTTGTAGGTATACGAAGTCCAAAAAGCCAATGATTCCCACTTAATCAATAGAGCATAAATCATTTGAAACATTCAGCAAAATATTTAAGTGAATTTCTCAAAGTTTTGTTAGGGGTAAAAATTAAATAAAATATATACAATTTTTATTTTTTAAATATTAAAGTTAGTATCCAAATAACAGCTGATAGAGAAAAGCTTTACAAATTGAGATTAATGCATATGTGGATTAATTATAATACATTTCTCATTCGAACCCATGAACCTTTGGGTAACTGCAAGGATATACTCTTCGGCTTTAGCTAATTCAATAAGGAAAACTCTGCGAAATGATCCTTTTATCTTGAGGCCACTCCCCCGGAGCTCTCCGTTTCGTCATCTGGGAACCCTTTGGCACTCCGCCTTCCTATCCACCTTTCAGGATTAGAAGGATGCTGCTGCTGCAACCATATGTGCCATACGCTAGGCGCATCCTTTGTGCTCCGCATAATAGAGTCCTTGGCTCGATTTCTTCGATTACACCTTTTGCCCCAAAGTGTAAATTGAGCTCTAATCAAGGCGAGCCGATCGCCGGGTCCCAGCCTCGTTTCAAGCCGTCTCATGTTTACCAAAAGGTGCCGAAAAAGTGCCAAAAACACACGCTGAACTAGTGAAAGGATTAGGGCACACACAAAGCACACACATGTCCCGGCGGCACCAAATTAGGCATGGGGGATCCCTATCCCTCCATCTGACCCCCTGTATCCTTGTGGCCTTTGTGCATTGTGCAGGCAGCAAATTAATTGCATTTACTCCGGTGGAAATCCGATACTTTTCCACGCGGCACAACACGGTAGCGGGTGTGGATTCACATCTCTCTTTCTCCCCCTTTCTCTTCCTTTTTTCTTTCTTTTTTGTGTAATCCTAAACTTGTGCCAAACAACTCCTTGATTAAATAATTAATAATATTTTATAAACAAGCGGCGTGCTTATCGCGGGGGATGAGGGGCAGAAGGAGGTAGAGCGTATGTATTTCTGGAAGAGGTTGGGAGTGTCGGTATCCTATAATTATAAATAAATATAGGATAAATATAATTATAAAAAAATAATTATATGATGAAAATATAGAATGTCTTGTTTAGGTTTAGGGTAAATACTTACAAATTTAAGTGTTCTAATTAGAAATCAATTAACACGTCTTTTTAATATTTATGGAATATCTGTTTTAACAAATTATTTAAGTGTTTATCAGGCGAAAAAGCTGGCTATGTGTTATAATTTTAAATAAACTAAAAAAAGTATTGCCTTTGAATATGAAATATAAATTTAATATCTAGATATACCAGGTTGTTGCTAAAAAAAAACACTTTAAAATATAAATAAATATTTATTTAATATAATTTAATTTAATATAAATAAATATTTTAAAAAGTTACTTCACATTTTATTAATAAAAATTAAGTAACTTTTTGTTTTACAAATTATTTCAAAGAGTTTTTAACCTTTAAAGTTCCTTGGAACTATTAATTTGTTTACATATTTAAATAGTTATACATATATTTAAATTATTTGCTTTCAATTCTATTCAATTTCTTTATTTATTATTATTCTTTACAAACTATTACAAGTTCTGTGTTTTCTTAAACATATTTTTCTTTAATTTAAATCAAAATATATTGTTCCTTTTATTGATATTTCCTATAATTAGTTTATTTTTTTATAAAAGATATCACTCATTCTCTGCTATTTTTTATATATTTTGGTATTTATTTTCTTCTAATTAGAAAATTGCTCTTAATCTCGACTTATTCCCTCTGTAAACCCTTTTTATCCAGCTCTAACTCCAATATCTGCTTACAATCTTTGTTTATTTACGGTGAAATTCTAGCCGACTATTAGCCCTAAATATATTTGTTTTCTGGCCGCGTAAGCTACTTGTTTTCGGGTCTTAATCTTTTGAAATGGCCCACACAAGCGTTTTCATTTGGGCCATATCTGTGATCTCTGATCTTTGATTTCCGATCAGCGAATGCCACTGGGCACCGCACACATCTTGGCCAATGACAAAACACAGGAGGCCCCAGACAACAGCCAACACATTGCCCCGTCCCAAGATGTAGATAACTTCATCGTTGGCGCAGTGCAGGATTATCCTTTGCCTAAATACACAAGAGAAAATACCAATTAAAGAAAAATTTGAAATTCCATTTATAACAAAATAATTCTTTGGGAATTGTTTTAATACAGTTAGTATTTAAAATATAGGCTAGCTTATTCTGAAGCATTTTTGTAGTAATTTTGTATAGATTTTTCTATTGAATGAAGGAGGAATTTATATATATAAAATAAATTGAGAGGGTTTTGCTTTATTTTCCTTGCATACAAACCCTGTAGCATTTTTTCTCAGTGCTCTCTTTTGGCCATATTCCTTGGACCATGGCTTCGGCCAGACCTCGTCCAAGTGTTGACGTCTTGTAGGCGGTAACGATGCCGATGCCCAAAGGCGGCCAACAACTTATCGATGGACTCGACTCACGGATCTCCCAGTGTGTTCCCTGGACTGCTCCTCCTCTGGTTGTGCCGCAGGATCTGCGATAAATCACCTTGCAGCCATCAAAATCAATAAAGACGACCGCCGGCCGCTGGAGGGTGTGCCGAGGTGTAGCCGTTGATGGCTTCATCATCATTGGCCGAGCTGCGGCATTTGATCACAGCATTCGTTCCGCTCACCTGTAGGTCTGCTCTCCGCTCCTTAATTTATTTGTTACCTTAGTTTTTTGGAGTTAGGGTTTAGGGTGAAAAGAGAGGAAAGCGCTGACCAGATGCCTGATTTATGTCAAACTGTTTGATGACCAGTTAATCTTTGGGACTTCTTAATTGCTCGGTTTTAAAGATCATAAATTAGGTTTGATGTCCTATTAATTGATTACCAGAAGTTTGTTGCCTCTTTTACATAAC
Organism: Drosophila bunnanda; assembly: GCA_035046265.1. Classification (NCBI taxonomy): domain Eukaryota; kingdom Metazoa; phylum Arthropoda; class Insecta; order Diptera; family Drosophilidae; genus Drosophila; species Drosophila bunnanda. The sequence continues at coordinate 5,282,469 of JAWNOB010000076.1, read as the reverse complement.
TTTAATTGAAATGATAAATTTTAATGTGTGTTTTTGATATTATGTATTTTTTATTTTTGCTATATTTAAGCAAGAAAATCAGTTAAACAGAAATACAGTCCAGCTAATATTTATTTAATATATTTTTAGAAGACATGTTTATTTAAATATAATTATTAATTAATTATTAATTTTATAATTATTATTAATTTTATTTTTTATTTTGTATTTGTTATTTTTATAGTTGTTTCTTAAATATTTATTTTTTCTTTTAATTTATTTGATTAAATTATTTATTTATTTGATTATTTACTTATTTTTTATTAATTTCATAATTTTTTTGCAGTTTCCTTTCTTGTTTTTTAGTTATTTATTTGTTTACTTATATTTTTATTATTTATTTATGTATTGTATTATTTTATATATATTTATATATTCATATATAATTTTTATTTCTGAATTTATTATTTTTCTTTTTTTAATTACGTTATTTACATAATGAAATCTTTCGATATGAATATATTTATAAAAAATTGGATGTACTTATTTTTTTATTATGTGACTTAATACCCCATTTTGTATTTTTTTTAATTTCCAGCAAGAAGTTTCAAATTACGCGCTCGCAGGCTATTTTCTATCACTGGTTCAAGCTCACCTATCGGTTATCGGTAGATAACCGCGTTGCCAGACTGCAGCATTTTTGAGTGGCATTAATTCCTAGCCAAAGTCTGGTCATACTGCTCGGAAAAGAAGACATTTTGTCGCAAGAAATTTATATTAAAGAGTTTTTTGTGTGTTTCAACGCTATTTCGAGAACTTTGCAACCATGACCGACGACTGGCAGAGCCAGAAGTTCCGCCAGAATGTCATCTCCAAGATGTAAGTACTCCTCGAACCCAATAAAATATGCAATTAGAGTGGGGGAACTTTTCACAGACACGACTTGTTGCCACCGAACGCCCAGGACCAGACGAAAAATGCCGGCGTTATGGAAAATCACATTTTCCGCAAGTCGCGCAACAAGGACGAGTACCTCGGCCTGGTGGCCAAGCTCTTCATGCACTACAAGGACATGTCCCGCAAGTCCCAGCAGCAGCAGCAGCAGCAGCAACAACAGCAGCAGGGCGGCGGAGGGGGCCAGCCCCCGAATCCCGAGATGGGCGGCGGCCCCAACATGATGCAGGACCCACTGAATGCCCTCCAGAACCTGGCCAGTCAGGGCAACCGCAATCCCCAAATGATGCCCATGGGCGCCGGCGGTGTGGGCGCTCCCGTGCCCGGTGGCCCCGGCACTGCCTCCAATCTCCTCCAGTCGCTGAACCAGCAGCGTCCCGGAGTGCAGCAGCAAATGCAGCCCATGCCCAATATCCGCGGACAAATGCCCGGGGGCCAGCAGATGCAAATGCAGGGCGGCGGCGGCGGCGTAATGATGGGCGGCGGAGGAGCCGTTGTGGGCGCCCAGAACCAGGGCCAGCTGGTGGGCAATCCCAATCAGCAGATGGTGGGTGGCGGCGGCGGCGGCGGTGTAATGCCCAATCAGATGGTGGGACCGGGTCCCAACAGTGGCCCGGCTGGCGGGGGAGGCGTTGGACCCGCAGGGCCTGGAGCAGCGGGCGGCGGTGGCGTAGGCGTAGGCGTCGGCGGTCCCGGCGTGCCCAATCAAATGCAAAGCGGTGGACCCATGAACGTGAATGCCATGCAACAGATGCCACCAATGCAGCAGATCCAACAGAACCAGATTGTGGTGAGTACGGGGAGAGCTAGGGGAGTTCCTAGAAGCCATTTACAATCATTTCCCTCTTTATTATTCCCACAGATGGGCATGAATCCCATGATGCGCATGGGCCAGGGCAATGGCATGGGCGGCCCCCAGGTAATGCCCGGCCAGGGGATGCAGGGCATGCCCCCGAACATGCAGCAGGGCCCCGCTGGACAGCAGCAGCAGCAGGTGGTCGGCGGAGGAGCCGGCCTGCCGCCCAATGCCGTGCAGCAGCAACAGCAGCAGCAGGTGGGCATGGGAATGGGAGTGAATATGCCGCCGAATCTCCAGCAGAAGCCCAATATGGCAATGGGCCAGGCGGGAGGTCAGATGTTTCCCGGCAATCGGGTGGGACAGCAGCAACCGGGGCAGCCCTTTATGCGCTCCAGCCCCTCGCCAGCGGATGCCCAGCAGTTGCAACAGCAGCAGCAGCAGGCTCAGCTCCAGCAGATGCAGCAGCAGCAGCAACAACAGCAGCAGCAGCAGCAGCCGACGCAGCAACAGCCTCCCACCCCTCAGATGAACACTGCCAATATGATACCCAGCCCGGCCCTGGTGCCCCAGTCCAGTCCGCAGATGATGCAAATGCAGAATCCCCAGCAGCGCAACAACCTGCGCCAGCAGTCGCCGAGCGCCTCGATCAATACGCCGGGACAGGTGACCGGCAACAGTCCCTTCAATCCCCAGGAGGAGGCCCTGTACCGGGAGAAGTACAAGCAGCTGACCAAGTACATAGAGCCGCTTAAAAGGATGCTGGCCAAGATCAGCAACGACGGAACCAGTGAGTATAACACAAAGTTTGAGTAAAGAAATTAAGCTACATTGAAAAACCTTTCCAAAGATGTGGAGAAAATGACCAAGATGAGCAAGCTGCTGGAGATCCTGTGCAATCCCACACAGCGGGTGCCCCTGGAAACGCTTCTCAAGTGCGAAAAGGCGCTGGAGAAGATGGATCTCATCTCCTATTCCGGCCAGCAGTTCGGTGTAAGTAGTGATTAATGAATTCACAAGAACTTCGGATAAATCCTCCTCCTCGCCCTCAGAAATCCTCAAACCCCCTGCTGGAAGTGATCAATACCACCCTCCAAAGTCCCGTGGCCAATCACACGCTGCATCGCACCTTCCGACCCACCTTGGAGCTGCTCTTTGGCACCGATATAGCGGCACCTGTGCCCGCCAAGCGACCCCGGGTGGAGGAGAAGAAGAGCTCGGCCTTCGAACAGGAAGTGCCGCATGTCCTGCAGGGCGAGATTGCCCGCTTGGATAGCAAGTTTAAGGTGAAGCTGGACACCACAACGCAGATAAATAACAAGGCCATACGGCTGATTTGTTGCCTCGACGACAAGCGATTGCCGAGCGTTCCTCCGGTGAGTGTGAACGTGCCCGAGGAGTATCCATGGCAGGCGCCGGACTGCTCCCTAACGGAGCAGGAGTACTCCGCCTCGCCATTCCTGCAAACGGTGCAGCAGGCGCTGATCGCACGCATATCCAAGCTGCCCAAGAACTACTCGCTGTCCCATCTGCTGGACACCTGGGAGATGGCGGTGAGGCAGGCGTGCTCGCCGCAGGCCAAGCCCAAGGCGGTTTGTGAATTCACCACGCTGCTGGGTGTTTGATTTAAATTTAAATTGACTGACAGATTGAGAGATTGAAAGAGCAAGTAAGATTTTTTTTATTTTTTATGCATTTTATTTTCGAAATTCATTTTGATTTTTACTTTATTTCTTTATTTCTACGCTTAAGACAAACAAACAACTAAGTGTAGCTGAGAAATAAACAAAATCAAAGCAGAAGATGTCGGGCTTAATCAAGAACCCATCAAAGTGGCAACTAAATCGGTGACTAAATTATTTCGAAGAATTCAAGAATCATTTCCAGACTGTATCAAGATCACATTCATTCATTCAATCAATCAATTTTCAAAATTCATACCGGGGTAAGTCTGAGGCCTTTTCATTTTTCACCCCTTTCCATCCCATAATATTCCACAATGATTCGATATTCCCGGTATATATAGTTTAAATATTTATCAACAGTGGTAATTATGGACTTTGGGATATAGTGTTTAGGATGCATTAATTTTGATTCGGAAAGCGTTCCTATGTTAATTTTTATTGGGTATACAAATCTGCATACTCAAATTAGGAAAAATTCAATTTTTTGTTAATTTTATTTGACAATTCTAACGATGTAACCGCTTATAAAATTTTGAAAAATGTGAAAAAATTAAATTTTTGTCTCACATAGCTAGATCGACACGGCTGTTGATGCTAATCAGGAAAATATATGATTTATGGGGTCGGAAATGACTCCTTCATTACATTGCATGCTTCTGACTGACATTATTAATACCCTGCAAGGGTATAAAGGAATATTTTTACCAGTGTAGACCTTTGTTTTGAAAACCTAATAACCTTGGGGAAATATTATCATCATCATTATCAGTCGCAACGAAAGCCAGATGCATCTTTGAATGTGATTTAATAATTCCGGGAATCAGTTCATCAAAGACTTTCCCCATTACTGGTTGCAAAAACTCTTTCAGTGATTTTAATGGAAACCCAAAAGAGGGAAATATTCAATAAGATAAGTACCGCCAAGAAGCGGTTAAGATTAAAGCGATACCATCTGGTTTTGAGCGGATAGGTAGGATTTATCTCTGAGATACAGCTAAGCAAAGATACAGATAGTCGGAAATGACAATTCTGCAGTTTGTCACCCAATGAATATATTTATTCTTACAGAGAGTTACCAGCCGAATCAATCTAGCACTTTCGGTCTGTCCGCTTCTAAGCAACCAAGTCCTTAATTTTTAGAATTATTCAGATGAAGCTATCCAGTCTTGTTTTTTCCCCATCGCAGATAGGATCGGGAGATATTTCCAAAAACATCAATTGAAGCCAGCCTTAGAAAGCTCCAATATTAAATTTCTTCGTATTACATCTAATTATATTCCCCCCTCCCATTTAATACAATCAGGTTTACAATTATTTTGGAAAATATGTATATTTTCATTTGTTTGAGATATGAATCGTTTGGGGATCCATTTTCTTTCTTTTTTTTGCTTTTTTTCTTTTCTCTTTTTTCGACATTTAGCAATAAATACAATTGTTGTTAAAGTTTAAGAGAATTACGCGCGAATAACTATGGTACGATATAGAAAATAGTTAAGAAAAACTTAAATATCACAGATGTTCGTCTAATATATATTTACAAGGTATATTCAGAGTCGGAAATCGAAGTGTGAATCTGAAGAAGATCGCTGCTAGGCTATAAGGAGTGCTCCTGAATTGAAAGTTGATATATGCACGAAAAAAAAAATAGGGAAAAGTTGACAAGATCTAGCTCTTAACTAAGGCTTAAGACTAACACCAGCTACACTTGACGAAAAAAAACTCGCTGATCCGAATCAGGAATAGAATTCTAAGCTAAGCTCCATTCTTTAAGAGAAGATTCTTTGAGTTCATTACGGACTTGGAATTACGAAAACAAAATCTACACTTAATGGGCTGCAAACTCTACTTTACGAATCGATTTCTCAGATTTTTGGTGGGAGAGTTTTTTGTTTTTTTAGCTGGCGATACTGTCGGGTGTGAGATTGGTTCTGGGTGCAGGTGCTCCTGGTGCTCCTGGTGCCTCCCCTCATCGCTGCACTTGCAGCAGGGCTCCGCCGAAGCTAAAGCTGGCCTGCTGCTGCAACCGCAGGATATCCTGGGCGCTGTAGACTTGCAGGCTGGCCGAAGACGCGGAGGAGGAGGAGGAGGATGAGGACGTGGAGATGGGCGAGGAGCTGCCGCTGCTGACCGCCGGTGCTATCGCTCGCAGATGAAGCGTGCTGGCATCGCACAGGGAGGCGGCAACGGAGGAGGCGGACACTGAGGCGGAGGCGGAGGCATTGACCAAAGAGACATGTCTATTGACGCCGTTCGCCTTGTCCTTGTTGTGGCGCTTGACGTGCTTGGACAGGTGATCGCTGCGCATGAACTTCTTCTGGCAGACGCCGCACTGGAACTTCTTCTCGCCGGTGTGGGTGCGCTTGTGCCGCGAGAGCTCGTCGGAGCGGGAGAAGCGCTTGTCGCAGTTGTCCCACTTGCAGATGAAGGGCCGTTCGCCGGTGTGCACACGCTGGTGGGCCTTGAGGTGGCTGCTCTTGAAGTAGTTCTTGCCGCACTCCGGGAAGCTGCACTCGTAGATGCGGCTCCTGGTGGCGGCCGCCTGTGCGGCCGTGATTCTGGGATGATGTGGTTGCTGCTGCTTCTCCTCCTCGGCGAGGAGGATGGGCGTGTGACTCTGCTGGGCGGCCACTGTGCTGAGCAGGAGGAGCTGGCTGGCTGGAGAGGCCACCACGGGGGCGAGATAGAGCACAGGCTTCACTTCCTCAGCCGCCAGAGGCTTTTCCGCCGGAGCAGTTGGTGCTGGGATCTGGGGAGCAACAGGTGCCGCTTCCTCGGGTTTTTGTACTGGCGGCAGGGCCACTTCGGCCGCCCGCTTCCTGTTCATCTTGAACTTGAGATTGCGCCACACATTGGTCTCTGGATAGTCATCCTCGACGGTGGGCGCCATGGAAATTGTACTTGTTGTGGTGTTGCTGGTGGCATTGGACGAGGAGAAGGTGGAACTGCAGCAGGAACTGGCACTGGAGGAGCTGGAGGAGCTGGAGCTCTCGTCTTGGTTGCTCGAAGAGACCGCTCCCGAGCTACTGACCCTCATGATGACACTGACCCGCTCGAGCTTCTGATCCGGCGGCGGGGTCATGCTCACGGCGGGCTGCTCCAGGCGCGGCTTTTTGCTGGGCACCTCGGTGGCCTCGTCCTCCGTGTCCGAGGGATTGGGTGTGATGATGCCGCCATTCTTTTGGCTCTTCTGGGCCACCAGCTTGAGCTTGGCCTTCAGCAGGTTCTCGTTCACCTGTTGCTCGTCCTTGACGACCTGAAGTGTGAGAGAGAAAAGTCGGGGATTAGTGAGAGTTCATCAACATTTGGGGGGGAGTCGTCCTAAAGAGTGCATTCACATTCCCATTCACTTTTTCCCCTGACCAGCTTTGACCCACAATAACTCTTCCCGTCGAAATTCCGCTAATTACTTCGCTGTTCAAGGCCATTCACCGCCGCTGACCTTCACCCACCGCCCCGCACCCAACCCACCGAGTTCAATGCTCTGTGCGTGTGAGGCCAAGGAAACATTGTTTTGTTTTTTGCGTTTTTTGGCGGTTTTTTGAACCTGGTTCAAACGACTTTTCGAGGCGAGAAATAATGAGTAATCCAGGGTTGTTTTTTAGTGATTTTAAATTTATTTAACATGTTATAAAGAAAGGGAAACATGTTAAAATGTATTATCATTTTTTTAGATTGTAAAATAAGTAAAGACAACTGATTTTTTTAATTAAGAAAAAATGATTAGTAAACTAGTATATAACTATTATTTTTCTTTACTTTTTAATTCTAAAAGTATCCAAATTTTCCTACAAATCAAATTTCCAACTACTTCCACGGATTTTCTGGGTTTTTCTTGGCGAAGCGCCGCCTAAAAGCAGGCAACTAAAAATGCAGTTTCTTAGTTTTAGGGTGGTGGGGCGGACGGGGGGTCTTGGCGTGTGTAGACGTCGAAATCTTTTTATGGGCTCGGCACGTTGCGCTCAATGTGTGTGCGTTGTGGGTTTGTTTGTTGTTACCTTCTTTCTTGGCCAGATAAGTTAAGGTGGAACAAGCGAAAGACAAAAAGAAAGAGAAGCAACCAGAAATGTGACATATTTTTATGGCTTGGGGCTTGGCCTGGCCATCGCTCCCTCTCTGTCCCACTGCCGCACAGTTGCCAACAATTGGCAACTCACCTTCGCTCTCAAACAAAACTCTCTCACGGGGCGCTCGCTCTCTCTCTCTGTATACCTCTCGCGTTGTGTTGTTTTTTCTACTACTTGGCTGGTGCCAAGTCCAATGTTCAGGCTGAGGCCCTCTCGCTCCCACTCGCACAGCACTCGCTGTGCATGCGGTGTTCACGTGAACGCGTGCTGGCTGCGTGATCGCATGGCCTGGGCGCGAGTGGGAGCGAGAGCGCGCACTTTTGTTTTTAGAAACGCGGCAAGTGGAAGCGAGAGCGAGCTAGCCAACCGATTCCGTTTGATTTTCCGTTGACTTTCCGCTGCCTTGAGTGCACTCGAAACAATTACCAATCGCTTTCAATTGCGATTCCTGCCCCGCTGTAGGTCACTTACATTTTCCAGCTTATTTTCACGCAGCGGGGGCGTTGCGGGCGGCGAGGGCAGCAGCGTATCCATATCCATTTCGCTGGCTTTTCGCTGCACTTTGAACTGCTGCACACAGTCTGTTGTCTGTTTGTTTGTTTCTGTTTTTTTTTTGCTCTCCGGCTTATCACTTTATCACTTGGCTTAGTCTCAGTTTTTGCCTTCTGCGTGTGTGGGCTTTTTGCACTCTGTTTTAACTTCGCAATGCGCTTTGCGGGCCGTGTGCCGGAGCTGGGCGAACCGTTGCGTTCGAAATTCAAGAGACGAATGAAAAAGGCAAAGGCGTTCAGCTACCAGCAGAGCTGGCGCTGGCGACGTCGCCGTCGCCGCCGCCGCGTGTGTGTGAGTGGAGCCGCCGACGTAATCACTTGTAAGCGGGCATGTGTGTGCGTGACGGCAATCGTCATCGGCAGTGGAGCAACCAGTGCAACGAAACCCGGACGAGCATCAGCCAGCAGAAACGTGGGCAGAGCGCCACCTCTCCTCTCTTTCGAAAAAGGTCAGGTCTCTTACCAACCCACACACACACACACAGCAGGAAAGAGGCGGCGGATAGTGATGGCAGAGGGAGGCAGTTCTCGGAGGGGAAACACGTAACCAACGCATGGACGTCATCAGCTGTTTACTGCGAGAGGGAGAACTAAAGAGCTAAAGAGAGTGAGAGAGAGCGAGAGGCACGGGGGCATGGATTCCATGCCATGCCATGCCATTCCATTGGGGGCTGTCTATTCATAGGCTGTTCATGCAGTGGCCGCGTGCACAGCCCCAACTCACACACAGACACACCCGAAAGCCGTGACTGAATAGCCGACGCTGACGCTGACGCAGTTGTTGCCACGGAAGTCTGTGATTAATCGAACACAGAAAATAAGCTGAAAACGGGCTCAGACGAAAAACTGGGCGGCAGACGCCCCTCAAAACTGAAATCCATTAAATTCTGGCCCCGCATACAATTTGCATTAACTTTAGAGCCAAGTCTGACTTTGAGTCTGGCAACAAAAGTTGCCAGCAGACAGACGAAAGATTTCATTAATAAACGAAAGAGGGAGCGAGAAAGAGAGTCTGCCTGATGGGGGCTGCGCTCAACAGTTGAGCGAGGGGCATTGCCAGGCCAGAGAAATGAGCAGACAGCGGGGATGAGTCATGGGAAAAGTCAATTTCAAAATGAGCTTTTGCCCCTGCCCCACCATGTAACTGAATAATCCGACTGTGAGTTAATTAATTTAATTGCTTCGGCCGTCTAACCTCCGGGTATTTTCCACCTGGCAATGCCGCGTCTAAATCTCTGCCTGTAACAGTTTTTCAATGCAAAAAGGGGCTCGTGCAGCGCGCACACACCGCATGAGAGGGAAGAGTGAGAGCGAGCGCCAGAAACAGCTGTGACTATTATACGGCGGCGCTCGTTGGGGCTCTCTTGCTTGCTTGCGCAACAACAACAACAACGGCGACGAATAACTAGCACGCCACCAGACTTGTGGGGCGACTGTGCTCACTCCATCGAGGGTATCAAGGGAATGATGGAGGGTGTATTAGGCATTGAGGAAATATACCGAAGTACTATATATGTATATATTGAAGTATATTAAGTATAGTTGTATATAGTAGTATAAGTATATTGAAGTATTTCATATCTCTAAAGATGGTGTCCATATATCTTGAATTTACGTAAATTCTCTTTAGTGTCTTTAGGTAAAGGGTATCATCGCGTCGACTTCCTGTGGTAAATAACCTTCTTACTGGCTGAGCACGCTCGCCTGGGTGCTTTCGGTGTGTGTGTGTGTGTGTCTGTGTCCGTCTGCTATCACGCGTTGACCTCATGATGTTCACGTGAACATTTGTTGATACTTTGCCTCGGCCCACGGCTGCCTGGGTGCGAGCGAGAGGCGGCGATAAAAGCCAGCAGTCTGCGGCATGCCTATCGGTGTGCCCGTCCTCCTCTCTATGTGTGTGCGTGAATGTTTGCAGTACTTGCGTTTTTGTTTTTGTTCCCCCGTTCGTGTTTGTTATTGGAATCGGGGGATTCGTGTGTGTGTGTGTGAATTTCGCGCGGAACTGAACTGAAGCAAGCGACGATGGCCTCCATCCACTCTCTCGGCGAATATGTGGGCGTGTAAATGGGCCGATGTACCGTTACCGCTCCCCTGCCGCACCCCCGCTTCCTGGAATTTCAATGCAAACTGCGACGCAGTTGGGGGAGAGCCTCTCAGCGGGAATCTGTGCACTGTGCATTTCGCTAACGTTTAATTTAATCAACGACGGACGCAGGTTGGAGTCTAAAATTAGACGCACATCTCGGCTCCCCTCGCCGGGTTCAAGTTCAGTTCACTTCCCCTGGCTTGCATCCGCCCACGCAGATCCGGATCCGTATTCCACGCCCACCTGGGCAACCTCCCCTCCCCTTGGTTGGTTAAATCCGTACCCTGAGCACTCACGTGGGCCCACGCACATTCTCCTCAGCACGTAGGCCGTCGGGCACTGTGAAAAAAAACAGTGCTGATAACGGAAAAAACTGACCGACCCACCCTCTCATCGGATTTCACCAGAGAAGACTATATACCAAATATTGTTGTTGAAGGTCTTTGGGGTCCAGAGATACCGTTGTGGTATGATGTTGTATGTTACATTATTTAAAAAAAGGTTATGTCATACTCATCAAACTATATTTGCTATAGTTTGTTTTAAGGTCTTGAGATACTTGATGATAATACCCAAGAAAATCCTATTCCTTGTGAATAAGAAGATCTAGAATTATAGAATAGGAAGTTTCTTGTTTGACTCTATTTAAAGGACATCCATACCAAATTTAAGAACAATAGATCTTGTAGTTCCTGAGATTTAGCTGACTGATGATATTATAAAAAAAGATATAAGAAATTCTTTATAAACTACTAAAGTTCAAGTTCCAATTTTACATTTTTAGAAAAGTAGTAGTAGTATCAAAGTAGCCCAATTATCACATACCAATTTTAATGGGTATAGTTTGTTTCAAGGCCTTGAGATACCTGATGATAATACCCAAGATAATCCTATTCCTTGTGAATAAGAAGATATAAAATTGTAGAATTTTATGTTTCTGTTTGGATTCGATTTTAACAACATACATACCTACCAATTTTAAGAACAATAGATCTTGTAGTTACTGAGATTTAAGTGACTGTTGATATTATTTCGTAAGAAATTCTTTATAAACCAATTTTGTATTGGTACCATAAACCAAATTTAACAATTATGGGTTCTAAAAATCCTGGGATACCAGGAAAATAAACCCAATTGGCTTGAACAATTTTTATTTACTGTGTGACAGACCATTTTTGGGGGCAGGGAGCAACTTGGAGATGAGAGCAGGTCACATTTTTTTTCCCGCAGAGCGAGTTTGCGCATTGACGTAACACTCTGCTGGTTGGGCATCTGGCGTTACGTAGTGTCCCGTGTCCCGTGTCCCGTGTGTCCCTCTCGGTGACGTCACACCCACGCTGAACTTTACTCCTGTTGCGCGCGTCAAAGGTCAAAAGGCGTAAGAAGCATGACGTGTCGGCGTTAGCTACCGCCGGGTTCAAGGGCGCACCTACGCTTCTTATGCCTTATTAATGGAGAGCGAAAAACCCAACCAGAAGCGAGAAGCGCAGACAATTTCTGCTCGGAGGCGTTGGTCGAGCGTCAATCACAGGTGGACCCTGACGTCAGGGCCCTCGCAAGAAAATACCCGGATTCATTCACATTCACATTCACATTATTCATATACTCATGTTCCTAGACGGCGAGTGTGCAAAATGTCATGAGGAATTGGTCTATTATTTGCCACGGCAACACAATCGTCAAAAAGCCTCAAATGCGACGCCCATTTTCGCAATTTTCCTCATTTCACTTTCCCAAACATATTTCTCTTGGCACTCTCGGGGCGTGGGTAAACCCCCTGAATTCTGCACACTTCGATACATTCACCACAAGAAACGCGCCAAGATCAAGATCGTTGAAAAACCTCCATGACGTCATGGAGAGCCCAGCTCGTGACTTCAAACTGAAGACACTCTTTGTTTACCCCTCTTTGAGGGTGTGATGATGATGAATTAAGCTGAAATTTCCATTTAGCATACATAGTTGTAAACATGTTTACAAACAAGAAGAGTTTCCACAATTGAACTCGGAGATTGTGAGGAAGACTGGCTCTTGAAATGGGTCAAACTGGTTTGTGGGGGAGCAGACTGAATAAATCTTTGATCTTTATGTGAAATACGAAAGGTATTTAAATAAAGAATTCCATGAGGCATTTGATATATTATTTGATAATATTTTTATCAACATTTGTTTTACTAAACAAATAATATCTATTTTATAATATATACCAACTTATTTTGCTGCGTTATAAAAGAGTGGCTCACATGACTAACTCGAGACTCAATATCTAAATTAAGACCTTTCGTTTTAATGAATCGATCTCGATCTCCTGGGGACTATTGATCGAAATATTAATGAAAAACTCAAATCGGATGTTATTTATATTATAACTTTACGACTTTGGCGTTTCTATATCGTTTTTAATCACATGGTTAGGAGTCTTAATAGATAAAACCCGATCCTTGCGGAACCTCGAGACTCTAATAACCACTTAAGATTCCAATTTTAATTAATGATCCTCGACACCTCAATAAACCTTTTCATAATTCTGGAAGGTTTGTTAATAAAATAAGTTAACTTTGTTGATTTTAAGCGTTTTTAATGTCTTCAAGAGAAGTTAAAAATCTCTCTTAAGCATACTTTGGAGTCTTATCTGTCTCTCTCTCTCTGTGTGTGTGTGTGTTTGCTTAGACTTTATAGAGAGATATTACCCCCTTTGGAACCGAAACCCCCTTGCCCCCCTTGTGTTCTCTCTCCTCTAATCCCCTTCACATGTGATGCGTTTTTTTCGCTGCCTCTGTTGGCGTCGCTGCTGTCTACGTGCCTGACGACGCGTTGCTCTAAAAAACGGAACAGAACGGAATGGAACGGAACGGAGCGGAATGGTGGAGAACTACAAAGTTTACAGAGATCTTTGGAGCAAGGCCACCCGCCATGTAAACAAAGTGCTGTAAGGCACTGCTTCCCAAATGGAAATTTACGATGATGCGAAGGTTTCCCCCGGTCACTTATCGAGTGTCTTTACTTATTTTTCTTCCGCCTACCTCACCGTTCCTCTCATTATTCGCATTCCACTTCTCGGTTCTGGCTGCGACAACGACCTTGGCCCAGTTCCTTTTGGCTGCCAAAATGTACCCGTACCCCATCTGAACTTGAAAGTTGTTTGTCCCTGGAACAAAACGAAATGGGATTGGTGACGGTGACGGGGGTAGGTGAAGGAGGAAGGGGAATGGGAATGGGAATGGGAAGGATAAGGACCGACCCTGAACTGGTTCAGGTGAACGCCTTTCAGTGGCAACAACGACAGTTCATCATCATCGTCATCGGTTCGCTTTCGTGCGTTGGGAATAAAAACAAACAACATTAATATGTAGAAAATATGTAGTAGAATATAAATATATGGAACAAAACACAAACAGAGGTATGTGATTGCTTCCGTTTTGGCGACTAAAAGATACCCAAGGGTATGGGTTATACAAGGTACACTAACCTCTTGTGAAGACAAGGTACTTTAGGTACATAAAGGAGGTAGAATAATATTGTAAATTTAATGATGTATTCAAATTAAGGGTTTAAGGTAACATTTAATTTGGGATGCCAGTAAAGATTTATATTTAAAGTGAAGATTGAATTATAAATCGATATTTTACTGTAGCGATAATATCGGATTTGTGCTAAAAAAGTACCAATCTTAATCTAAAGTATAAGTGTTACAAATAATTATAAAGAGGTTATAAACAATTGCGTTGTAGGAAACGTTTTTGATAATATCGATATTAAATACAATTATTAGATATTATTTTCGATTGTAGAGATGTTTTATGATAATATCGATTTATTAAATACGATATATTTCGATATCTTACTGTGATGACATTTACCGATATTAAATACAATTATTAGATACCATATTCGATTGTAGAGATGTTTCAAATATAATCGTTTTTGATAATATCGATTTATTAAAAACGATATATTTCGATATCTTTCTTTCTTTATCTTCTTTTAATCTTTTTAATACTTCAAAAGAGTTTGTTGCCAAGACAACTCGATATCTGTGAGGCAAAGCAAACTTAACGTCTCTATTTTTATAACTATTTAAACCTTTTCTATCTGTTCGTTACCAAGAGAGCCACGATATAAGATAGATAGCGCTCTTCTCTCTCGCTCTTAGACACACTTTTCACACCCTCCTTAACTCTGGCTCTCGCCAACAGGTGTCTGCCTCGACAAGCATACGACATTCCCTTGGAGTACCGCGTATAAATATATATTTATTTATATAGGTATATGTGGCACAAACAGAAATAAATCTCTAGAATAGGCAGCGACCGCTGATAGACCCGTTTTTTTTAGTATGCCGACGTAGATTCCGATTCCAATTCCAATTCCGAATGGCGATGGCGATATATATGTGTTGACGAGGTCGCTGGGGCGTCTGATTGGGGCCACGTGAAGTCAACGTGAACAGAAGGAATAATAATAATAAAATTGCGTTATTCATAATTCGCTGGAATGGGATGGATGGAGGGGGGGAGGGAGGCACCGGGACCTACATCCCCCCCTGGGCAGTCTCTTCGACCATTTATAGGATCAACCCTACAACTCGGGGGTTCGTTCGGTTCGCGATAAGCACGGGACCCCGATAAGCTCCACGATTCCCAGCTGGCCACCGCATGGTCGGTCGGTCACTCATCATCGGTTCCAGTCTCCGGCTATCAGTCACAACATGAGCGAGAGGCGTGGCCCCTATCAGTCCGCGTTCCCTTATCGATTTCCCAGGGCGCAGCAGCACAGCACAGCGGAGCGGAGCAGGGGGTGGCCAGGCGGCGTCAATGGGGGGTTTATCAATCTACGAGGGGCTGGACTGGGAATGCAGGTGCTACGGAGCTACGGTGCCGTTCGTCATCTCTGCATTCTGGCGGGGCTGATCTTGGTCTAGATTTCTGAGCGCTGAATGAGTTGTAGGGTTATCTCTCGGGGTGGGGGCTTTCATTCAGCTTAATTACAATTTCCGGGGATGACGAACGCTGTAAAATAATGAATTTTAAATTGCAGTGTACTTAGCTTGACCTTCATAAATTAAATTTGAAGCAAATGAGTGTTGTTTTCTATAAGATAACTCATTTTTTCTTAGTGAACTTAGTCGCACTCTCCACAATCTAAAATAATTCAATTATATTATCATTCGTTCCACTTTAATCATAATATATATTGTAGAAAAAAATCATTTATAAGAGTACATAAATAAATATTTTACAATTATTAAACAGGTACAGGATTAAACGTACAGCTCGAAACAAAACAGGGTGTACTGTATTTATAATATTTTAAGTAAGGAAGAAGCTTAAAATACAACCATTGAATATACATAACTGGAAATCTTTTATATGGGTTACAATTCGTAGCTTTTACCCATTTTAAACACCAAAATGTACCTACTGTACTCTTTATCTCTTACTCTGTAAAAAACGTAATTCTTCCGTTTTTGTCTAATTTTAGGCAACATTACCCTTAAAATAGACAAATATGTGATCAGTTTAGCTTTGCTAATAAACCTTAACATGACGGACCGTATGATCCGTTTTAGAAACTGTACCGAAGGTACTTTTATTAATTATCCGTATTAGAAACTGTACCTAAGGTACTTTTATTAATTATCCGTATTAGAAACTGTACCTAAAGTACATTTATTAATTAAGTAAACATATCATTGGGGTCCATTACTATCAGAGACTGTACTTAAATCTTCTAGCTCTCCATCTTATGCGTATTATATAATATTTCATAGGGAAGTGCACTCCCAGTGGGCGTGCTCATCCGCTTATATCTTTCTCATATCTCAATTTTCGCACAACACACTTCCGATTTTGTTTATCGAACTCATTGTCATTCGGCGGCAACGTGACCATCGCAACCGCAATTCAAAATCGGGGCGTGTATCGAGTGCCAATCGGTTCGGAATCGGTCCCTTGGTCGCTGCGAGTGTTTATCTAAGCGAAGCCCGCGAAATGACGTAGCCAGACCTTGTTTATGGGGCGTTGGTTCCTCTCCGCACTTTATTTTGTTGTTTGCGCGATTTGTTTTGAAGGGGAGTGTACAGAAAGAAAAAAATGTACGAAAATCAAGTCGTTGATTATTGTTTTAAAAATAAAATCGTGGACTTTGAACTGTTTTGAAATTTTTAATTGTTTCTCAATTAATGAATATAATATATCTATATAATAATTTATAATCCTTTATCTGACAAAATTTATCGTTAAAATTGAATTTTAAACGGGTTATCGATCAGTTTTATTATTTATCGATATATTTTTATATATATATAAAATGTCTAAGATTTTGTTCCTTAAATAATAAAAGGCAAAGCAACGACAATTGTTTGAAATATAAAGTGGTATACTTTATACCAGGATTGTTAGTAATTTAATCGTAAAAATCGATCAAGTTCGGTACTTATCGTTGTTAAAATGGATTTAATAAATATGTATTTGATCTTACAAAATAGTTAATTTTTACATTTAAAACAATGCTAAATTTTAAATTTGAAATCTTTAATATATTTATAATATATCCATAATTTAATACGATTTTTTGTAATTGTTTTTCCCATGATGGAAGATCAATTTAAACCCATTTTAATCCCTATATTTTCCCAAGTGTAGATGAGGGGGTAATAAAGGGGGCACAGAGGCATTGATAGGCGACAGAACCCCCGATTAATGGATTGCCCTTGACGGGGTCCGTAAACCCTTCAGCAGAACGTAGTACTATATATTATATATATATATATATATATATAGAAAGAGAGGGAGGCTCGCTTCTGCTGACAAACAATGGAAATTGCCCAAGTACACCTCGCACTTTCCTTCTCTCTTTTCTTGTATTTTTTTCTGCAATTTATTACTACAAAGTACATGGTATTTTGTGTATATATTTTGTTTTGTTTTTTTATTGACATTGTTGCGTTTTTTATTTTCTTATTTTCTTTTTTTGTGCTTGGTTAAGTGGGCGCGTTTGTTGTTGTTGATTTTTAGATGGGGCGGAGGCGTCTGGCTGCTTATCTCCGGCTGTTACAAGCAGCCACGCACTGATTGAATGACTGACTATATATATATATATATATACAGCCAGAATCAGGCTACTATATATTACAGCAGTCTCTCAGGGAACTCTCCCTTTTCGCCGCTGAAAGTGCAATCGCGGAAATAATATGATGGCAATTGTGAAATTAAAAAATTTATGGCCTGACTTTGGAGACTTGTTACAAAATGAATTTTAAAACGTATTTTATTGTATTATTTAATTATATTTTTTTGGATTTAGTTAATCAAGTTTAATTCATTGAGAAAACATTGCTTAGTTAACATTAGCTTCTTATTTATGAAATATAAAGATAATAGACAGCTTAATGCGCTATGAAAATATATATTTAAATGAGAAATTTCAAAGTTCAATATGGAAATATATTATTAACATCTTTAAAATTTATTTTAAAATTAAATTAAATTATTCTAACCTTCAGCTCCAACTTTAACTACGCTGTGACATAATGAAAAATCCATTTTAAAATGATTAAAACCTCTTTTTCGACTCACTTTGCATTAAATAGATCCTTCTAATAATATAATAATTTTGTGGAATGATCATTTTAAATTCTTTTTCTTTTAATTTGTGTTATAAATATTATTAAATTGGTACATTTTATAGTTCCCAAAAATCCCATAAAATATATCAAATTAATTTCAAAATATGCCTCCAATTTCCCCGACATTGGTGTGCTTTCTTTGGCTGGAAAATGATGTAGCAATTTCCCCCTTTGTCATCAGCCCCATGGCCCCTTTGGTGGACATGAACGAGAGGCGTGCACAATGATTTCGAGTATTTAGCACATTTTCTGCTGCTTTTTTCTTCAGCGCCCGATTGTTGATGGCTAATCGAAGCACGAGCGAGAAAATAAAACATCGATGCTTGTGCCCACATTTTGTATTTATTTTTAGCAAAAAGGCGACGCGTTTCAAATAATTATAATCAAAAGCTGGTCCATCCGCGGAGATATAGATGGAGGGAAATTAGGGAGAAGCAGGCCTGGGAGGACCTAAGAAATAATTAGCACATTTCTGCAAATTGCCAGCCATAAATCGGAGATGCGAGATCGAATGATCGCAGCCGAAATCCGAGCATCGCTTGTTATACTTTATTCGCATTTCATTTTTGCACTTATTTATTTTTATTTTCTGCCCCGGAGGCTTTTGCACTTTGGCAAGGACAACGACGGAAGTGAACATCAAAAACATGAGGCAGCTACAAATTGCATTTAAGGTCAACGAGCAAACTCACAAAGCGTTGAACCACACCAAGTCGCGAGAAAATACAAAATCAAAATGAAAACATTCCTCTCGCTGAATGAGAAACAACATTCATACACAAATATATTAAATTAAAGCAGAATTAAAGTAAAAAATCAACTATATATATTTAAATAGGGCTCGAACTGCGATATCTGGTGCAAAATCCACTCTTAATGTGTTAAGATACTTAGATTAATATTGGGTTGGATAACAAATTTGAGATGTGCAGGTCTAAATATTCGTATTCTTTTGGTTATTTTTATATGGCAATTTGTTCCATAAACCACAGCTTGAAAAGCCATAACTAATCCAAAAATGCATTAATTTCGACACAGAAGTCAGTTCTGTTTTAGTTTTTAATAGTTTTATAAATCTGCATACTCAAAAGGACATTTTTGAAATTTTAAATTTTTGACCATTTTTGAAAATGTAACAATGCTAATTTTAGCACTATAAAATAATGAAAAAAATTTTGAAAATTTTTTTTCTTTTCTATATGTCTAGAACGATTCCCCTGCTGATGCTGATCAAGAATATACATGGTTTATAGGGTCGGAAATGGCTGCTTCATTGCGTAGCAAGCTTCAGACTGAAATTATAATACCCTGCAGGGTATAAATATTCGTATTCCTTTAGTCTAATCTTAAAAAAGTCATAACTAAGCCAAAAATTCATTTATTTCGTTACGGAAGACTGTTCTGTGCTAGTTTTCAATAGTTTGTTAAATCTGTATACTCAAATAGACTTTTTTATAATTTTAAATTTTTGACCATTTTTGAAAATGTAACAATGCTAATTTTAGCACTATAAAATATTGAAAAAAAATTTTGAAAATTTTTTGTTCTTTGTATATGTCTAGAATGATTCCTCTGTTGATGCTGATCAAGAATATATATGGTTTATAGGGTCGGAAATGGCTGCTTCACTGCGTAGCATGCTGCAGACTGAAAATATAATACCCTGTATTCGTATTCGTATTAATATGGCAATTTGTTCTACAAACCAAAGCTTAAAAAAGCCATAACTAAGACAAAAATGCATTAATTTTGTTACGGAAGACTGTTCTGTGCTAGTTTTTAATAGAATAATAAATCTGCATACTCAAATAATCTTTTTTAAAATTTTAAAATTTTGACAATTTTTCAAATTGTAACAGTGGAAATTTTAGCACTATAAAATATTGAAAATTTTTTTTGAACATTTTTTTTTCTCCTAAATGTCCAGAAAGATTCGCCTTTTGATGGTGATCAAGAATATATATGGTTTATAGGGTCGGAAATGGCTGCTTCATTGCGTAGCAAGCTTCAGACTGAAATTATAATACCCTGTAAGGGTATTTTTGTAGTCATATTTATATGGCAGTTTGTTCTAAAAACCATAGCTTGAAAAAGTCATAAATAGGTCAAAAATGCATTAATTTCGTTACGGAAAACTGTTCTGTGCTAGTTTTTATTAGGTTTATAAATCCGCATTCACCAATTGGCATTTTTTTAATTTTAAATTTTTGACAATTTTTCATATTGTAACAATGTAAATTTTGACAACATAAAATGTTGAAAAAAATTTTGGATTTTTTTTTTCTTTCCTATATGTCTAGAAAGATTCGCCTGCTGATGCTGATCAAGAATATATATGGTTTATAGGGTCGGAAATGATTCCTTCACTGCGTAGCAAGCTTCAGACTGAAATTAGAAGGGTATAAATATTCGCATTCTTTGAGACATATTTATATGGCAATTTGACCTACAATCCAAAGCTTAAAAAAGTCATAAATAGGTCAAAAATGCATTAATTTCGTTACGGAAAACTGTTCTGTGCTAGTTTTCAATAGTTTAATAAATCTGCATTCACCAATTGGCATTTTTTTAAGTTTAAATTTTTGACAATTTTTCATATTGTAACAATGTAAATTTTGACAACATAAAATGTTGAAAAAAATTTTGGAAATTTTTTTTCTATTCTATATGTCTAGAAAGATTCGCCTGTTGATGCTGATCAAGAATATATATGGTTTATAGGGTCGGAAATGAGTAATTCGATGCGTATCAAGTTTCTGACTGAAATATAATTTATAATACCTTGCAAGGGTGTAATGAACATTACAGGAACTTGCATACCAAATTTAAGGTCAGAACCCTTGATAGATCCCGAGATATTCTCTGATCTCTTAAGAGGTATTTATTAAATACAAAAGCAATAAACAAAACTGCACTGCGTTCAGCACGTGATCATTGAGTCTTGGCTGAGTTTGAACTTTGGAATGATGTCACTTGAGTCACTCTCACTCTCTCAGTTTTTCCCTCTTTGCGGTTCAGAGCATAGGTTCGAACGGCTTCGAATATCTCGATCGGTGTGTGAATATAAAGGCAAAAGTCATGCGTGAGCCGAATGATCGATGGCACTAAGTGGGAGAGAGAGGAAGAAGGTGAAGGTGACCCGAAAGGTGACCCTGTCGGCGCAGAGGTCGACTTACTTGCGGCTACCACTTGGGGGTGAAGTACCGATTTTTCCACTAAACACTCTAATAATTATAATCGCCAAACAGCAATGGTATTTCATCATCTTCCTCCCTAATGTCTGGTCAAGCAACTTCGTGCTAATATAGGGGACTATAAATAGATGGAGAATTCGCATTCTTTCGATCCGAGATAAGGCAACCGAGTTATGACCGGAAAAGTGGATCAGGGGAAAACACATTTTAAACTGTGTGTTTGCTGCATGAGAGGTCAAAGGTCCTCGCATTAAATTAACTCGGATCAATCACTGTATTTATGGGTATTTTTAGACTGAAAACTATTACTCTTTGACAAATCTAATCATCTTAGTTTTATTACTTGCTTGAACCGGAAACCCCTATAAAAAGCATAATCTCTGAGTCTATGCCTAGCTTTTAAGCTATAAATAAATTAATTCAGAAATTTGTGCAAGACAAAGGCAAATCAGTCTTTAAAATATTTATAATCTTTTATTTTTTTGTTTTTGTACGAATGAATCATAATCTAAGACGAGTTTTAAAGGAAGAGTGGCAAGATTTTTGCACAACTTGCTTAACTAATTTTTATTAAGTTTGTTATTTAGAAGCTTTAGTAATAAATGGGTTAATAACAATTAATAATTAATAAATTCTGGAGCCCTAATCTTGGATTATTTGATTTGCAAATTAAACTTTTAAATATATCAATATTTTAATGATATTATATATTATTATATATCTTATGAAATTGGTATAATATTTTTAATAAATCGGAAAAAATGGATACATTCTTGATCAATAAAATTAATTAATTAGGTTTTCTTTGATATATCGACAAGAATATGTCGATTTCTTTGATATATCGATATATCGACGAGAATATATCGATTTCTTGCTCATCTATTAACATTTTTCTGACTGTCTTATGATAATATCGATATTTTAACGTTACTTTACATTTGAATATATTTATATATATGATTATTTCTCTCAATTTATGCATATACACCCCTAATTATAAAATCAAATAAAATGTGATTATTTAAGCACTTCCCTTGGGCTAAGAAAATCCCCTTTAAATGAATGCTTCTCGTAATTACCTTGGGTTTCTTTCTTTCCCTTACACCCAAATTACATGCCTCGATTATTGGCTGCCAGATGTACACTTTCGGGTGTATTTATACCCCAAATCCCATCCCATGGCCACCTGATATACAAATATATATAGTCGAATGGGCCTAAAGTCCACATCACGTATACGCAGCGTGGGACGATGGCGAACCTACCGCAATTAGCGGCAGCAAAGAGAGCTCCGAAAGTGAGAGGGCGAGGATTCTCTATTATAAATATTGCACTTTTGGTTGCCATCTAAAAATAGGTGTGATGAATATCGGGCTATATGCCGCCTTGGTGGAGCCAAAAAGGGGCGGGTTCCGTTGGGACTTTGATCGCGAATGCATTCTTTGGGGGCGGCTATAACGGGCGAATGCAGCATTGCCAATTTGAATACAAAAAAGAAACCAAAACAAAGAAGCCTTTTATAAAAAATGAGAAAAACAAGTGAATAATTTTATCTCCGCTTGGGAAACAGTCAGTGTCTTATTTTATTTTATTTGGCTCGCTTATGCGACGCACTTGGCGGATTTCATCAGCTGTTTTAATTTATGCAAGGAGCCCAGGCCGTCGACGCTGATCTTGCCAGCTGGATCAGCATCAGAAGAGAAGAGAGTGAGAGCTCCATCGAAAGAGAGCGAAAAGAGTTAAGAGAGAGTCAAAGAGAACGGCAAATGCACAGAAAAAAATACTCAACCAGAATTGTGTTATTAACCTAAATTTTATTAGGTGATGAGAACCTCCGAGTAAGTTATGAAATTATAGAGAAATTAGGTATAAATATATACATATATCGAGAGAAGAAAATATATAGACCAAAAAATCAAGGTCATTATTTTGTATAAATTTTTAAATTTTAAAATATCAAAACTTGAACTAAAAGATCAAATTGTAATCTTTATATTTCTATAGAAACGAAAAGTAATTTGATAATTGTTATGACTTTAGACGCTTCCTCAAAGATTTTTGTCACTAATGTTGTGGCAAACTATATTCAAATATATTTCTTGTTAATCATAATAAAAATTTAAGGCCCACAAACCCTAAAAAAATAATATTAGGAATATATTTAAATATATATAATATATAAATAATATAAATAAATATATAAATAATTTTTGTTTATTCTTACTTCGATTGCAAGAAAGTTATAGAATTTTTAGGTTCATTTTTGAAACTTTCTCAGTGTTACCTTATTTCTAATAAATAATATAATATTCAAACAATTTAAAATAAATTCCTAAATATATTTACAATCCTAAAATTTAATTTAGATTTAAACAAACCCACAACTTGACCTTTAACCAATATTTCGTTAATTTCAATGACATTTAAACCCCGAAAACAAAAGCTTTTAAATATCTATAAAAACCCAAAAAGCCCCAGAAATCACTCGAAAAACAGCTATGAAACATGTAATTTTGTATCATTAAGGCGGCTCAGTGTATTGACCCCCATTTTCCATATACACAAACTCACGAACACAATGTTGTTCCGTTCAGGGTAAGGTCAGGCGAGGAGGCATCTCCTCCGCTTCCGATCTGATCCCAAAGGCACAGATCACCGGATCATTGCACTCGGAGGAGCACGCAAGGTAACTGCACCTTGGGTCAATGATATTCGCGCTTCCCCCGCCAAAATTTCGGCTGATTTTCTTATTTTTATTTTGTTTTTTACGAGTATTTCGCGTATTTCCATTTCCATTTCAGTTTCAGTCACGGGCATGGCCTTGCCGCCGTGCAAGTTGCTTGACCTGGAGGAGTTGCTCACCTCCACGACGTCGTCGTCGTTGGCAGTTCCCAATCCCCACATTTCACGCCTCCCCAGTTGGCGAGTGTAATGGACTATGATTACGCCAGCAGGCGGGGGAGTCCGACTCTGGGTTACATATTATTTTATTATTTGTTTATTGCCTTTTGTTGGCCAGAAAATGCGGCTAAATACAGCGGCTGATTGACAACGAAGCATCGTCTCAGCAAATTAGCTGGAATTTTGAGCTAACGTTGAGGGGAATCCCCCTTCGGGTATTAGCCATGGTTATTAGACAGTCTTTTTCAGGTACACTTTGTCAACAAGATCGTAGATTCAAAGGTCATTCTTATTTGCAAAGAGGCTCTGGGGTTTTTTTTTAGAAAGTGATCAATTTTCTAATTAAATATAAATTTATATATATCTATTATATTTTTGATATATTTTTTTAGAGAGGTTATATTATACCATATACTCACCTTTTTTTTTGAATATAATAAAGAAAGGCTTATTTTTAGCTAAAGAAATATTAACTTATATTGAATTTTCATTTGTAGTTCTTATAGCTTCTTTTAACTCAAAAAATTAGAATTATTTTAACTAACCATGGATTTAAAAGTTATTTTTTTATTACACTTATTTATTTGAATATAGAATTGAAAGAATTATTTTAAGGTAATGACAGGAATTAAGATTTATTAACATTCTAGTTTAAAAATAAAATATTTAAACTCATTAAGAAACTATAAATCTATATTGTACCGTACTCTATATACATATAATATAATATATCATATAATAATTCTAATAATATTAAAAAGAGACTGAATGCAGTATGATTTACTTATTTAAATAACTATGATAAAAATCCAATTAAGATAGGTTGTTCCCAATTTATTTACTTAAAATATACCAAGTTTACTAAGTTAAATAAATCTTTTAAATCTGCTTACTTTTTCACCTAATTTATTCGTTTTTTTCTTTATATTTTATAGGTTTTTCTGGGCATTTTGCCGAATTGCATTGAGGAGCAGCAGAGAAGCGACAAAAAGGCGATCAGGGATTTTGTCGAAAAACGAGAAACCCGAAAAAAGCGACTAAAGTTTAATGAACGCAGCGAAGGTCAACGGTGCGTATACTTCATTACCGATTACCAAAAGGGGGGAATGTGGAATTAAGCGGGAATTAAAAATCTGGCAAGGATAAAGGAGGTGGGGAGTCGTCCTATTTGGCTAATCGACTTGGCCATATGTTAGCCGGGATTATGGCCGCATCGCCAACTAACTGCTTTCTGATATTTATTGCTGTCGCGTCCCCACTTTGCATGAGGTCCTTTTTCGGCCAGGAAGCTTTTCATTTCCGGCGCTGTCGCAATTTTTAAAATCTATGAGCGAACAATGCAAAGCAGCCTCTGCAGAAGCCGAGGGGAACAATTGCCATTAAAAGCGGGGGCAATAGGTGCAAATTACAGGGCCAAAAAAGGTGTGAATCGTGGGAATTACAGGACCAAAAAGGGGGTGGGGAAAAACCAAGAAAAGTTGCGCAAAAAACAAAAAAATGGCGAAACGAAACGGAAGTGCAAGCTCTAAATAAAATGTTAGCCGGAAATGGAATTCTGTGGCACAGCTAAAGCGTAATTATTTATTTTTTTATACATTTATTTATGGGTTTTGTGAATAGGTACGTAATAAATAGGTTTTAAGATGTATTTTTTATTTATTAAGATCATCAAAGGCTCACAAAAAATCCAGGAATAAAAAGTAAAAAAAGAAGTATAATTTAAGGTACATTTATCTATTTGTTTAGAGCGCTAGAGACTAGAAAAATAACTAAAAAATTAAGTAAATTTCAGGGGGTGTTTATTTTATTTATTTATACAAAGCTTGTAAGGCTGAAATTTAGTTAAATTAAATTAATTAATCTTTTCTGTTTCATTTCAGATTCCACACTCTGTCTCAGTGGCGCCCTCTGCCTGAATATGCCTAAAATTAGGCTTTATTTAGGATTGTGAAATATTACCAAGCTTACTTTTGTACCAGCCAGTCCACACAAGGTAAATATTAAACAATTATTCATTATTAACAATAACACAAAATAAATAATAAAATAACGAACGTTGCATATAAATAATAAATAAATTGCTCTTACTAGCACACAAAAGCGCCCTCCAACGTCAAACAACCGTAACTACCACTGCTCATGCTCACAAATGCGTTTACTGATAAGAAAAAGCCTAGCGCCAATTGGCAGGCAAAACGGAAAAGAAAAAAACGCAAAGAAAAGAAAACAAAGGAATTTTAATGCATTTCAAAAAACGTGAAAAAAGAAAACAAACAAAATGTGTGCTTCAGAAACAAGGAAAGTGAGTGTATTACAAAAATCTATACAAGTAACTGACTTAAGAGTGTTTAAACCCGTCTAAATATCAAGTACTTAACAAACAAAAGAAAAAAACAACACAAACTGTTAGCAACGTATTAAAACAGTTATTTCGCGATTGTTACAAATCCCAACAAGCCAGTTTCCTCTTATTAGAGTGTTAAAAAAGTGATTTAATACAAAATTAACGCGTGTTTCATAAAGAAAGTGAGAGAATATGTAAAGAACGAGCGGGAGGGAGGTGTGAAAACGTGCGTAAAATGTTTCGGCGTTTTTGTTTTGATTCTTATCAGACGAAAGCGAAGCAGACGGTAAAGCGTGCGCGGCAATGAAAAACAGAGTAAAAACAAAATGGAAACGGTGAGAGCAAGAGAGCGAGAGCGAGAGAGCTCCAATAAGCGCTTGCTCACTTTGTACCTCGCTCACTCTCTCTCTCTCTCACTCCCTCTCTGGCTTTAGCTTTTATTTCGGTTTTGGTTTCGCTTTCCGTTACTGTTATGTTCCACTTCCGCTGCGTTTCGATCGCTGAGTGATTAAAAATTAACAAAATGTTAATTTATAAACTGTTAAAAGCAGTCTATAAAAGTAAGTCCGATTTTCCATTTAATTAATTGGAATACAGAGCCAACTAGAATTGTCCGCTTATATATAAAATATCCCAAATTTGTTAATATACATATAAAAAGGTTCTCTTCTACATTCACTTCTTACCAAAACTTTAAAAATTCAAAAATTGTGCAAGTTTGCCCGCGAATTCCGGCGCATATTCCAATTAGCAGTGAGAGAGCGGCTCTCCATTTAACAGAGTTCTCTGTTAGCCAGAGCGCTGCTCTCTGCAAACCTCCCTGTAGCGGATGGTATATAAGAAATGAGACGCTGAGAAACAGTTTCAAAATTTTTTGTTCGCGGTAACAGGTACACGACGGATGATTGTCGAAGAAAACTTCAATTTTCGTACGAAAAAACGTCGTTTTATTTAAAAATTCGCCACGAATCGAAGAAACAAATGAAAATATGGATTTGGAAAAGGGAAATAAGGAGATAAAAGTGGATTTTTAAATTTTAAAATTAAATTATGATTTACTAATATATCGAAAGCAAACTAAAACTGAATACCAACTCCGATCAGACATCAAAGTGATTTAATCGACAGCTGTATTCCAATTGGAAATACAATTCCGCGTTTCATTGCCAGCGTTCCGTAATCGCGCGCGCCCTCCCGCGTTTTTTACCGCGCCGATCGTTAAAAATTCATTAAGGCTTGTTAATCGCCGGGAAAAAAGAATAGAAAAGAATTACAAATACAAATAATACAAAAATAATACAAATTATAATCGCAATCTAGTTATTGATACTCGCAAACTGCGACTGTGTGTGTGAGAGTGAGTGATAGTGCTTCGCCGTATCTGTATCCGTATCTGTATCTGCATCCGCATCCGCCGGGTAAATGTCCGCGAAAAGGGTAACGCCTTTGGATCAGCCGCAGATTTGATGCCGTGACGTAGCCGCCAAGGAAAACGTCATCGATTCCCCGCCGCTTGGACTCGCGATGTCACGACGCAAACAGTCCAATCCCAAGCCGTTGAATAAAGGTGAGTTTTTTGCCGCCATTTGTTACTAAATATTATTTAAAAATATTCGGAAAATTACGGTTTTACTTTGTTAAAGAAAGTACCTTGGTTTAAAGTGATTTTACATTTTATTTTAATTTGGGATATAGCCATTTAATGGTTAATGGTTACTAAATATTATTAAATATTCTGAAAATTGGGGTTTTAATTGGTAAAAAGAAAGGACCTTGGTTTAAAGTGATTTTTTGAATTTATTTCAATGTGGGATATAGCCATTTAATGGTTAGATTGTTTGTATAATTGTTTTCGTATAAAAAAAAACATATATTTCATTGACAACAAGGAATCTAGGATGTGAAAAATATACTTATCTTATCTTTGTGAAAAGCTTTAGGGAAATCCTATGTTTTCTAATTACTTTTTGAAACAACTTTGGTTCCTTTGGTTCCCCCATGACTGATACACTTTGAAAATGAAAATCTCTAAAGACTGGCTGGCTTTCCACGATCGCATTTCCCACCTGACGACCCCCCTCGTAGCGAGCTGACCCATTCGAAAATTCGCTCGCTTGGTCAGCAGCTCTCGTTTTTTCGGACAGCAAAACATGTGAACGAACACACAGCAAACACAGAAAACAAAGAAAGGGAAGGGGAAGACAGCTGATAAACTATGCCAAGACAAAGCAGGCAAAATAATAATAAAAAAAAACAAAACAAGAAACAAGTGAGAACGATAAAGTCAAAGTCAAAGAATACCCGATATTAAAATGATTTATACTTCGTTTGATATACATGATTTTACCCAGAGAAGATCTTTTTCAAAGAGGAAATTGCGATAGAGAGAGCAAGATATTAATATATCTTTGAGTTCCGATAGTCATCACTATTAATTTGTAAATATTTCTGTTTTATTTAGAAAGATTATATTTTAAACTATGGATATACCATTAATTAGCAAAGAACCTAGAGATATTACAGGGTTTTATATATAAGATTTGGGTTATATATATACTCCAAGAATCTAAGATCTTGGAAGAGCTCTCTGCTTTTTGGTTACTTACTTCAATTTTATTAATACTTGCCGTAGGGGAACCCCTATATCTTACAGTTTTGATAGTAAACATTCATAAACTGCAAATATATGAATATAAGTAAGCTTTTTTAAGCATAAATATATATACATACCAAAATTCAGCCAGCAACATGAAATAGTACCCTATAACTTGCTTTGCTTCATAACAATTATGCCTTATATACTCCACAAAACTTTGATTTATAATGGGTATTGTGTAGTACGGTAAAAATTGTCAGCTTTTTTGTTTTGTTGCTCATTTAAATGAAATTTCTTTGTCGCCGACACGTTATCGATATCGATACCTGTTGTACGTGCTGCAGCTGACACACCTTATACGAGAGAGAGAGAGAGCGTGAAGAGTATTAACTAATTACATTTCGTTGTATACCCATTTGATATATTTATGGCCCCGAACCATTTGACACCCAATGAATGCATATATTTCGGAATCGGAATCGATAAAACGTGCCGGACCTGCGACACTGGACACCGCACCTCAGCTCAGTGAGTTTGGCTCACCTCTGGTTCACCCCTGTTGCCATTCCCCAAACCATCCGCTTTCCGCCTTATCCATTTTGCCATTTTGGACTCCTTATCGCTGTCCGCTGTGCTTCTGCTCCGAGCACGTTTCTCGGCTGGCTGACTCTCTGGCCCCACCCAACCCACCAGTCACCCGTCATCCATCTGGCGTCCAACCCGAGCCCAGACCCAACAGGGAGTGATATCAGCTCGGGGGGAGTCATGAGAAGGAAACTTACACAGCAAGCAGGAAAGGCCCAGGATCGATTAGTTTGAGCTGAAGCTTACTTTAATAGAGCGATCTATTGGGGAAATATGTGGTACACTTGAAATTCTAAAACCAAGTTCAAATATATATATTACACGATCTTTAGAAAGCTTCTAATGTATAGCATTTCAAAGGAATAGGTATAATTTTAAACAAAAACAAAGAAACATTTTTTTGATTATTAAAGCAGTAATAAATAAGTAAATAACACAAACCCAATAAAATCATACAAATAAGATGCGTAACGCCTTGAAAATTTCATTGCCAGCACTAGAAAAGATTACCTAAGGCATATGTTATGTATCTTATACCTTATATTTTCTTTGATCAATCCCTGGTTGTTAAAAAAAACCGAAACATACTTAAAACTCTATTTATATCCCAAAGCAAGTACAAAAAACCCATTAAGCTGGAAAACTTTAAACTATTTAATAGGGCAACCGTTGAAATGGATAACGAAGAACTTCTCCATTTGCGTAAAACGATAATTTAGGGCAGTTTTGTTTTTTATCTCTGCAGCTGTTGTTGCTCATTGTTCGTTGTTGCTGTTCTTGTTGTGGCACCTGCACTATCAGTGGGTTATCCCTAGACAGGTAACCACCTAACCACCCCCTAAAGGCCACCATACTCCTCTTAACATTTTGTGCTTTGCATATTTATCTCCTTGCCTCACTTCTGTCCCTGTCCCCGTCCCTGTCCCTGTTGTTTTCTATCGCTTTTTTAAGGGGGCTTTGGAGGTTGTTGAGGAGGCGAGAGAAAATAAAAAACTGAAAAGCGCAACTCGATAAACTTTTATCACAATTGCAGCAGCAGCAGTGGCTTTTGTTATTGTTGTTTGGCTTTTACATAAGCTTCAATAACTGACATTTGTATATCGGCAAAGTGTAGGAATCGCGATGACAACGCCCTCGGACTTGCTATCGATTACACCCTACAAAAGGGTTTGATTTATTTTTAATAAATAAGAAATAGGCACATTCTCGAGTGATACCTTAAGCTAAAACTAAAACTAGATTTAAATTTATACAAATACATGAAATCGTTTCCATTTTAATCAAATATTTTCGATATGTTCTTCGATAAAAATTCAAATAGTATCATTGCAAATCGATAGCTTCCATCTTAATTCGATTAATTTTCATTCCTTTAACAATTCGATTATTTTCGATGAATTCGATAATTTTTAAATGCTTATAATTGTAGGGTATTTTAGTTTTAGCCCTATTTTGAGCACCTGCCGCCCTTGATTCGTATCTCCACACCTTTTAGAGTTCAGAGAGACCTGAGGGAATGTGCAGTTGCAGTCGCACATAGATAAACTCTGTTCTGTTCTGTGTTGTGGTTGCTTTTCGGTTGTTGTTATTGTATTTATAAATTTTAATTACGCTTATCACTAATTTTATGTTAATGGCCAGCTGTTGGTTGTCGTTTATCGGTTGCTGGTTGGTTGTTCGCTTGTCAGTTGGCAGCCACAAAAGACACTGCGAACGGCCCAGCAGAGGCAGCATCGACATCGTCGTCATCGTCATCCCCAAATGCGGGTGACAATTTTAGACCAAAAACTCGACTCAAGTTTGAGTTTTACAGTCGTATGAGAACACTGAAAGAAATTAAGCTAGGAACATTATATATAAAAGAATTAAATCTGCAGATAAATGAGAAAAATTATATATCCTATGCAAGATCTTTCAGAACACAACTTAAAAAACTTTCTTCTTATTGCTACTTTGCTTGTACATTACGGGCAAAGCGGCTTCAAGAGAGAAAACCCCCAAAAAATGAGCTATTTTGAGCTGTATTTTGTAATTTAATCTGGGATCCCGCCTTGAGAGCTTCCTTTACTTACTCTCCAATCATTTTTTATTTTATTAAACCTTACCCAATATTTCTTTCTCTGTAATGTTGGCTCTATTCTACTGCTCAGACTGGCTCCGCCGGGGCGGTCTCCGGTTGCGTATCTGAAATCGGCGCGGGTACGTGTCAAGCGGTTCGCTTCGCTTTCCACAGCAAAAAAGGGGGCGCTACAAAAGGGGGTCCAAGAGCCGATAAGAGAAGCTAGCTAACTGTGTTTTTTAAGTTCGCAAAGCTGCAGTTGCAGTTGCGATAAAAAAATGCCAAGCCAGGGCTCAGGTTGCAAGCACCCCATGCCGCTGCCCCCTCTGGCCTCTGTGTCCATTTCAATTGGCAAAGATAATCGCCGGGGCTCTCGGCTCCATTTTGACATTGTATTTTAATAATTGCGATAAGCTCTGTGTGTCTCTGTTTCTGTTGATTTGCTGGAAATCGGACCAGGAAATATCAGCAGATAAAAGCACCAACGGTTGCACACAACAACACACCAACAAAGACGAATAATGAAACACCAACACACACCAACGAGCATTACAAATTACAATATGTTGTTTTTCACGTCGGTGCTTTATATTTTCGTATTGTTATTATTGTTATTATCGTTTGTTTTTGGCCAGTGCACACACATTTGCATATCAAGTCCGAAGGGTGTCGATAAGGGGGCAGTAACTGGATGATCTGGAAGTGGATGTTAGTCATAAAGTATATATATAGATATAAATATATAGATATTGCAGTTTTTAGCATTGGTTTTGGTGTTGTTTTCGAAAAGGGAACCAAAAAAAATAAAATAAATGAATAATCAATGCATGAAAATAAATCTGCTGAGTCTTAAATGAGTTTGACCCAAAGGGAAACTCAACAAATCTTATCTTAGTTAAAATATTTAAGTATTATTTTTCACACCTTTAATATTTATTTTTATATATATCATGCATATTATTTTCCGTTTTATTAAGAATATATATCCTTATATGGATACATATATATTACTTGATGACGTGTCTGGCTGAGTCATGTAGCAGAAATTAAAATCATTTCCTCCGATAAGTTTTATATTTCCGCAAAAACAAAAGAGTCCGCGAAATTAGCGTTCGAAGTCTGAACGAGTATTATATTTTTTAAAAGTGTTTGCTTAACGTTTTAGACAATGTAAAGTTATTTTTTTTTTATTTACAGTCTTAAAATTATTATTTATTTTTTATTATTATCATTAAAAAACCTCTATAAATTTTATTAAATATTCCAAAGCAGACTAATTAAAAGCTAAGCTTTTCCAAAGAGAGAACCTTGTAATTCACAAGTACAGATTCAGTGGAACTTTAGTAGAAGGGTTCCGATTTAAGTGGATTAATTTAGTTAATTGTAATTGTGTTTAGTTACACTCTGTTTTAAACATATTTCACCTACATATGTTTAAAGATATTTTGAAATAATGCTTGACAGATTTTCACCTTAGATTTCTGTCTTAACTCTCATATATCATTCACTCCGGCCGGATAAGAATGGCATTTAATAAAGATCTTGATTAGCATTTCCTACAGTTGACTAATCACCAGGTCGATAGTAACACCGCCATATTACCCTACGATTTTCCCCCCCACATCTGTATCCACTCTGACTGGGTTTTTATTTTAGTTTTAATCGCAAAATGCAATCGACACAAAAATAAATAAATAAAAAAAAACTTTGAAATTTGATGACCGGCCGGCGATAATGGTTTGTAGTCATTTTCCGAACATTCATTCCCTTTTCGTACAAAAATAAAGCTAAAAATCGCTTAAAACAGCTGTCGATTGTTGCTCTTTTTTGTTGTTGGTGTTATTTTCATCGTGTTGTTGTTGGTGTTGGTGTGTTGTTGTTGTGTTTGTTGGTGTTGCTGTGACGGTTGATGGCTGGCTGGCTGGTTGTTGTATGATTTGTACAATGCTCCAGGGGTCTCTCTCGCTGGTCGCTTGCCTTTTTATCAGCTGATCTGATGGCAAGATTGTCGCGCTTTGCTTCAAAAAATGAGAGAATGAAACAACAACAACAACAAAAGCAACTGCAAACGATAAAATTGTAGCAACAACAATTGTTGCTGTTGCTGTTGCTGTGTGTTTTTCGTTTATAACAATTTGAAAAGAGATTTTCAGCTAAAGATAAAAACATGTCGAATGTGATGTGGTTTTGTCGGCCAGAGATACAGATCCCCATGGCAGCCTTCACTTGGGGATGTATATGTATATCGAAGGGAAAAGCGACAATAACTAATCGGAAGTTTAATATATGTACAGTTTAATACATATATATAAACTCAAAATATTCTAAAAATTTCGAATCAAAGTTAAATTATTTATTTTATCGAAGAAGGAATATTATATAGCTTTAAAAAGTCAAATATGATAGATAGACCAAATCTTATCGACCATATCGTTAAATTTAATGTATCTAAATTTTATATATCGATAATTTAATTGTTAAAAGATCGATATTATCGATATTTAAATACTACCCTTGCAAGAGTATAAAAAGTCTGCGAAAAATGTTATTTAAATTATTTTTCTTGTTTTAGAATATATATATAATATCGATTTAGTATCGATATATCGAAATTTTGTGCCACACCTAGCAAGCAGCTGGTTTTATATATCAATGATCGATCTCTAACGTTCAGTTGCGGATTTCCCTTCTGGCAAATGGCGCGATAGCTGTCAGTTAATTAATTTCCATTCCCCAGGTCGTCGTCGTCGTCGTCTTTTGCATCAGATATCAGTTTCATTTCGATTCAGAATCGGATCATATCAATTCAAATCGTCGGGGGATCGCACATCGCAACTGTGACCCTGCTGCAGGCATTCCCCCGGGAACCAATGAATTCCCTCTGTCTCTGGGGGCATTGATAGCGACAGTGAGCGCCATAAATCTCTGTCAACGCCCCGAAACCTCCTCCGAATCTGACTGATAGGCGATGGCCGATGACTATCGCTGCCAAAAAAATAAAATAGAACCGATTTCTATATTCAGTAGGGCCGACGGGAAGTTCCAAAGGCAAACGGAAAGCGTAGAGTGTGTCTTTATCAGCAGTCCGACCCACTAACCGACCGACTGATCGGACTACTACAGTGTCCATCGATCAAACGATAGACTTTTTGGGGTATAAAAAAGACTGGAAGGTATGATCGGAAGGGATTTATAAATAATTGGGAGGAGAGGAAGGTTAAGGATTATGATTTCATAATTTCAATTAATATTTTAAATGGAGTTTTTCATTGAAACTCTCAATTCATATGTTAAAGGTTCTTTAATACGATTTATATTTATTATATATATTATTATTTCAATTCGATATATTATCGATATATGATTGTTTTGTCAATATATAAAGTCATACTTTTCTCTATATACATTCTTCACTATTATAGTTCTTAGGATCTAGGTAATACAACGGTCTATTCACATTTTTCGATTATATTTTATTGAAGAATAATGTTTCTCTATCTGTATAATGAGTTTTAAATTCGATTTACCTTCTATCAGTTACCTAAATCTAGTCCTAAACAATCTAGCTTCTACCGAGAAAGAGACGGGCAGAGACAGAGATATACATATAGAGAAAGAGAGAGAGACATTGTGTGATATCGGGGCGAGAAATCTCAGTTCAAATTTCGACACATTATCTGTGTGCGTTCATCTAGCGGGTTTCCAATTTCGAGTGCTTCCCAGCAACAAAAACAACGAAATACTGTGTGATGTGATGTTCTTGGGCGTTGTGTCAACGATAATGGTTAATCGTTATCGTTATCGCCACGCTCAGCAAGACGAATGCGCCCCGTCTAGTGTTTTGGCTTCTTCGATTTCAACTTGAGATTGAGATTTCCTCCGACGACGCGACTTTGATTTTCCAATTTCGAGAAGGGGAAACGTCGGCTGGGCGATAACAATCTGGCTCATCATACGGCCACTCCTCCTTCCCGGACTTCCACCCACTTAATTAGTTTCGATTCTGGCTCTGAAGTTCTTCTTTATTTTTTTATCAATCTCTGGTAGCCGCACAGCGACGGCCTTATCTCCGAAATAAAGTTCATGCCGAGGTCCTGTTATCTATTCCCAGCGATCAGCGTTCAGCATTCGTTTAATTGACCAACCAAGAACTGACCCAGGCATCCATCCATCCATCCATCCATCGATCCTATTGCCTCTCCATCGGACTGCTCCTCTTGCACATCCACCTTCTCCTGGTGTGCATTCGTTCCTCGAGTGCCTCGCCGTTGTCGCTTCCATCTGCAATCTCTGATTAAGTCCGGGCTTGGCCTGCCCAGGGGCATTAGACCGCAAATCATCGCCACATATACACCATATATACACATATAGTATAAAATACATATAGTGTGTTCCCGCACAGTACGTGGAGGAGGAGCACTCGGACTCTGTCTTGGCGATTATCTGCTGGTGGCCATTGCCAGCAGTCAAAGTGCAGACCTTGAAAATTATTAAGCCAGCCAGAGAGATTTGAGTCTAGATTGGTAGAAGATGTAGCTTAGAGCCAAAAAAACTGATTAGCTAATACTGATTAGTAGTTCTGGAAGCTCTACATTTGTTCTTTAGTTTTAAGAATTAGATAATAGAGCCTTTCTTCATTATTAAGTAATTGTTGTAGCCCTCTATTTTATTTGGTCGCTTTATAATTATTATTAGAAATTTTGAATATAAAAATGTTAATGGATATAGCCATTAGCCATAGAAAAACATATTATTAATTTGTAAAAACATTTAAAATACCCGAAAATTATAATAATATTAAATCACAACATTACCCAAGCAAATGGATTAATAAGCATCATCAGCCGAGTCGATTTAGCTTAAATAGATTTGCATCTTTACTATTATATTGGTCCAATTTAATGAAACTGATTAACAAACAGATTAACAAACGTTGAGATACAGATTTATATATATTCAAAAAATATATCTATATTTTCTGACATTTTTAGCTTATCCCTCTTTTTGTTAGTCCCTATTTAACCTTATATCATAGAGATTATAAAAGCTAGAGCTAAAAAATTTCAAGTCTACATTATTAAAAGTTTTATACAAATTACCAAGAAACTTTCAATTAATCCAAGAATTGAATTAATTGATTTATGATTTAATATAGGTATTAATTACAAGACTCCCAGTCTTAATTCCTGAACTCTAAATTAGGTTGTGCCTTGTGATAGTCCAAGTTATCTTAATTATATCTCAGTATCTCTGCTCCGCTCGCCTCTTGATTTACTCTTCTTGGAACTCTAGACGAGTTTGGGCTTTTGCTTATTTCCTCAAGTCCCTCATCAATCAATTATTAATTACAAAGTGTACAGCTGAGTCGTATCTAGCTACTTCCCTCCTCCCCCCTCCCTCTCCCCAGACTGCTTGATAAATTGATTAAGTTTACATGTCCGCCCCGGGGGAGGCAAAGGGAGACACATAGCTGAGGTGCTCCTCTGGGGAGAAGGTGACATCGAAATCGAAAGCGGAATCGTATCGAAAAATCGGGACACGCACACACACACTGGCAGGGGAAAAAATTTTAAAATGAAAATTTAAGTGCTGCGATTAATTTGGCTTATCAGGAGGAGGAGGAGGAGCGGAAAGCAGAAAGCCCGAAACAAGTGCAATTAAAAGATTTTTAAGCAAACATTTGTCATTAGAGATAAGCCTACCCTGGGATGATGGGCGGGGGAAACTCGAACTGGAGCTGGATGGACGGGGAAAACGACACACCACCTACGCATAAACCAAAATTGGGATGTCTCAATGCGAATTGGAGAAAAAATAGGGTGGAGGTTCCGAAAGCAAACTAATTACGCGATAAACGACAAGGTTGCGACAAGGTTTGCATCTTTAGCTACACTGAGCTGGAGTTTGATACTATATACAGGTGTATTTTAAAATAAATCATACAACTATAGCTGAGATTGGAGATAGTAAAACAACAATAGTAAATGCAAGATGTATTTTATTTAAAGCTTTAACTTAAGATACTAATGTCATCATGATTTTATGGTTATTGAAGCTACTACTACAGTTATGATAAGTATATATTATTTATTAACCTATAAATATAGAGGTTAGCTCAATTTGGTTATAAAAAGTTCTAAATATAATCGTTAAAGAAAAGCAATTTATATATTAACATTTTCCAGTAATTTTGCAATAATATATACATTTCCTAGTTAAAGGTATTTATACCTTATATAGAGAAATTTACAATTCATAGTTAATGTTAGTTATTTTAAATTCCGAAATATCAAACTTGACCTTATTTTCCAAATGCCTTAACATACATTCTTTAATTCTTCATTTGTATTAAATTTCTAGTGAAGTCATTTCAAATGAATGGAACTTCTAAATATATTTTGATAAATTACAAAAAGGCAATAAAATATAATACAAATCTTCTATAAAGTAATTCCTTAAATTCACTGTCTAAAAATATGTCCTAAATCTTTGACATAATTTATAACAATTTAAAAGACCATTTTTGCACCCTGTAACTGGACACTGGACTACCTACACCTGCTCCTGATTGACCCTACCTCCGCCTTACTACCTACCACACCTTCCGGAGGGACTCCCTCCCTCTGGGGGGTATCTCCTGTTTACGCAGGACAATTGACAAAAGCCTGAACTGAATGCTTCTGGCGATGCCATCTCCATGGAATCGAAATCGGAATCGGTGGCCCAAAGGCCGAGGGCCCAGACCTGGGCTGGCAACGTGCGGCAATCGATTAAAAATCCATAAAAATATATTTCTAGATTTTATTTGCCGATCGGAAATGCGGGGCACAAACGCACTCTGTCTATGTGTAATTAAGATTGAAGCGAAGGGGGAGCGGGGCGCAAATGGAGGGCAATATATGAAATCTATTTATGCCATTAGCTTTGCGCCGATCCCACGCCGCGATAGCCGCCAGCGA
Organism: Drosophila bunnanda; assembly: GCA_035046265.1. Lineage (NCBI taxonomy): Eukaryota > Metazoa > Arthropoda > Insecta > Diptera > Drosophilidae > Drosophila > Drosophila bunnanda. Next base: position 5,244,086 of record JAWNOB010000076.1, on the reverse strand, counting down.
GCATTTCGATGGAGCTCCTTCATGTCGCTTCGGTGGCCATTTTGTTCGTTTTATCTTTCGCTTGTCTTCGAGCCCAACCCAAAACTTCTTCTACCCAATGACACTGAGAAAAAAATAATACCCTGCAGGGTATAGATATTCGTATTCTTATAGTCAAATCTTAGAAAAGTCATAGATAATCCAAAAATGCATTAATTTCGACGCGGAAGTCAGTCCTGCTCTAGTTTTTAATAGTTTAATAAATCTGCATACTCAAATTTACTTTTTTTAAATTTTAAAATTTTGACAATTTTTCAAATTGTAACAATGCAAATTTTAGCAACATAAAATGTTGAAAAAAATTTTGTATTTTTTTTTTCTTTTTTACATGCCTAGAAAGATTCGCCTGTTGATGCTGATCAAGAATATATATGGTTTATGGGGTCGGAAATGACTGCTTCACTGCGTAGCAAGCTTCAGACTGAAATTATAATACCCTGCAGAGTATAGATATTCGTATTCCTTTAGTCAAATCTTAAAAAAGTCATAACTAAGCCAAAAATGCATTAATTTCGACGCGGAATTCAGTTCTGTTCTAGTTTTTAATAGTTTTATAAAAATGCATACTCCAATTGGCTTCTTTTAAATTTTAAATTTTTGACCATTTTTCAAATTGTAACAATGCCAATTTTTAGCATTATAAAATGTTGAAAAAAATTTTGGAATTTTTTTTCCTTTCTACATGTCTAGAAAGATTCCCCTGTTGATACTGATCAAGAATATATATGATATATAGGGTCGGAAATGATTGCTTCACTGCGTAGGAATCCTGCAAGGGTATTATTATTCGTATTCTTTTAGTCATATTTATATGGCAATTTGTTCTACCAACCAAAGCTTAGAAAACTCATAACTAAGCCAAACATGGATTAATTTCGACACGGAAGTCAGTTCCGTTCTAGTTTTTAATAGTTTAATAAATCTGCATACTCAAATTTACATTTTTTTAATATTAAATTTTTGACCATTTTTGAAAATGTAACAATGCTAATTTTAGCACTATAAAATATTGAAAAACATTTTGAAAATTTTTTTTCCTTTGTATATGTCTAGAATGATTCCCCTGTTGATGCTGATCAAGAATATATATGGTTTATAGGGTCGGAAATGGCTGCTTCACTGCGTAGCAAGCTTCAGACTGAAAATATAATACCCTGTATTCGTATTCGTATTTATATGGCAATTTGTTCTAAAAACCATAGCTTAAAAAAGTCATAAATAGGTAAAAAATGCATTAATTTCGTTACGGAAAACTGTTCTGTGCTAGTTTTCAATAGTTTAATAAATCTGCATACTCAAATTGACTTTTTTATAATTTTAAATTTTTGACCATTTTTCAAATTGTAACAATAGATATTTTAGCATCATAAAATGTTGAAAAAAATTTTGGAATTTTTTTTCCTTTCCCACATGCCTAGAAAGATTCGTCTGTTGATGCTGATCAATAATATATATGGTTTATAGGGTCGGAAATGACTCCTTCACTGCGTAGCAAGCTTCAGACTGAAATTATAATACCCTGCAGGGTATAGATATTCGTATTCCTTTAGTCAAATCTTAAAAAAGTCATAACTAAGCCAAAAATTCATTAATTTCGACACGGAAGTCAGTCCTGTTCTAGTTTTTAATAGTTTTATAAATCTGCATACTCCAATTGACTTTTTTTTAATTTTAAAATTTTGACCATTTTTCAACTTGTAACAATGTAAATTTTAACAACATAAAATTTGGAAAAAAATTTTGAAAATTTTTTTTCTTTTGTATATGTCTAGAAAGATTCGCCTGTTGATGCTGATCAATAATATATATCATTTATAGGGTCGGAAATGACTCCTTCACTGCGTAGCAAGCTTCAGACTGAAATTATAATACCCTGCAGGGTATAGATATTCGTATTCCTTTAGTCAAATCTTAAAAAAGTCATAACTAAGCCAAAAATGCATTAATTTCGACACGGAAGTCAGTTCCGTTCTAGTTTTTAATAGTTTAATAAATCTGCATACTCAAATTTACATTTTTTTAATATTAAATTTTTGACCATTTTTGAAAATGTAACAATGCTAATTTTAGCACTATAAAATATTGAAAAACATTTTGAAAATTTTTTTTCCTTTGTATATGTCTAGAATGATTCCCCTGTTGATGCTGATCAAGAATATATATGGTTTATAGGGTCGGAAATGACTGCTTCATTGCGTAGCAAGCTTCAGACTGAAAATATAATACCCTGTATTCGTATTCGTATTTATATGGCAATTTGTTCTAAAAACCATAGCTTAAAAAAGTCATAAATAGGTAAAAAATGCATTAATTTCGTTACGGAAAACTGTTCTGTGCTAGTTTTTAATAGTTTAATAAATCTGCATACTCAAATTGACTTTTTTATAATTTTAAATTTTTGACCATTTTTCAAATTGTAACAATAGATATTTTAGCATCATAAAATGTTGAAAAAAATTTTGGAATTTTTTTTCCTTTCCCACATGCCTAGAAAGATTCGTCTGTTGATGCTGATCAATAATATATATGGTTTATAGGGTCGGAAATGACTCCTTCACTGCGTAGCAAGCTTCAGACTGAAATTATAATACCCTGCAGGGTATAGATATTCGTATTCCTTTAGTCAAATCTTAAAAAAGTCATAACTAAGCCAAAAATTCATTAATTTCGACACGGAAGTCAGTCCTGTTCTAGTTTTTAATAGTTTTATAAATCTGCATACTCCAATTGACTTTTTTTTAATTTTAAAATTTTGACCATTTTTCAACTTGTAACAATGTAAATTTTAACAACATAAAATTTGGAAAAAAATTTTGAAAATTTTTTTTCTTTTGTATATGTCTAGAAAGATTCGCCTGTTGATGCTGATCAATAATATATATCATTTATAGGGTCGGAAATGACTCCTTCACTGCGTAGCAAGCTTCAGACTGAAATTATAATACCCTGCAGGGTATAGATATTCGTATTCCTTTAGTCAAATCTTAAAAAAGTCATAACTAAGCCAAAAATGCATTAATTTCGACACGGAAGTCAGTTCCGTTCTAGTTTTTAATAGTTTAATAAATCTGCATACTCAAATTTACATTTTTTTAATATTAAATTTTTGACCATTTTTGAAAATGTAACAATGCTAATTTTAGCACTATAAAATATTGAAAAACATTTTGAAAATTTTTTTTCCTTTGTATATGTCTAGAATGATTCCCCTGTTGATGCTGATCAAGAATATATATGGTTTATAGGGTCGGAAATGACTGCTTCATTGCGTAGCAAGCTTCAGACCGAAAATATAATACCCTGAGAGCGTATAAATATTAGTCATATTTATATGGGAATTTGTTCCTCAAACCATAGCTTAAAAAGTCATAACTAAGCCAAAAATTCATTAATTTCGACACGGAAGTCAGTCCTGTTCTAGTTTTTAATAGTTTTATAAATCTGCATACTCCAATTGACTTTTTTTTAATTTTAAAATTTTGACCATTTTTCAAATTGTAACAATGCAAATTTTAACAACATAAAATTTGGAAAAAAATTTTAGAAATTTTTTTCCCTTCCTACATGTGTAGAAAGATTCGCCTGTTGATGCTGATCAATAATATATATGATTTATAGGGTCGGAAACGACTCCTTCACTACGTTGCAAGCCTCTGACTGAAATTATAATACCTTGCAAGGGTATATGAATACGGACACAAAAATGATTCCTTAGCCTTGATGCTATAATTCCCAACTGGTTCTACATGTAATTTGGTGTTAAGCATATAGAGAAGAACATAGAGATTCACTCCTGCAAAAACTGTATTTGCAAAGTTATTCCTTAAATTTGACAAGTTGTTTTTAAATGTCATTTTTATATATTTTTTTATATAAAATCACTGTAATTCCCAACTGGTTTCGGCTTCCATCAATTGAGGTTTCTGATAAAAAAAGAATCCGGTGGCTTTCTCATCTGATGAGTATCGATCCGTGCTTTTTGTGTGTTTTTCATATTCCCAATTGGTTTTGTTAAAGGCAGTTACTGATGATGATTTACCAAAGAAAATACTTCAACTAGACCCCATTTTTCTTGCTGTGCACTTTTGGTAACTGCAAACAACAGTAAATCGAAATCAAAGATTAAAAACGAATCACTCATGTTACAGATTGAGAGAGGAGTTCCGAGCTGCGGAAAGCGGGAGGGTGTATGGTATATATACCATATAATTCATTCGATTCTTATCTCCGGGCCGAAAAATTCATTTCAAAGACTCTGGAGCAGAATCGCGTCATCATCGGGGCCCGAAATAAAAATCTCATTAGTTCGCTCTGGTTTTTTTTTTCGCCTTTCCTCAATATCGCTGATGTGGATTTTTCTCGTTCAATCATCATGTGATTTTGGCGCCTTCGGAATGCAGCGGAGTCGCCGGAGTCCGGACGATCCGGATTCCAAGCTCCAGGCCGAGAGCACTTTAAGCCTAATCACCGCGATGGCCCACAACTTGCATTTGCCCCGAGATGCAGATGCAGATGCAGTCGCGGATGGGAGTCGGGATGGGAGTCGGGAGACAGGAGACAGGAGACATTTGCCGCCGCCGCCGCCAGTCTTATCTAAATGCCAGCCTCACAGTCTCGTCTTCCATTATGATACCGCGATACGGGGACACACGTGGACAGGGTTAGGACCAGGGACGGAGCCAGGGACAGCGACAGGGCAGGGCGCTGCTGATATCGCGGAGAGCCCGCGCAAATATACATATATATATGTATATATCTCATTGGAGCTATCGAATGCGTCGCCAATGTGGAGCCAAAGTCGGAAATCGAAGGCAATTGAGCGGGGATAAGGGGATCTGGGAATAGTTATAGCTTATTGATGAATTTAAGATGCTCTTTTGGAGGATTTTACTAGTTAGAAAATCTGGGAATAGGTCTGGAAAGTCTACTATTACATAATAAAACCAATTGCAGTTTAAAGTAAGCCTTAAATAAGGCAATATCCCTTTTAAAATTAAATGGAAAATCTGTAAGTTATTATTGTTTCAAGGAAGTTTTTATAGTGCTTAAATCACTGGAATCATAATAAATAATTAAGAAAGTGTATACCAAGTTCTGGTTTAATAAAGTAAACATATTTTCAATTTGAACAAGGCTTCAGTCTAGGTAATATTTATCTTAAAATTGTATAGAAAGCCAAATTGTATATTTTTAATAGGGATTACTTTTCTCTAATGATATATACAGGAAAATATATAAAAATTGTCATAAAAGTCATCATCAACATTAAAATTTCGATTATATCGGAACACATCATTAGAAAGGGTGTATTTTAATTACTCTGTCTTATTTTTATTTAATTTATTTTTCTATATATTAAACATTTATGGAAAGTACATATATCGCTTAGTTGAAATATCGATTTATATATTAGCCGCATTATCGATATGTTGATATTATAAAAAGTCGTACCTGCTTTTAATTTTTTAAATGGTTTCTTATAAACCAAATATTATAAATTGAAATATTTATTGTAAATGAACTAAATTATTACCATGACAACCTTGACTTAAAAACGTTAACAATAATAATATTCGATAAGTGCTCTATGATGTATACAGTTGCTTTTGTGTTTATATATAGTACTATATTTCCAAACTTATAACTCTTTAAGCATTTGGCATAACCACTTAAAATCTATTGCACTTGGGACGTTATTTATAACTTATTAAATAATATTTTACAATCCCCGACTAAGCCACAACTTAAATGGACTTGGGGTTAGGGAAACCGAGAGCCAAAGAATCCGAGAACCCAAGAACCCAGAGTCTTCTTCGAAGCAGCAAAAGTGTTGAGGAAGCATAATTTACATGGCAACAGGCGCCATTAGGAGCTCACCTGTGCTGCAGCCTTGCAGGAGATGGGCTCCGAAGCTGGTCCAGGAACGGGTTTCCAGGTGCGTGGCAGGCAGGCAGGCAGGGAAGGGAATACCTGTTGCTGCAACCTTGCAACCTGCAACGAGCTCCTCTTGGGGCTTGGCGCTGATGGATGCGTGTTTGTTTACAGCTTTGCTGTTTGTTCAGTTTAGCGTAATTGCCGGCGGGGGTTAAGGCCTGCCGGGGGTTAAATGAATGTTAACAACGTGTTCTGTCTGCCCCGGCTCTCTTTCTCTCTCTCTCCCTGTCTCTCCCTCTCTCTCTATCCTTTTTTTTTTAGGCATTTAAAACATTTTAATTATGGGACCACAAAATGCGTGGCTGCTTATCCACCTGTGTCTGTGCCGTCTCCTGGAGAAGGTGTCTCTCATTCCCGGGACTCCGCCACGCCCCTGGCTTTTCTTAAATGGCATTTAGATAAGGTCCTTCCCCCGCACCCCCTTTACAGTGTCTTGTGTCCATCGATTTATGAGAATGTTGATAGCAAAATCCTGCTCCTTCACGGACTCCCTCTTCCTGTGGCAAATCTTGCCCATCATTCTCGGTCTCTCTGCGGTCTCTGCGGATGCTGTCATTGTGCGTCATTTATTGGGCAGCTGATAAGGGGGGAGTCGTCCCTCTCAGACCCCTTATCACTCCACGAAATATGAATTCGATTTGAAAAGAAATTAAGCAATGGCAAGGAAAATGAAATAAAGACATTTTGTCGCCGTCGACATTGAGTCTCCCTCAGTCTCCCTCTCATTCCAACTTTAATTGCTTTTTCAGTATCCTGTGACTTAATAGGGATGGGTTTTCTTTTTAACCTCTATTTGTACATTGAAATTTAGTTAGTATTTATACACTTTAAGCTTAATCTGGCCAGTTGTTACATTTTTATATTATTATTTGAATAACAGAAAGATGCCTTTGCTAGAACATTTAGCTTTCTCTAAAACAGCTTGCAAATTTTAGTCTAATTACGGATAAATTCGACTTATCATTAATTATTGGATGGTAATTTTTTGAAAAGTATCCTTGGCCTTACCATTTAATGTGTTTGCAGCTAGAATTTGTTGGGAATTCTAACCGAAAAAAGTGGCTAAAATACGTACTTCTTTGTAATTAAGAATATGCCAATTAATATATTATACATTTTATTTTTAAATACTTTTTTTTGTAAGAGAAAGACCCTAACCAAAGCATCATAAGTACCATTTTCTCCAACATTTGATTTGGAAAAAGCTAGAACCTATTGAGAATTCTAGTGAAAAAAGTGACTGAAATATTTTTTTTTAAACATATAATATAATATATATTATAATTAATAATAGGACATTTAATATAAAAGCTTTTAAAACTCTTTTTAAAATTTTAAATGTATTATTAACTTAATTACTCAATTTAAAACAAAGCTAGTTTGGTTAACCCAAAGCATTCCCTCTAGGCAGCCTTGTATTTTACCCCGTTTATCGGTGATATCGAAACTGAAATCTAGACAAGACTAGCATCCATTGGCCTCGGCTCCAGCCTCTTCTCCTCCAGCTTCAGCTCCATTTCCATCTCCATCTCCATTTCCATCTCCATTTCCATCTCCATCTCCATCTCCATCTCCAGCTACCGTCGAAACCCGTCAGATACGAATGGAGCTGCCATTTTTTGGGGCCATCCATCTCGTCTGTCTTCCGTCCTACCCTCCCGCCTAGTTCCATCCCCTTCCACATCCCCTTCTACATCCCCATCCCCATCTCCACATCCCCCTCCCGCAACGCTCTTAGTTCGAGTTTCGATTTCGATTTCGGTTTCGGTTTCAGTTTCGGTTTTCTTAATTATGTTTGCTTCGCTCTGGAGCATCCGTTTGTGTAGATCTCTTCGCGAGATAGAGCAATTTATGATTTACGTGGAACATTGCGCTGGAATTTGATTTGGCTTTGATTTGATTTCGGTTTTTGGTCTCTCTTCTGCGCTCCCTCTCTCTCTCTCTCCTCTCTCCCTCCCTCTCTGTCTGCGGCCTTGCTTTGCTCTTTCTTAGCTTTACATTCGATTTTCATTGCCTGCCATTATGATTTGGCCTCGCGTTTTGCTTTCGTTTTCGGATTTCGGCTTTTGGTTGTCAAGCTCGTCGCCCTCTCTTTCTAGCACTGAGGAAAATAGTTACTGATTGCTAAGTGCAAATGTTCTAAAAAAAATAATATAATGAATGTTTATGATACTTAAATATTTAAAGAATTCTTTGTTTAAAAAAGAAATTATAAAGAAACCAATATCTAATATACTATATGTATGCAGAGTTCTTCATTAAATATTATAAATTGGTTGAAAATATTGAGAGAAATGCTTGGATTTAATATAAAAATATTATAAACAAAAACCTCGAGTGAAAATGTAGTTAGTTTAGGGCTTATTTCGTTTCTTTCACTAAAATTCACAACTGATTCTAGGCTGCAGTTTAAAAAAAAAATATATAATTAATTGAAGCAAAATATAAAGATTTATTTGTTAACAAAAAATTATAAATAACAAAATAAACACCATGAATTAAATTATGTGTATAGCTTAATTGTTCTATTAATAAAATAACATTTTAAATTGGTGGTAAATATTTAATTTTGAATGTAATTTAAAAAAAAAAATTATAGCTAATACCTCTCCTTACAAATTTAGTAAAAAAGGTATATATTTGTTAGAGTCCATTCTAATTGCTGTGTATGTGCACTGATGATGAAAATGATTCTTTTTTTTAAAGTTGGCAGTTTATTTTCTTTGCTTTTTTATAAATTAAAAATTTTTATTGCTGTTGATGAAATGAATTTCGCTTGAATCAGATGTATTTCTAAATTATTTTTCTATATTTTATTTATATAGAAATATGGTTTGGCCTTTGGAATTTTATCCACATTTGCAATGTTTTTTTTTTAATTTTTCACTTCCCATAAATTTTCTCTCGGTGTAGCTCCCTTTCTCCCGCCTTTCCCCACCATCCCCGCTGCGTATAGATCGAGGTCAGCGATTAGGGCGCGACTTTTGTTTGGCACGTCAAAGTCAAAAGGCATTTTGTCCGATTATTCCCCGCCTGGAATATCGCTCATGCCATGCCTCCGACCACACAGCAGAGTCCAGAGCCCAAAGCCCAGAGCTCGGCCCGCATTCTTTGGGCCTCCTCCCGATGGTGGCTCTAGCCGGGACAGGTGGGAGCTGTGTGTGTGTGTGTGTGCCCGTTGGTATAATTATTTTATAAGTGCAGCGACATCGGGGCTTATCCCGTCGGAGGGGGAGACCGCGAGGCCTCCGCCGAGCATGATTCACTTGGCGTCGCCCGGCCGGCTTCATCCCGAAAGAGCGCCGGCTCCAGGCCCGATAACTCCCTGTAGATTAGCCCCGACGGAGTGACTGACTGACTGAGTGCAGCGATAACAGCACTCCACGTACCAAACTCCACTCTCCATACCTTGGACTCCGACTCCGTCTCCGTCTCCAACTCCGACTCCGATCTGTGGTCATAATGTGCGGCTGGAAAAGGTTTCTTGGAGCGGCGTATCTCTGGAATTGTTATCCCCAAAATGTGGCGGCTGCCAGACGCCGGAGCTGGTGATGATGGACCCCGCATATATGGCCAGAGGTGGTGATATCATGGCCCCATCCTTGGTTGCGTTTTGTTTTCTCCACGAGATATCTAAGCCACTAAAGGGGCCTGAGTCATCAAAGTTGGCAGTTAAGCAATTGGTTTAATGGGTATTAAATGTGTTCAGTTTTAGAACGATGAATTGGGATTGAGTGAGGGCTTAGGCACTTCAAATATTAATTGGGATATTTTATACCAAATATAAGGGTTTATTTTATAATTAATTTTAACAAAAGTAAGAAAACAAACTTTGGAAAGCGGAAGTTTATATAGCCTTGCAAATAACAATTGAATTATAAGATGGAATCGAACATCGATCATAACCAAACTTAAAATATTTACAGTCTTTGAATCGATATTTATCGATATTTTTATATGACAATTTATACAACAAATTAGAGTTTAAATAACTCATAACTAAGCCAAAAAGGCATTAATTTTAATTCGGAAAGCTTTTCTATGTTAGTTTTTCATAAATTAATAAATCTGCATACTCAATATTCAATTTAAGAAATTTATGATTTTTAACATATTTTTCCTGACAATTTTAACTATTGTTACACCTCAAAAAATTATGAAAATTAAAAAAAATTAAATCAATGTCGGACATGGCTAGTTCGACTCGGCTGTTGATGCTGATCAAGAATATATATGATTTGTAGGGTCGGAAATGACTCCTTCAGTGCGTAGTAAGCTTCAGACTGAAATTATAGTACCGTGTCAGGGTATAAATATTCGTATTGGTATTAATATGGCAATTTGTTCTAAAAACCATAGCTTAAAAAGTCATAAATAGGTCAAAAATGCATTAATTTTGTTACGGAAAATAGTTCTGTGCTAGTTTTTAATAGTTTAATAAATCTACATTCTCCAATTGTAATTTTTTTAATTTTAAATTTTTGACAATTTTTCAAATTGTAACAAGGTAAATTTTAACACACAAAATTTTGAAAAAAAATTTTGAAAATTTTTTTTCTTTCATACATGTCCAGAAAGATTCGCCTGTTGATGCTGATCAAGAATATATATGGTTTATAGGCTCGGAAATGACTCCTTCACTGCGTAGCTAGCTTCTGACTGAAAATATAATACCCTGTATTCGTATTCGTATTTATATGGCAATTTGTTCTAAAAACCATAGCTTAAAAAAGTCATAAATCGGTCAAAAATGCATTAATTTCGTTACGAAAAACAGTTCTGTGCTAGTTTTTAATAGGATAATAAGTCTGCATTCTTCAATTGGCATTTTTTTATTTTTAAATTTTTGTCAATTTTTCAAATTGTAACATTGTAAAATTAAGAACATAAAATTTCGGAAAAAATTTTTCGAAATTTTTTCCTTTCCTATATGTCTAGAAAGATTCGCCTGTTGATGCTGATCAAGAATATATATGGTTTATAGGGTCGGAAATGGCTCCTTCACAGCATTTCAAGCTTCTGACCGGACTTATGATACCCTGCAAGGGTATAAAAAATAAAATTTAGTAGGCATTTCTGTCTCACTTCTTTTAATATAATTTGAAGAAATTATGATGCTAAGCAACCTCTTTAGACAATAACAGTTTTATCGCTCTCTTAAAAGAATTCGTGGAACTTCCTTTTAAATTTCTGCTCATGTTCGCCTCTCTTCGCGATTATCACATATTATTATTAATTTTATTATTATTATTCCTTTGTGGCTCTTACTCTTACTCCCTTGTGGTCTTTGGATTAGCCCGTTTTTGGCATTCAATTGTTGTTGCTGCTGAACGACCGCAAAGGGATTGAGCGCAAAATCTTGAAAAGTTGATAAACTTTTTGTGCAGTTTCTCCCCGAGAAGCGATGGCCATCGTCCACTTTTGATTGTCCCCCTCTGGGATGTGTCCTCCCGCTGCCCCCGGAGGCGAGTGTGGGCGTTCGTGTGAAACTAATGTCGCACTTGGACGGACCATTCCCATTCCCATTCCGAGTCCGAGTTCGATTCTCCGATGCCATTTAAACAAACAAGCCAATGCAATGACACATGGGAACAGTGGGATGGCAAGTTGAATTGTTTTATAAGGTTACAAAAAATAAAGTAAAATATTTTAAATAAATATTTATAATTCTTGTGTTAGATTATGATAAAGTGCTGCTTTTTACACTTTAATCTTTAAATCTTATTTAATTCAATTTAATTCATATAATACTCTTTTGAAATTAAGCATATTAAGGTCTTTTGAAATGAATCATTTTAAGATCTTTATAAATATTCTTCTAAAACAAAGCTATCATTCGAACTTTTGTAAACGATTTTATTATTTTTTTATACCACTACCTTCTCGGATATAGAATTATAAAATAGTTTAAAGAAAGTAAAAGCCTGTGATAGTTAAAAAGTGTCATGATTTCATATTTCGTTTCCCGTGAGCTTTCAACATAAAAATCTCTCTTCAAGGTACTTTAATTTATACCATTTAGTTCTAGCATTGCTTAAAGCTATAATGGATGATAATAATGTTTAATAGATAATAGATCATTAATCTCAAGTATATACTTTATTTTATATTATATTTAGTAAGAATCTAGTGTCCAATTGATTTTTTCAATGCTAATATAGAAAAATGCTTCTTTTATTTGTGTATAAATAAGCAAAGGATTATATCAAAGTCTCTCTATCGACTTAAAATATCTAAATCGATTTTAAAAATGGTTCTAAAACTATAACCAAGTTTGAGAAATCGCTTAAATTTTAAACAGTTTTCTGACTTGATTTTAAATGACTTCAAAAATGATAGGGTTTTGTGCTTTAATTTACCCATTTTTTCTTAAAATTTGTCCTTAAGTTACCTATTTAATTTATGTTTTTCTTGAATTCCAACCACTGTCTTGTGTCGTTTTTTTTGGGTCTCCTTTCCAAGCTGAACGACGACTGTTTGCTGCTGATAGGTTTGTGTAGATCGTGTTGAACGCAGCTTGTTTAGCATGCCAATTAGGCTCCTCTCTTTCGGAGTTGGACTCGAAATCGGAATCGGTCTGGTCTGGTCTGCTCCAGCTCCAGCTCCGGCTCCGTCTCCTGCTCCTGCTTCTGCTCCTGCTTCTCCTCCTGCAGCAGTTTTATTCCCTTCCTTTCTCCTGCTCCGCCTCCTTTTTGGGGGAGAACTCTCCATCTCAAATGCAAAATCAGCTCGTGCAGCTCCTCCGCCAGTCAGCAGCTGGAAAAAGGTGTTAATTTTGTCTGGCATGGCGGAGCAGCTCCATCTCCCAATCCGAGATGCAGCTCCCTTTGCTCCTCGCGATGTCCCATGGGTCTTGGCCAAATAGTTTTCGGAGCTGGGCCCACGTTATTGCCAGAAAAAGCGCAGAGCGAGCGTGCTGGTTCACCAGGGTCAGGAGTCAGGAGTCAGGAGTGGCAGTTGTGGCAGTTGCAGTTGCAGTTGATCCACACAATTTGTAGATACATTTCCCTCGCCACGAAGCGCGGGGTCAGATTGAAGTTAGATTTGCATTGAAATTGCTGGTGATTTATTCTGTTACTTTATCCCAGGCAGAATTAAGCACAAATTTGGCTTTCATCTTCGGGTGTTCTCCTTCCCATAGAGTTTCCTATCTGCTCCTAGACATGGCTTGTAGTTTCTGTATGGGCGTGGCCTATTAACGATTATGATTATGATATCAATAGGGCCCGCAGACGTGGAAAAAAAGGGTACAGAAAACACGGCCAACACCAGAACTAACAAGCAAGGCAAACACATAAGGGGAGGCTTATGAGGTGCCAGATGGAAGCAAGGCACTGAAAAAAATTTATTTAATAATCTAGGGAACTGAATTAGTAAATATTATCATTTAAAATTCTTTGATTATTTAATTTATACTCATTAGAGGTGACTAACAAAAGCATTTCGATGTGATATTAAAACCATAGTTTACAATATCGAATATATTGTAAAGTTTGATATATCGAAACATATCGATAGTATATTTTTAACGCTTGTTCCTAATGATACTTAATTTAGGCCAAGTTTACGCTCAGTCCGCTAGATCAAACTCGTCCGTGGATCAATAAAAGATTTATCAAACGTATATTACGACGATAAAATATCGATTTATTGACACTTTTGTCACTATCGATATATAGATATCAATTATTTATTGAAAATTCAATGATAAATCATAGAAATATAAAAAGAATTAAACAATTAATAATGCTAATTTCCTCTCGTTCAACATATTTACTTGTATTTCCAATTTAAAATAGACGATATGAAATCACATTTTTTTTGCCAGTGTAATAATGTTGCTCTGACAGAAGGGATACCGTTCCCACTGCCCATTATAACACTTTCACGGCTCGTTTAGCTTTTCGCTGGCCATCCGCAGCCGCAGCCACATCCCCATCTGGGAAGATGATCAGCGAAGTTTAACCGCCAGAGAAGCACGAGTTCTCCACTGGATTCTCCCGTTCTCTCTCTCTTTCTGTCTCCGCGTCTCGCCGTCTCTATCTCCCGTGGTTGTTCTCCCTTCGCCCTGGAGGCGTTTGCATGCCATCGTGATTGGTGTGGATCATAGTCTTTGCATCACAGCCATGGATGTGTGTGTATGCACGATTCGACACCATCTTTCATTTTGGCCAAAGCTTTTGGCTCCAGCTACGGCTCCGGCTCTCAGGCACTTGGCTAGCGGAGTACGAGAGAAGCATTTTCAATTAATGGCCACACATTCCACAGGAAAGCAGGGGGGAACCGAGGGATCCTCCAATCTGAGAACGGAGCGCAGAGGCCTCCATGGCCCCCAAAGTGTTACAAATACGCCAATGGCTGAAGAGACCCGATCTTGGGGAAACACTGGGCAACATGAGTGGGTATTATTATATTAAAGAAGATCCTTCGGGGAGAAATAATGCTAAATAATGATACGAAAGTACTTCATTAAGAATCATTAGAAGATTAGATTAAAGTATTTTTCCATGAAGGAAAAAACATTTTAAGGTGAAGAATCTTCTGTAGATCTTATATATTTAAAATATATTAGGTTGAAGAGGTGTGTATTCTATAGAGTCTATCGTGAAATTATTTGCGAATTCAGGCTGCAATAGAAACTCATGTCCTTCAATGCAAAGCGGGAATCAGTTGGGAATTATAACGAACAATAAATTAATTTTGATCATATAAATAATAAATATTATAAAAATAACTGATCTCCATCAGTCATTTTCATTCTTTGGTGACTTATAAAGCCATATCATAATCAGTTGGAAATTCTAGCAGAAAAGATCTGATTTGTAACTGATTTGTAAAGAAAAGAAAAGAAAAGAAAAGAAAAGAAAAGAAAAGAAAAGAAAAGAAATGAAAAGAAAAGAAAAGAAAGAGCTATAGATATAAAATTTCAGTACATTTCAATTGCGATTTATAACAGCACTGTCTTAGAAAATTATCCTTTTAGTTAACTAATAAACCAGTTCCTTTATAGATTTCCTTCCCCAAGTACCCAAATTTTGTTGCTTAGTGCTGCTTTTATACTTTTTTCCCCTCTATTTTTTCGGCTCAACCGCATAGCGAAACAAATTGCATCCCAGAGCTGGAGTTTGCTATCGAATCCAAGCAGCAGCCAGGCACGACGCCTACGAAGGACCAGACCGCATTACCTGTCCTGCCCCCTTGGAGTCACTTCCCTGCACTTCCTCTGGCCAAAACTTCTTCTGGCCCTCTCGCCTCCTTCCCCCCTTGGTCTTGGGACACGTTTCGTGATTTATGAGGTGCGAATTGCATTGAAATCATTTTGGGCTTTGACTCCCACTGCTCCGCGCTGCCACATTAAATTGATGCCAGGGATATTCGTGGCCAACTTCCATTTTTAGCCATATTTTTTCGGCACAATGGAGATGAAATGGCGATGAAGTCGACGAGGCTAGTTTGGAGCTCTCTCTCTTTCCCCAAAACATTTTGATTGGATTTCGGACGAGTTCTGGCTTGGCTCGTTTTGGTTAAACATAGTTTTTGGTGTTGATTTGCTGCTTTCGGTTGGCTATGGGAGTGGAGTTAACCCCTGAACAGTTAGGGAGCGAGCAAAATTATCATTTCTTATGGGAAAATGTATTTGGGCTTAAACAAGATACTTTTTGTATATATTTACTTATAAATGAGAAAGAGTTTTTGGGTATAAATTGGGAAATGCTTTGATTTTCACGTTATTACAATTATAATTGCTATTGCTATTCTTTAGCAAGTAAATTAATTAATATTTCATATTATTTTATATAAACTGTTCTATATTTTCGATTAATATTATTATTGTCCAATATTAAATATTATTATTTCATGTTCTTTTATATAAACTCTTCTATATTTTTGATATTTATTACTATTATTCCAATAAATATTAAATATTACGAATTGTTTAACTCAACATATATCCCTGCATTTAAAATGAATCCCTTGTCTTATTTCTAGTTTCTAAATATTCTCATAAATATTGTTCCATTCAGTCTAGTTAATAACTTAAATTTTTGAAACCCATTCAATACCAACTTTCCGCCTAAACCCCTAGGCTTTCATTCGTTTTTCCACATTTCCCAACTGGCCATTAACACAGTCTCTGGCTCATAGGCTCATAACTCACCCGGCTCGCGGGCTCAACTGTTAATATTTTAATTAAAAATGAGTCGCGTGCATTTGGGCCATTAGTCGTGGGCCAATTGCAGTGCCGTCTTGTCTGCTCAGACTCTGCCTTGTGTTACCTTGGCTTATCTTATCAGCTGCGGCCTGATATTGCGCGTTGATAACAGCGACAGGCGACGAGAGCTCTGCGCCAATCATCGGTCGGCAGCGACTGCCAGACAACCGCCATTTTGTTTCCGCATTTTTTTTTTTGAAAACGATTTTTGGGGTTATTTTTTGTATCTTTTTTGGGATGCGGGTATCTGAGAGATAGAAGGGAGGGAACTTTATCTGGTTCGAGGCCTTTTTTTGTAAAAAAAAGCTTTTATCCAGTACCAGTACCAGTACAGAGAATTGTACCATGTTTGTTTATATATTATATATTTAAATATATAATATATAGGATAGTATACTGGTTGTATCTTGCACTTATCGCTGGCCATATAAATTTGTGGGCGGATATAAAAAAATAACACAAAAAACCAGAGAGCAAACACTAAATTCAGATATCAGGAAAGATACCGCACAACGAAATATGGTTTTAAATTGAATATAAAATTTACAAAATAAAAAATTAATAAAAAAAACAATTTAAAATCTAAATGAAAATTGCATTTAGCTTTATAAATTCGAAGCTGTAAAAGCTTTAAAGTAATACTTGAAAGAAATGTTTTGATTATACTACATATACTATTATTTAACTGTGAAAGATATTTATTTTTTAGATATTTATCTCTGTTCTAATAATACAATTTAATAAACAAAATATATATATATATATATATATCTACACTTCAAATGTCATACAATTTCTTCTATTAAACAAATCAAATCAAAAATTATACAAGTTTGAATACATTAAAATATTCCAAACTAACTTTCAACAAAATAAACTTCTTCCTTTCATAAATATAAATAAATAAATAATACATATTAGGGATGAACCATTTTCAAGAGAACGTTTAAATCAGAAATAAAAGAATTGTTTCTTTTTTCCCCAAATAAAATCGCTCAACTGCGAATTCTCTCTTTTATATCAAACGCAGAAATATTGACAAAAAAAGTGTTTGGAATCGGAAGAGAAAAAGCAGTGAGCGTTTTAAAATGGAAAATGCAGAAATGTCAAATAAAAAAAAGAAAACCGGAGACGGAAGCTGACAAAACGCCAACTGATGCTCTGACACTGACTGATGACGTTCGGTTCGGTGTTGAAAAAATGCGCTGAGAGTGCTGAAAAACGCTATTATTTTGCCTTATGTTAATTTTTCATGCTTTTGGCTGGCTTTGTTTGTTGATATTTACACTGTTTACACGCGCACACACACTGCAAATGCTGACAGGCTCAACTCATCCGATTTGCATCTGATTGTGGCCCCGTCCTTCCATTTCTCCTGCCCACAAAAAAATGGGTTAAAAGCGCAGATTTTTATGCAAATCTCCCCAAGAGTCGTATATCTTTTTTTGCATTAGCCAAATATATATATATAAAGCCACGAAAGCCCCAAAGATACCAATCTGTTCGCTGACCGAGTGTCGCATTAACGACAAATTTTAGTTTTAAGCTTTTAAATTTTTGCGGCTTTTGTTGTCCGAGGCATTTTTTCGGCGTTATCTTTGGCCGAAAGGCAATTTCCATAAATTTCTAATTTTATTGAAATCCCCCAAATACAACAAACACACACCACACACCCGCTTTGATTGTTGATAAAATTGCGTATACGCCGCGTTTCGATTTGGCGATTGCCAGCAGCATATCTCTATCCCTCTCTCCTATATAATTTATGGCCCACAAAAAGACAATCGCTGATCAGTGATCACCACTGGCCATAGTGCCATATGCAGATGCGATGTGTCTTGTGTCTGGCTTAAGTGCCTGCCGATTTTTATACTCGTCCGAGGTGTGATTTTGGCCTTTTGTGGCATATATATGAAGTCATCGAAGGCGCCTTATCGTCGAGCACAATCTCGCTGTCTCTGAGTATGTAGCTACGAGTATCTGTATCTGTGTATCTGTATCTGGTCTGCCGCTGGCTCTGCTCTGGCTATGACGCTGGGGGCGCTCTCTAAGTGGACCAGTTTTTGATGATCGCATTAATTGATTTTTAATAAACGATAAGCAGGGGCAGGGGCGTACATCCACAGGGGGGAGAATTGGCATAGAAAAATAGGGGGCTAGAGATAGTATGTTTTATTCAATTCTATTTAATGCTTAAGAAAATATATTTTAATTGTACATTTGTTAAGAGTATGAAAGTTTTGTAAAGTTCTTAGGAGACTTCATATTATTTAATGACTTTCATCAGGGTCTTTTTCAGGTATATTTTTAGCTCATTGATAATATAGAGTCAGAATTTAATTATTAATATTTTCTTTTTATTACTACTTATTAAAAATCAATTATTTAGCTCAAACGGGCAATAATTTCATGATGTCTTTAAAAATTTATTTAATATTGCAATATTAATTATTGCAAAAACAATACGAATTTTTCCAGTTGAATAAAATTCAATTTTCTTACATTTTAATACATTCTGTTTAACAATTCCGTTGGTTTTTAATATTTACAATATTTTTAGCTTAAATTAAAGTGTCAAGGTCTTATTCATAGGCTTTTTAAACTAAGTTTTAGAAGTAGTCACTAATGAGAACCTTTTTGAAAAGAAATTATTAACTGAAGTTAGGCATAGTTCATATATATTTCTAAGTTTAAAAAACATACCTAACATACTTTGATATATCAATCAGTTTAATTATTTTTTAAAAGTATTTATTAGTAAGAATCAAAGTGTTAAAGATGTAGAATCATTACTATTTATACAATCATTTGATGCTGTATAAGCTTTTATAAAAGGTTTCCTGCTTATTCCTGGGATCTTTTGTGATTTTCCAAACTTTATTGTTTCGTATTATATATTTAGAAATTCTATATTTATTTCCACTTCCTCTTTACTCCCATCCTATTATTTAACTACCAAAAAATCACACAAACCCCCCAAAAGACTTAACAGATAAGTCTGCGATTAGTTGAAGCGTCAAATGCGACTTGGCTCAGACCTCTCAACGGGTTGCCAGCGAAACGGCCAAAAAGGCAAAAGCCAGCTCGGTTCAGACAACGAACGAGGCCGTGCTCGCCGAGGCTGTAAAACCAGATTGGGGCGGCGCACTCGACTTGGGCCACCAATCAGCGCTAGCTGGGGCCCTCCGGGTATCCCCCGGCCTCCAGATCCCCCTCTTATTTATATATATTTTTATTCTTTTTTCCCCGAGATAGTGCGAGCGCTGAGCGAATTCAAAATGGTTGCGCCGCAGAGATTTCCAGAGGCAGATAGTGTAAAGTGCGTCGATCAGACAACGGCTGAGGAGCTGAGAGAGCCAAGAGACCTGGCTGGTCGGGGAGGAGAAGAGATATATCTGGTATCTCTGGTCTGGTCCTTGGACACAACACCACGGTTGCCAGGTGAAGAACCTGTTTCTGTCCGCCAGTTTCCCCTGGTAAATTTGCATTTTCCTGCCACCTTTCGCCTTTGGCCGAAACTGAGAAAGAGAGAGAGAGGGAGAGATCGAGAAAGACAGAGAGAGAGAGTGAGAAAGAGAGAAAGCAAGTCAGAGATTCTGGCCAATTATCGCTTTGGCAAATCAACGTTCAGTTAAGACGACCATCAAAGACATAAAAGGAATACTTTAGATGCTACTTAGTAGTTATTGAGTTAAGTACTTACTGAAGAAAAACCAAAAGTTCGGGGGTCTTAGAGATATTAAAAATGTTTGGAAAAATGTCTTTTAATGGGAAATTATATTAATTTTGAAAATATACATCAAAATTACATTTAGCGGAGAAAGCTAAAACATTGTTTTCAACGCATAGAAATACAAGGTTATATTAAGGAATATTAAAAAATGCATAAAGTAGTTACATATATTATTATCCTGTGCAATAACATGATTTTTATGATTTAAAATTTTATTAATAACATTTATTTAATTTAAAAAGCTTATTAATTACTAATTAGTTAAAAAAAAATTACTAATTAGTTCTAAAAAATAGTAAGAAGATAATATAAAATTAAATTTCTATACAGTTTATTTTCAAAAACTAATTTGATAAATTAAAGATACTTTATAAAATATTATAGAAAAACAATTGGATATTTCCAAAAATCTATAATAAGCGATAAATAATTTTATATGCAAAACCGCTTTGTTTAACAATGTACTACATATATTTTTTAAATTTTCTAATTTTAAATTGTATATAACTAATACAATTTAAAAAAATTTGTAAGTCAAATGTTTTTCCCTGTCTGAACTAAACTGCTTATTTTGAATTTAAAACTATAAAACGCTAAGCCTGCAACTTAAATTTGTGTGAAGTTATTTATAGTTTCTGATCACTCAAAAAAATTGTATGTATATATGTATATATATATATCTTCCTCTCCAGGAAAACTCCCCGCCATTTTCCGTCCTCAAACTACCCGCAGTTATTTCTCTTTATCGATTGCATTTAAATTGAAATCGCGACGACATTTCCCCGACTGGTTGCAGAAATTTCCATTTATTCCATATTGCATTTTGCATTTCGCACTTTTTTGTTGTTGTTGCATTTTCCAACCGCTGCTGGTTGGGGTTTTCCTTGTTGACAACTCGAATGAAGCTGCTGGCCGCCGCTTTTCTGTCCCCTCGCTTTTCCTCAAACAAAACTGTTGCGCCTCGCTTTGTTTCCTCCTCGTTCCTTTTATTTGTTTTGGTTTTTCCTCTATTTTTTTTTTTTTTGTTTTTTAGGTTTTGTAGTTCAGAATGTGTGTGTGGCACCTGCTAGTGACGTGGCGGATTTGTTGTGTGTGTTTTTGTGTTGTGCGCAAATTGAAAACGCTGACAATATTATCAAAGTTTTTCAGTTTACACATCACTGGGCCTTAATTGTGGGCCCCAGGAATTATGAATTTTCATTTCTAAATTGCAATTTGATCAACAAACGTTCGTTTTTGTTTTTTCGGTTGATGTAAATTGAATTTAAATAAAATGTGAACCGATATCATCGAGTAATTACATTGCCTTTATTGTATTATATTTAAGGGATAGTTTGGGTTTAGTTTGATTCCACAAACATAAGTTTATGTGTGTGTATATATAGTGTGTGTGCTTTTCTAGTCAAATGTAATTAGCTGGACCCACGTAACGAGCTACAAATGTAGCTGCAGATCTCATTTATTGATTGCCCCAAAAAAACTCTACTTTGTTCAACATGAAATGTCAGAGCTTGTTATCCCATTGCACAAATCTCGAAATCTCATCTAAATTTGAGTTATTATTAATAAAAAAAGAGAGCAGAGCAAATCACGATAGATAGAATGTGATTTTAATGAGCTAATGTTGTAAATTTAATGAGTAGAATTTTATATCTATCATTTCGATTACAAACATAATTAAACTAAAATTTTAAATCATTTTAAAATGTATAAAAAATTTAATTTCTGGGATGTATTGAAACAATTTTGAAGTTTTAAATATCAAAATTTAAAAGAAGTGAAAAGTATCGGACTTAAAATATGTTTATTATAATCTCTATGGCAATTTAAAAATATCCATTCATTCTGTAAATTATTATATTTTATTAATTAAATTCTTTTATACAATTTATTAATATTAAAATGCACTTAATAAATATTTTAATAATATTTAAATATTTTCTCTTTTCAGGTGAGTGACGTATTTTGAATACACTTTGATTTTTGGGTAAGCTTTTAAAATAGTATTTCAATACTGGTTTAATTTATTTTTATTTAAAAGTATTTCTTTTAATATTAGACACTATTAGCACAATATAAATTACAAAATCTTTGCTGATAATTAAACAGTTTAATTATTGGTTTACAATTAACATTATCTCATTTAAAACTATATATTTTAACTTGTATATAAACAAATGCAAGATAATGTTTATTTATACAGTATAGAAATTATCTTAAATTTAATCCCAATCGCCAGGCTGTGCAGCAGCTTTTTCAGCCTTGTGTCGTGGGAATTATTATCAGTTAGTTGCAAGCATTTTGCATCCTACTTTTCAGCCCTTTTCCTGCAGGAAATCACGTTGCACACACAGATACACACACACACCCACGAGATAGATAGAGGCGCGCGTGGCGTATGAGCAATTTTCACATTACGTATACGCAGCGTTTTGGCAACTTTTGGGGCGAGGGCGGCACTAAAAACTTTTCGACGTCTTTATGGCGCGAATCATGTCTGTATCTCGTGCGAAAGTGCCTTACGTGCCTGTTAATGCAATATTCAAGTGATTGCAGACATTTCCTGGCTGCCTTCCCCCGGAGTTTCCCTCGCAGTTTTCCCCCGCAGTTAGCTTTTGCTTACAACTTCTTCAGCTGTCACACGAATGAGCAGCGGGGGCGGGAGGGAGGTAGCGGCGGGATAAGGGAGAACGCTCCTTATCTTGGCCCGCTCAGTGTGTGTGCATGTGCATCTTCCCGGCAGACATCCTGCTCCTGCAGAGGCAGCAAGTTTTGCTGCTCCTCCGCCCCCTCTCCCCTTTATGCTCCGAGAGAGCAATCTCTGTGGCACTATCAAGATTCGCATTAAAATGTATCATTTTTGCCTGCCGCCTGCTGTGGCAACAACAAGTATCCCAGCAGCTCTTGCTCCTTCGGCATGCATCCTCGTCCTAAAACTTCGTAATCAACTCGTAATGACAATGCATAATAGCTGACTCCGACTCCTGGCTGCCTTGCATCCTGCAAGAGACTCTGGAGGAGTCTCTGCCTCCTTGTTGTGCTTGTGTGTGTCTAAGTGTGTGTGTGTTCAGAAGGATGCAATCGATACACGGCGGAAAAAGGCAGGGTGCTAATCTGAGATCCCTTAAAAGGTGCTTCCTTGGTGTCTGAAGTAAGCCAAAAGGAGAGAGTAATGGACAGTAATTAAAAGTTAACAACGGAGTGTGGTTTAATATAGGAAGGAAAATAATTTGATGATTAAATGGGGTTGTGTGGTTTTAAATTTTGGGTGTAACATCTATTTTTATAGGTTTATTACTTAGATATATATAAAACCAAGAGATGTAAAGCTTAACTCATACTTTTTTATCCATGATATCTTATTTAGATATCTATATTAAATGATATAAATAATATCACTTATCACTGAAATATCAATAATTACCTCAACAATATGATATTGATCATTAATACGATAAACTATACTACTAATATGACTAACTATACTTACTATACTTCCGATTTATATCAAATCAAGAGATATTAAGCTTAACTTATCGAAGATATCTTATTTTAATACATAAATATTACTGTTAATATAGTATCCGTCGATTATATCCTATTTTATCTATATATCTATATTTACAATAAATATTATTTTTTCTAATCAGTTCCAAATTTAAAATATAACAATTTAATTCCACCAAAATAAACCTCAGTCGTGGAATTAAACTCATAAATCTGTAGTGTACCGAATATAATTTTTTTTTTTTTAATTTTATTTAATGAAATTGAAATTATTTTGATAACCAATCACCCTTTCGCTCAGTGCACTCCTGACTCGGCGTTCTTATCTCCCGTTTTACGTTTCATAAAATTTTGTTGGCTTTTTGCAAAAAGCCAGTTGCTGCTGCAACTCTATCTGTGCAACGCCGTTTTAGAGGAATATTCACTATATTTAACTGAATTGCTCGAGTCATGAATCAATGTTTGAAGGTTGTATATATACATATAGCACGAGTCTCCAGGGCTAAGAGCCGGCTTAAATAATGTTGCTTAGTTGGCGGAAACCCAAGGCAAGAGAACTCCTTGCTAACATCCTTGGTATCCTTGGGAACCTCGTATCCTTAATGATTTATCAGCTGGACGTGGACTAAAAATGCTCTTATCTCGTTGGCTTTGAGGTAAAAATAAAAACAAAAGAGTTAAGAACGCAGCAAAAGAAAGGAGGTTTGGGGTAGTCTCCAACTCCATCTCTCCAGGCCCCCCCCATCTCTCCAACTCCATCTCTCCAGGCCCGCACCACTCTCCATTAGGCACACTCTCCCTCTCTTCCATTTAAACACCTTTTGTGGGGTTTCTTTCTGTTTTGTTTGGGTTTTTCCAAGTGCATAGTATTTTCTGTGTGCGTGTGTTTGCCAGGAGTTGTTGCCATTTGTTTATTTGTTTGTTGTTAATACTCTTCCGATTGCCTCCACCTGCTGCGCTGCCGCTCTCTCTGTCCAGCACACACTCTCCCCATTCCTCTCTCTCCCTTATCGGTGTGGCGCTCTCTCTCTCTCTTGTGCCGGCTTTTCTACTTCTCTGTGTGTGTTGTTGTTTATCTTTCGAGGCTGTTTTTATTTGCGTGCTTGCCTCACCCACCCTTCTCCAGCTCCTTTGCTCCCTGTCCTTTCCTTAGTCACTTTTTTCCTTGTTTTGTTTTGCCTTTCTTTTTTTTTCTTTTTGTTGTTTTGTTTTGGAATTCCTCCGTTGTGTCTGGCGGGTTCTCTGTTCTCTCTCTCTCTCTGTTTTCGGCGCTTCTCTCTCTCTTTTCTGGGATTCTTTCTGGGCGCCTGTTCAATGCCGGTCGCGAATCTCAACAAAAACACAAACAAGGGGGCAAAAAAAGGTGAGAGAAGATGCACAAAGATACAGATACAGATACATCTGTAAGGAGAGAGGCAGATACATAGATACAATCGCGAGGGAGATATAAAAAAGGCTCCAAACAGTCCCCCTTTTTTATTGTTATATTTCAAATCGAAGAATTAAAGATTTTAAAAATTTAATTAAAACAATTATTAATCAATATACAATATTTTGTAGGTTTCAAGTGAATAAGTGTGCAAAAACATTCCTAAATAATAGTACAAATTTATTTTGTTTATTATTTATTTATATGGGTTGTATTTACAGTTTACCTAGTAACATATATAATTAAAAAATGTTTTATAATTTTATAGACCTGTTAAAACAATTTCTTATAATTTAAACAAAGTTTCTTGCTATACAAATCATATCGCTTTTCTCGGGCTCTGTTTACATAATTCAAATACTCCCTAAATGTTATTAAAATTTGCATATAACATCATTATTTTATAATACTTTTTAGAGTTATTTCAACTACTCTTCTTGTATTTATTTTTGTCTTAAAATGCCTGCTACGCCTCGTATTTTTGTTATGTCTACTTTCACTTGACTTGTTATCCTTTCAGCCTGCTGCTCCTGCTCCTCCTCTCTCCATGTCCTGTCTCATTATTTTCCCTTTTATTCGTCCCGCTCTCTCCCCCTTTTGTTTTTGAGCAAGTTTTGCGCGCTTTTAAATGCGATTTTCCAGCTGCGATAAGCTGAATTATTATGTTTTAATATTTTTGGGGCAGACATCTCGAATCTCTGCTGAATCAGCCAGAGCCTGCCTCGTCCTGGAGATGCTCCTGCCTCTGGCTGGGGCATTTTTGATTTGTTGTCACAGCTGAGTTGGCATTTTGTGGGGTCTCACCCTCACCCTCGCCAGATTTCCCCCCGTGCAATCCCATTAGTTGGAGGCTTTAAAAGCAGAATTTGTCAACTTTATCAGGGGCGATACATCAGAGTTAGGTGCCCCACGCAACGGGCTCTGCTGCGTGGCGGCCAATAAACTAAATTGTAATTAATTATGAGCAAAAGCTGGAGCCAACCCTCTAAATGCCACCATTTGTCACCTGCCCACCAGATGGACTCGAACTCCACACAAAATCGAGTCCAATCGAGTCCGAATCGAACGCAGCGCGCTTTGCATTTCCATAAATCATTTTAATGAAAATTTCCCTCATTTTTTTCCTGTGGCTGTGGCTCGCGATAAGGTAACCCCGCCAAGACATCAAGACATCTCATCTAAGTGGCGCTGGAGTGGCGCTTCGGCGCTTCGAGGCGGCTTTTGTTTGAGGAACTTGCCCCGGGAGGAAGGGGAAGTCCTGCCCCAAAATCCAATCCAAAACCCAAACCGATGGCGTCTTCATTATCGCAGCAACGACAACGACGGCGACGACGACGGCGGCGGCGGTTGATAAGAGTCCATTCGCTTTTTGGCTCGCCCAGGGAAAACTGGGGCGGCAGGTGTGGCAGCAAGTGGAGGCACAAACAGTCATCAGACGGTGTGTGTGCGAGTGTGTGTCTGAGTGTGTGTGGAAGAGGGCCAAAAGGGGAAAAGATACACAACTGGCATACCTTGGGCTCCGTTGGCCGTTGTTTCGCTGGTTTCGCCTTTTGTTTCACTCGAGAATAATGCGATAAGGGGCACTGAGAGAAAAGAGTATTGACAAGGCATAAGGGCACTTTGAAAACCTAAAAGAAGCAATCGAAGCTGGAGATTGTTTAGTAATTTGCTTACAAATCAATAATATCAAATATTTCTTATTTAAATTATACAATTTATAAATGAAATTAAAGGTTATTATGGCTATTTCAATTTTAGACTCTGAAAATGAAGCTAAAATATTACTTTTAATTTTATATGCTTATAAAAAACATTTCTTAAAAAGAACTTATACCTTTTTGTCACGGAAAAATAGGAAAAACCCTAATAAATATTAATAAAACTATTGTTCAGTTAAAACTTAATATGTGGAATAGCGATAATTGTTGAGAAACCAACGTATGTATCCTTCTTTTTATAGAAAATATGGTTATTTGGATAGATATATACATAACTCTCTAAAGCCTTTCTAAAGTAAAGATCCATATGCTTATATCTGATCTATATTAAATACCATAGAAGAAATTGTTCATAATAATATTCTATTAAACATCCAAATCCCATTCCTTATTCCCTTATTCTCGTCACATTTCCCTGGCATTTCCAATGCCATCTGTCGATGTATCGAACTTTTGCTGGAACTCAATCCAATCGGAATCTGGAACTTTAAGTGAAACTAAAACCGTGCGGCGACTGGGGCCAGTGAGGATTTTGTTTGCTCATCGATTTGCTTTATGCCGGCGATGACGAGCGTTTTTTTTTTCGACTCATTTTGGGGCACCTGTGTGGCATGCCCCTCGTGCCCGTTCCCTTTTCGGTTTTATGCGATCTTTGCTTGTGATTAATTAAGATTGATTGATAAGCTCTGCCCCAAATGGTGTGCCTGTGTGTGCCTCTGAGTGTGTGTGTATGTGTGCGTGTCTATAAAAAGTTTTCGTTTTTGCTTTTATTGGCAAATATCCTGCTGGTAGCAAAGGAAAAGGGGCGGGAGACCAGGCAGAGATGCCAACTAAGCGATAACTCGTTTCGGCTGCTTTCCTGGGAAAATGATGAGGGGTCGGGGGAGGGCAGGAGCAGGAGCAGGAGCAGGGGCAGGGGCAGGGGCAGGGGAGATCCTAAAACAACGATAGTCGATATATTACCCAAAGCGCGTTTGCTCGCCCCGATAGACAGACGATATACATATATGCGGCACTATGCCAACACAGATGCAATTAAGGTGGCAACATTAGGTTCTATAAAGTAAATATCTTGAAATTAATAAATAAAAACTAATAGAACAATTGATATCTATACATATTTACTGTAAATATAAGCTTTTTAACAAAAAAAATTAGATAAATGCCGATTTAGTTATTGATAATTTAAACCTGTATAAATTATTTGAATTATAGAAATGCATTATTTGAAAGTTTTCCGAATTGAAATTAACGCTGTTTTAGTTATGAGTTTTTTAAAATTCGATTTGTCAACAAAATTTGATAAAGAAATATAGATAAATATCGGCTCAAAAATGGTATTATAATTTCAGTCAGAAGCGTGAAATTCAGTGAAGGAGTCATTTCCGACCATATAAATCATATATACTCTTGATCAGCATCAACAGCCGAATCGATCTGGCTATGTCCGGCAAAAATTTATTTTTTGAAAATTTTTGAAAATTTTATAAGGGGTTAAAATTGGCAAAAACTTCAAAAAAATGTAATATTTTTTAATTTTCAAATTGAGTATGCAGATTTTTTAATCTAATAAAAACTGATATAGAACTGCTTTCAGAATTAAAATTAATGCTTTTTTGGCTTACTTATGAGTTTTTTAATTTTTGATTTGTCTCAAAATTTCTCATATTTAAAAATTGATACATCTATTTAAAACATTTTATAATTTTAAATTTAATTATGATCAAATTCCGATTCTTTCCTGTAATTCAATGGCGAACTTAAAGGCTATATAAAGTTCTAATTCCTGAATTTAGTTCCCTTTTTGTTTAATTTCAATATTCGGAACAAAGTTTTCTAAGTTTATGTTATTGTTTTGATGAGTTGAAAAATAATGTAAACCTCATTAACTTGCAATATTTTCCTCTCCAATTCTTATTACCCCCCATTTATTGCCATATTTTCTTGGCCGTCACTGTGCCTAATACACCTTTGGCATAGGTATGGGTAGGTGTGTGTGATTTTCCGAAAGTGTATGTGTGTGTGCCTTGGTCATAAAGCAGAAGTTTATGACTCTGTTTGCTCGCATGGCACATTTGGTTATTTAGTCATGGGGCGCCAACTGGATTCCCATTTCCATTGGCATCTCCAGCAGCCATCCTCCCCAGCAGCCTCATCAATATTGAGCGATACTCGATACTTGCTTCGATCCCAGCCCAGAAAGAGCGTAATCCAACACCCCAAATCGAATTATATAGGAGGGGCTTGGAATAAAGTCACAAATATGTGCATAAGTTATGGTCGAGAGTCGTAAAAGGTCTGCATTTTGGATTTCCTTTCGATATCTCCATATTAAGTTGGAGAGACCATGCAGCTTTATAGCGCCAATAACGATTTTTGGATGGATCATAGTCGGACTTTGAAGGGAACAAACGATCTAAGCGATCCGATAAAGAGAATGGCTCACTCAGAGCCAGACTTGGGATATTAATAAGCAATTAAAAATACACAGAAACTTTAGGAAATACTAATATCTCTTTCTATTTACCCCACTCTACTTATTGAATATCTTTTGCTGAGCTTTCCCGAATCAATTGAGCGATTGATGAATTATTCAGGCATTAATAAATGCTTCTGGGGACTTGGCTGCCCTGCCGACAGTCAGCAGAAAGAAAAGGCAGCCACGACTTATCATCAAAGAATCCATCAGAGCTATCAGCATTTTAGTATCTCGCCCCACAGAAATAAACCACAAGTTTCGTAGACGAACAAAAATTAACGAGAAGATATATATCTGAGCTGTATGTATATATATATATGTACATGAAAACGAGGGGTAATGGGCAGCGGAATACGAATCGCAATAAGTGTGTTATCAATCAGAGGCAATCATCATTAAAACATGGCCCAGTGCCTTGAGAGTGAGCTAAATTTCAGTGTGAGGCAAGGGAAATGCAGGAAAAAATGTTTCAAAATCATAATTGGATTGAAAAAACATGACAAGTTTCAAAGTTAAAGTATTAAAAATTAAAAATACATTATCATGAATATTTATTTAAATTCTTTGAGAGATTAAAATGTTTTTCTTATCTTATTACATTTTTTTAACTAGGTAATATTAGTTTAAACGACTTCTTTAATGAAAAGATATATTTGTAAATATTTAAATACAATTATTTCAGTATTTGTATATTTATTTATATAGTTTTGCCCATATAAAATATATTTATAAAATTGGGAATGTTTAATATACAACAACTTATAGTCGTTTAAAAATATATTTAGGAAAAAAGGAACTGCTAATAAAAGCTTGAAATAGTATTTATATAATTAAAAATTCTTAAATTCAGCAAGAAAAATATATTTAACATATATTTTAAATGATTAACAATTGCAATGAAAGTCTTGAAACAATATAAAAACAATAATTGTCAAGTTAAACTTTATATAAAATTTAAATAACAGAAGCTGCAAATTTAAGCTTTTAAAATTATTCAATAATTATAATTAAATTTGAAGACCAAGAAATGGGAAATTTATAAGTAGCAAAAAATAGGAAAACATAACTAAAATCAAGGCTTAAATATTTGAATTTATCATGCCAAAAATGGTTATATATATTCGAAAGTATAACTAGTTTTCCCTGCTGTATTTTTCTCTCAACTATTTCTCTCAGTGTGCTCGCTCGCTTGTCTATCTAATAGTTATCCCATTCACCTGCAGCTACTCTTGGCTCGCAGCTTGCTCTGCTGATATTCCGCTGCAGCTGCACCTGGCGATAAGGTCTCCCTCCCTTTCCCCCCTCTCTCTTGGGGGGATTGTGATAAGCTCAGCACAGCTGTGAATTCGCCAGAGGTGCACGTGCATTGCTATCGTTATCAGAGCGTTAAAGAACTCCCCATCTCCCTCGCTCTCCTGCCCAAAGCCGGAGTCGGAGGTATGCAGAGCTCATATCGCTACAGAAAGGCGGCGGCGAAGCTTGTATCTTAGCACACGTGTTCTGTGCCACAGCCTCACCTCTGCGTAATCTGGGTCAGAGCCAAGTGTTTCCCAAACATTTTCGGCAAAAACACAAGTAGCTGGCGCCAGGCCAGGCAAGGCCAGAGAGCAACAAGCGAGCGAGCGAGCGCCGAAAAGTGCGCACACATCTGCAAGATACAAATGTATCTGCTGGATCCTGGGCTCCTGTTATTCCACACACCATTCAACACACACAAACGCACTTCGCGACGCGCGCGGACCTAATGTGTGTGGGGGTGTGTGTGTGTGTGTGTGTGTGCGGAGAGAGAAAGGACGAAAATGATGCTGCAAAGGCAAGGAATTTGCTCTTTTGTTGAAAAACTAGATAATTTCAAGTTCATTTTTTACTTGCTTTCTAGGCTGCGTAAATTAATGTTTTCTCGCTCATGGAAATTTGAGAAAGATATTAAATTTAAGCAGTATATTTTCATATTTATTGTATTTATATTAAGATGGTATTAAATTTAGAGCTAGTTTTTAATAGAAACGTAGGAAAGACCCAAAGAAGGTTACATTTCTTAACAAACTTAGCAAACAAAATGATTAAAAATAATGTTTATTTATTGTTCTAAATCATGAAATTTTACAATAATTAGTTTGAAGACTTAGACAGAAGTTAAGCACTAATACAGGGTAGTTCTTCCTTTTTTCTTATCCTATTTTTATTATTAAGACTAAGTAATACTTCTTTCTCAAGAATGAATTGATTTTAAGTGGAAACATTATTTGAATCATATTATGGGTTTGGTTGTTTATTCATTAAAGCTTTTCAAGGCCTTGAGACTTAAAAATAGGAAGAAAAACTTAAATTTCATAACAAAACTGTTATAAAATGATTAAATTATTTTCTTATTTAATTTTCCCCCAAGAAATTAAATTTATTAAATTCATTTTTGATCAAGAAAAGCTAAATATTGTTTTGCAGTTATTGAATTTGTAGTTTATACATTTAAGCAATGACAAATCTTTTTTTGCTTAATGTATTTGTACATTAAATAATTAGATGTCGTGTTTTTTCCCCCGTTTTTTAGTATGTTAAAAGGTGCGAGGAAAGGTTATTAATGGGAATCCACTAAAAATAGAAACTCCAGGAGTAGCCCCCTCGCCCTTATCCCGTCTCAGATAACAAAGGCTTTTGGTATAGTTGTTTGGGATTTAGCCACCTGCCTGGCCCCTCCGCTCCCCCTTCCATTCACCTGAGTGGTGTGCTTCTGTGTGTTGTTTTTGGTATCGCACACACACACGCAACGAACAGGCAGGACTTCCCCCGAAAATAGAGCTAGGAGGTGGCAGGGAGCTTCTGGTAGTTGCTGGCTCCTGTTCCCTGTTCCTGCCGCCTTATCTGCAGTGCCTGGGCCT
The DNA here is from genome assembly GCA_035046265.1 of Drosophila bunnanda. Lineage (NCBI taxonomy): Eukaryota > Metazoa > Arthropoda > Insecta > Diptera > Drosophilidae > Drosophila > Drosophila bunnanda. The sequence goes on along the minus strand of JAWNOB010000076.1, from coordinate 5,212,155 downwards.
CTCTTGGCTCTTGGCACATTCCGAAACACAGCGATAAGCTCGGGGAAGTACCCGCCACTAGCTCCAGCTCCCTTTGGGGCGGCATTTCCCCTTGTTGGAGGCCGAAAAATGTGTTTGTTTATCGGGTTCCATGCAGGCGGCGCCATTTTCACTTCAGTTAATTAAGTAAAGGCGTTACACAGGACACGGCGGGGCGGGGAGGGGATACAGGAGGGCGGCTGAATGGGTACTGATGATAGTGTGGGCGTGGCTGAAAAATCAATTGCAGAAACGCATAAAAGAGGCAGGCGTCACCGTCACTACTCGTTCAATGCCAAAGCGAATCATTTCAATTCAACAATTTCCATTTCTCGATTTCAATGCGAAAATTGCGCATTTTTCAACACTGAAAGCCTTGATTAACAAAGGGGGCGGGGAAGGGGGAGGAGCGGCCAAAGGATTGTCAACTGGTTGTCATTGTTTCTGTTCCTGTGCAGCATCGATGACTTTATGCTGCTCCGATGCTCTCGGCGAATGGTTAACACCAATCCTGCGCCGCCCCCACTTGTCCCTGTATGTGTGCGATAAGCAATACTGCCTCCAGTGTCCTGCCGCGTGTCCTTCCATCCCGAAAAACCCAACCTCCCACCCGGCAGCAGGAGGAGGAGCGCTGGGCAAACTGATAACGACAACGACAACGCCACCAAACCGGCAAGTGAAAATATTCGTGGGCCCGCGAGCGCAGAAAATGGAATTCACTGAATCGCAGCTGAAGGATGAGAAGTAGCAGCAGGAGCAGGAGCAGGAGCAGGCAGGTGGAGGTGACTTCACCTGGCCAGGAACTATCCCCCCCTCCCCACTCCCTCCCTCCCGCTTTGTCCGACGCCACATTCAGTTTGAGCTTCGCTCCGCTTATCTCTGCCAGCAGTCGTAGGACAAAGCCCCTGCTACACCCAATTCCCGCCCAGAGATGCGCTCCTGACATTGCCACGGAGGAGGGGTGGGGGAAGGGCAGCGGGCTTTCTGCCACTGATAACGCACTGAGCGAAAAATATAGGTACTTTACTTAGGTAAAATATAAATGTTTTCGTTTCAAAATCAAGTCAGCATTTGAGAGAATACAAAAATAGTCTTCAGGGGTGATACTTTTTAGTTTCTTTAATTTTTAATTTTTAATTTAATTTAAAATGATTAAATAATATTATGAGACTATAGTAACAAGATACATAGTTGGAAAATGGATCATTTAAAGCATGTCATTTACTTGTAAACTTTTATGTAATGGTTAATATTTAGCTTAATATTTCAGTTGTCTTATATTCTATAGGTTTAAATCATTCATTTGTATATCTTTTATGTACAAATTACATTTCAAACCCATCGAATCACTATTATAGTCAAAAGTTAGATTATAGCATTATCCCCTTGATTTCCCCTTATGGCCCTAAAAAGTAGGCTATGTTTTGTGAACTTGCAGCACAAGACTGCATTATTAAGAACTTTGGCTTAATTAATACGGAATTTAACCATTTTTTAAAGAATACATAAACAAAACATTTAGCCAGCAAATTAAATTGTTTTGAATTAAAATTTCAAACCAATCAAACCAGATTTATATAGTACAAACAAGGATTTAGCTGCTATCATCTTCACTTCCCTTTGACAGCCCCAAAAAGTAGGCAATGTTCGCCAACCTAAGACCCTTTTATGAAATACAGCCTCATAGCTTGCATAAAGCATAACTAATTAACTATAACTAGAACTATAGTTGTATTTACTTGTACTATACCTCGATAGTAACCCCTTTTTCCTCAGAGTGTACTATGTCCTTGTTGCCTCTTCCTCCCCCCGCCCTGTGTTCGGGCTGTGTGCACTCCATTTAAAATCTTTTTGCTTATCGCCGCTCGCTGCTCGCCTGATTGATGGCCATAGATAAGACTTGGGCCCAGCCCAGTTTTTGGGTGGGCCTCCCAGTTTGTTGTGTGTCCTTGTTGTGTGTAAGGGTATGGGTGTGGGTGTGGGTGTGTGGATGGGTGTCCTTGCTGTGCAGCTTGGCTCTGTTGTGCTGCGCTGCTCCATTTGGCATTGTTTGGTCCCATTAGCGCCGGGTGTTATCAGTTCTCCAGCTACTACTGCTCCCAGTCCCTGTGTTCCTTTCTCTATCTCTCACTGTCTCGCTGTCTCGCTCGCTCTCGTTCTCTCCTGCTCTGAGCGGGAATGGCTGAGTGAGAGTTTTGCGATAAGAATGTAAAATATAAAATATGGCGCATGGCGCTGCCTCCTATCTCTCGCTCTCTGGCGCTTGCCTTTCTGAGGAATGTCCTTTTTGTGGCCAGCTCGTGGCCCCCACCGCCTCTCCCCTGCCTGTGTGTTGGTATTTTGTCAATTTAATGGCTCTCGCTCTCGCTACACTGAGACAAACGCTCGGGCTCCACCCACAACTTTCCTTATCGGCTGCTGCTGCGTTGTCCTGCGTGCTTTTTGCTTTGCTCTTGTTGTTTTCGTTGTCCTGGTCCTGGTCCTGCCTGCCTCCTCCTTGCAGTTTGTCATTCGGCCAGCTGCAGTCGCCGGCCATGGGAATTTATCGTCCTGGCCCAGTCACACACCCAAAGCGAGCAACAGGATAAAGGATAAGCGATTTATGTGTGTGCGTCGTGTCCGAGTTTTTGCTTTAATGAACAGGAATTATGTACAATCGGGGGCGAATGAATAGGGTTCAGTTTGAGGAATTTATTATATTAATTGAAAGCTATTATTAAATATATCTAAAACTATAGAAACACGCCTTTAGCTTTAGTTTTAGCAATTAATATATAAAAATAAATTTAATTATATAAATGAATTTTTTAAATATTTAAAACTGTCCAAAATGTATATTTACTGTGAAATCTAGTCGTTCATTTGACTTATTTTCCTTTTTTTTAGAATTTTAAACTTATAAAATCCTCCTAAAAATTGTTTTTCTAATTTTCTTAAATACAAATCATGAGATACATATGTCTTAATAATATTACTATGAAACTAAAGCTTAAAACATCATAAATTCTTTATAAAATTCTCTATAAACTCCTTAAATAATATTATTTACCATAATTAGCCCATAAAATATTAAAACACTTGGTAATAATAATTTTTCCCCGCTTATATGAGCAAATAAATAAACAAAAATGAAGCACAGCGAGTAGCTCCCCCTTGCAAGTAATTTGTAATTTACGAAAATTGTTATTATCCTTGAAAGTTGAACCTTGAACTCTCTCCCCCTTTGGACATTTACCAAGCAGGACAAATGCTTTTTTATTCGTTGACCACACAAAACTTTCGCTGATGGGAATCTCTCACTGAACTTCGGGGCATGGCAGAAGGAATGATGATGACGACGATGATGATGATGAGTCCTGTCCAGGAGAAGCCTTCGGGGGCCAAGCTCACTTTCCTCATCATGTGAGGAGGCGCAAGACAGCACATAAATGGTTATGATTTTTATGGTGCGACCCCAGAAACACTCTTTTTTTTCGGGCATGAGTCAGTCGTGCTCTACTCGCAGGACCCTGAATGGAGGACAGGAACAGGAAGAGGAGCTGTAGCAGCGGCAGGAACAGGGACAGGGGCAGGAGAACAAGCCACCAACAATGGCAGCTCTCGAGAACTGCAAAAGGAGCTGGCAGGAGAGGAATGTCAGGCCTGATAAGGACCGCACACACAGAGCCACGTTTCCGATGAGGCCTTCGCCGTCATCTCACATCTCCCAGCATCATCACACTCACATGTGTGTGTGTCCCGGGAAGGAGTCGGAATCGGAATCGGTAGTGAATCAGCCCGAGAAAGGGAGGGTGGCCTCCGATTGAGACAGTGACAGTGCGGTTAACAGAACGTGGGAAAAGGGTATATTAACTAGAGGAGGAAGTTGTGGAATTTTAATTTACATTTTGGGTTCTACAAGGTATTTTAGTTGGATTCAGAAGCTTGTAAGGCTGAAGTAGTCATTTCCGACCCTATAAATCATATGTATTCATGATCAGCATTAACAGGAGATTCGATCTAGCCATGTCCGGGACAAATTTATTTTTTTCAAAATTTTAAATTTGTCGAAAATCAGTCAAAATTTAAATTTTTTAAATTTTGAAATCTGGTATGCAGATTTATTATCATAATAAAAACTAACATAGGAATGTGTTCAGAATTAAAATTAATGCCTTTTTGGCTTAGTTATGAGTTTTTTAAACTATGATTAGTCAGTAAAAATTGTCATATAATATTATTGATAAATAATATATAATAATATATTATAAATAATAATTCAAAGCATTCGAATATTTTAAGCTTCGAAATGATCGGTTTCCGAATAGATCCTATAATTTGGTAGCAAGCTGCAAAGGTATATAAACATCAGCCTTCTTCTGAAGTTAATTGGCCTTCTTGAATTACTTTTTTTTTTTAATGCTAAAAATCGTAAAATGTAATGTAAAAAAACTAACTAACTAGTTTACAAATTAAAACTAAACAATATTTCCCTTTAGGGTTTGACAGTTTGAAATATCATTTATAATGTATTAACCCAACCACATCCTATAAATCATATAACTAAGGACTGACAGGGTAAAAAGAATTAGAATTTCTTATTAAAAAGTTATATTTAAATAACTTAAAATAGCTTTAATTAATTAAGTTTACAATTTTAGTATGAAAGAGTGATTTTTTTTTAAACCCAAATGAACCCAACTTCATCTGAAGCATATCCTGTCTTCTGTCTCTGTCTTTTCCCTTCATAAGAACCTTAAGGATATGGCCTAAGGGCATTACCTAATTCGTCACAGTCTCCTTGCCCTTCCGCAGATTCCACTTCCTTGCCAATTGAGCTGATCAAGCAGCGGCGGCGCCCAAAAGAGGTATATATTTCCATATTTCCCTTACCAAAACCCATTTTCCACATACCCATTGGGGTGAGCGAAACAGAGAGAGCGGGCGAGAGTGAGATGGCGAGCGTGTAAAATATTTTTATTGCACCTTCCTTTTATGATGGCACTTCCGGCTGCGATAACACCAACGTCGTCGTCGCCCTCGTCCTCGTCTCCGTCGTCCTTGTTCCCCGTTATCCACTCGAGATCTGCTGCTCCTGAAGCACCGTTGACAGGCAGGGGCAGGCGCCCAAAAACGAGGCATCATCATAGACCGGGACCGAGGCAGACGGACTCTCGGCAGAGCAATTAGCTTGGCGTGTGTGCTGTATCTGCATCTCGTCCCTGCTCTCTACCTGCAGGCATTCCCGCCTGCATTGACATGGCCATCGCCTCGTCATTTGCTCATTTCATGACTGGCGACTGGCGACTGGCGACCGGCCCAGCAAACGTTTAATGTTTTACAAGCCACTTTCGGGCTCAATTTGCGTATGGCGACAGGCTGTAGAGGGAAGAGAAAGGACGAGGAAAGGTGCTACAGGGAAAAGGAGAGCGAAAAAGAAAGAAAGGTAGTCACACGGCGAAAGAGACGGCGCTGTCTCAATATCGGTTATAGGATCATTGACACTTTTGTCAACGTTGCCTCGCGCCCGCGCCTTGAAATATATATCGAGTGACGGTGATGCCAAGAGTGCTGGCAATTTGGTTATTTGGCGAGCAAGGGTATTCATCAGTACCGAGCTAAAAATATTTAGAGCATTTTCAAATGGAAAATGTTTAATAATCTAATAGCATTTCCAGGGTATTACAATTTTAGTCAGAAGCCTGAAACGAACTGAAGGAGTCATTTCCGACCCCATAAATCCTATATATTCTTGATCAGCATCAACAGCAGAATTGATCTAGCTATCTCCGGCAAAAAAACAAAATTTTCAAAAATATTCGATTTTTTCAAAAAAAGGAAAGGGGTTACATCATTAAAATTTGCAAAAATTGGCCAAAAATTGAATTTTTTTAAGTTTTTAACTGAGTATGCAGATTTATTAACCTACTAAAAACTAGCATAGAACCGCTTTCCGAATTAAAATTAATGCATTTTTGGCTTAGTTATGAGATTTTTAAATCTTGATTTGTCGAAAAAATTCTCATATACAAATATCGAAAAATTTACTAAAAAATTGTATTTTAATTTTATTCAGAAGCTTATAAAATTGCAAAATAAATAAATATCGATTCAAAGAATGGTAATGTTTTAAGCTTAGTTATGATCTACAGAACTTTTATTATTTATAATCTTTTATATATTTAATATATTTATGGACGCTTAACAGACCCTTACGTGACCATTTAGATCACATACAACAAAATAATTTGGCTAGAAATGTGAGTAATTATTAAATATGCATTTAAAATCTCAATACTGTAGAAGAAGAATTTGTACCATTTTATTTTCCAAACCTTCACTCATTATCTTGCGATTCCATGAGTCGGTTCTAGCCATTTTTACCCCGGCCATTGTTTGGCAACACAATTGGCCAAGTAATCTGTGAGGCGGCGACCGCGAGTTGGCCGGCGACTTGGGTTTTATGGCATTCCGGCTTGACTTTCGCCGCTCAGGCAGGAGTCGGAGGAATCGAAAATGAGTCGAAACCCGGCTCCCTGGTCCCTGGCTTTGTTTTGTTGGCTGCCTTTAACGACGTCAACTTGACGCCGAACTAATTGATGCGATAACTCGTGTTTATCACTCACTTACCCAGAGAGAAACCGAGCGAACCAAGAAGGAACCGGGGCCGGTATTCAAAACAGAAACAGGCCGAATGTCGATAACGTATAGCATATATATATATATATGTTTATATATAGTATTTCTGAAAGAGCTACGACGGCGACAAGGAACGTTTCGTTACCATTTCCATTTCCATTTCCACTTTTTCGTTATCGCCCAGCCGTGCTGCATTTTTGTGCTGCCGCCGGGTTTATCCAATATTTTAATCTCGCACTTACCAACCGGGATGACTGACTGACTGGCTGAGGAGGAGCGGAGTCCCCGATAAGGATTTAACGACAACCGAGGCGGGGGCCCAGGGGAAGCCGTGCTGCAAAAGGGGTTGCAAGTGGCGGTGGTTGGCACCCGCATATACCGGCGGCTTCCTGATGCATTAAGCATATTTTATGACCACTTAGCGAACTCCGCCGAGTCGAACTCGGACTGAAATTGAAACTGAAACTGGGACTGGGACTGGCACTGGCACTGGGACTGGTAGGTAACAACCCATCGAAAGGAGGTCAATAAAACGAGTCCACACTGCGGTTTCGTATTACTCACGGTCATCATTTATGCTGTCTGTAGATTCAAGATCTGGCGCTAGAAAATCAAGGAGCTCTAAGGTCATAAACCGATTGATGATCTTGCCAGGATAAATAAGTCACAGGAGAGCAGGTAGAAATGGAGATTTTTAAATATAGGAAAGGGAAGTTCTGCATATGAAGAATTAAGTGGATTAACAATAAACTAGTTTACTTAAACATTAAAAATAGTGGGATTATGAGTATAATTATGAGTATATTACTATTAGATAAATATTAACAATAGTTTTTTTTAAATATAAATTCAAGATATATTTGATATTCTCAAAAGATTCAAAACAAGTCGGCGCCCAAAAAATAACCAACAGACAGTCCATGAAAAGTATTGCCTATGGTTTAGGTTACATTATTTTCAGGACATTCGAAATATTAATTTGTAATTAATATTAAATATATTCTTATATTCTTATATTCTTTAATTGAGTATGCAGATTTGTTAAGCTAATAAAAACAAGCATAGGGCAGCTTACCAAGTTAAAATTAATGCATTTTTGACTTAGTTATGCATTTTTTAAACTTTAATTATACGAAAAAAAAGTCATATAAAAAATATCGATAAATATCGATTTGAAGAATACCAATCTTATATTCTGAACTGCAACGTGCAACGGTATAATATGAATTTCCGCATCCTTAAGTTAGTTAATTAGTTAAGATATACCTTTGTCTCCATGTATCAATATCCTTAAATCCTAAAAATAATGTTTTATCGAATCTCTCCCCCCCGACTATGGGTTTCATAGCTAATATCTATTTTGACATATCTCACTTTTGTGGTTTTGATCCCTCTGCCCCTTTTCCTGTGCCACCGCTCCCCGTCGTCTGTTTTCCAGCGATAATAACTCAAAATTTCTGTCTGGCTTTTCGGCTGAGTTGAGTTCTTAATCGTGATTTTACACAAGTGCTGTACGTAACGTTGTGTTCTGTGTTTGCTGGGAGCTACGCCATAATTTCTGGTGGTGGCGCGCAGATACGCGGCATGAAATTTAAATCACTTTGATTGATTGCTAGATTAGCGCAGCAGTGGCGTCGGGCAGGAGGGATTTAATTGGGAGCCGGGGCAAGGTGGCAAGCGGAGATAAAGGCGAGCAAAGGGGGAGGGGGCTCGACTCGCACCTTGGCTTATGTTAATTGATTTAATTTCGCTACAATGAAGTCATTGCTTATCTGGCAGACTTCATAAATATGCAGGCAGGCAGGCAGAGACTCTTCTGGCTTCGAAGGCAAATTAAAAATGGGGGTGGTGAAAAGTCAGTGGAAAAGGGAAGCGGTAGGGGCAGGAGTATGGAAAAGGCAGGCAAAAGGAAGTAAGGCTGTCAGCAGCTCGGCACCTGCTGAGACGCTTTGAGCGAGAGCGCGAGCGAGATAGCTTCCAGTCTCAAGGTTGAACAATTTCAGCGCTTTTATCGTTTAGTTTTGTGGAAATGAGTTGAGCAACCGTGGATTATGTAACACCGATCTCCCGTCCGTCTCTCCCCCTTAAAGTAATGTGCGAGTTTCGGGTTACAACAGCAACAATTTCGTATAAGAGTTTCCAGCGGAAGAAGAGGCAGTTTCAGGGAAAGAGATAGGTAGAGTCTGAACAAAATAAAAACTTAAGTAGATTTATTTCATGATAAATGTTTTTTTCATTGTTGTTGCCACAATCGCAACGGCAACAACAAATGCTGCCTGTGCTATATAATCTTAACGATGCATCTAACCGAAAAGCGAACGAAATGAAATAAAGGCAACGGACAGGGGGACGAGAGGGAGAGAGAGTGAGATGGCAATAGCATAAGTAGAAATAACCCCAAAAAAGAGAAACAACAACAACTGTGAGTCTACTCGCTGCTCGCTGCCTTTGCCTTTTCCATTTTATCAGCGTGAGGATCTCTTATCAACTCGCTTGCATCTGCGCGCTCTCAGTGGAGTTTTATTTCGCCTGTTGGAGGTGCTGGTGGGCTGCGGGAGGGAGGGAGGGGGTTGAGGGGTAGCCCATCGAGGTCAGCGGGACAGGAGGAGAGCGTGTGTGTGTGTGTGTATGTAGCTCCAAGTGCAGCGTCATTCGAAATTGCAGTCTTTAAGACACTGAAATTAAAGAAAAATTAATTTTTTATATTATATTTACAACCCATATAATATACAAAAAATTAATAAATGTTAAATAAAATTAAGAGTCTAATTTTGTTCAGATTTAAATTAAATTCCTACCAACTTTCTTGGCTTCCCTCTTTTTTTGCCTCGCCAATCTGTGATAAATTCACCACATGAAAATTGCAATGACTTTGACACATGAAATCTGTACAGATTTCACCAATTCATACTGATCAAGAGTTTTTTGAAACAAAAAACTAATTTATAAAAAAGAAATAATAATTGAAATATTTCATTTAAATTATAAAGATGAATTAAATTAAGTATTTCAATTATTATTCGTTGTGTTTCTTGGGAATATGTATTTTTTATGATTTTATTATTTTATTCAAGTGATATGGGTAACTTTTTTACATAACCTGTCAAATCTTTGAGCTCTAACGCTCAGTTCAGGAGAAGCTCTATATTTTTTTCGGTGTAATATGTCACTCTCATTGCTGCTGCTATTGTTGCTGTTTCTGCTGCTCTTGCTGCCTTGTATTTTAAGCATATTTTCTTGAAAACGCTTTTTCGATGTAGTGCAATCAGCAGACGTTGATCTGTCGCATTTGTTCATATTTATGTCAATAAATGAGCACGTAACAACAGTGACACACAAAGGTACACACACGTGTGTGTATATGGTGGCTTGTAGCAACATAATTGCTAAACAATTGCCTCTGTCAGGGCAAGAGAGAGATGGAGAAAGGTGGAACAGAGACAGGGCGAGTGTTGGCAGTTCATCACCCCAGCAACCAGCAGCGGCAGAAACAACAATGCGAAACAGCCGCAGCGGGCGCGCATTTATCAGAAAACCTTTTGCAGATATTCACGCATGAAGTGTTTATCGCTGCATAAGCAGCAAAACCGAAACAAAAACAAAATAAAAAACATTACAAAAAAAAAAAACACCCACAAACTGTGGTAAATATATTCTAACACATGAGCAGGCGGCAAGAAAGGCTAAAAGTTTGATAATGATCCAACCAGGAGTGAATGGACCAAGGGATACCCTTTAAGGGTTACTTTTAAGGGATAAAACAAAACAGATCTTGGGTTTTTAAACAATTTTGTGGGTTAAGTAAACCATATTATTGGAATTTTTACTCAAATCATTACAAAAATAAACAAAAGAAATTCTTTTTAATATAAATAATATTTTAACAATTTTAAAAATTTAAAATTAAACACAGAATCATAAAATTACATGTAAACTTGTTTTAAAAAATGCCAAATACTCAAAAATTTAATTAATAATTATACATTTTACATTATGAAGGCAAAAAATAAACTTAAAAATACAAAAATAATAATAAAATTAACGAAACGTGTGGCAAATAATTGGCCTGCTTAAATTTTAATTCATTTTATGATAAAAATCCCCTTAGTTTCGACTCACGTAGTTAGATAATTATGCGTCCCTGAACTGCAGCACTATCTATCTCATGGCTATTTATTTTTTGCCAGGGTATCTGAGAGTCGTGCCATGGCTTTGGAGGTGTGGTGCCGCAAAGGGGGTTGATGCAAGGGAGTTTGCAGCGGCAAGCGGCACGTTTAATGAATCTAATTAAAAGTCAACAATGGCAAAACGAGATAATCGTCGCAAAGGCACAACACAACGCTGGAGGAGGAGGAGGAGGCGGACTGTTGCCAGGGTGGAATGGAGGGGGTTAGGCCACAACAACGCATGCGCAACATGCTGCCAACAACAGCTGATAGTGGGGTCTAACGGAGAGAGAGCAGAGATAGAGAGAGCAGCAGATAGAGAGATAGCAAAGAGAGAGTGCTTGTAGAGAGCAGGAGATAGCAAAGAGAGTGAGCTTGTAGAGGTGCTCCCACCCGCTCTCATCAGAATGATAAACACTTCCACGTACTCAGCGACTCAAGAAGAGAGAGCAGAGACCACCTTGTGTAGTTACGCCATGGAGAGCGAGAAAGAGAAAGAGAAACCTCGGGGAGATTGTTATCGCTGGGAAAAAGAAGAAAACGTTTTTTGCATCTGCAAAGTTGCCAGGGAAATGGAAATAAACCAAACGCCGATAAGCATCAGCAGAGGCGGGGAGATGGGGAGTGGCCACACGAAGAAGAAGAGGAGAAGAAGAAGAAGGAGAAAGAGTAGCAGAAGCAACATAAAAATAGATCTACGGCCGGCGATAAGCTGCGAAAGGAAAAACTGAGAAAAAGCTGGAACAAAAGCCCCCGTGAGCCAAAAACTGCAGAATGGAGATGATGGAGACGCGCGCAGATGCAGATGCAGATGCAGATAGATGGAAAATGGATGGATGTGGATGTGGATGTGGATGTCGATGGGTTGGAGCAGGTGACTGATAACCCATGAAGGAGCACCAGTGGTGTCACTGTAAAGAAAGTTCCCAAGAATTATTTGTAGAATTTGAGTAAAAACATCTTAGAGCTTAGAACTCAAAGTACTAAGAGGGATTTCCTATTTGTAACTACTTTGTTCCTATAATTCCCAACTGGTTTTAGCTCTCAAAGTTTTTGATCGCTTGTTTTGTTAGTAAATCGGTTGTTTTTCATAACCCATTAGCATTTATAGTTACTAGAGCTGCTTACTATTTATTTCTGAGCTATGTTTTATAAAAATACAATAATTTTTTATAATGAAATATAATATAATAATTACCTTAAGTGCATTATCTTCAAAATAATTACAAAAAGCAACGAAAGACCTCCTAGAATTTCCCTGTATTTCAACTACAATGCATCCACAGATACTCACCTCTTCCCTGTTTCGCTCAGTGCACTCAGATACAGATACAGAGATACAATTAAACACAAAACGCTTATCACTAAGCAATAATCAGAATTCCATTAGCCGTAGACGCGATATCGCTGAAAAGCATCTCCCTCGCGCACACACTGGCACAGCACAAGCACCAGCACACACACCCTCGGCGAGTGTATCTTGGTATCTGTATCTGCAGTGAGTGTGTGTCGGTGTGTGTGTGTGTATCTGTATCCGTTCGCTGCTGGTTGAGTTGGCTCAGCTCAGCTCGGTTCGGTTCGGTTCTGTTGGGCTTTGAGTTTACTTCAGCCGCTGCTCGCGATGTTATCTAACTCTGCGCTCGCCGCGCTGCGCCCTTATCAGTGCTTTATCAGTTTTTGTTTCGAATAATTCCGAGGCGAGCGAAGGAAGTCGACCGCAGCAGAGTCGTCGTCGGTCTCTGGCTCCCCGGCGATATCTTATTTCAGTACCAATCCGAGTCCCGATGCGAGAACGGGAACGAGTTCGAGTCCAGCCTCAAGATAGGGCAGCAGATAGACGCTCTGGCAGACGCTGGCAACCGAAAGATAAACAACATCCCGGTCTCCGGGTCCCCCCTCTCCCTCTCCCCTCTCTTGCTGCCTGAGCTCTGGTTCCCGGCATCAACAAACATCAGCTGGTCGGCATCCACTTCACTCTGCGCTTCGGCGTCGTCATCGTCATCGTCATCGTCACTCGGTTCGCTCGGTATCTCTGCCCGCTCGCCCCGTCGCTGCCGCCTGTATCTGTAACTCTGATATACACAGAGAGAGAGAGAGAGAGAGAGAGGCGAGGCGAGGCGAGGCGCTTGAAATTTCATTACTCACTTTCAGTTGGCTGTGGAACGCGGAGCAAGCAGCAAGCACGAGCGGTACCAGAGCGAAACGAAGCGAAACGCTCGAAACGTTCGTCATAACGAGAATTCGATTAAGATTTCATGAAATTTGAATACGGTGAAGTGAGAATCGGAAAAGCCAGTGAAGTAAGTGACCACATAATTGCAAATCAAATCGAGCTGAAAACCGAGAGCTAAAACACGAGTGAGTCATGTCCAAGTGAATAAACCAACAGGAACACCCAGCCAAGCCGGGATTAGCAGCCGAAAGTGGATTACCCTAAATGACAGCCATGCTAAGCAGCAATTCCAGAGGTGAGAAGCGTTTTGGAAATGGGTTTAGAGTAAGGTAAACAAACTGGGAGAATAGGAAATTAAAGGAAAATACTATAAAACACATCTTCTTTACCTAGAAGCCGGGATAAACTATACTATATATAGTTTTTGATTCGAAGGATAGTTTTAAGATTATCCACTTAACTATAACTATACCTTTGCAGAGTATTAAAATTTCAGTCAGATGCTTGTAAAGCCATGAAGGAGTCATTTCCGACCCTATAAATCATATATATTCTTGATCAGCATTAACAGGCGATTAAATCTAGCAATGTCCGACAAAAATTTATTTTTTTCAAAATTTTGAAAATTTGATAAGGGGTTACATCGTTAAAATTTGCAAAAATTGACAAATAATTGAATTTTTTAAATTTTCAAATTGAGTATGCAGATTTGTTAACCTAATAAAAACTAACATAGAACAGCTTTTTTAATGCTTTTTTGGCTTAGTTATGAGTTTTTTAAACTTTGATTTGACGAAAAAAATGCCATATATAAATATAGATAAATATTGATTCAAAGAATGGGAATTTTTTTTATATTAGTTATGATTAAATTCCAATTCGCAATCCTAAAATTCAATTGTAAACTGCAAGGGCATATAAACTTCGGCTTCCCGAAGTAAGTTTTCTTTCTTATTTTAATTAAGGTTTAAAAATATAAAAATAAATATATATTTAATGCAGATGATCTCATTAATATATAATTAATGAATCTTTATATTTAAATTACTATTTCATTTAAATGAAAACTAGCTCTGCTTTTTATTTTTTTTCCTTATTTTCCCTATGAGAGCCATATTAGCCCCTCTTAGACACTTTTCCTGCTTAATTTCAACCTGTGAGCCATGTGTGGGTGTTGCAACTGCAGAAATCCCGCCAATTGCTGGCACTTGGGGAAACCCAGCGAGACAGAGAGCAGCGGCAGAGAGTAGGCGGGAAAGGGTCCCCCTGTAGTCCAAGTCCGAGTCCAAGTCGAAGTCTTGTCCGTGTCCGCGTCCGCGTCCATGGCAGCCAGCTTTCAGTTGCTTATCAGTCGCCTATCTGCGCTGTGTGGCTTCACATTCATTCCACGGCCAGCTCGGCGGAGCTCGGCTCATATGTATCTGCAGGTCTGCGAGTGTGGGTATCCGTATCTGTGTGTGTGTGTGCCTTGCTATCTGCAATCTGCGGCCAGCGAGCGAGCGAGGAAGAAGCTGAAATGAAAACGAAGGAATTCTGCCGGATTGTTGTTATTATTGTTATTATAATTCCTTCGAAGTGAATAATCAGCGAAATATAATCAAAAATGAGAAAAACAACACAAAGAGGACTGGATGAGGAGCCAGAGATACGCCGAGGGGGGGGGGGGGGACAGGGGGAGGCGTGTAATGGAAGTGGAAGTGGAAGTGAAGGCTTGGACACCGGCCTCGCCGCCAACTATCATCTACTACTGTGCGTAGTTGGGACAAGAGCTGGAGGAGATACTCATGCCGAGATACTCAGATACTCAGATACTCGCTTGCTCTTAGATACTGCTGCGAATGGCTGTACAAACAATGAGCGGCAGCAATTATTATCGCTTTCGGAGCACCGAGAGCCATTTGGCTGGAACTATCTGCGATAAATATCTACGACTATTAGCCCAAGACCTTTGCTATCCATGAAATTCGGAACTCGGACTCGGACTCGGACCTTGCCCCAAGCCCACGTCTTTGTATCTTTCGCTTAGATGGTCATCTTTAGGGTATACTTTTAGTAGGGCAATATGGATAATTGCAGGGTATCTAAGCTTTATTGAAGGATTAATTTGGGATTAACACCTATATAAGGAAGTACTAAATAGTATACTATATAAGGAAATACTATAACCTCAGCAGGGTATTATAAATGTAGTCAGTAGCCTGAAAAGCACTGAAAGAGTCGTTTCCGACCCCATAAATCTTGATCAGCATCAACAGCAGAATCGATCTAGCCATCTCCGGCAAAAAAACAAAATTTTCAAAAATATTCGATTTTTTCAAAAAAAGGAAAGGGGTTACATCATTAAAATTTGCAAAAATTGGCCAAAAATTGAATTTTTTAAAGTTTTTAACTGAGTATGCAGATTTATTAACCTACTAAAAACTAGCATAGAACCGCTTTCCGAATTAAAATTAATGCATTTTTGGCTTAGTTATGAGATTTTTAAACTTTGATTTTACGAAAATAAGTCATATAGAAATATATACTTAAGAAATGGTATTATAATTTCAGTCAGAAGACTAAAAAGCAATGAAGGAGTAATTTCTGTTTCTAGTTTACTTACATTTTATTTATTTCTTTATATATTTAATATAAATATTTGCTCAATAATTCTATAAAATAATCACTAATCTTATTATTTTTCTCTCTCTGTGTCTTTTAGGTGATTGTTCCGATACCACAGAAGACATGACCGTCGACAGCAGAGGTAAGTCCATGGAAAAACTCTATCTGTAATTTAAGAGAAAGAAAAAACCAGACCAAAGCGGGCCACATCCTGTCGAGTGTCACCCGTCCAGTTGTCCTTTTTTTGTCTGCTGCTCAATCCGCGATAAGTTTGTGGCTTAAACTCGAAATGGGCCAAAGCCAAAAAATAAATTCTTATCTCGGGAAATGCAGGAAGCAGGCGACACCGACATAACCCGTTAATGCCCAATAATAAATTTCCTCAATGTGTGCGCGTGTGTGTGTGTGAGAGTGTGTGTGTGCCAGGACATCGTCCTGCCGCTGCTGATATTCTGCCAATAAAAATTTAATCCCAAAAAAGATGAAGACGACGAGCTCTCTAATTTAATACAATTTTTTATCAGTGCAAAGGCACAGCTCTGCTCTGTTCCCCCATCCTGTGGGCTATGTCCCGCGTCCTGTGTCCTGTGTCCTGTGGTTTTTCCGATGATTTTTGACACCTCCACAGACCTCTAGAACCCTTTCTCAGTGGGGTGAACTCTCGAACCCAACCCTCGTTTCAAACGCTGTTCCGATGGACTGCAGGAAATGACAACGGGTCCGCCCCTGGAGAGTCCTCCCCTCACTTTGTGGGTGGCACTTTGACTCTTCACTCCCGACATCATTGGCATCAATTTCATATCACTTCATAATCATCAGCAGTGTCAACGTCATTGAGACGATGTCCCTGACCCCACCTCCCCCCGGAGGAAGCCAGACCCAAGCCCACACTCGAACCCTTCTCGGGCTTACCCCAGGAGCGGATTTGCCTTTTCCAATTGAATGTTTTGCCAGCGATAAAGGGTTGGTATTAAGCCACCAGGATTATTCTCAAGTTTATAGAGAGTTAATGCGAATTTATCTATTCCTGAACGATTTTAGGGAAGAAATATAATAACTTAGCATACCATATTAGGAGATTTTTTACTGCAGGAGTATCAGTTATGGATATTTATTTTGTTTACACTTAATATTTCAAATAGAAGCCTTTAGGTATTTCTATTAATATCTTATGAATCATATTGTAAAGGGAAATTCTGATTAATTTCCTTGGAAAATCAGTTATACATTCAATTCTTAGCTTTCTTAAAACCTCTTAATTATGAAATACAATTTATAACGCCCAACTTTCAACTATGAATCTTCCGATTATCCGGTAAAACATTGCCCAGTTGAAGTGGCTAATCCAACCCTAAATCTTTTGACTTAAACTCCGCTCCTGCTTTCGGTGTTTTTCCTTTTTTTTTTGGCCGCTTGACATTCCGCACCATTTCGCTGCCATCTCGAGCATTCATCATTAATAATCCCCCCCTGAAAAACTGGCGGCAATTGGAGCGCAGCATCCCTGCTGCCCCTCCCACTTTTCCCTACGAAATCTCAGCCCTTTTTGTGCTGCGTCAGTGAAAGATTTCCAGCTCAAACACACACACACAGAGAGTGAGGGCCGAAAAATCCGGAATCTGGCAGAGCAGAGAGGGACCCGGCCACGTCGAGTGGCCAGTGGGCGGAACAGTTGGCCTAAAAAGTGGGCGTTTGTCTGGGCTAATCTTTATCTGGCTGTTGACACTCCATGGCGACGCCAGCCGGCCAAACGAAAAACAACAGCAGCGGGGTGTGCGATGGTGTGGCCTTCGAGCCTGCCCAGCCACCCACTGGCCCGCCTCCTCCTCCTCCTCCTCCTCCTCCTCCAGCTGCACCCACTTGGGGCCCAGAGATAGCCACACTTGCATTGCCCAGATTGGATTAGGCTCCACTCGGCTTGATCTTAGTTTTGGGGGTCATCCTCCCATGAAATATTACCTTAATTACACTTGAGGGTCTTCTTTAACCCATTTTATTTATCATATATTGATATGTAATGTGGAAATATATCATTACATATAAATTGCTATTATAATCTATTCTCCAATCCAGTCTTCATTTGCTGTGTTGATATCCTGTTTTCCCTTGCCTTGTTTAACTTGAGTTTTGTTAATTTTAAAATATATTTAAACCCATTTAGTTATAATTCCATTATTCTGTTGTGTGAATATTCTTCTGCAGAGTATTCCATATTCTATGTGAAGTGCTCTTGTATGTTTTTCTGGATCCGCCCCTTTGGATGTTTGCTTGCTTGTTTGTTTGTTTGTTTGTTTGTTGGCTTGTGCTGGCTTCCGCCTCCACATCCCGGTCTCTCCTGGTCCTGTCCTGCGCCACTTGCTCCTGGGGAAGCTGCTGTAGCTGCTGGCAATGATGATGATGATGACGTTGCTCACTTTGGCGCTCTTCATTTGCTGTGGCTCCTGCTGTTGTTGCTCCTGTGCAATGTACTGTAAGCGCATCTCCCTGAGCGCCTGTCCCCGGGTATCTCTGAGTTCGCTGTGTGTGTGTGTGTGTGTGTGTGTGTGTTGGGTTTTTATCTATGAAATTCATGAATGCTTCGGCTTATCTTGCAGAATTGCATACTTGCAGCACCGGCTGCCCGGCCCCTTCGCAGTTGGGTTGGCTTTTTGGTTGGCTGCTCCTCTTGTTGGTGGCCGTTGCCTGTTGGCTGCCTTCTAATGGCGCTAAGTGGTGACTTTGGCCGCCGCCCCTGCCCCTGCCCCTGCCCGCCTGCCCCTCTCTAATGGCATTTTATCTATGGCATAATTTTTTATTATGTCTCCCTTGCTGTTCTGGCTTAATGACAATCCACACACACAACACACAGAAACCGAAAACCGAACACCGAAGCGAACCTCAAGCAGAGACAGCGAGCGAGTCAAATTGTTAGATAGCTTTTCGGCATGTAATTAATCATTTGACAAGGCTTTCCGGGGGGAGGAAGGGAGGAAAGCTCAAAGTTTCCCTATCGGAATTTTCTTTTTTCTGTTTTCTGGTTCCATGCGGGACTTGCAGTGCAATTGCTGCGGGCAAAAGGCAACAAACAGCCAACATCAACATCGGTAATCGAAAGCAACAAAAAAAAGAAAACCATTACACGGCGCTCGAGCTTATCAAGAGTGTTCCATCATCATCATCAGCTCAGCCCTTACCCCCATTGTGCTCAGTGTATATATTCAAAGTGCAGTATAGCATATCAAGTATACGACATGTGGGGCACTATAAAAGCGAGGAAATCGTCAGGGTTTTAAGTGCTTACTATTTACCGGATTTATGATTCAAAAAATATATAAAGCACACCAACGTATATTTTTTATGGCCAGCCTCAGATACGTTTCTTATCTGGTATAAAAAGTGTTGCGGGGATTTTTGATTTAAGATGTGAGCCAAGGCATAGCTTTGTAAACACAATTTATACTATTTTTACAATAAATTACAACGATGGAGAGAGAGGAGAGAGCGTTGTCCTGCGGATATGATGAAATATTGTGAAGTTAAGGGAAGAAATACACAGAGAAAGACCGGGTTTTGTAAGGAAACCAATTTTAAAACTGTATTTATAAAGTTATAAAACAGATACCAATTTATTATATTTTTAAAATTTAGAAAAAGATTTTCAAGATATATTCAAGCCTAGAAAATTTCGTTGGTGATGTAAACAAATTTAAAGAGATACTGTAAATATCTTTAATGCTTTCTTGCATATCTGTCATATGGTTTTTAACGAGGTTTTAAAATCCTAACTCTTATATAAGCTTGTGAATTTACTTATCTAAAAACTGGCATAGTTTCTGTGTAAATTTCCTAGTTCACACCCTTTTTTTTTAAGTGCTAAGGAGCTGAGTAAAAGTATTCAGAGAGTGGCTGCCTCCTGGTAATCCTTTTTTGCGGCGCGGCAGCATTTATGAAATGTATTTCCGCCTTATCGCTGGCCACAGATCGCAGCTGGCGGTCCTGCGCCTGCCGCTCCTGCCGCTGCTCCTTCCCCAGCCCCATCCCCTGCCTCCTCAGCCTCCTCAGCCTCCCATGACCCTTGCCCAAATCCCCGTCCTGACCCGTGGTCCCTGGAATCAGCAGATGATGATGATGATGATGAGTTCGACTTGGGGGCTTTGGTCATAAAATGCGAGCATCAAGTCGAAGCAGGAGCCGCCTTGTCCTTGCGGTTGCGCAGACAAAAGGAGCTGGCAGGAGCAGAAGCAGGAGCAGGAGCAGTCACTGGCCTCCCCACATTTTTGTGGTGGCCATAACACCAAAACGCAATCCTTTGGATAAATTTTCTTATCTTTGTCGACCAGACGACGATATTATTTTTAATACAACAACCGAAATTTGTGCGTGTGTGCAAGGCCGTAAATGTGCATGTGTGTGTGTGTGTGTGGAGTGTGTGATTTATGCTGTAATTTTTTTTATGTATATGGCATTATATATATATCGTATATATGGTGCTTTATCATTTCTTGCCGAATCGGTAGAGGGAAAGGGTTACTCGGTTGGAATTTGTATATCGCTCGAGGAAGTTGGCTTACGACTTGACCTCTGTCTGGGCATGGATATCCTTGAGTCTGCCAGGGATAATACTTCATTTCATTACTTTTTAAGCCTTTGAGAAAACCCCTAGAGTGGGGATGAAAAACTTTAAATAAGTATCTTTCCCTGCTCCTGCTTCTTAAGTCGTAATTTTATTGTATGAGCTTACAGTTGGGAGTGCCTATAAATGTAAAAATATATTTATTGAGGATTATTAGTACAATGAAAATGATTTAGATTGATAATAATAAAAAGGCAAGTTTTGCAAACTTCACATTTTAGGAAGAATGCATTCTAAACTGTAATTTATTCCCTTAACTTTTCATTAATACATTACATAGACACTTTTTGCTATTATTAGTTATCCTTACTGTATTCCTTAAGCCTTTCAAATCAATTACAGATTATTTTGTGAGCTTAGACACACTTCTGTCACTCAATTAGTTTCTTGTCAGCCTGCCTGCCTTGGTAGATTTTCCATCCCATCGTACAGCCTGCGTCCGCTTGTCATCTGAGTTGGTCCTGGCTTTCCATTAACCCCTTCTGTCATCCACCAGTCGCTATTATTATTACTTCGCCACACCCCCAGGACGGTTTGCATTCGGATTTCTGGCTCTTTGTGGCTCAACTCACGCACGAATGACCCTCGTCATCGATGTTGATTCCTGCTCCGAGTCTGATTATTACCCCGTATTTGGTGGCTTGTTTGTACAAATCCAGTTGCGAAAATTCAATCAGCAATCGGAGAGCTTAGATCGCTGGGAAAACGAATTGAAATCGAATTGGAAGCAAGGATTCGTCGAGTCAGTGTTGTGTGTGTGTGCAAAGGAAGTGAACCTCCGCCCGCCTCCAGTTAAATGCTCCCCTTTTGCTCTCCATAAATCCCGAAGCATCGCATTTTCCCGGAGCGAAGCTCATTACGTGCTGTTAGCAGGCACTTTGCACTTCATCATCGCCCAGCCCAGCCCAGGTGAGGTAGCCAGTCAGTCTCACTCGGAGCCTCCTCCTTCCTGCATTTATGGCTTATTTGCTGGCTGTCAGTCACCCGGCTGGCTGCCTCTCTCCCCTGGCTCCTCGCGTTTAATCCACAAAAGACCGACCAACGAAACCCAACTCATTCGCAACGTTGTAAACGTTTATTGTGCCACCAGAAGAGCAGCCAGTGGAGCCTCGTCCTCCTGGCTCCTTGGGGCCTCCTTTCCCTGAGTCTTCGGGCCTGCCTTTAGCCACCTTCCTTCCTCTCTTGGCCCGGCTCAAAGCCTGCGCCACACAGAGACGCACACACTTTTCGGGACCTAATTGGTAGGTAATGATGTGTCTGGCTCTTGCCGCTTTGTTAGGCAGTCCTCCCGAAAAACACTGAGCGAAATGGGATTAGGTTTTGCAAGTGGGAAATATAAATTCAAAGAATTTGTACTTGATACAGTGGGGAAAGAGCAGAAAGTGTGAATGTGCCAATATCTTATTAGTATTTGAAGCGAATGTCACTGTGGAAATCAATATTTTAAGTGATATATTACTCACAAATATAATCATTACAAGTAAAAAATCAATTAAGTTAGAGTTGTTAAGCTGTGTTTTCATAATAATTATATTTAAAATGTCACTATATCAAAGCTACAGCATATTATCGATATGATATTGATCCGATATCAGTATCACAATATCTACAATATAAAGATTAATTTGATTTGTCGAATTCTAGTTCCTTTCTTTCTATCTTTAAGTAGGCTTTAAGAGAAATTCACATAGAATCTTATACATATTTATGGCTTAGCTCATTATTTAATCAAAGTTAAGGCCCCTGATTTCTCTCCCTGTACTGCCAACAGCTTTTCTGCCAGGTTGCGTGGCCTTTTTTGCTGCCTTGCTGGGAGCCAAACTCCGACGGGCCCCCAACTTGGACTCAGAGGAGGATTCGAAGCTGAAGCTGAAGCTGGGGAGGCTGGGGAAGCTGGAGGAATGGGAGCTGCTGCGTGGCGGCCTTTTTAACTTTGTAGTTTTGGCCAACTGCCGGTGATTGTCGCTGACTGCCTCGCATCTTGTTAGCAACTTGGACGCCTGTTTCCCCGGCCTTCTGGGCCTGGCTTTCAACTCCTGCTGTGTGGGGTCTTCTTTCCCTTGGGTTTGGACTCCTTTTGTGGCTTTTTTCCCGTCTTTTTTTTCGTTGGGGAATTTCATTCCCATTCACACAGCTTTGGCGGTTAATTTTCGCGCCTCTTTAATTTACTGAAACCCGTTGTGTTTTCTGTGTTCAGTTGTCGTGATTGGTTTGCTTGATGAACACATCAAAAGTCATCACAGACAGAGACGGAAAGAGGGAGCAAGAGAGAGAGAGGGAAAACAGAGCAAAGCGCAGAGACACGACTTTGGATCGAAGATCAAGGGGGCGTGGCCCGGCAAAGCCCTCACGAACTGAGCAGTTGTAACAATAGAAAAGGCAGGGAAAAGCCCAGTGTCGTGTCTGCATCGAGGAAAATCAAGTCAAACAAGCGAGTGGTAGAGGAGTTGGGAAAAGCGAAGGGAAATCAGGAAAAATCACAATTGAATTGTGACTTCTACAGGGCTGTTGGTAGTAGTTGTCAAAGCTTGATTGATCTGCCGAAAAGCGTGATTTGTTTTCACAACCCGAGTGCAGCTCCTCCTAGTTGTAAGTTCCTAGTTTCCTTTGATATAAAAAAAGCCAGAGCTGGCATCCTTGATCCTAATCCGCGAAGGCAACATTTATGCAAATATCCCAACTTGTTTAATAAACGCAAATTATGAGCAAGGAAGCTGCAGCAGCAGGAGCAACATGTTGCCTCTTCTGCGATGAACGATTAGCCGACATTCAAAACTTGCACTTTGGGTCAATTTAAATTTGTGCACGGCAGGCAGGAGCTGCTCCTTGGAGTGGAGTTGACGCTACACATGAGATTGTGGGAGCAACATTGGGGTACTCCAATCGCAATTGATCACCGGGGTAAAGGCTGTAGCTGCTCCTGCTCCTGCTCCTGCTACTCCTGCTGCTGCTGATCAAGCGATCAAAGCTCTCTGTGAGCGTGCTCACACGATATTTTCAAGTACTTGCTTGCGACAATTTTCCCAAACTCCTTCCCTGCTGCCTCTACCCTCGGCTTATCAGCTTGCAACCATGCAACAGCAACAGCAACAGCTACAGCTGCAGCAGCAACAGCAGCAAACACATCTCTCAGTTGCATCAATTGCTCCAACATTGAACTCTGGGCAGTTCGAGGGCCCTCAGATCTGGCCCCCGGGCTCCTTCCCGATCAGGGGACGCGCTCGGTCTGTGTATCATTTGCACGTTTTTTAATTAAGACATCAAAAAGAGAGACTTTGACTTGGGCGATTTCGAGGAATTGCCTGCCTGTCGTCCGCCGTCTGTCGTTGGCTTTGTGTCTGCGGTGCCTGTGTTTCGGTTTCTATAGATCAAAGATATAGTACAAGTACGTACCACATAGGTTGCTCCAGAAATGTATTAACTAACAGTGGAGAAGTGGAAATGGTGGAAGCAGTGAAGGTTAAGTTAGGTAGCTAATAATATTCGTATTAATCAAAATTTATATCAATTAAAAAGGCACCTTGTTCGGTCAGATGTTAGCCTTGATTTGACAAAGAGATGTCATGTTAAAATATAGATAAATTCGACTCAAAAAGCTAATAAAAACTAGCATAGGGCAGCTTACAAAGTTGAAATTAATACATTTTTGGCTTAGTTATGAATTTTTTTAACTTTGATTTGACGAAAAAAAGTTGTATACAAAAAATTGTATTTTAATGTTAGTCGGAAGCCTGAAACGAACTGAAGGAGCCATTTCCGACCCCATAAATCATATATATTCTTGATCAGCATCAACAGCAGAATCGATCTAGCCATCTCCGACAAAAAAACAAAATTTTCAAAAATAGTCGATTTTTTCAAAAAAAGGAAAGGGGTTACATCATTAAAATTTGCAAAAATTTGCCAAAAATTGAATTTTTTTAAGTTTTTAACTGAGTATGCAGATTTATTAACCTACTAAAAACTAGCATTAAACCGCTTTCCGAATTAAGATTAACGCCTTTTTGGCAAAGTTATGCGTTTTTTTTAACTTTGATGAGTCGGAAATATTGTCATATGAATGTTAATTTAAGGAAAGCGAATATTTAAAGCTTAGTTATGATCGATTTTAGATTTAATGCTATAATTAAATTGTAATCTGTAAGGGTATATAAACTACGGCTTCGCGAAGTTGGTTTTCCCTCTAGTGTTCCCCCCTTTTTTCCTTCCTTAAGAGGTTAATCTCCTGCCAACCCATTGACATCAGCTGCACAGCTCTTTTTTTGTTTGAACCAAGTGAACTAAATTAGTTTTGGGCTGAAATACGAACTTCTGTTCCGATCGCAAGGGCACAAACTCCACGAGGATGGGCCGGGGTGGTGGCTTATCCAGGGATCGGAGGAATTTCCTCTCCTCGAGTTCCCATAGAGCGAAGGTGCTGACTGCAGGGACTGAAGTCTGAAGTCGGAGCTGAGCTTGAAGGAGAAACTGCGGATCCGGCGAGTAAATCACGAATGGCTTTTGGAAGCCCCGAAGATATGAGAATGTTGATTATTTACACGGACGCAAGGCGAAAGGAAAACAGATCCGAGCCGAAGAAACTGAGTTAAGGCTCCGCTCTTCTCTCTTTCTGTATTTTTCCTTCTGGCCAAAGTGTGAAGTGAAATGAAATTTGCGAACTTTGCGCTCCGGCCCCTCTTTTCCTTGATTAATAACAATTGATAAGCCAGGGAGTTGTTGGCCCAGAGACCTCGCTGCTGGCTGATGGCGTTGATTACCCGAGCCCAGGTCTGGGTCCAGAGCCAGGCTGAGGCTGAGGCTGAGGCTGAGGCTCCTCCTCCTGCGGCCGTTGCCATCGCGATGGCGGGGAGTCCCGGAAACCCAAGGCAAGGTGGCAAAATTTTCGCGCGAAAATGAAGATTTCTCTTATCACAATTGGCAGCTGCATTCGCGCTCTCTCTCTCCATGGGCCGTGTTCACTCACGTTTTTCAATTTCTGCTGCTGCTGCTTCTCCTCTTGATCCTGCGATTGCCTTTGCTGAAATTTGTTTAATTATATTCCCCCGAGGAGCAGGAGGAGCCAGTTGGTCTTCCGTTGGCAGTGGCCTCCACTCTCACATTACTTTTGCCTGACTAATGAGGCTGAGGATCTGGCAAGGAGTTGCAAAAATGCTAAATCACAGGCGGATGTTGAGGAAATAGGAGGATGTGGCTTAGAAGCTAAAGAAATTTCGATTTAAAAGGACTAGGAACAGGCTCAGAAACTCATTCTAATGATTAACAGCTTTGGGTTTGCTTATTTTGAGTTAATAATATTACTTTACTTTAAGGGGATTATTAATTAAGAACTATCTGACTAACTTTAGCATTCATTATGGATTAAATTGATCCATTAAGAGCCTTTTGTGAGCCATAAAGCAGTATCTAATTGTATTTTTAGTACTAATTATTAATTATTAAAAGGAACTTAAGGCTTCTTAGCTAAGGAAATGCTATTTTCCCGCCCTCCCAGAGCCTCCTCATTATCCCTCCATTAAACCCACTCATTATATCTACGCCCCACCAAGGAGGAGGAGGAGGTGATCTCCTCCAAGTGCTCGTGCTCAGCCAGACGCACTGGCGACTTGGCTGGGCACCATCTCTCCAGCTAGGAGGAGATCCTCGGTTTTTTTTCGGGTTAACTGACCCCGCAACGATTAACCGCGACGGCGGTCCGCGGACTTCAACCCAAGCGACAAATGAACAAAGGGTCGCCTCCTCCTCGGACTCGGCTCGGCTCCTCGGTTTCTGGCCAAGATCGGGCTACGTACCACGTTCTGGGCTCCAAATTGTTCGATTGTTTATGGCTGCCAACAACGCCCACCGAGCCAAGTGGCGGCCAAGTGAGAAACCGGCAACAATCATCTGCCGGCTGATAAACAGCCAGGTGCCCTTGCCCCCCCTCGCTCTCCCTGCAGGAGATTGAAGTGTGTGTTTGTGTGTGTGTGCAAGAGTGTGTGTGTGTTTTTGTTGTGTCGCTTATCGGCGAGGATCGATCGCAAAGCCAAGGTGGAGAGAGACCCAAGCCAAAGCCTCGGCCTCAGACGGCGGTTGAGCTGATTTAACAAATTGATAAACAATTGTTGGCGTTGGCCAAGGGGGTTCAGGGGGTCCAGGGGGGTAGGGGGACTACTCCAACCCCCTCTGCACCTGAGAGAGGTGTGCTGGAAGCGGGGGACAGAGGGGGCAGCTAAACAAACGATCGGGAAACGATCGCAGTTTTCAGCGAAAAAGCCACTGCTGCATCGTGTTCCCAGATCCCAAATCGATTTCGTATGCGAATG
The DNA here is from genome assembly GCA_035046265.1 of Drosophila bunnanda. NCBI lineage: Eukaryota > Metazoa > Arthropoda > Insecta > Diptera > Drosophilidae > Drosophila > Drosophila bunnanda. The sequence goes on along the minus strand of JAWNOB010000076.1, from coordinate 5,185,662 downwards.
TGAATGCCAATAAGCGTAGCCTTGGAATTCCGCCACGCACTGTCCGCGGGGGAGGGGAGTGGGGGATATGGAAAAGTAATAATAATAATAATAATAATAATAATAATAGCAACACCTTGTTGAAGATTTAAATATGCTGTGCCATGGGTTACTATCAAAAGTAAAGTTATTTTGTATTTAAAAATAAGACCAATTTCGGGTGTATATCGAAGGAAGGATTATTATCGTAAAATTGAATATATCGAAATTTGAAATATCGAATAATATCACATTTATTGTTAAAATACATATATTATTAAGAAGGGTATTACCAGTTTAGTCAGAAGCTTGCAACAATGTTAAGGAGCCATTTCCGACCCTAAAAATCATATATATTCTTGATCAGCATCAACAGCAGAATCGATCTAGCCATCTCCGGCAAAAAAACAAAATTTTCAAAAATATTCGATTTTTTCAAAAAAAGGAAAGGGGTTACATCGTTCATATTTTCAAAAATGGGCAAAAAGTTCAATTTTTTATATTCTTAAATTGAGTATGCAGATTTGTTAAGCTAACAAAAACTAGCATAGGGTAGCTTACCAAATTGGAATTAAGGCATTTTTAGCTTAGTTATGAATTTTTTAATGTTCGATCTGTCCAAACATTCATTTTCCTATGAAAATAGTGAAAAATATCGATTCAATATAGTTAGTTAGTTAGTTATGCTCCATTTCCGATACGATCCTATAATTAAATTGCAAACAGCAAGAGTATACAAACTTCAGCATTACGAAATTAGCTTAATTTCTTGTTTTGTAATTTTTTGGTTTACTAAAACCCAATTATTAAGTGCCATTTTTTGTTCTTTTGTACAAATTATGGAAAAGTGTGTGCTGTTGGCTATATCCTTAAAGCCGCCTAATCTCTATTTTCTGGAAGAGATTTCCCTGCCCGGAACACAGCATTTGTAACAATGAAAAGTAGGAGCGGGTGTTGCGATGGCACTCGCGAGGCAATCGCTGGCGGAGATCTGCTGCTCCTGCTGCAGCACCGACTGAGAGCTGGACCGAGAACCAAGAGCTGAGAGCTGCGAGCTGAGATCCCGGGCTGAGGCTAATCCTCGGCAGAGGCAGCTGTCGCTGGGGGGCAGAGCTGGGGCTCTCGGGGATCTTGGGGATACCGAAACCAAAACCAAAGCCATTGTTAGCTGTTAGTCTCCCGTTCGCACTCTATCGGCGCTGGGCCATCTGCCCTGCTCCCTGCTCCGGCTCCTCGGCTCCCAGCTTATGGCCGGGACAAAACACTTTACGTGTGCGGCTTATCGCCACCCAATCGAAGGCAATAAATATCTTACAAATAAGCAGAATGCCTCGGAATGCCTGCCGGAGCTCCGAGCGAGGGGCAGGTGGCGGAGAGCTCCTCCGCTGATTCCTCCAACTGATTGCTCACGTGCAGAATTGTGTGAATTCGTGAAGAATCGACGGCGGCAATTAGGGCGGGCCCGTCAATAGTGGTTCTTAGTTTTTTTTTTTTTTGTGTATTTTTTGGCAACAGCAGCAATAGGATCTGAGGAACATAAATATGAACGAAATGAAATAAAAGTAAATGGAATAAATTGGAACAGATTTCACAGGGCAAACGAAAGACTCAGGCAACGAACTTGATTTGCAATGGGAAGATCCCTATAGTAATAAAATTATTATTACACCTAAAAAATGGAGGTTTAATCAAATGATAAACTAAATAATTAATTTATAACTATGTGCATGTAATAATAAGTTTATCATTTATTTATTTCTATTGGAATAATAAACTAAACAAATAGTTCAAATAATTGATCAAATTCATATTAGTGTCCTGAACCAAATTCAGAGAATAATCGCAACAATTGAATAATTCATAAACAAAACTAATTTAAATAATATTAATGAAACAGAAAATAAGTTGACTGAGTCCTTAAAGGGGTAGCAGAATACCTCTTTAGTGGAAAATAAATTAATAAATGTAATTTACTCTCTAGCTAATATAATTATTTTTATGCCCTAACAGAGTATTATAATTTTAGTCAGAAGCTTTTAACAATGTGAAGGAGTCATTTCCGACCCTATAAATCATATATATTCTTGATCAGCATCAACTGCCGAGTCGACCTAGCTATGTCCGACCAAAATTTATTTTTTTTCCAAATTTTGAAAAATTGATAAGGGGCTACATCATTAAAATTGTCAAAAATTTATAAAAATTTTAATTTTTCAAAATTTTAAATTAGGTATGCAGATTTATTAGCCCAATAAAAACTAGCATAGGAAAGCTCCGAATTCAAATTAATGTGTTTTTAGCTTAGTTATGAGTTTTTCAAACTTTGATTTTTCGACAAAAAATGCAATATTGATAAATATTGATTTAAAGAATGAGAATCGATTTCGAATTCGCTTCTATAATTCCATGGCAATCTCCAAGGGTATATAAACTTCGGTTTCCAGTAGTTTCCTTTCTGGTTTATCGACAATTAGTCTTGGAATATTAATATAAATATAAAATTTTGGGAAAGGCATATAAGCATTTTTTTAAAAGCATCATGACGAATGTTTATTACAAAAAATATTTACAATATTTATAGAAATAAAGCCCTTCTATTGATCTTACTAATATTAGTCACGTTCTAATTTATAATATTAAGAAGAAACATTTCGTAAACCAATTTAAATGTGTTAAAATCTTCAAAAGCCCGCAAGCTGTTACCGATTCCCAAAAAAAAACGGATTCCTCCTCGCTTTCTTCTCTCTTTGGCCAAATAGTTGGACCGCTCGCTCTGGATGTGCTGACATTTCAATAGCCAGCAATTGACAGGTCAACGCGCATTCCCTCCTCCGGCAGAGCTTGGAGGGGATCGGGATCAGCAAAAGAAGCTCCTTGGGAGTTGGGAGTCGTGGCCCGCACGAGCAGGCAGGGCGAAATGTGTTCGCTGCCACGAGATGTCGAATTTCTGGCGAACCAGGGAGATGCAAAGCTGCTTATCCAGCCCGACCATCTCCATGCCACATGTGTGTGCCATGTCCACGTCCAGTGCCAGTGCCTGTGCCAGTGCCAGTGCCAGGCCGCCATAATCTCGGCCAGCATCGCCGTTGGTCGTTATAATATTTCGCCGTGGCCGATGCACACACGGGACAGAGAACAAATCAGATGTCAGAGGCTCGCGGGATTTCTTCTTGGCCAACTTCGAACTCTTGCGGGCCCTAATCATCGGTGGCCACCATGAGCTTTTCCTATGCTTTTCCACGTAAGAGATGGCCACGCGGGATAAACGGCAGCCCCTCCCCCTGGCTCTTGTCGCATTGTTTTCACAGCTCTTCTCCTGGCCCGCGGCCACTGACCACTGACAATTTGTTCGATAATAATTGCCAAAGCAGCTGGCTTGACACATAGATTCCTCACGGACGGACGGGACGGCAGACTCTGGGATTCTGGGAAGCCAATTTGAGGCACTAAACTGCCATGTGAGAGGTGATCTGACCTGGGAAGCGGAAGGCCAAAGGAGAAGAGTTCTCAAAAGGTCTAGGATCTTCTTGGAATCTGATATCACATATGATTTCAAGCGATTAATGTTTAAATGATTTAATTCATGTGCGATAAAAACGGTTTTATAGTTGGAAACATTTAAATATATGTAGAGAAAGGGAAGTCAAATAATTTAAAAAACATATTTCTAAAATATAAAAAAAAAAAAGATTAGGGCTAAGGCCGATATTTGTATACCCTTGCAGAGAATAATAATTTCTGCCAGAAGCCTGAAACGAACTGAAGGAGCCATTTCCGACCCTATAAATCATATTATATTTTTTCAAAAAAAGGAAAAAAGCAAAAATTGTCCAAAAATTGAATTTTTTAAAGTTTTTAACTGAGTATGCAGATTTAATGCATTTTTGGCTTAGTTATGAGATTTTTAAATCTTGATTTGTCGAAAAAATTCTCATATACAAATATAGAAAAATGTACTAAAAAATGGCATTTTACTTTTATTCAGAAGCTTATAAAATAGTGAAGGAGTCATTTGCGACCCTATAAATCATATATATTCTTGATCAGCATCAACAGCAGAATCGATCTAGGCATCTCCGGCAAAAAAACAAAATTTTCAAAAATATTTGATTTTTTCAAAAAAAGGAAACGGGTTACATCATTAAAATTTGCAAAAATTGGCCAAAAATTGAATTTCTTTAAGTTTTAAACTGAGTATGCAGATTTATTAACCTACTAAAAACTAGCATAGAACCGCTTTCCGAATTAAGATTAATGCTCTTTTGGCTTAGTTATGAGATTTTTAAATCTTGATTTGGCCCAAAAATTGGCATATAATAATATTTATTCATATCGATTTAAAAACTTGAATATTTTAAGCTTAGTTCTTAGGTTCTTAGGTCTTGAAAACTGCAAGACTGACTATGTAAACTTCGGCCTTACTTATTCCTTCCTTTCTTATTTGTTATTTAATAGTTGAATAATTTGAAAATGCCATTCTCTCTTTTTCAATTCTTCTGCAGATTCCAAAGATTTGGCCGCTCAAGAGATGGGCAGCGAGGAGAAGGAGCAGCAGCAGCTGGAGGATCAGCTGGATGACGACTCCAGGGATCTCGAGGAGACCAATAACAATAATAATAATAATAACGAAGACGAAGACGCCGATGGCCAGGACGACGCTGTGTTCGAGCAGCCAGAAGAGACTAATGCCGCGCCGGATCAGGATTTGGGCGAGACCGATCCGCGGCAGGAGGAGCTTGAGGACGAACTGCCCGCCAACAGTCCCAGCACTCCGCCCAGGAGCAGCCCCTCCTCGCCGCAGCTGATACCCAAGCTGGAGCAGCCTTCCACGCCCCCCTCCGAGGCCGAGCCCTCGCCCTGCCCCTCGCCCTGTCACACGCCCACCAGCACGCCCAAGTTGCCCAAGCTGCGGCTCAATGCGCTCCTGGCCTCCGATCCCGCCCTGAAGCCCGACGCCAAGGAGCTGACCCTCCCCGAGCCCCGTCTGCTGGCCCCTCCGCCGCTGTCCATCAAGCCGGAGGCGCCGCCGTCGCAGGCCGAGAGTCTGGGCGCGGAGCCGCTGATGAAGCCAGCGCGCTTCATGTGCCTGCCCTGCGGCATCGCCTTCAGTTCGCCCTCCACGCTGGAGGCCCACCAGGCTTACTACTGCTCCCATAGGAACAAGGATGCGGACGAGGATCAGGCGGGCATGGACAAGTCGGTGGCTGGCGGAGGAGCTGCTGCCGGAGGGGCAGGGGCCGCCGGATCGGGAGGAGGCGTGGGATCCTCGTCGGAACCACCGGCCAAAATGGCCAGGACGGGCAAGCAGTACGCCTGCTCGCAGTGCTCCTACAGTGCGGACAAGAAGGTGTCCCTCAACCGGCACATGCGGATGCACCAGACCTCCCCGGCCACGCCCACCCTGGTCAGCATGCCCAATCTCATCCAGAACGGCATACCGCCGCCACAGGGCGTCGTCGTCGCGCCGAGCCCGCTGGAGGAGGCCTCTAGTCAAGTGAGTAAAGTGTTGTTGGGGTGCCCGGAGCCACCAGTTAGTTCCCCCCGTCTAATCCAACCCCCCATCCCGCCCAGCAGCAGACGGATCGCTACTGCAGCCACTGTGATATCCGCTTCAACAACATCAAGACGTACCGGGCGCACAAGCAGCACTACTGCAGCTCCCGCCGCCCGGACGGCCAGCCCACCCCCAAGCCGGACACCTCTCCGGGCGGCGGCGGAGGCGTGGGCGTGGGTCCAGGCCCAGCCTCCTCCTCCTCGGCATCAGGCGGAGTCCCTGCTCCACTCTCGGCGGCTCCCGGCAAACTGAGCCCGCAGGCCAGCAGGAACAACAAGACGCCAACGCCCGCCATGGTCGCCTTGGGGCATGCCGCGGCGGCAGCGGCGGCGGCAGCAGCCGCTGCTGCCTCTCTCCAGGCGCCGCCGCACCCGCCGCCGCCCTTCCTGGCTCTGCCCACGCATCCCATTATCATTGTGCCCTGCTCGCTGATAAGGGCGGCCAGCTTCATCCCAGGACCACTGTGAGTATTTTCTTTCGAAATAAACTGTTCTTCCAGTTAGTTGGTCCACAGAGTAGCTTAAAAAAGAGATAAAGACATAAATGCAGTATGCATCAAACTGACAGTTCTAGGACCTGTTTTATGATACAATTCCCAACTAGAAATATTTCAGCACAAAATACAGTTTTATATTTAAAATCTAAATACTTATAAAAACAAAATCAATATGTTTGTTTTGAGTTTATTTTCCGTTTTATCCAATTTTCATATATTCAAACAAGAAAGGAAGATAACTTCCTGAAGCTGAAGTTTTTTAACCTTGCAGTTTGCCATTGGATCATTGATCGAATGGGAAATCGATCATAACTAAGCCAAAAAAGGCCTACATTTAATTCGGAAAGCTTTTCTATGTTAGTTTTTGATAGGTTAACAAATCTCCATACTCAATTTAAGGATTTAAAAAATTACATTTTTTGGCCATTTTTGAAAATTTTAATGATGTAACCCCTTTCCTTTTTTTGAAAATTCGGAAAATTTTGAAAAAAATAAATTTTAACCGGCCATAGCTCAATCGACTCGCCTGTTGATGCTGATCAAAAATATATATGATTTAAAGGGTCGGAAATGACTCCTTAACTATTTTATAAGCTTCTGAATAAAAGTAAAATACCATTTTTTAGTACATTTTTCGATATTTGTAAATCAGAATTTTTTCGACAAATCAAGATTTAAAAATCTCATAACTAAGCCAAAAATGCATTAATTTTAATTCGGAAAGCGGTTCTATGCTAGTTTTTGGTAGGTTAATAAATCTGCATACTCAGTTAAAAACTTAAAAAAATTAAATTTTTGGCCAATTTTTGCAAATTTTAATGATGTAACTAACCCCTTTCCTTTTTTTGAAAAAATCGAATATTTTTGAAAATTTTGTTTTTTTGCCGGAGATGGCTAGATCGATTCTGCTGATGATGCTGATCAAGAATATATATGATTTATGGGGTCGGAAATGGCTCCTTCAGTTCGTTTCAGGCTTCTGATTGAAATTGTTGTACCCTAAATATAGGTCTAAAGAAAGTGAATACAAACTCAATAGCTTTTGTGTCTCATCCCACCCCAGGCCCACTCCCAACTCGGGAATTGTGAATCCAGAGAACACGTGCTTCACCGTGGACAATGGCACGATCAAGCCACTGGCCACCGCCTTGCTGGGTACCGCCCTGGAACCAGAACGACCCTCGGCACCCTCATCGGCAGCCGAAGTGCCGGAACCCAAGAGCAGTCCTCCCGAGCCCAAGCGCAAGGAGGCGAGCGGAAGTCGGTAAGTGGAAGAGATGCCTCAAGGATTCAGGAGGTTTAACTAAGCGAAGTGTCTTTCATCTCCCTTTCAGAGAGTCCGCGCCCTTGGATCTCTCGCTGCGGCGTTCGCCGATCTCTCTGAACTCGCTGAGCCTGCGGCAGCGACACCTGCGCTCAGCGCTCCTGGATGTGGAGGAGGCACTGCTGGGCAGCGTGGGCAAAGAGATCGTGGAAGCCTCAGCCGGCGGAAGCGTGACGCCCGAGCAGATCGTGTGCGCTCCCTCGCTGCCCAGCAGCCCATCGATGAGTCCCTCGCCCAAGCGCCGAACCATCAGTCCCAGGAGCTCCGGAGCCGGCAGCAACGCCTCCATGTCGCCACCTGGACTGGGTGTGGTGCCCAGCCTGCTGGACATGCGCTCCATGCTGCCAGCGGACTTTGGCTTGTCCGAGTCGCTGCTGGCCAAGACCAATCCGGAGCTGGCACTCAAGCTGGCGGCGGCGGCAGCTGCAGCGGCTGCAGTGGCCAGTGGAGGTCCCTCCCAGGGGCAGGCTAGTGTGGGCAATCCTGGCGGCAGTGGAGCTCCTGCTGGAGCCCCCCAGCAACCCCAGATCTATGTGAAGCAGGGCGTATCCAAGTGCAAAGAGTGCAATATTGTCTTCTGCAAATATGAGAATTACCTGGCGCACAAGCAGCATTATTGCTCCGCCAGAAACCAGGAGGGCTCCGCCGAAGGGGATGCCAAGTCGGCTGTTTCGCCAGGAGCCGGGGGAGCCGGTGGTTCCAGCGTCGGAGGAGGTTCGGAACCCGCCACATCGGTGGAAACCACGCCGGTGGCTTACCAGCAACTTATCTGTGCCGCCTGCGGCATTAAGTACACCTCCCTGGACAACCTGCGAGCCCACCAGAACTACTATTGCCCCAAGGGGGGAGCCACGGCTGGAGGAACGCCCGCAGATCCTGTGAAGGAGAAGTGTGGCAAGTGCAAGACCCTGCATGAACTGGGCCTCCCTTGTCCAGCGCCGCTTACAAGTGTCCTGGCGGCACCCACAGCCAACTCCGGGTCCTCCTCCTCTTCGAACTCCTCCTCGCTGGCCGCCGCCTCCAATAGCCTGAACAAGTGTCCAGTTTGCGGCGTAGTGAGTCCCACTGCGGCCCTGGCGAAGAAGCACATGGAGATGCATGGCACGGTGAAGGCCTATCGCTGCAGCATCTGCCAGTACAAGGGCAACACACTGAGAGGGATGCGCACCCACATACGCACCCATTTCGACAAGAAGACGACCAGCGAGGTGAACGAGGAGCACTACATGACCTGCATATTCCAGGAGGAGGAGGAGCAGGGTCAGGGTCGCATAATCAGTCAGGAGCTGAGCCAATCGGCAGTCTCGCAGGACTCAGCCATGGATCATCCGGCGCAGTTGTTCAACTGCGATTACTGCAACTACGCCTCCACCTACAAGGGCAATGTGGTGAGTAAGAGCCCTGAATCTTGGAGCGATTGTATCTTAATGAAATTGAACCCTTACAGCTGCGCCACATGAAGTTGCTGCATCCGCACGTGGCCCTCATCAGTTCCCCCTCGATTTCGCCGGAGAGTAGGGATCAGGATCCTGTGATCTTGAACTCCACAGCCAGCACCCAGCACTCCGAGGGATCCAATGGCGAGGCAGCGAGGTAAGAATCAAGGAAATGAACCCGCTTTAAACTCTCTATTAACTCTGTTTTCCCTGCAGCTTCCACATCAAGTCCGAGCCCTTGGATCCACCCGCGTCCACGCTGAGCCTGGTGCAGGAGAACAACAACTCGTCTCCCATACCAACCCTGACGCCGCACATCAAGGCCGAGCCCATGGACATAGATAACCTGACGGTGGCCCCCCCTTTGGGCGCCGCTGCAGCCGCTGCTGCGGTGGCCGCCGCCGAGGTGATGAAGAAGTACTGCTCCACCTGCGACATATCCTTCAACTATGTGAAGACCTATCTGGCCCACAAGCAGTTCTACTGCAAGAACAAGCCCCATCGACCGGAGGCCAGCGATAGTCCCAGTCCGAACATCGGGATGGGCAGTTTGAGCAGTGGCATCGGTGTGGCCGGCGGCGGCCAGCAGAAGAACAAGGAGAACCTGCAGGAGGCGGCCATTTGAGAGAGACAGCTGCGCTGGGAGGAGCAGCGGAAGCAGCTGGAATGGTATTACAAATGCTTCTGAACCGAACCTAAAATCGAATCAAATCGTAAAACTAAAACTAAGCCTAAAGCCACCTGTAGTCGACGACAGTATTCCCGGAGAATCTCGCTGTCGCTGCTGACTCCTACTACGACTTACCCCGATCGTTAGTTATATACACCATAAACGCATATAATAAATATATAGACCATAGATCCTAGATATAATACGTATAGACGCATAAACCAACGATGTGTTGGAACCCCATGACATATAATGCATGCCAAAGCTTACCACTTAGACGGAGAAACTTAACCGGAGAAACTACAAGTTTTGCCAAGGAGGGAGAAGAATTGTGGAGTAGTGAAGAATGAAGTGAGTGGAGGATGAGTTGGAATATTCCTATTGTAGAATCCATTATTGTATTGTAAATGAGTACATCAACTGAGTACGTCTATTTATTAAGTGTGTGCGACAATAAAAATAATTAATTTATTCAACTATAGCTCCGACCAGAGGTGTACGAGCGTTGGAGTAGAAAATAAAAAAATATGCTGTGGTAAAAGTAAGTAATCAGGATATAATTACTTATTATTTAATTAAGATTGTGTATTGTTTGGTGAAGAGTTGAAAGGCTTAAAGTTATGTGAAGTTTCAAGAAAGTCATGGTAAGTACATGACATCAAAAAAGGAATTGAACAATAGTTAATCAATGGCAAGGATTCGAAATGGGAGCAATGGAAATTTTCAAACTTAGCGCGCTTTCCCAATACCCACGTGAATTTGCGGGGTTTTATCTTTCTCTTTGTGATTTTTACACTCAAAGGGAATCCTAGGAATTTCTAGGAATGTCAGTGTGGTGTAGAGTTTCCAATCATATACATAACTCCCAACAACCAATAACAAATCCCACACGCATTCCGTTATCTTTATGACTAATACACCTTTTATTGAAATGATACGAGTACATAATTTAGTTCGTATTTAACCTATTACAACAAAACGTGAAATCACTTAATGAACTTTCGAAAATTACAAAGATAAGAGATGTATCCGCCTCATTTGCTGGAATTCCCTCGCTCCAACAAGGTCCCTAAGAGTAAGGCTGCCACGTAGCCACTTTCCCTCGGCGTGTGAGTGTGCGTCATCCAAGGAGCAAGCTTAGGTCAGATGATGGAGTCGCGAACCGGTCTGGACCGAAGATGATGTGTGGAGTCTGTGGGAACTTTGTGGACTCTCTCTCGCATCCATTTGCTGTCGTTAGGTGTAGTGTTGCGTAGTTTTCAATTAAATCGATATTGTAAAAGTAAAAAGATGCGAAAAGCGTTCTCGAAAACGCCGTTCTTCTAGATGTTTCGACTTGGTTGTGGGTGTGTTTGTTGTGTGTTGTTGTTTATTTCTATATAAGGGAGTTGATGGTATAAATTACTCGGTGGCCGCCATGGCACGAGCCTGGGCACGCACACGCTTCTCATACTCCAATCGGTTCTGGCAGTAGATGGTGTAGGCCTCTGCCTGGGCCGGATCCTTGATGTTGGGCTCGTTTAGCAGGTCCTGGATGCCCAGCAGAATCTGTTTAATGGTTATGGCGGGACGCCAGTCCTTCTCCTCATCCAGCAGCGACAGGCACACGGTGCCCGATGGGTACACGTTGGGATGGAAAAGTGGCGGCTCGAACTTACACTTTGGCGGCGAAGTCGGATAGTCGTCCTTGAAGATCATCCTGAGCTTGTACAGACCGCCCTCCCATGGCGTCGACTTCTTGCCGGGAATGGCGCACTCCCAGATCATCAGGTTGAGGGTGCCGTCAGGGTTCTTCGCTGGACGGGCCACAAAGCCGAACGGGTGATCCTTTCGCCAGGCTTTGCGCTCCTCCCCCAGTCGTGTAATGGCGATGCCAGACATAGTTCTCTACTCCTTTTTTACTTGTCTTTCGTTGCAAACTCCAAGATCTCCGCTTTACACGCGCGTCTGTCTCTGAAAAATGTGAGTGTGTGGGTGTGTGAGTGTGCGGTTAGGCTTGCATTGTCTGGTCTGCCGTCCTCCCAGCCGTACATTGTGGTCTGGAACTTACCTTAAATGCAAATTGAAAGCGCTACTAATAATTAATAATTGTAGCGTTAGTATTATTTGATAATTTTCCCTTTTTTGCAAATTCTAGCGCAATTTTCTCTGGAACGCTTCTCCTAGAGATAGTACCTAAAGATGACAAAACATCGATAGCACTATCGAAAGCAGTGAGGCGCGTATTCCTTGCCGATAGTTTTTAAAGTATCGTGGCAAAACTATATAAAGGAAATTTAAACTTTAATTTTAAACATTAATATTTCTAACAATCATATTTTAATTTACCTACTAAATACCTCTTATTTTCAATTTTTTATTATTATCCTGGAGACAATTATCGATAACGAACTTACAGTTACGGTCAAAATATTGGCACAGATTTTATCTTAAAACCAACTATGCTATGCTAGTTTTAAGTAGGTTAATAAATCTGGATACTCAGTTAAAAACTTAAAAAAATTCAATTTTTGGCCAATTTTTGCAAATTTTAATGATGTAACCCCTTTCCTTTTTTTGAAAAAATCGAATATTTTTGAAAATGTTGTTTTTTTGCCGGAGATGGCTAGATCGATTCTGCTGTTGATGCTGATCAAGAATATATATGATTTATGGGGTCGGAAATGACTCCTTCACTATTTTATAAGCTACTGAATAAAAGTAAAATACCATTTTTTAGTACATTTTTCGATATTTGTACATGAGAATTTTTTAGACAAGTCAAGATTTAAAAATCTCATAACTAAGCCAAAAATGCATTAATTTTAATTCGGAAAGCGGTTCTATGCTAGTTTTTGGTAGGTTAATAAATCTGCATACTCAGTTAAAAACTTAAAAAAATTCAATTTTTGGCCAATTTTTGCAAATTTTAATGATGTAACCCCTTTCCTTTTTTTGAAAAAATCGAATATTTTTGAAAATTTTGTTTTTTTTCCGGAGGTGGCTAGATCGATTCTGCTGTTGATGCTGATCAAGAATATATATGATTTATGGGGTCGGAAATGACTCCTTCACTATTTTATAAGCTTCTGAATAAAAGTAAAATACCATTTTTTAGTACATTTTTCGATATTTGTAAATCAGAATTTTTTCGACAAATCAAGATTTTAAAATCTCATAACTAAGCCAAAAATGCATTAAATTTAATTCGGAAAGCGGTTCTATGCTAGTTTTTAGTAGGTTAATAAATCTGCATACTCAGTTAAAAACTTAAAAAAATTCAATTTTTGGCAAATTTTTGCAAATTTTAATGATGTAACCCCTTTCCTTTTTTTGAAAAAATCGAATATTTTTGAAAATTTTGTTTTTTTGCCGGAGATGGCTAGATCGATTTTGCTGTTGATGCTGATCAAGAATATATATGATTTATGGGGTCGGAAATGACTCCTTCACTATTTTATAAGCTTCTGAATAAAAGTAAAATACCATTTTTTAGTACATTTTTCGATATTTGTAAATCAGAATTTTTTCGACAAATCAAGATTTAAAAATCTCATAACTAAGCCAAAAATGCATTAAATTTAATTCGGAAAGCGGTTCTATGCTAGTTTTTAGTAGGTTAATAAATCTGCATACTCAGTTAAAAACTTATAAAAATTCAATTTTTGGCAAATTTTTGCAAATTTTAATGATGTAACCCCTTTCCTTTTTTTGAAAAAATCGAATATTTTTGAAAATTTTGTTTTTTTTCCGGAGGTGGCTAGATCGATTCTGCTGTTGATGCTGATCAAGAATATATATGATTTATGGGGTCGGAAATGACTCCTTCACTATTTTATAAGCTTCTGAATAAAAGTAAAATACCATTTTTTAGTACATTTTTCGATATTTGTATATGAGAATTTTTTCGACAAATCAAGATTTAAAAATCTCATAACTAAGCCAAAAATGCATTAAATTTAATTCGGAAAGCGGTTCTATGCTAGTTTTTGGTAGGTTAATAAATCTGCATACTCAGTTAAAAACTTAAAAAAATTCAATTTTTGGCCAATTTTTGCAAATTTTAATGATGTAACCCCTTTCCTTTTTTTGAAAAAATCGAATATTTTTGAAAATTTTGTTTTTTTGCCGGAGATGGCTAGATCGATTCTGCTGTTGATGCTGATCAAGAATATATATGAATTATGGGGTCGGAAATGACTCCTTCACTATTTTATAAGCTACTGAATAAAAGTAAAATACCATTTTTTAGTACATTTTTCGATATTTGTACATGAGAATTTTTTCGACAAATAAAGATTTAAAAATCTCATAACTAAGCCAAAAATGCATTAAATTTAATTCGGAAAGGGGTTCTATGCTAGTTTTTGGTAGGTTAATAAATCTGCATACTCAGTTAAAAACTTAAAAAAATTCAATTTTTGGCCAATTTTTGCAAATTTTAATGATGTAACCCCTTTCCTTTTTTTGAAAAAATCGAATATTTTTGAAAATTTTGTTTTTTTTTGCCGGAGATGGCTAGATCGATTCTGCTGTTGATGCTGATCAAGAATATATATGAATTATGGGGTCGGAAATGACTCCTTCACTATTTTATAAGCTACTGAATAAAAGTAAAATACCATTTTTTAGTACATTTTTCGATATTTGTAAATCAGAATTTTTTCGACAAATCAAGATTTAAAAATCTCATAACTAAGCCAAAAATGCATTAAATTTAATTCGGAAAGCGGTTCTATGCTAGTTTTTGGTAGGTTAATAAATCTGCATACTCAGTTAAAAACTTAAAAAAATTCAATTTTTTACCAATTTTTGCAAATTTTAATGATGTAACCCCTTTCCTTTTTTGAAAAAATCGAATATTTTTGAAAATTTTGTTTTTTTTCCGGAGGTGGCTAGATCGATTCTGCTGTTGATGCTGATCAAGAATATATATGATTTATGGGGTCGGAAATGACTCCTTCACTATTTTATAAGCTTCTGAATAAAAGTAAAATACCATTTTTTAGTACATTTTTCGATATTTGTAAATCAGAATTTTTTCGACAAATCAAGATTTAAAAATCTCATAACTAAGCCAAAAATGCATTAAATTTAATTCGGAAAGCGGTTCTATGCTAGTTTTTAGTAGGTTAATAAATCTGCATACTCAGTTAAAAACTTATAAAAATTCAATTTTTGGCAAATTTTTGCAAATTTTAATGATGTAACCCCTTTCCTTTTTTTGAAAAAATCGAATATTTTTGAAAATTTTGTTTTTTTTCCGGAGGTGGCTAGATCGATTCTGCTGTTGATGCTGATCAAGAATATATATGAATTATGGGGTCGGAAATGACTCCTTCACTATTTTATAAGCTACTGAATAAAAGTAAAATACCATTTTTTAGTACATTTTTCGATATTTGTACATGAGAATTTTTTCGACAAATCAAGATTTAAAAATCTCATAACTAAGCCAAAAATGCATTAAATTTAATTCGGAAAGCGGTTCTATGCTAGTTTTTGGTAGGTTAATAAATCTGCATACTCAGTTAAAAACTTAAAAAAATTCAATTTTTGGCCAATTTTTGCAAATTTTAATGATGTAACCCCTTTCCTTTTTTTGAAAAAATCGAATATTTTTGAAAATTTTGTTTTTTTGCCGGAGATGGCTAGATCGATTCTGCTGTTGATGCTGATCAAGAATATATATGAATTATGGGGTCGGAAATGACTCCTTCACTATTTTATAAGCTACTGAATAAAAGTAAAATACCATTTTTTAGTACATTTTTCGATATTTGTAAATCAGAATTTTTTCGACAAATCAAGATTTAAAAATCTCATAACTAAGCCAAAAATGCATTAAATTTAATTCGGAAAGCGGTTCTATGCTAGTTTTTGGTAGGTTAATAAATCTGCATACTCAGTTAAAAACTTAAAAAAATTCAATTTTTTACCAATTTTTGCAAATTTTAATGATGTAACCCCTTTCCTTTTTTGAAAAAATCGAATATTTTTGAAAATTTTGTTTTTTTTCCGGAGGTGGCTAGATCGATTCTGCTGTTGATGCTGATCAAGAATATATATGATTTATGGGGTCGGAAATGACTCCTTCACTATTTTATAAGCTTCTGAATAAAAGTAAAATACCATTTTTTAGTACATTTTTCGATATTTGTAAATCAGAATTTTTTCGACAAATCAAGATTTAAAAATCTCATAACTAAGCCAAAAATGCATTAAATTTAATTCGGAAAGCGGTTCTATGCTAGTTTTTGGTAGGTTAATAAATCTGCATACTCAGTTAAAAACTTAAAAAAATTCAATTTTTGGCAAATTTTTGCAAATTTTAATGATGTAACCCCTTTCCTTTTTTTGAAAAAATCGAATATTTTTGAAAATTTTGTTTTTTTTCCGGAGGTGGCTAGATCGATTCTGCTGTTGATGCTGATCAAGAATATATATGATTTATGGGGTCGGAAATGACTCCTTCACTATTTTATAAGCTTCTGAATAAAAGTAAAATACCATTTTTTAGTACATTTTTCGATATTTGTATATGAGAATTTTTTCGACAAATCAAGATTTAAAAATCTCATAACTAAGCCAAAAATGCATTAAATTTAATTCGGAAAGCGGTTCTATGCTAGTTTTTGGTAGGTTAATAAATCTGCATACTCAGTTAAAAACTTAAAAAAATTCAATTTTTGGCCAATTTTTGCAAATTTTAATGATGTAACCCCTTTCCTTTTTTTGAAAAAATCGAATATTTTTGAAAATTTTGTTTTTTTGCCGGAGATGGCTAGATCGATTCTGCTGTTGATGCTGATCAAGAATATATATGAATTATGGGGTCGGAAATGACTCCTTCACTATTTTATAAGCTACTGAATAAAAGTAAAATACCATTTTTTAGTACATTTTTCGATATTTGTACATGAGAATTTTTTCGACAAATCAAGATTTAAAAATCTCATAACTAAGCCAAAAATGCATTAAATTTAATTCGGAAAGCGGTTCTATGCTAGTTTTTGGTAGGTTAATAAATCTGCATACTCAGTTAAAAACTTAAAAAAATTCAATTTTTGGCCAATTTTTGCAAATTTTAATGATGTAACCCCTTTCCTTTTTTGAAAAAATCGAATATTTTTGAAAATTTTGTTTTTTTTCCGGAGGTGGCTAGATCGATTCTGCTGTTGATGCTGATCAAGAATATATATGATTTATGGGGTCGGAAATGACTCCTTCACTATTTTATAAGCTTCTGAATAAAAGTAAAATACCATTTTTTAGTACATTTTTCGATATTTGTAAATCAGAATTTTTTCGACAAATCAAGATTTAAAAATCTCATAACTAAGCCAAAAATGCATTAAATTTAATTCGGAAAGCGGTTCTATGCTAGTTTTTAGTAGGTTAATAAATCTGCATACTCAGTTAAAAACTTATAAAAATTCAATTTTTGGCAAATTTTTGCAAATTTTAATGATGTAACCCCTTTCCTTTTTTTGAAAAAATCGAATATTTTTGAAAATTTTGTTTTTTTTCCGGAGGTGGCTAGATCGATTCTGCTGTTGATGCTGATCAAGAATATATATGATTTATGGGGTCGGAAATGACTCCTTCACTATTTTATAAGCTTCTGAATAAAAGTAAAATACCATTTTTTAGTACATTTTTCGATATTTGTATATGAGAATTTTTTCGACAAATCAAGATTTAAAAATCTCATAACTAAGCCAAAAATGCATTAAATTTAATTCGGAAAGCGGTTCTATGCTAGTTTTTGGTAGGTTAATAAATCTGCATACTCAGTTAAAAACTTAAAAAAATTCAATTTTTGGCCAATTTTTGCAAATTTTAATGACCCCTTTCCTTTTTTTGAAAAAATCGAATATTTTTGAAAATTTTGTTTTTTTTCCGGAGGTGGCTAGATCGATTCTGCTGTTGATGCTGATCAAGAATATATATGATTTATGGGGTCGGAAATGACTCCTTCACTATTTTATAAGCTTCTGAATAAAAGTAAAATACCATTTTTTAGTACATTTTTCGATATTTGTATATGAGAATTTTTTCGACAAATCAAGATTTAAAAATCTCATAACTAAGCCAAAAATGCATTAAATTTAATTCGGAAAGCGGTTCTATGCTAGTTTTTGGTAGGTTAATAAATCTGCATACTCAGTTAAAAACTTAAAAAAATTCAATTTTTGGCCAATTTTTGCAAATTTTAATGATGTAACCCCTTTCCTTTTTTTGAAAAAATCAAATATTTTTGAAAATTTTGTTTTTTTGCCGGAGATGGCTAGATCGATTCTGCTGTTGATGCTGATCAAGAATATATATGAATTATGGGGTCGGAAATGACTCCTTCACTATTTTATAAGCTACTGAATAAAAGTAAAATACCATTTTTTAGTACATTTTTCGATATTTGTACATGAGAATTTTTTCGACAAATCAAGATTTAAAAATCTCATAACTAAGCCAAAAATGCATTAAATTTAATTCGGAAAGCGGTTCTATGCTAGTTTTTGGTAGGTTAATAAATCTGCATACTCAGTTAAAAACTTAAAAAAATTCAATTTTTGGCCAATTTTTGCAAATTTTAATGATGTAACCCCTTTCCTTTTTTTGAAAAAATCGAATATTTTTGAAAATTTTGTTTTTTTGCCGGAGATGGCTAGATCGATTCTGCTGTTGATGCTGATCAAGAATATATATGAATTATGGGGTCGGAAATGACTCCTTCACTATTTTATAAGCTACTGAATAAAAGTAAAATACCATTTTTTAGTACATTTTTCGATATTTGTAAATCAGAATTTTTTCGACAAATCAAGATTTAAAAATCTCATAACTAAGCCAAAAATGCATTAAATTTAATTCGGAAAGCGGTTCTATGCTAGTTTTTGGTAGGTTAATAAATCTGCATACTCAGTTAAAAACTTAAAAAAATTCAATTTTTTACCAATTTTTGCAAATTTTAATGATGTAACCCCTTTCCTTTTTTGAAAAAATCGAATATTTTTGAAAATTTTGTTTTTTTTCCGGAGGTGGCTAGATCGATTCTGCTGTTGATGCTGATCAAGAATATATATGATTTATGGGGTCGGAAATGACTCCTTCACTATTTTATAAGCTTCTGAATAAAAGTAAAATACCATTTTTTAGTACATTTTTCGATATTTGTAAATCAGAATTTTTTCGACAAATCAAGATTTAAAAATCTCATAACTAAGCCAAAAATGCATTAAATTTAATTCGGAAAGCGGTTCTATGCTAGTTTTTAGTAGGTTAATAAATCTGCATACTCAGTTAAAAACTTATAAAAATTCAATTTTTGGCAAATTTTTGCAAATTTTAATGATGTAACCCCTTTCCTTTTTTTGAAAAAATCGAATATTTTTGAAAATTTTGTTTTTTTTCCGGAGGTGGCTAGATCGATTCTGCTGTTGATGCTGATCAAGAATATATATGATTTATGGGGTCGGAAATGACTCCTTCACTATTTTATAAGCTTCTGAATAAAAGTAAAATACCATTTTTTAGTACATTTTTCGATATTTGTATATGAGAATTTTTTCGACAAATCAAGATTTAAAAATCTCATAACTAAGCCAAAAATGCATTAAATTTAATTCGGAAAGCGGTTCTATGCTAGTTTTTGGTAGGTTAATAAATCTGCATACTCAGTTAAAAACTTAAAAAAATTCAATTTTTGGCCAATTTTTGCAAATTTTAATGACCCCTTTCCTTTTTTTGAAAAAATCGAATATTTTTGAAAATTTTGTTTTTTTGCCGGAGATGGCTAGATCGATTTTGCTGTTGATGCTGATCAAGAATATATATGATTTATGGGGTCGGAAATGACTCCTTCACTATTTTATAAGCTTCTGAATAAAAGTAAAATACCATTTTTTAGTACATTTTTCGATATTTGTACATGAGAATTTTTTAGACAAGTCAAGATTTAAAAATCTCATAACTAAGCCAAAAATGCATTAAATTTAATTCGGAAAGCGGTTCTATGCTAGTTTTTGGTAGGTTAATAAATCTGCATACTCAGTTAAAAACTTAAAATAATTCAATTTTTGGCCAATTTTTGCAAATTTTAATGATGTAACCCCTTTCCTTTTTTTGAAAAAATCGAATATTTTTGAAAATTTTGTTTTTTTGCCGGAGATGGCTAGATCGATTCTGCTGTTGATGCTGATCAAGAATATATATGATTTATGGGGTCGGAAATGACTCCTTCACTATTTTATAAGCTTCTGAATAAAAGTAAAATACCATTTTTTAGTACATTTTTCGATATTTGTATATGAGAATTTTTTCGACAAATCAAGATTTAAAAATCTCATAACTAAGCCAAAAATGCATTAAATTTAATTCGGAAAGCGGTTCTATGCTAGTTTTTGGTAGGTTAATAAATCTGCATACTCAGTTAAAAACTTAAAAAAATTCAATTTTTGGCCAATTTTTGCAAATTTTAATGATGTAACCCCTTTCCTTTTTTTGAAAAAATCGAATATTTTTGAAAATTTTGTTTTTTTGCCGGAGATGGCTAGATCGATTCTGCTGTTGATGCTGATCAAGAATATATATGAATTATGGGGTCGGAAATGACTCCTTCACTATTTTATAAGCTACTGAATAAAAGTAAAATACCATTTTTTAGTACATTTTTCGATATTTGTACATGAGAATTTTTTCGACAAATCAAGATTTAAAAATCTCATAACTAAGCCAAAAATGCATTAAATTTAATTCGGAAAGCGGTTCTATGCTAGTTTTTGGTAGGTTAATAAATCTGCATACTCAGTTAAAAACTTAAAAAAATTCAATTTTTGGCCAATTTTTGCAAATTTTAATGATGTAACCCCTTTCCTTTTTTTGAAAAAATCGAATATTTTTGAAAATTTTGTTTTTTTGCCGGAGATGGCTAGATCGATTCTGCTGTTGATGCTGATCAAGAATATATATGAATTATGGGGTCGGAAATGACTCCTTCACTATTTTATAAGCTACTGAATAAAAGTAAAATACCATTTTTTAGTACATTTTTCGATATTTGTAAATCAGAATTTTTTCGACAAATCAAGATTTAAAAATCTCATAACTAAGCCAAAAATGCATTAAATTTAATTCGGAAAGCGGTTCTATGCTAGTTTTTGGTAGGTTAATAAATCTGCATACTCAGTTAAAAACTTAAAAAAATTCAATTTTTGGCCAATTTTTGCAAATTTTAATGATGTAACCCCTTTCCTTTTTTTGAAAAAATCGAATATTTTTGAAAATTTTGTTTTTTTGCCGGAGATGGCTAGATCGATTTTGCTGTTGATGCTGATCAAGAATATATATGATTTATGGGGTCGGAAATGACTCCTTCACTATTTTATAAGCTTCTGAATAAAAGTAAAATACCATTTTTTAGTACATTTTTCGATATTTGTACATGAGAATTTTTTAGACAAGTCAAGATTTAAAAATCTCATAACTAAGCCAAAAATGCATTAAATTTAATTCGGAAAGCGGTTCTATGCTAGTTTTTGGTAGGTTAATAAATCTGCATACTCAGTTAAAAACTTAAAAAAATTCAATTTTTGGCCAATTTTTGCAAATTTTAATGATGTAACCCCTTTCCTTTTTTTGAAAAAATCGAATATTTTTGAAAATTTTGTTTTTTTGCCGGAGATGGCTAGATCGATTCTGCTGTTGATGCTGATCAAGAATATATATGAATTATGGGGTCGGAAATGACTCCTTCACTATTTTATAAGCTACTGAATGAAAGTAAAATACCATTTTTTAGTACATTTTTCGATATTTGTAAATCAGAATTTTTTCGACAAATCAAGATTTAAAAATCTCATAACTAAGCCAAAAATGCAGTAAATTTAATTCGGAAAGCGGTTCTATGCTAGTTTTTGGTAGGTTAATAAATCTGCATACTCAGTTAAAAACTTAAAAAAATTCAATTTTTTACCAATTTTTGCAAATTTTAATGATGTAACCCCTTTCCTTTTTTGAAAAAATCGAATATTTTTGAAAATTTTGTTTTTTTTCCGGAGGTGGCTAGATCGATTCTGCTGTTGATGCTAATCAAGAATATATATGATTTATGGGGTCGGAAATGACTCCTTCACTATTTTATAAGCTTCTGAATAAAAGTAAAATACCATTTTTTAGTACATTTTTCGATATTTGTAAATCAGAATTTTTTCGACAAATCAAGATTTAAAAATCTCATAACTAAGCCAAAAATGCATTAAATTTAATTCGGAAAGCGGTTCTATGCTAGTTTTTAGTAGGTTAATAAATCTGCATACTCAGTTAAAAACATAAAAAAATTCAATTTTTGGCAAATTTTTGCAAATTTTAATGATGTAACCCCTTTCCTTTTTTTGAAAAAATCGAATATTTTTGAAAATTTTGTTTTTTTGCCGGAGATGGCTAGATCGATTTTGCTGTTGATGCTGATCAAGAATATATATGATTTATAGGGTCGGAAATGACTCCTTCACTATTTTATAAGCTTCTGAATAAAAGTAAAATACCATTTTTTAGTACATTTTTCGATATTTGTAAATCAGAATTTTTTCGACAAATCAAGATTTAAAAATCTCATAACTAAGCCAAAAATGCATTAAATTTAATTCGGAAAGCGGTTCTATGCTAGTTTTTGGTAGGTTAATAAATCTGCATACTCAGTTAAAAACTTAAAAAAATTCAATTTTTGGCAAATTTTTGCAAATTTTAATGATGTAACCCCTTTCCTTTTTTTGAAAAAATCGAATATTTTTGAAAATTTTGTTTTTTTGCCGGAGATGGCTAGATCGATTTTGCTGTTGATGCTGATCAAGAATATATATGATTTATAGGGTCGGAAATGACTCCTTCACTATTTTATAAGCTTCTGAATAAAAGTAAAATACCATTTTTTAGTACATTTTTCGATATTTGTACATGAGAATTTTTTAGACAAGTCAAGATTTAAAAATCTCATAACTAAGCCAAAAATGCATTAAATTTAATTCGGAAAGCGGTTCTATGCTAGTTTTTGGTAGGTTAATAAATCTGCATACTCAGTTAAAAACGTAAAAAAATTCAATTTTTGGCCAATTTTTGCAAATTTTAATGATGTAACCCCTTTCCTTTTTTTGAAAAAATCGAATATTTTTGAAAATTTTGTTTTTTTGCCGGAGATGGCTAGATTGATTTTGCTGTTGATGCTGATCAAGAATATATATGATTTATGGGGTCGGAAATGACTCCTTCACTATTTTATAAGCTTCTGAATAAAAGTAAAATACCATTTTTTAGTACATTTTTCGATATTTGTACATGAGAATTTTTTAGACAAGTCAAGATTTAAAAATCTCATAACTAAGCCAAAAATGCATTAAATTTAATTCGGAAAGCGGTTCTATGCTAGTTTTTGGTAGGTTAATAAATCTGCATACTCAGTTAAAAACTTAAAAAAATTCAATTTTTGGCCAATTTTTGCAAATTTTAATGATGTAACCCCTTTCCTTTTTTTGAAAAAATCGAATAATTTTGAAAATTTTGTTTTTTTGCCGGAGATGGCTAGATCGATTCTGCTGTTGATGCTGATCAAGAATATATATGATTTATGGGGTCGGAAATGACTCCTTCACTATTTTATAAGATTCTGAATAAAAGTAAAATACCATTTTTTAGTACATTTTTCGATATTTGTAAATCAGAATTTTTTCGACAAATCAAGATTTAAAAATCTCATAACTAAGCCAAAAATGAATTAATTTTAATTTGGAAAGCGATTCTATGCTAGTTTTTGGTAGGTTAATAAATCTGCATACTC
This sequence comes from Drosophila bunnanda, assembly GCA_035046265.1. Lineage (NCBI taxonomy): Eukaryota > Metazoa > Arthropoda > Insecta > Diptera > Drosophilidae > Drosophila > Drosophila bunnanda. The sequence continues at coordinate 5,162,354 of JAWNOB010000076.1, read as the reverse complement.
AGTTAAAAACTTAAAAAAATTCAATTTTTGGCCAATTTTTGCAAATTTTAATAATTAATGATGTAACCCCTTTCCTTTTTTTGAAAAAATCGAATATTTTTGAAAATTTTGTTTTTTTGCCGGAGATGGCTAGATCGATTCTGCTGTTGATGCTGATCAAGAATATATATGATTTATGGGGTCGGAAATGACTCCTTCACTATTTTATAAGCTTCTGAATAAAAGTAAAATACCATTTTTTAGTACATTTTTCGATATTTGTAAATCAGAATTTTTTCGACAAATCAAGATTTAAAAATCTCATAACTAAGCCAAAAATGCATTAAATTTAATTCGGAAAGCGGTTCTATGCTAGTTTTTGGTAGGTTAATAAATCTGCATACTCAGTTAAAAACTTAAAAAAATTCAATTTTTGGCCAATTTTTGCAAATTTTAATGATGTAACCCCTTTCCTTTTTTTGAAAAAATCGAATAATTTTGAAAATTTTGTTTTTTTGCCGGAGATGGCTAGATCGATTCTGCTGTTGATGCTGATCAAGAATATATATGATTTATGGGGTCGGAAATGACTCCTTCACTATTTTATAAGATTCTGAATAAAAGTAAAATACCATTTTTTAGTACATTTTTCGATATTTGTAAATCAGAATTTTTTCGACAAATCAAGATTTAAAAATCTCATAACTAAGCCAAAAATTTTAATTCGGAAAGCGGTTCTATGCTAGTTTTTAGTAGGTTAATAAATCTGCATACTCAGTTAAAAACTTAAAAAAATTCAATTTTTGGCCAATTTTTGCAAATTTTAATAATTAATGATGTAACCCCTTTCCTTTTTTTGAAAAAATCGAATATTTTTGAAAATTTTGTTTTTTTGCCGGAGATGGCTAGATCGATTCTGCTGTTGATGCTGATCAAGAATATATATGATTTATGGGGTCGGAAATGACTCCTTCACTATTTTATAAGCTTCTGAATAAAAGTAAAATACCATTTTTTAGTACATTTTTCGATATTTGTAAATCAGAATTTTTTCGACAAATCAAGATTTAAAAATCTCATAACTAAGCCAAAAATGCATTAAATTTAATTCGGAAAGCGGTTCTATGCTAGTTTTTGGTAGGTTAATAAATCTGCATACTCAGTTAAAAACTTAAAAAAATTCAATTTTTGGCCAATTTTTGCAAATTTTAATGATGTAACCCCTTTCCTTTTTTTGAAAAAATCGAATAATTTTGAAAATTTTGTTTTTTTGCCGGAGATGGCTAGATCGATTCTGCTGTTGATGCTGATCAAGAATATATATGATTTATGGGGTCGGAAATGACTCCTTCACTATTTTATAAGCTTCTGAATAAAAGTAAAATACCATTTTTTAGTACATTTTTCGATATTTGTAAATCAGAATTTTTTCGACAAATCAAGATTTAAAAATCTCATAACTAAGCCAAAAATGCATTAAATTTAATTCGGAAAGCGGTTCTATGCTAGTTTTTGGTAGGTTAATAAATCTGCATACTCAGTTAAAAACTTAAAAAAATTCAATTTTTGGCCAATTTTTGCAAATTTTAATGATGTAACCCCTTTCCTTTTTTTGAAAAAATCGAATAATTTTGAAAATTTTGTTTTTTTGCCGGAGATGGCTAGATCGATTCTGCTGTTGATGCTGATCAAGAATATATATGATTTATGGGGTCGGAAATGACTCCTTCACTATTTTATAAGATTCTGAATAAAAGTAAAATACCATTTTTTAGTACATTTTTCGATATTTGTAAATCAGAATTTTTTCGACAAATCAAGATTTAAAAATCTCATAACTAAGCCAAAAATTTTAATTCGGAAAGCGGTTCTATGCTAGTTTTTAGTAGGTTAATAAATCTGCATACTCAGTTAAAAACTTAAAAAAATTCAATTTTTGGCCAATTTTTGCAAATTTTAATAATTAATGATGTAACCCCTTTCCTTTTTTTGAAAAAATCGAATATTTTTGAAAATTTTGTTTTTTTGCCGGAGATGGCTAGATCGATTCTGCTGTTGATGCTGATCAAGAATATATATGATTTATGGGGTCGGAAATGACTCCTTCACTATTTTATAAGCTTCTGAATAAAAGTAAAATACCATTTTTTAGTACATTTTTCGATATTTGTAAATCAGAATTTTTTCGACAAATCAAGATTTAAAAATCTCATAACTAAGCCAAAAATGCATTAAATTTAATTCGGAAAGCGGTTCTATGCTAGTTTTTGGTAGGTTAATAAATCTGCATACTCAGTTAAAAACTTAAAAAAATTCAATTTTTGGCCAATTTTTGCAAATTTTAATGATGTAACCCCTTTCCTTTTTTTGAAAAAATCGAATAATTTTGAAAATTTTGTTTTTTTGCCGGAGATGGCTAGATCGATTCTGCTGTTGATGCTGATCAAGAATATATATGATTTATGGGGTCGGAAATGACTCCTTCACTATTTTATAAGCTTCTGAATAAAAGTAAAATACCATTTTTTAGTACATTTTTCGATATTTGTAAATCAGAATTTTTTCGACAAATCAAGATTTAAAAATCTCATAACTAAGCCAAAAATGCATTAAATTTAATTCGGAAAGCGGTTCTATGCTAGTTTTTGGTAGGTTAATAAATCTGCATACTCAGTTAAAAACTTAAAAAAATTCAATTTTTGGCCAATTTTTGCAAATTTTAATGATGTAACCCCTTTCCTTTTTTTGAAAAAATCGAATATTTTTGAAAATTTTGTTTTTTTGCCGGAGATGGCTAGATCGATTCTGCTGTTGATGCTGATCAAGAATATATATGAATTATGGGGTCGGAAATGACTCCTTCACTATTTTATAAGCTTCTGAATAAAAGTAAAATACCATTTTTTAGTACATTTTTCGATATTTGTAAATCAGAATTTTTTCGACAAATCAAGATTTAAAAATCTCATAACTAAGCCAAAAATGCATTAAATTTAATTCGGAAAGCGGTTCTATGCTAGTTTTTGGTAGGTTAATAAATCTGCATACTCAGTTAAAAACAAAAAAAATTAATTTTTGGCCAATTTTTGCAAATTTTAATGATGTAACCCCTTTCCTTTTTTTGAAAAAATCGAATATTTTTGAAAATTTTGTTTTTTTGCCGGAGATGGCTAGATCGATTCTGCTGTTGATGCTGATCAAGAATATATATGATTTATGGGGTCGGAAATGACACCTTCACTATTTTATAAGCTTCTGAATAAAAGTAAAATACCATTTTTTAGTACATTTTTCGATATTTGTAAATCAGAATTTTTTTCGACAAATCAAGATTTAAAAATCTCATAACTAAGCCAAAAATGCATTAATTTTAATTTGGAAAGCGATTCTATGCTAGTTTTTGGTAGGTTAATAAATCTGCATACTCAGTTAAAAACTTAAAAAAATTCAATTTTTGGCCAATTTTTGCAAATTTTAATGATGTAACCCCTTTCCTTTTTTTGAAAAAATCGAATATTTTTGAAAATTTTGTTTTTTTGCCGGAGATGGCTAGATCGATTCTGCTGTTGATGCTGATCAAGAATATATATGAATTATGGGGTCGGAAATGACTCCTTCACTATTTTATAAGCTTCTGAATAAAAGTAAAATACCATTTTTTAGTACATTTTTCGATATTTGTAAATCAGAATTTTTTCGACAAATCAAGATTTAAAAATCTCATAACTAAGCCAAAAATGCATTAATTTTAATTCGGAAAGCGGTTCTATGCTAGTTTTTGGTAGGTTAACAAATCTGCATACTCAGTTAAAAACTTAAAAAAATTCAATTTTTTGCCAATTTTTGCAAATTTTAATGATGTAACCCCTTTCCTTTTTTTGAAAAAATCGAATATTTTTGAAAATTTTGTTTTTTTGCCGGAGATGGCTAGATCGATTCTGCTGTTGATGCTGATCAAGAATATATATGATTTATGGGGTCGGAAATGACTCCTTCGCTATTTTATAAGCTACTGAATAAAAGTAAAATACCATTTTTTAGTACATTTTTCGATATTTGTAAATCAGAATTTTTTCGACATATCAAGATTTAAAAATCTCATAACTAAGCCAAAAATGCATTAAATTTAATTCGGAAAGCGGTTCTATGCTAGTTTTTGGTAGGTTAATAAATCTGCGTACTCAGTTAAAAACTTAAAAAAATTCAATTTTTGGCCAATTTTTGCAAATTTTAATGATGTAACCCCTTTCCTTTTTTTGAAAAAATCGAATATTTTTGAAAATTTTGTTTTTTTGCCGGAGATGGCTAGATCGATTCTGCTGTTGATGCTGATCAAGAATATATATGATTTATGGGGTCGGAAATGACTCCTTCGCTATTTTATAAGCTTCTGAATAAAAGTAAAATACCATTTTTTAGTACATTTTTCGATATTTGTAAATCAGAATTTTTTCGACAAATCAAGATTTAAAAATCTCATAACTAAGCCAAAAATGCATTAAATTTAATTCGGAAAGCGGTTCTATGCTAGTTTTTGGTAGGTTAATAAATCTGCGTACTCAGTTAAAAACTTAAAAAAATTCAATTGTTGGCCAATTTTTGCAAATTTTAATGATGTAACCCCTTTCCTTTTTTTGAAAAAATCGAATATTTTTGAAAATTTTGTTTTTTTGCCGGAGATGCCTAGATCGATTCTGCTGTTGATGCTGATCAAGAATATATATGATTTATGGGGTCGGAAATGACACCTTCACTATTTTATAAGCTTCTGAATAAAAGTAAAATACCATTTTTTAGTACATTTTTCGATATTTGTAAATCAGAATTTTTTCGACAAATCAAGATTTAAAAATCTCATAACTAAGCCAAAAATGCATTAAATTTAATTCGGAAAGCGGTTCTATGCTAGTTTTTGGTAGGTTAATAAATCTGCGTACTCAGTTAAAAACTTAAAAAAATTCAATTTTTGGCCAATTTTTGCAAATTTTAATGATGTAACCCCTTTCCTTTTTTTGAAAAAATCGAATATTTTTGAAAATTTTGTTTTTTTGCCGGAGATGCCTAGATCGATTCTGCTGTTGATGCTGATCAAGAATATATATGATTTATGGGGTCGGAAATGACTCCTTCGCTATTTTATAAGCTACTGAATAAAAGTAAAATACCATTTTTAGTACATTTTTCGATATTTGTAAATCAGAATTTTTTCGACAAATCAAGATTTAAAAATCTCATAACTAAGCCAAAAATGCATTAAATTTAATTCGGAAAGCGGTTCTATGCTAGTTTTTGGTAGGTTAATAAATCTGCGTACTCAGTTAAAAACTTAAAAAAATTCAATTTTTGGCCAATTTTTGCAAATTTTAATGATGTAACCCCTTTCCTTTTTTTGAAAATATCGAATATTTTTGAAAATTTTGTTTTTTTGCCGGAGATGCCTAGATCGATTCTGCTGTTGATGCTGATCAAGAATATATATGATTTATGGGGTCGGAAATGACTCCTTCACTATTTTATAAGCTTCTGAATAAAAGTAAAATACCATTTTTTAGTACATTTTTCGATATTTGTAAATCAGAATTTTTTCGACAAATCAAGATTTAAAAATCTCATAACTAAGCCAAAAATGCATTAAATTTAATTAGGAAAGCGGTTCTATGCTAGTTTTTGGTAGGTTAATAAATCTGCATACTCAGTTAAAAACAAAAAAAAATTAATTTTTGGCCAATTTTTGCAAATTTTAATGATGTAACCCCTTTCCTTTTTTTGAAAAAATCGAATATTTTTGAAAATTTTGTTTTTTTGCCGGAGATGGCTAGATCGATTCTGCTGTTGATGCTGATCAAGAATATATATGATTTATGGGGTCGGAAATTACTCCTTCGCTATTTTATAAGCTACTGAATAAAAGTAAAATACCATTTTTTAGTACATTTTTCGATATTTGTAAATCAGAATTTTTTCGACAAATCAAGATTTAAAAATCTCATAACTAAGCCAAAAATGCATTAAATTTAATTCGGAAAGCGGTTCTATGCTAGTTTTTGGTAGGTTAATAAATCTGCATACTCAGTTAAAAACAAAAAAAAATTAATTTTTGGCCAATTTTTGCAAATTTTAATGATGTAACCCCTTTCCTTTTTTTGAAAAAATCGAATATTTTTGAAAATTTTGTTTTTTTGCCGGAGATGGCTAGATCGATTCTGCTGTTGATGCTGATCAAGAATATATATGATTTATGGGGTCGGAAATGACTCCTTCGCTATTTTATAAGCTACTGAATAAAAGTAAAATACCATTTTTTAGTACATTTTTCGATATTTGTAAATCAGAATTTTTTCGACAAATCAAGATTTAAAAATCTCATAACTAAGCCAAAAATGCATTAAATTTAATTCGGAAAGCGGTTCTATGCTAGTTTTTGGTAGGTTAATAAATCTGCATACTCAGTTAAAAACTTAAAAAAATTAAATTTTTGGCCAATTTTTGCAAATTTTAATGATGTAACCCCTTTCCTTTTTTTGAAAAAATCGAATATTTTTGAAAATTTTGTTTTTTTGCCGGAGATGCCTAGATCGATTCTGCTGTTGATGCTGATCAAGAATATATATGATTTATGGGGTCGGAAATTACACCTTCACTATTTTATAAGCTTCTAAATAAAAGTAAAATACCATTTTTTAGTACATTTTTCGATATTTGTAAATCAGAATTTTTTCGACAAATCAAGATTTAAAAATCTCATAACTAAGCCAAAAATGCATTAATTTTAATTTGGAAAGCGATTCTATGCTAGTTTTTGGTAGGTTAATAAATCTGCATACTCAGTTAAAAACTTAAAAAAATTCAATTTTTGGCCAATTTTTGCAAATTTTAATGATGTAACCCCTTTCCTTTTTTTGAAAAAATCGAATAATTTTGAAAATTTTGTTTTTTTGCCGGAGATGGCTAGATCGATTCTGCTGTTGATGCTGATCAAGAATATATATGATTTATGGGGTCGGAAATGACTCCTTCACTATTTTATAAGCTTCTGAATAAAAGTAAAATACCATTTTTTAGTACATTTTTCGATATTTGTAAATCAGAATTTTTTCGACAAATCAAGATTTAAAAATCTCATAACTAAGCCAAAAATGCATTAAATTTAATTCGGAAAGCGGTTCTATGCTAGTTTTTGGTAGGTTAATAAATCTGCATACTCAGTTAAAAACTTAAAAAAATTCAATTTTTGGCCAATTTTTGCAAATTTTAATGATGTAACCCCTTTCCTTTTTTTGAAAAAATCGAATATTTTTGAAAATTTTGTTTTTTTGCCGGAGATGCCTAGATCGATTCTGCTGTTGATGCTGATCAAGAATATATATGATTTATGGGGTCGGAAATGACTCCTTCGCTATTTTATAAGCTACTGAATAAAAGTAAAATACCATTTTTTAGTACATTTTTCGATATTTGTAAATCAGAATTTTTTCGACAAATCAAGATTTAAAAATCTCATAACTAAGCCAAAAATGCATTAAATTTAATTCGGAAAGCGGTTCTATGCTAGTTTTTGGTAGGTTAATAAATCTGCGTACTCAGTTAAAAACTTAAAAAAATTCAATTTTTGGCCAATTTTTGCAAATTTTAATGATGTAACCCCTTTCCTTTTTTTGAAAAAATCGAATATTTTTGAAAATTTTGTTTTTTTGCCGGAGATGGCTAGATCGATTCTGCTGTTGATGCTGATCAAGAATATATATGATTTATGGGGTCGGAAATGACTCCTTCGCTATTTTATAAGCTACTGAATAAAAGTAAAATACCATTTTTTAGTACATTTTTCGATATTTGTAAATCAGAATTTTTTCGACAAATCAAGATTTAAAAATCTCATAACTAAGCCAAAAATGCATTAATCTTAATTCGGAAAGCGGTTCTATGCTAGTTTTTGGTAGGTTAATAAATCTGCGTACTCAGTTAAAAACTTAAAAAAATTCAATTTTTGGCCAATTTTTGCAAATTTTAATGATGTAACCCCTTTCCTTTTTTTGAAAAAATCGAATATTTTTGAAAATTTTGTTTTTTTGCCGGAGATGCCTAGATCGATTCTGCTGTTGATGCTGATCAAGAATATATATGATTTATGGGGTCGGAAATGACACCTTCACTATTTGATAAGCTTCTGAATAAAAGTAAAATACCATTTTTTAGTACATTTTTCGATAGTACATTTAGTACATTTTTCGATATTAATGATGTAACCCCTTTCCTTTTTTTTGAAAAAATCGAATATTTTTGAAAATTTTGTTTTTTTGCCGGAGATGGCTAGATCGATTCTGCTGTTGATGCTGATCAAGAATATATATGATTTATGGGGTCGGAAATGACTCCTTCGCTATTTTATAAGCTACTGAATAAAAGTAAAATACCATTTTTTAGTACATTTTTCGATATTTGTAAATCCGAATTTTTTCGACAAATCAAGATTTAAAAATTTCATAACTAAGCCAAAAATGCATTAAATTTAATTCGGAAAGCGGTTCTATGCTAGTTTTTGGTAGGTTAATAAATCTGCATACTCAGTTAAAAACTTAAAAAAATTCAATTTTTGGCCAATTTTTGCAAATTTTAATGATGTAACCCCTTTCCTTTTTTTGAAAAAATCGAATATTTTTGAAAATTTTGTTTTTTTGCCGGAGATGCCTAGATCGATTCTGCTGTTGATGCTGATCAAGAATATATATGATTTATGGGGTCGGAAATGACTCCTTCGCTATTTTATAAGCTACTGAATAAAAGTAAAATACCATTTTTTAGTACATTTTTCGATATTTGTAAATCAGAATTTTTTCGACAAATCAAGATTTAAAAATCTCATAACTAAGCCAAAAATGCATTAATCTTAATTCGGAAAGCGGTTCTATGCTAGTTTTTGGTAGGTTAATAAATCTGCGTACTCAGTTAAAAACTTAAAAAAATTCAATTTTTGGCCAATTTTTGCAAATTTTAATGATGTAACCCCTTTCCTTTTTTTGAAAAAATCGAATATTTTTGAAAATTTTGTTTTTTTGCCGGAGATGCCTAGATCGATTCTGCTGTTGATGCTGATCAAGAATATATATGATTTATGGGGTCGGAAATGACACCTTCACTATTTGATAAGCTTCTGAATAAAAGTAAAATACCATTTTTTAGTACATTTTTCGATAGTACATTTAGTACATTTTTCGATATTAATGATGTAACCCCTTTCCTTTTTTTTGAAAAAATCGAATATTTTTGAAAATTTTGTTTTTTTGCCGGAGATGGCTAGATCGATTCTGCTGTTGATGCTGATCAAGAATATATATGATTTATGGGGTCGGAAATGACTCCTTCGCTATTTTATAAGCTACTGAATAAAAGTAAAATACCATTTTTTAGTACATTTTTCGATATTTGTAAATCCGAATTTTTTCGACAAATCAAGATTTAAAAATTTCATAACTAAGCCAAAAATGCATTAAATTTAATTCGGAAAGCGGTTCTATGCTAGTTTTTGGTAGGTTAATAAATCTGCATACTCAGTTAAAAACTTAAAAAAATTCAATTTTTGGCCAATTTTTGCAAATTTTAATGATGTAACCCCTTTCCTTTTTTTGAAAAAATCGAATATTTTTGAAAATTTTGTTTTTTTGCCGGAGATGCCTAGATCGATTCTGCTGTTGATGCTGATCAAGAATATATATGATTTATGGGGTCGGAAATGACTCCTTCGCTATTTTATAAGCTACTGAATAAAAGTAAAATACCATTTTTTAGTACATTTTTCGATATTTGTAAATCAGAATTTTTTCGACAAATCAAGATTTAAAAATCTCATAACTAAGCCAAAAATGCATTAAATTTAATTCGGAAAGCGGTTCTATGCTAGTTTTTGGTAGGTTAATAAATCTGCGTACTCAGTTAAAAACTTAAAAAAATTCAATTTTTGGCCAATTTTTGCAAATTTTAATGATGTAACCCCTTTCCTTTTTTTGAAAAAATCGAATATTTTTGAAAATTTTGTTTTTTTGCCGGAGATGGCTAGATCGATTCTGCTGTTGATGCTGATCAAGAATATATATGATTTATGGGGTCGGAAATGACTCCTTCACTATTTTATAAGCTTCTGAATAAAAGTAAAATACCATTTTTTAGTACATTTTTCGATATTTGTAAATCCGAATTTTTTCGACAAATCAAGATTTAAAAATCTCATAACTAAGCCAAAAATGCATTAATTTTAATTCGGAAAGCGGTTCTATGCTAGTTTTTGGTAGGTTAATAAATCTGCATACTCAGTTAAAAACTTTAAAAAATTCAATTTTTGGCCAATTTTTGCACATTTTAATGTGCATTAATCTTAATTCGGAAAGCGGTTCTATGCTAGTTTTTGGTAGGTTAATAAATCTGCGTACTCAGTTAAAAACTTAAAAAAATTCAATTTTTGGCCAATTTTTGCAAATTTTAATGATGTATGGTAACCCCTTTCCTTTTTTTGAAAAAATCGAATATTTTTGAAAATTTTGTTTTTTTGCCGGAGATGCCTAGATCGATTCTGCTGTTGATGCTGATCAAGAATATATATGATTTATGGGGTCGGAAATGACACCTTCACTATTTTATAAGCTTCTGAATAAAAGTAAAATACCATTTTTTAGTACATTTTTCGATATTTGTAAATCAGAATTTTTTCGACAAATCAAGATTTAAAAATCTCATAACTAAGCCAAAAATGCATTAAATTTAATTCGGAAAGCGGTTCTATGCTAGTTTTTGGTAGGTTAATAAATCTGCGTACTCAGTTAAAAACTTAAAAAAATTCAATTTTTGGCCAATTTTTGCAAATTTTAATGATGTAACCCCTTTCCTTTTTTTGAAAAAATCGAATATTTTTGAAAATTTTGTTTTTTTGCCGGAGATGGCTAGATCGATTCTGCTGTTGATGCTGATCAAGAATATATATGATTTATGGGGTCGGAAATGACTCCTTCGCTATTTTATAAGCTACTGAATAAAAGTAAAATACCATTTTTTAGTACATTTTTCGATATTTGTACTATTCGTACTCAGTTAAAAACTTAAAAAAATTCAATTTTTGGCCAATTTTTGCAAATTTTAATGATGTAACCCCTTTCCTTTTTTTGAAAAAATCGAATATTTTTGAAAATTTTGTTTTTTTGCCGGAGATGCCTAGATCGATTCTGCTGTTGATGCTGATCAAGAATATATATGATTTATGGGGTCGGAAATGACACCTTCACTATTTTATAAGCTTCTGAATAAAAGTAAAATACCATTTTTTAGTACATTTTTCGATAGTACATTTAGTACATTTTTCGATATTAATGATGTAACCCCTTTCCTTTTTTTTGAAAAAATCGAATATTTTTGAAAATTTTGTTTTTTTGCCGGAGATGGCTAGATCGATTCTGCTGTTGATGCTGATCAAGAATATATATGATTTATGGGGTCGGAAAAGACTCCTTCACTATTTTATAAGCTTCTGAATAAAAGTAAAATACCATTTTTTAGTACATTTTTCGATATTTGTAAATCCGAATTTTTTCGACAAATCAAGATTTAAAAATCTCATAACTAAGCCAAAAATGCATTAATTTTAATTCGGAAAGCGGTTCTATGCTAGTTTTTGGTAGGTTAATAAATCTGCATACTCAGTTAAAAACTTAAAAAAATTCAATTTTTGGCCAATTTTTGCACATTTTAATGATGTAACCCCTTTCCTTTTTTTGAAAAAATCGAATATTTTTGAAAATTTTGTTTTTTTTGCCGGAGATGGCCAGATCGATTCTGCTGTTGATGCTGATCAAGAATATATATGATTTATGGGGTCGGAAATGACTCCTTCACTATTTTATAAGCTACTGAATAAAAGTAAAATACCATTTTTTAGTACATTTTTCGATATTTGTAAATCAGAATTTTTTCGACAAATCAAGATTTAAAAATCTCATAACTAAGCCAAAAATGCATTAAATTTAATTCGGAAAGCGGTTCTATGCTAGTTTTTGGTAGGTTAATAAATCTGCGTACTCAGTTAAAAACTTAAAAAAATTCAATTTTTGGCCAATTTTTGCAAATTTTAATGATGTAACCCCTTTCCTTTTTTTGAAAAAATCGAATATTTTTGAAAATTTTGTTTTTTTGCCGGAGATGGCTAGATCGATTCTGCTGTTGATGCTGATCAAGAATATATATGATTTATGGGGTCGGAAAAGACTCCTTCACTATTTTATAAGCTTCTGAATAAAAGTAAAATACCATTTTTTAGTACATTTTTCGATAGTACATTTAGTACATTTTTCGATATTAATGATGTAACCCCTTTCCTTTTTTTGAAAAAATCGAATATTTTTGAAAATTTTGTTTTTTTGCCGGAGATGGCTAGATCGATTCTGCTGTTGATGCTGATCAAGAATATATATGATTTATGGGGTCGGAAAAGACTCCTTCACTATTTTATAAGCTTCTGAATAAAAGTAAAATACCATTTTTTAGTACATTTTTCGATATTTGTAAATCCGAATTTTTTCGACAAATCAAGATTTAAAAATCTCATAACTAAGCCAAAAATGCATTAAATTTAATTCGGAAAGCGGTTCTATGCTAGTTTTTGGTAGGTTAATAAATCTGCGTACTCAGTTAAAAACTTAAAAAAATTCAATTTTTGGCCAATTTTTGCAAATTTTAATGATGTAACCCCTTTCCTTTTTTTGAAAAAATCGAATATTTTTGAAAATTTTGTTTTTTTGCCGGAGATGGCTAGATCGATTCTGCTGTTGATGCTGATCAAGAATATATATGATTTATGGGGTCGGAAATGACTCCTTCGCTATTTTATAAGCTACTGAATAAAAGTAAAATACCATTTTTTAGTACATTTTTCGATATTTGTAAATCAGAATTTTTTCGACAAATCAAGATTTAAAAATCTCATAACTAAGCCAAAAATGCATTAATCTTAATTCGGAAAGCGGTTCTATGCTAGTTTTTGGTAGGTTAATAAATCTGCGTACTCAGTTAAAAACTTAAAAAAATTCAATTTTTGGCCAATTTTTGCAAATTTTAATGATGTACCATAACCCCTTTCCTTTTTTTGAAAAAATCGAATATTTTTGAAAATTTTGTTTTTTTGCCGGAGATGGCTAGATCGATTCTGCTGTTGATGCTGATCAAGAATATATATGATTTATGGGGTCGGAAAAGAATCCTTCACTATTTTATAAGCTTCTGAATAAAAGTAAAATACCATTTTTTAGTACATTTTTCGATATTTGTAAATCCGAATTTTTTCGACAAATCAAGATTTAAAAATCTCATAACTAAGCCAAAAATGCATTAATTTTAATTCGGAAAGCGGTTCTATGCTAGTTTTTGGTAGGTTAATAAATCTGCATACTCAGTTAAAAACTTAAAAAAATTCAATTTTTGGCCAATTTTTGCACATTTTAATGATGTAACCCCTTTCCTTTTTTTGAAAAAATCGAATATTTTTGAAAATTTTGTTTTTTTTGCCGGAGATGGCTAGATCGATTCTGCTGTTGATGCTGATCAAGAATATATATGATTTATGGGGTCGGAAATGACTCCTTCACTATTTTATAAGCTACTGAATAAAAGTAAAATACCATTTTTTAGTACATTTTTCGATATTTGTAAATCAGAATTTTTTCGACAAATCAAGATTTAAAAATCTCATAACTAAGCCAAAAATGCATTAAATTTAATTCGGAAAGCGGTTCTATGCTAGTTTTTGGTAGGTTAATAAATCTGCGTACTCAGTTAAAAACTTAAAAAAATTCAATTTTTGGCCAATTTTTGCAAATTTTAATGATGTAACCCCTTTCCTTTTTTTGAAAAAATCGAATATTTTTGAAAATTTTGTTTTTTTGCCGGAGATGGCTAGATCGATTCTGCTGTTGATGCTGATCAAGAATATATATGATTTATGGGGTCGGAAATGACTCCTTCGCTATTTTATAAGCTACTGAATAAAAGTAAAATACCATTTTTTAGTACATTTTTCGATATTTGTAAATCAGAATTTTTTCGACAAATCAAGATTTAAAAATCTCATAACTAAGCCAAAAATGCATTAATCTTAATTCGGAAAGCGGTTCTATGCTAGTTTTTGGTAGGTTAATAAATCTGCGTACTCAGTTAAAAACTTAAAAAAATTCAATTTTTGGCCAATTTTTGCAAATTTTAATGATGTACCATAACCCCTTTCCTTTTTTTGAAAAAATCGAATATTTTTGAAAATTTTGTTTTTTTGCCGGAGATGGCTAGATCGATTCTGCTGTTGATGCTGATCAAGAATATATATGATTTATGGGGTCGGAAAAGACTCCTTCACTATTTTATAAGCTTCTGAATAAAAGTAAAATACCATTTTTTAGTACATTTTTCGATATTTGTAAATCCGAATTTTTTCGACAAATCAAGATTTAAAAATCTCATAACTAAGCCAAAAATGCATTAATTTTAATTCGGAAAGCGGTTCTATGCTAGTTTTTGGTAGGTTAATAAATCTGCGTACTCAGTTAAAAACTTAAAAAAATTCAATTTTTGGCCAATTTTTGCAAATTTTAATGATGTAACCCCTTTCCTTTTTTTGAAAAAATCGAATATTTTTGAAAATTTTGTTTTTTTGCCGGAGATGGCTAGATCGATTCTGCTGTTGATGCTGATCAAGAATATATATGATTTATGGGGTCGGAAATGACTCCTTCGCTATTTTATAAGCTACTGAATAAAAGTAAAATACCATTTTTTAGTACATTTTTCGATATTTGTAAATCAGAATTTTTTCGACAAATCAAGATTTAAAAATCTCATAACTAAGCCAAAAATGCATTAATCTTAATTCGGAAAGCGGTTCTATGCTAGTTTTTGGTAGGTTAATAAATCTGCGTACTCAGTTAAAAACTTAAAAAAATTCAATTTTTGGCCAATTTTTGCAAATTTTAATGATGTACCATAACCCCTTTCCTTTTTTTGAAAAAATCGAATATTTTTGAAAATTTTGTTTTTTTGCCGGAGATGGCTAGATCGATTCTGCTGTTGATGCTGATCAAGAATATATATGATTTATGGGGTCGGAAATGACTCCTTCGCTATTTTATAAGCTACTGAATAAAAGTAAAATACCATTTTTTAGTACATTTTTCGATATTTGTAAATCAGAATTTTTTCGACAAATCAAGATTTAAAAATCTCATAACTAAGCCAAAAATGCATTAATCTTAATTCGGAAAGCGGTTCTATGCTAGTTTTTGGTAGGTTAATAAATCTGCGTACTCAGTTAAAAACTTAAAAAAATTCAATTTTTGGCCAATTTTTGCAAATTTTAATGATGTATGGTAACCCCTTTCCTTTTTTTGAAAAAATCGAATATTTTTGAAAATTTTGTTTTTTTGCCGGAGATGCCTAGATCGATTCTGCTGTTGATGCTGATCAAGAATATATATGATTTATGGGGTCGGAAATGACTCCTTCACTATTTTATAAGCTTCTGAATAAAAGTAAAATACCATTTTTTAGTACATTTTTCGATATTTGTAAATCAGAATTTTTTCGACAAATCAAGATTTAAAAATCTCATAACTAAGCCAAAAATGCATTAATTTTAATTCGGAAAGCGGTTCTATGCTAGTTTTTGGTAGGTTAATAAATCTGCATACTCAGTTAAAAACTTAAAAAAATTCAATTTTTGGCCAATTTTTGCAAATTTTAATGATGTAACCCCTTTCCTTTTTTTGAAAAAATCGAATAATTTTGAAAATTTTGTTTTTTTGCCGGAGATGGCTAGATCGATTCTGCTGTTGATGCTGATCAAGAATATATATGATTTATGGGGTCGGAAAAGACTCCTTCACTATTTTATAAGCTTCTGAATGAAAGTAAAATACCATTTTTTAGTACATTTTTCGATATTTGTATATGAGAATTTTTTCGACAAATCAAGATTTAAAAATCTCATAACTAAGCCAAAAATGCATTAATTTTAATTCGGAAAGCGGTTCTATGCTAGTTTTTAGTAGGTTAATAAATCTGCATACTCAGTTAAAAACTTAAAAAAATTCAATTTTTGGCCAATTTTTGCAAATTTTAATGATGTAACCCCTTTCCTTTTTTTGAAAAAATCGAATATTTTTGAAAATTTTGTTTTTTTTGCCGGAGATGGCTAGATCGATTCTGCTGTTGATGCTGATCAAGAATATATATGATTTATGGGGTCGGAAAAGACTCCTTCACTATTTTATAAGCTTCTGAATGAAAGTAAAATACCATTTTTTAGTACATTTTTCGATATTTGTATATGAGAATTTTTTCGACAAATCAAGATTTAAAAATCTCATAACTAAGCCAAAAATGCATTAATTTTAATTCGGAAAGCGGTTCTATGCTAGTTTTTGGTAGGTTAATAAATCTGCATACTCAGTTAAAAACTTAAAAAAATTCAATTTTTGGCCAATTTTTGCACATTTTAATGATGTAACCCCTTTCCTTTTTTTGAAAAAATCGAATATTTTTGAAAATTTTGTTTTTTTGCCGGAGATGGCTAGATCGATTCTGCTGTTGATGCTGATCAAGAATATATATGATTTATGGGGTCGGAAATGACTCCTTCACTATTTTATAAGCTTCTGAATAAAAGTAAAATACCATTTTTTAGTACATTTTTCGATATTTGTAAATCAGAATTTTTTCGACAAATCAAGATTTAAAAATCTCATAACTAAGCCAAAAATGCATTAATTTTAATTCGGAAAGCGGTTCTATGCTAGTTTTTAGTAGGTTAATAAATCTGCATACTCAGTTAAAAACTTAAAAAAATTCAATTTTTGGCCAATTTTTGCAAATTTTAATGATGTAACCCCTTTCCTTTTTTTGAAAAAATCGAATATTTTTGAAAATTTTGTTTTTTTGCCGGAGATGGCTAGATCGATTCTGCTGTTGATGCTGATCAAGAATATATATGATTTATGGGGTCGGAAAAGACTCCTTCACTATTTTATAAGCTTCTGAATGAAAGTAAAATACCATTTTTTAGTACATTTTTCGATATTTGTATATGAGAATTTTTTCGACAAATCAAGATTTAAAAATCTCATAACTAAGCCAAAAATGCATTAATTTTAATTCGGAAAGCGGTTCTATGCTAGTTTTTAGTAGGTTAATAAATCTGCATACTCAGTTAAAAACTTAAAAAAATTCAATTTTTGGCCAATTTTTGCAAATTTTAATGATGTAACCCCTTTCCTTTTTTTGAAAAAATCGAATATTTTTGAAAATTTTGTTTTTTTGCCGGAGATGGCTAGATCGATTCTGCTGTTGATGCTGATCAAGAATATATATGATTTATGGGGTCGGAAATGACTCCTTCACTATTTTATAAGCTTCTGAATAAAAGTAAAATACCATTTTTTAGTACATTTTTCGATATTTGTAAATCAGAATTTTTTCGACAAATCAAGATTTAAAAATCTCATAACTAAGCCAAAAATGCATTAATTTTAATTCGGAAAGCGGTTCTATGCTAGTTTTTAGTAGGTTAATAAATCTGCATACTCAGTTAAAAACTTAAAAAAATTCAATTTTTGGCCAATTTTTGCAAATTTTAATGATGTAACCCCTTTCCTTTTTTTGAAAAAATCGAATATTTTTGAAAATTTTGTTTTTTTGCCGGAGATGGCTAGATCGATTCTGCTGTTGATGCTGATCAAGAATATATATGATTTATGGGGTCGGAAATGACTCCTTCACTATTTTATAAGCTTCTGAATGAAAGTAAAATACCATTTTTTAGTACATTTTTCGATATTTGTATATGAGAATTTTTTCGACAAATCAAGATTTAAAAATCTCATAACTAAGCCAAAAATGCATTAATTTTAATTCGGAAAGCGGTTCTATGCTAGTTTTTAGTAGGTTAATAAATCTGCATACTCAGTTAAAAACTTAAAAAAATTCAATTTTTGGCCAATTTTTGCAAATTTTAATGATGTAACCCCTTTCCTTTTTTTGAAAAAATCGAATATTTTTGAAAATTTTGTTTTTTTTGCCGGAGATGGCTAGATCGATTCTGCTGTTGATGCTGATCAAGAATATATATGATTTATGGGGTCGGAAATGACTCCTTCACTATTTTATAAGCTTCTGAATAAAAGTAAAATACCATTTTTTAGTACATTTTTCGATATTTGTAAATCAGAATTTTTTCGACAAATCAAGATTTAAAAATCTCATAACTAAGCCAAAAATGCATTAAATTTAATTCGGAAAGCGGTTCTATGCTAGTTTTTGGTAGGTTAATAAATCTGCATACTCAGTTAAAAACTTAAAAAAATTCAATTTTTGGCCAATTTTTGCAAATTTTAATGATGTAACCCCTTTCCTTTTTTTGAAAAAATCGAATAATTTTGAAAATTTTGTTTTTTTGCCGGAGATGGCTAGATCGATTCTGCTGTTGATGCTGATCAAGAATATATATGATTTATGGGGTCGGAAATGACTCCTTCACTATTTTATAAGCTTCTGAATAAAAGTAAAATACCATTTTTTAGTACATTTTTCGATATTTGTAAATCAGAATTTTTTCGACAAATCAAGATTTAAAAATCTCATAACTAAGCCAAAAATTCATTAATTTTAATTTGGAAAGCGATTCTATGCTAGTTTTTGGTAGGTTAATAAATCTGCATACTCAGTTAAAAACTTAAAAAAATTCAATTTTTGGCCAATTTTTGCAAATTTTAATGATGTAACCCCTTTCCTTTTTTTGAAAAAATCGAATAATTTTGAAAATTTTGTTTTTTTTGCCGGAGATGGCTAGATCGATTCTGCTGTTGATGCTGATCAAGAATATATATGATTTATGGGGTCGGAAATGACTCCTTCACTATTTTATAAGCTTCTGAATAAAAGTAAAATAACATTTTTTAGTACATTTTTCGATATTTGTATATGAGAATTTTTTCGACAAATCAAGATTTAAAAATCTCATAACTAAGCCAAAAATGCATTAATTTTAATTCGGAAAGCGGTTCTATGCTAGTTTTTGGTAGGTTAATAAATCTGCATACTCAGTTAAAAACTTAAAAAAATTCAATTTTTGGCCAATTTTTGCAAATTTTAATGATGTAACCCCTTTCCTTTTTTTGAAAAAATCGAATAATTTTGAAAATTTTGTTTTTTTGCCGGAGATGGCTAGATCGATTCTGCTGTTGATGCTGATCAAGAATATATATGATTTATGGGGTCGGAAATGACTCCTTCACTATTTTATAAGCTTCTGAATAAAAGTAAAATACCATTTTTTAGTACATTTTTCGATATTTGTAAATCAGAATTTTTTCGACAAATCAAGATTTAAAAATCTCATAACTAAGCCAAAAATGCATTAATTTTAATTTGGAAAGCGATTCTATGCTAGTTTTTGGTAGGTTAATAAATCTGCATACTCAGTTAAAAACTTAAAAAAATTCAATTTTTGGCCAATTTTTGCAAATTTTAATGATGTACCATAACCCCTTTCCTTTTTTTGAAAAAATCGAATATTTTTGAAAATTTTGTTTTTTTGCCGGAGATGGCTAGATCGATTCTGCTGTTGATGCTGATCAAGAATATATATGATTTATGGGGTCGGAAAAGACTCCTTCACTATTTTATAAGCTTCTGAATGAAAGTAAAATACCATTTTTTAGTACATTTTTCGATATTTGTATATGAGAATTTTTTCGACAAATCAAGATTTAAAAATCTCATAACTAAGCCAAAAATGCATTAATTTTAATTCGGAAAGCGGTTCTATGCTAGTTTTTAGTAGGTTAATAAATCTGCATACTCAGTTAAAAACTTAAAAAAATTAAATTTTTGGCCAATTTTTGCAAATTTTAATGATGTAACCCCTTTCCTTTTTTTGAAAAAATCGAATATTTTTGAAAATTTTGTTTTTTTGCCGGAGATGGCTAGATCGATTCTGCTGTTGATGCTGATCAAGAATATATATGATTTATGGGGTCGGAAAAGACTCCTTCACTATTTTATAAGCTTCTGAATGAAAGTAAAATACCATTTTTTAGTACATTTTTCGATATTTGTATATGAGAATTTTTTCGACAAATCAAGATTTAAAAATCTCATAACTAAGCCAAAAATGCATTAATTTTAATTCGGAAAGCGGTTCTATGCTAGTTTTTAGTAGGTTAATAAATCTGCATACTCAGTTAAAAACTTAAAAAAATTCAATTTTTGGCCAATTTTTGCAAATTTTAATGATGTAACCCCTTTCCTTTTTTTGAAAAAATCGAATATTTTTGAAAATTTTGTTTTTTTGCCGGAGATGGCTAGATCGATTCTGCTGTTGATGCTGATCAAGAATATATATGATTTATGGGGTCGGAAATGACTCCTTCACTATTTTATAAGCTTCTGAATAAAAGTAAAATACCATTTTTTAGTACATTTTTCGATATTTGTAAATCAGAATTTTTTCGACAAATCAAGATTTAAAAATCTCATAACTAAGCCAAAAATTCATTAATTTTAATTTGGAAAGCGATTCTATGCTAGTTTTTGGTAGGTTAATAAATCTGCATACTCAGTTAAAAACTTAAAAAAATTCAATTTTTGGCCAATTTTTGCAAATTTTAATGATGTAACCCCTTTCCTTTTTTTGAAAAAATCGAATAATTTTGAAAATTTTGTTTTTTTGCCGGAGATGGCTAGATCGATTCTGCTGTTGATGCTGATCAAGAATATATATGATTTATGGGGTCGGAAATGACTCCTTCACTATTTTATAAGCTTCTGAATAAAAGTAAAATACCATTTTTTAGTACATTTTTCGATATTTGTATATGAGAATTTTTTCGACAAATCAAGATTTAAAAATCTCATAACTAAGCCAAAAATGCATTAATTTTAATTCGGAAAGCGGTTCTATGCTAGTTTTTGGTAGGTTAATAAATCTGCATACTCAGTTAAAAACTTAAAAAAATTCAATTTTTGGCCAATTTTTGCAAATTTTAATGATGTAACCCCTTTCCTTTTTTTGAAAAAATGGAATAATTTTGAAAATTTTGTTTTTTTGCCGGAGATGGCTAGATCGATTCTGCTGTTGATGCTGATCAAGAATATATATGATTTATGGGGTCGGAAATGACTCCTTCACTATTTTATAAGCTTCTGAATGAAAGTAAAATACCATTTTTTAGTACATTTTTCGATATTTGTAAATCAGAATTTTTTCGACAAATCAAGATTTAAAAATCTCATAACTAAGCCAAAAATGCATTAATTTTAATTTGGAAAGCGATTCTATGCTAGTTTTTGGTAGGTTAATAAATCTGCATACTCAGTTAAAAACTTAAAAAAATTCAATTTTTGGCCAATTTTTGCAAATTTTAATGATGTAACCCCTTTCCTTTTTTTGAAAAAATCGAATAATTTTGAAAATTTTGTTTTTTTGCCGGAGATGGCTAGATCGATTCTGCTGTTGATGCTGATCAAGAATATATATGATTTATGGGGTCGGAAATGACTCCTTCACTATTTTATAAGCTTCTGAATAAAAGTAAAATACCATTTTTTAGTACATTTTTCGATATTTGTAAATCAGAATTTTTTCGACAAATCAAGATTTAAAAATCTCATAACTAAGCCAAAAATGCATTAATTTTAATTTGGAAAGCGATTCTATGCTAGTTTTTGGTAGGTTAATAAATCTGCATACTCAGTTAAAAACTTAAAAAAATTCAATTTTTGGCCAATTTTTGCAAATTTTAATGATGTAACCCCTTTCCTTTTTTTGAAAAAATCGAATAATTTTGAAAATTTTGTTTTTTTTGCCGGAGATGGCTAGATCGATTCTGCTGTTGATGCTGATCAAGAATATATATGATTTATGGGGTCGGAAATGACTCCTTCACTATTTTATAAGCTTCTGAATAAAAGTAAAATACCATTTTTTAGTACATTTTTCGATATTTGTATATGAGAATTTTTTCGACAAATCAAGATTTAAAAATCTCATAACTAAGCCAAAAATGCATTAATTTTAACTTGGTAAGCTGCCCTATGCTAGTTTTTATTAGCTTAACAAATCTGCATACTCAATTTGAATGATGTAACCCCTTATAAAAAATAAATTTTTTCCGCATAAAATAAAAATAAATATTTCGTGTTTGAATATATATTTGTATTTGTTTAAATTTTCGCCTCCCTTTTCCGGGAGGTACATAATTTATTTTTATATTTCTACATTTTAATTTGATTCCGGTAGAAAAGTAGACAAATTAGTTTTCTACAATTGTAAACCTAATCGAACTAAATAAGGTTGTTGTGCCTCACGCAAAGGAACGTAACTAACGCAATCTAGTGAATCATCGTCTTTTTTTGCAGTGTACGGAGAAAGTATGTGAAAGGATGTGAAGCGAAAGCGGTAACGAAAAGAATGCTTGACTTGGCTAGCAGCTGCAGAAGACATTTATTGCGATGGAACGAATGGAGATGTTGTTCGAGGAGATTGGAGCATCCTCCCGGCCTTACTTCGCCTTCTTGGACTCTTTCTTTTTGCTGCCGGACGAGCTTGATGTGCTCTCGTCCTTGTCCTTCTTTTCCTTCTTCTCAGGCTTTTCCTCAGGATGGTCTTCGTAGCTGCAAGAGAGGAATGCATTATAGCGAGGGATGTAGCTGAGGTATCAAAGGGAGACTTACGCGAAGAGGACCTTCAGCTCGCCGCGGACGAGCGCCACGAGCAGCGGTGTGCCCATGCAGGCGGGCACCAGGTAGAGCAGCGCCGGCTGCGCATGCTTAAAGACGTGCATCACAAATATGGTGGCCAGCAGGCCCATGAAGTAGGCAATCAGCGTGGAGTAAAAGTAAACACGCGTCTTGCGCTTTTTGCTGTCGTCGAAGCGTAGCAGCAGAGCAATGAAGATGCCCGGAATGACGATGTCGCCCAGACCCAACATGGCAAAGTTGGAGGCATTCAGTCCGTGCTCGATGAGGTCCTGAGGGAACACTAGCTTGATCGGTGCCTCGAAGCTCTTGGCCACCGTGACCATCACATTGGTGCCAAACACCCAGAAGATGTCGTAGAAGAACAGGCCGCTCAGCAGGATCACGCCCGTGACGAAGTTGTTTAGGTGCAGCATCTCCACGCCGTTGATGGCAAAGGCCAGACCGAACAGGTTGTTGGCGATCCAGTGCTTCTTCAGCAGATACCACACACCAATCACCGAGGAGATCACCAGGCAAATAATGTCGTACGTTGAGAACTTGTAGTTGACAATGTCCTCCTTGTGCTTGCCCTCGCCCTTGGTGAACAGTATGTGGAACGGCACCTTAGGCACCGCCGCCGGCATCAGCGTGTTGATCACCGGGCTCAGCAAGTGCGCCAGCGCAATCACGCCTAGCACAAAGAAGTAACCGGTGAGCAGGTAGTTGATGTGCTCCTTCTGGAACACTTTGAAAAACAGGAAGAGGCCGAACAGGGCAGCCGACGCGATCAGCGGGAAGTACATGGCGTCCTTCTTCGTCATCGTATCGGCCTTCTCGCCCGTCGACTATGCGGAGGAGGAAACGAAGCAGTCAGTTAGTATCTAGAGATGGATATCCTGCTCCAATGAGCAACTACCTTCTTCAGCTTGTGCAGTTTCACGGAGCGTATGGAGCCAAAGATGATGGGCAGCATAGCCATCACCACCAGGCTGCCGTAGGCCACCGCTACGCCCTCGGGTGTTGATGGCACCTTCTCCACCGGCGCCACCGTCTCGTTCTTTGGCGCGATTCCACCGCTCACATTCTCGAGGATGCCCTTGATGGCGTCCCTTACGGTTCCAATCACTTCCTCCGCCATGTCCTGTCTACTCTATCTGGTTGGGCTCTCCGACTGAAAAATCGCCGGATGACGGGGTGGAAACTAAGCGATATAAAATGACACGCAGGCACACGTCAACAAATAGAGATGGCACAGAGCCCGATTTATTCAAAAGGCGATACATCGATTCCACTATCGATACTATCGATTGTATTAATTTTGTAGTTTGAATACGTAGAAATGCCGCATTTTACATTAAAGAATTAATTGCACATATAACAATTTAGAAAATTAAATTATAAAGCACTTTTATTGTATCTTTTAAATCACATTAAATTTCACAGAAGGAAAATATATGGGCGCAAGCCGAGCCTGTAAATGCAAAACTGTAGCATGCTTTTAGGCCGCCACAGAACTGATTTCTAAAATACGGCCATTTCCGTTTAATTTAAATTTAACATTTAAATAGAAACAAATACAAGTACTACCTAAAAATTTGTATCGAAATTAATTAAATCTGCTCAAATCTGAATGAAATACAGTGTGGCAAACGCCCACGCATACTCGCATTCAGTATGTGGGCTGTTATCTGCGATGGCGAGCAGAGAGCCAGAGTAGTCAGTGGCGATATCAGAGCCGCCGCTGCGGCCATGTGCCAAGCCGGAGAACCGAGCTCAGTTGCGTACGAGAGCCGAGGGAGCGAGCATTGAATAGGAGGCTTACTTGAGACATTTCCAAACGAACCCCACCATGAAGGCGAGCCTGAAGATAAAGACACCGATTTCCGGTATGGAACTACTGCTACTGGGCTTGGCAGCAGCTTCCGTGCCAGGCGCCACTGCTGGTGAGTTACAAAAACCTCCTTCTTGTGATATATTTAACCGATTTTAATTGATTAATCCAAGCAGCCGACACGAATATTGGCGGTGTGAAGGCCTCGGATCGCCTCCATGCTGGGCTCTTCCTCAACTACGACAGGCTGGTGCAGCCCCAGTTCGAGGGCGTGCCCACGCCCGTCTCGCTAGGCCTGGTGATCAACTACGTAGACATCGAGGAGATCAACGGCAAGCTGACGGTTCACTGCTATCTGAATATCGTAAGACTGCAATACCTTCTACCTCCTTCTCTGCTAATACCTGATGATCTGCTTTAGCGCTGGAAGGACGAGAACCTGACCTGGCAGCCCTCGGAGTACGACAACATAACGCAGATCATTGTGCGTTCCAGTGAGGTGTGGACACCGCAGATCACGCTCTTCAATGGCGACGAGGGCGGCCTCCTGGCGGACACCCAGGTGCTGCTGGGCTCCCATGGTCACCTACTGCGGGTTCCTCCTGCTGTGTATACCGCTTACTGCAATCTCAACATGCAGAACTGGCCTCAAGACGAGCAAACCTGCACCCTGCAGATCGGCTCGTGGGGCTTGAAGAACATAGTGGCGGAGAATACAACGGGCAGGGACGCAACCCTGGACTACGATGAGCTGGTGCAGTCGCCCGAGTGGGAGATTGTGGACTCTAAGGCGAAGTTTGTCAGCCAGGACTTTTATGGCTACATGGAGTACACGCTGACGGCGAAGCGCAAGTCCTCCATGTACACCGCTGTCATCTATACGCCGGCGTCCTGCATTGTCATCCTGGCCCTGGCCGCCTTCTGGCTGCCTCCGCACATGGGTGGCGAGAAGATAATGATCAATGGACTGCTCATCATCGTCATAGCGGCCTTCTTGATGTACTTTGCCCAGCTGGTGCCGGTGCTGGCCAATAAGACGCCGCTAGTGGGTGAGTCGAGGCAGGCTCTGGTAGATCCGAGAAACTTTAATTAAATTTCTGCTTGTGTCTCCCCTCTTCCGATCCTTTGCAGTCATCTTCTACAGCACCACACTGCTGATGCTGAGCGTGTCCACGATAATCGAGGTGGCCGTGCTGTACCTGGCCACCGTCAGGCACAAGAGACGCATTCCTGATGTCCTGCGGAAGCTCCTCCACGGCAATGTCGGAACCTGGCTGCTGCTATCGCACTTCTGCATCCAGCCAGCGACGCAACAGGCGGAGAAGACCAATGAGCTTTACGAGCACCAGCAGGAACAGGAGCAGAATTTGTACGAGAACGACGAGGACGAGTCAACGAATCCCTTGGACATCAATCCGAGCGAGGTGTCCGCGTACAAGGCCATTCAGTTCGATTGGGCGCTGCTGGCCACTGCCGTGGATCGCGTGTTCTTCGTGGTCTACAGCCTGGCCTTCCTCATCCTGGCCATAGTGTGTGCTATATAGGATTAGGAGAGGAACGTGTAAACCTTAAGTATCATATATTTTTAATCGATGTGCAAACTTAAAAATACTTAATGATGAGAGCCCTTTGTTGGAATAATAAAGGATCTCTTACAACTAGAAGAAGTCAAGGATAACAGGCGAAGGATAACAAATTGAGGCTCGTCTCCGAATATTGCTCCAAGGTTATCACACTTATTAACCCCACAATTAACCCAAAGTGGCTGGAATTATGCGAAACGACCTTTTTCATGGCCGGCTGACCCTTCATCCGAGGCTGTGTGGCTGGCTCGCTCTCTCTGCGCAGTGGGTGGTCCTGTGCGCAGCTCCAGCAACTCCTCCTCCTTCCCTGAACGAGCTCGGCAACAAATTAGGGTTGCTCTGCGGGCTCAATTAAATGCATTTGGGGTGGTGCTGTCCTGTGTCCTGGCAGGGTCTCCAGCTCCTGCTGTCCCGCCTTGGAATGAAGCTGAGAAATTCGACGTTGAGGTGGACGAGGCGTTTGCGATTGGCGCCTGGCCAGGCGAGAGCTGAGACGAGGCCGTCGAGGGCGAGGGAAAGCCCAGGCTGGAGCTGGTGGAGGCAGGCGATGTGTGGTGCGGCGGGTGCAGAAAGTGAGGCTGCCCCAGCTGATGATGCGGATGCGAGTGCTGGTGATGATGCGGGTGCGGGTGGTGGTGCGGGTGGTGCAGCGGCGGCGGCGGCGGTGGGTGGCGCACCACCTGCATTCCTCCTCCCCCGCCACTGTGGTGATTGTAGGAACCTAGCATGCTGGCGGCGGGATCTCCGCCCTGCGCCTGGGCTTGGCAGGCGGCCATCAAGCCATGGAAATCGAACTTGTACGCATATCGCTTACCATGCACCTTGGTCATGATATTCTTGTCGTAATAGTATCTGTAAAAAAAAAATAATTAATTAATTCTAATAAATATCAAAATCATATTTCGAAATTAAAATAATTTGTAATTTCTAAAGCATACCCATACCATTTTTAAATTTTATAAGGTGTTACAGGAAAAAATATGCTGATTTAAAGGAAACGACTCCTTCATTGCGTTTTTTGAGTCGTTATTTACCTTAATTTTTATACGACTTTTTATCGTCAAATTACATTTTAAAAAATTCATAACTAAACCAAAAATGCATTAATTTCAACTTGGTAATCTGCCCTATGCTAGTTTTTATTAGCTTAACAAATCTGCATACTCAATTTAAGAATATAGAAAATTAAATTTTTTTGCCAATTTTAATGATGTAACCCCTTTCCTTTTTTTGAAAAAATCGAATATTTTTGAAAATTTTGTTTTTTTGCCGGAGATGGCTAGATCGATTCTGCTGTTGATGCTGATCAAGAATATATATGATTTATGGGGTCGGAAATGACTCCTTCACTATTTTATAAGCTTCTGAATGAAAGTAAAATACCATTTTTTAGTACATTTTTCGATATTTGTAAATCAGAATTTTTTCGACAAATCAAGATTTAAAAATCTCATAACTAAGCCAAAAATGCATTAATTTTAATTCGGAAAACGGTTCTATGCTAGTTTTTAGTAGGTTAATAAATCTGCATACTCAGTTAAAAACTTAAAAAAATTCAATTTTTGGCCAATTTTTGCAAATTTTAATGAAAAAATCGAATATTTTTGAAAATTTTGTTTTTTTTGCCGGAGATGGCTAGATCGATTCTGCTCTTGATGCTGATCAAGAATATATATGATTTATGGGGTCGGAAATGACTCCTTCACTATTTTATAAGCTTCTGAATAAAAGTAAAATACCATTTTTTAGTACATTTTTCTATATTTGTATATGAGAATTTTTTCGACAAATCAAGATTTAAAAATCTCATAACTAAGCCAAAAATGCATTAATTTTAATTCGGAAAGCGGTTCTATGCTAGTTTTTGGTAGGTTAATAAATCTGCGTACTCAGTTAAAAACTTAAAAAAATTCAATTTTTGGCCAATTTTTGCAAATTTTAATGATGTAACCCCTTTCCTTTTTTTGAAAAAATCGAATATTTTTGAAAATTTTGTTTTTTTGCCGGAGATGGCTAGATCGATTCGGCTGTTGATGCTGATCAAGAATATATATGATTTATAGGGTCGGAAATGATTTCTTCACAGGATTGCAAGCTACTCACTATATGTATAATACCCTGCTAGGGTATAACAAGTACACGGTATTAAACTCACCTGAGAGCCCGGCTCAGCTTGTCATAGTTCATATTGGGCTTGGCCTTGCGCTCGCCCCAGCGCTTTGCCACCTCGTCGGGGTCGATGAGCCGGAACTCGCCCGATTGGCCCTCCCAGCTGATGCAGGCGGCGTTGGACGAATCGGCGAGCAGCTCCAGCAGAAACTGCCATAGCTGGATCTGGCCCCCAGAGCCCTGGGCGACCAATCGGTGCGAGGCAGCATTCAGCAGCTGATATGGATCTGGAGAAGAAGGGGGTCATTAGTCGTCAGATACACAGATACATGTGCTTTCCGCCAGAGAGGAACAGAGAGCGGATGCGAGAAAAAGACAGAGAGAGCAGGCGAATCGCGAATGAAACCCATACAAAGCGAAACGAGCTTCTCTGTGGAGCGGGAGGCACAGGCGACGTGGACTGAGTGCCAAGTGATGGCTCTGAAAGGCCATAAGCCGGCGCGGATTCGCAGAAAATCAACCGCAGGCGGACATAAATCCTGGACGGCACACTACACAGCGAGAAAAGCCGGTTCCAGGTAGCCAGTCTAACCAGTTTAATGGAAAGTACAGAGATGTCTCAATCATTACATTTATAAAATATACACTATTTTCTTTTTAATTTGTTTAAACAGTTGAAGACTGTAACTTTGAAGCAAGTTTTGAGGAAAGGAAACTATAAGGTCGCCTATTATTTTAATTGTTTATAACATTTGAACAATAAACACATAATGAGGACAAATAATATTATTTTTAATTAATTGAAATATTTAGTCAAAGAGACTGTCAAAAATTATTAAATTATTTTAAATATTTAATCTATTTAAAGGCAAAGTGGTTTGCAAAAGAAATTTCTGGTACTTGAAACATTGTTCATAAAAAATTATGTACTGGTAGAATATTTATGTAAAATTTCATACTAATGTTGTATTGATAATCTTTACTTTAAGTGTGTTTTAAAAGGATATTTTAGACCACGCTTAAATATAGTTAATGTTAAATAGAAAAATGATTAGAACTACTGATTTGTTTTAAATACAAAAATGCTTGTATATAAATAATAATAGATACACAATTTAAAAATGCAATTATAAGCAAAAAATTACATTTTTCAGTTAATAAAATATCAAATAAATAATTCAATTAATCATAATAAATAATTATGTAATAAAAAACAATAAAGAAGAAAATCCCGCACTCACTTTAAGTAGAATCTAAGCTTTAGTTTACATATAAGTTCGAGTTTCTTTTTAGAGACTTGAACATTTTCTTAATATCCGATTCAGTTGAGCAAATTTTAGTTTAATTTTAAAGCTAAGAATTGTTTTAATACTAAAAAAAACGCTCTTCATTATTAAGCACATTTTTTCCTATAGACCTCATACCCCAAACCTTAGGAATCCTAAATGAAGCTAGTTAATATGAAGTAATTACTAAGCTAAGCTAAATATTGTATAGAAAACTGGACTTCCTTTTGGTATCAGGAGTTCCTGAAGCTTCTAGTACTTGCTACTTTAGTCTTTGTCTTTATGGGGGACATTCCCACATCCTCGACTTAGTTCTACCGGGAAAATCCCCTTGAAAGACCGCCGCAAGAGTCACGAAAGTGCCATAACCGAAAGTGACTCATCCCAGCGCGCCGCCTGTGATCAAGCGTAGCCGCGGCCAAGAGACACCTCTCACAGTGCTCACAGCTAGGCAATGCCAGATCGAGAAGAGCAAGAGCCCCTGGTAGCACCACCGATCCCATTCAGCTCCCTAGGCGCCGGAAATGCCGACGATCGAGTGGCTGCCATGCCATTCAGAGAAGCCTCGGTTCATTCACAAGTTTTTCGGATGTGTTGCCTCTCTCTTGGCGGAAATTCCGATGATTTTCGGCAGCGAGATGTATCTCTTACCATTGAAGATCATCGAGGTGTGCGGATGCTGGTGGTGCTGGTGGTGGTGGTGGTAGTGGTGGTGCACCGCCGAATGCGGATGTGGATGCGAGTGCTGGCCGACGACGGGCGGTGCCGCGGACTGCATGCGGAGGCCGAAGCGCCGGTTAAAGTCCTCCGAGAGGCGCCACATGACACCCACGTCCACGCTGACGCTCATGGCGGGTATTTTTGAAGCACTTTTAATTTTTTTTAATTTCTTCAATTAATTTTGTATTGTTTTTTGCAATATGAACTGCAAATTATAATAAATCTTTGATCTCTGGCTGTTTTATATTTTTTTTTATTTGTATTTTTGAAGCACTTTTAATTTTTAAATTGTTTTCAATGAATTTATTATTGTTTTTTGCAATATGAACTGCAAATTATAATAAATCTTTGATCTCTGGCTTTGTTTTATTATTTTTCGAATTTGTTTTAATGCCTTTTGCAATATCTTCCCCTTAAATGCAGTTAAATATTAATTCACTTGAGGATTTCCGGCATGAAAAACGTTTAAGAAGTCTAAACTATTCACGCTTTAAGTTTTTATTTGTTTTTGGGAGCGTGTGAACTGCGTCGGACCAGGGCCCGTTGGCAACTGAAACTTTAGCCGGGCCGGATTTCGGTCCTTAGCATCTTCGCCTGCCAGCTTCCGAGGACACAGCGCAGCTCCGAGGCGACTCTGGGAAAGATTACGGCTCACCTGCGCAGCTGGTGGTAAATGCTGCTTCGGCATTCGCCGGCGAAGTCACAAATGTCAGAGGCCAGCAGTCAGAAGTCAGGAGTCAGGAGTCAGGAGCCACGTGCAGCCACTCAACCACCGCCACCCACCAACAAAAACACAATAAACCACCAGGGGAGGAGGAGGGGAGCACACTGCTCTCCTCCAGCTTGTCGACTATAGAATACTCATCAGCTTGGTCACTCAGTTATTTATATCCTGTCATGGGACTTGATTGAGATTTAAAAAAGAATTAAACACTTTGGCAGGCGAATTTCCCAAGAAAAATATGTTTGGCATTTGGTGAAAATTCCTATTTATGTGTGGTGCACATTGCTATATTTTATAGATGGCATTCAAGAATATTTGCACCATAGATATAATGTATTATTTTCAAACTTGAAAAGTTAATGTTAAAATTCAGAAACAAAGGGAGTTGAAAGATGCTAATTTAGGAAGGCCTCTATATAAATTAATATTAATACCCTTGAAGGGTATAGGTAATTTATAATTATTTATAATTTATAACTTCAATCAGAAGCATGAAATCCACTGACTTTGATTTGACGAAAAAGTTGTCATATTAAAATCCATTAATTAATATAAATTATTCTGTCCTTAAAAAGATATAATTTCCAATATATGTTGAAATTTTCTTAAATGTATCATATTTTTATGATTATTATAGAGGCACTAAAAATGTATCTTCTATCATCTTCTGAAAACCTTCAAACCCTAGAATACCCTGGTTTTCTGCTATTGTCGAGCCGGAAAAGGGGGCGGTGACTCAGGACATTGGTAGACCCAACTATGATGGCAAAACTCCCGGGTAATCTACGTGACGGCAACGCCGGCAACGAGGACATCGCGTAATCCTCGTTGGCATAAAAAACAAATCAATTAAATCGACGTCGCCGGCTCTCGGGATCAGGCCAGCGAGCCACCTATGGCACAGACCCAAATCAGAGGAGGCTTTCCGCCACAGGAAGGATGCGACGAATGAATATTTTCCTGTGCCCACCTCCTGGACGCTGGAGCTGACCACCCGCGGTGCTGTTGTCACCGAAAAGCCACCCAATGCCGGCGCGTTTTCCCAGCGTCAACTGAAACTTGACTCGGCGGGATTATTTTGATTTTATTATTAGATGCCACATCCTGCGAGAAATTATCATATTTACATCGTTTATTATTAAGTTCATCACTTGAGACTGCAAAATCTTTGCCAAGTAATAAGTGGAAAAGTGTTGCTGCCGTCGCTGTCGCGAAGGGATTTTCCCAGCGATTTACGTTTATGGAGTTGGAAGAAACTTCGCGCGGAGGAAAGGTAATTAAAAGGCACCTTTGTGCCGAACAACTTTTCTCCCTTATCAACACATTAAGTAAAGAGGGAATTAAGGAGGAATAAGGCATGAGGTGTGAGGAGTGGGGAGTGAGCAGTGGGCAGGGAAAACAATCAATGAAACACATAAGTTACCCCTAATCTTAATCAGTTGCCATTTAACCGAGAGCGGAGGTCAGAAACAGATTCAATTGATGCCTGACCACAAAGGATTCTCCACACACGCTGGACTCGAACTCGGGACTGGGGGCAATCGCACTATTGGGAATAGCACGTGAACCCAATTACCAAGCAGCTCAATCTTTGGCCGCTTGGGCGCCTCAGATTTATGGGCAGCGAGATTAGAAGCAAGTCTTCTTGTTGGAAAAATAAATGTGGATTGGACAGGACACCAGGGATAATCCTTTCGAAATATACTTTAAGCGGGGAAAGTTAAACTTGACATAACTGGCACTAAGTTTCTAAATAGAGTTAGAGTTAGAGTCAGAGTTGCAGTAAACCTCAGACATAGTTATCTATGTACTCTCTGCGATTACATTTCAAGGAAATCCTTAAACCCACAATTAAAAAAAGGATTTTTTAATCAAGAGTCCTCTCTCTTGAGACACGAATAGAATGCTTACAAGGATAGAGTTGATTGTACTTTGGGCCTACAAAATATAAGGATGAGGCTGAATTTACACTCTAAATGGAAATAATAATTCCATCTTTTAAAAATATATAATTCATCTGAAGGATCCCCTTAAAATTCCCTCCGTCAATTTGAAATTCTCTGTTTCCTTAATCTAAAATCCCATTCCCAACAAGTACTCACTTGGCTCGTTGTCATTCAGCATGGGACTAGTCTCCCTTCCGGTGGCATGGTACAAGCTCAGCGCGAAATGCTTGGACAGGAGCATGCCGCCGCGTCTTGATCCGGCACAGACCCAGAAATCCGCACGGGTTAGCTCGCACAGCTCCTGGCCGTCCTTCGGGAACCTGGTGATGTCCGGCTCGGGATCCAATTTGAATTTACGCGTTGTCCAGCGGACCCAGCTGGAGATGTCCTCCGCGGTCCAGGCATGCGGATCGACGGGCACTTCGACGGGCGTGATGCTCCGATTGGAGTCCAGGGAATCCCTTCTGCTGGGGGGAGCCTCTTCTGGTTCTTGAGAGGGGGAGGTGGCAATGGGAGCCAGAGGTAGGCACTCCGGCAAGTTGAGGGCGGGTGGCAGAGGCATACTTCTCCTCCTCCTACTTCTGCTGCTGGCAGTGGAGGAGGAGGAAGCGGCAGAAGAACCAAAGGAGCTGGTATCCGAGTCTGTGGACGAATCCGAGTAGGAGTCACTAGTGTCACTGGTGGAGCTGCTGCTGCAGCGTCTCCTCCTTCGTCGCCTGCCTGGAGAGCTACCTTCTGTCGCCTCCGCTTTCTTCTCCTTCGCTTCCAGTTGGGCTTCGCTCTCTCCACATCCGATGCTCTTTCGCCGGACATCCTGGTGCATGGCATTAACCACTGCCCTCGGTTGGCCCCAAGTCTGGTACGGTATGGTCTGTGGGTGGACTTGGCTTGGGTTTAGGCTTCGGTGGCGATTCTGCAGAATGGCCATTAAGGCAGGCGACACTTGCGGGTGATACTTGTATTCTTTTGTTTTAATATTTGTAATAACTTTTCTTTGGGAACTCTACAGGGAGGTCATTGTCAGCTGTAGGGTTTTGGTAGGATTTTGTTTTTGTTTGGGTTTAGCATAATATTGTTTTGTATTTTCACTTAGTTATTTTTCTTTACTTTATTAAAAATAATTTTTGATCACTTTTGTTTTTACTATTTGTTTGATTCTTGTATCTTTTTGTTGTTTCCTAATTATTACGTCCTTAGAAATATTGTTGTACCACTTTGTTTTAATTAGTTATTATTTATTTATCAGGTTGTTCACTTTCTTAGGTTGTTTACTTGTATTTATTTGATTTTTGTTAATGTAAAGATCACAAACACAAGATGATTCCTTGATTACTTTTCACTTCATGGCGAAATCATAAGGTAGCATACATTATTTCGATCAAAACTTGTATTAATTGCTTTCTATTTGCACTAAAATTTGTTGAAAAATATTTTTAAGAAACTTTTTAAGTCAACTTTGCACTTTAAATGTTTATTTTTGTAATTTTGATTCCATTTATTTATTATTATTTTATTTATTATTATTCATTTTAAGTTGATTTGATTCATATTAATTCCAGGAATATCGCCCAATAAAAACCACTGATTTAGCTTATCGCCTGCAACCGGTTGGACGGTGGAAAAACAACACGGATTTAGGATATGGCCGGGATGATTCACCATCACCTGTTGGCCGAACAAGTGGCACTAGCTCCCGGCTTTCCGCACGTGCCGGATATCGCGGAAATCTTTGCAGCGGAAAGTTCACAGCGATAGGAAACCTTTTAATGACCGTTATTGTTCCAGCGACCGATTACGACGGAGGCAGAGTAGTTCACTTGACTCCAACTGGACCTTTGAACTCCGTGCCGTGAGCCTGTGCGTCCGCATCGGTTCGCGAGTGACGAGCTAATGATCAGCGCCGGCAAAGTGTGATAAAGCCATGACGAAGTCGCAGTCCGCGCGAGCTTTTCGCTCTCTCGCGGATCGCTTGGTGCCTCCTGATCAATCTGGCTGAAATCGAGTAACCTCTAGTGGTCTTCCGACCAGATTCGCCAGGGGGCCTGCGAGCTTTCGCTCTCGCGGAGGCCTCTCTCCTTATCGAGAGCAAATAACAACCTTAAGCATGACGTCGTGAAACTGGCGTACTCGCCGGGTGACTCACCCGTCCATAGAGCAAACACATTGCTGGCGATCGGCGGGCACTTGGAGTTCCCCAGCTCTGCAGGCGAGAGGAGAGAGGAGGGTAAGGTCGTTCGGCGGCCACACGAAAATTCATTCATCGATTCGCATGGGTTCTCTTTCCCTCTCTCTCTCTCTGCGAAGGCATTCGATTTTCTCGCTTTTTGTTTATGTCGCGTCATTTTTCTGGGAAATCTACCATGAGTCGTTAGTTGTCTGTGGCCACAAGCCTACGTATGGGTAGTATCTCTTCGATATTTGGCCAACAGGTCGCTTCACTAAAGCTCACACGGCGAGAAAAGGCTGAAAAGGTTTGAACTTTAGAAGATTTCGTTCTTAAGTGTAGATTTATATAGATTATATTACCACATTTTGTGATCATTTGTAGAAATTTAAAAGCATTTATGGTTTGATTTCGTTCCTAGCTGCTTTCTAGTTGTTTCTTGCTGCTTCTAAGCTGTTCTTTCGCGGCGTCTATGATGGTCTCTATAGAGACTTTATTAAAAATAACCATTTGAATAAGGGTCCTTTTTTTTATGATTTGTAAAGTGCAACCAAATATCCTGAAAACTGTCCACTTTTTCTCGGTGGTCCAGGTGAATCTGCTGAGTGTAGTCTGCGGAGAATTTAAAATACATACACATGTACCATTAAAAGATAAAAATTACACTTTACTCATTATACTTACTGGAATATTTCACCATAACATGATATTTATCCTTTGTTGATGCATCATCAGCAGGTAAGATCATTTTATACTGTATTTTGCAAGTCACAGCCACTTTCTTGTAGTTAATTAACAGGTAAAGTCCGATAAAATATAGTCTTATAATAGCCGCATTCAAGTCTTACTCCGAGATGGATCATAATCTTAAGCTATCACGACACACGACAAGATAATGCCAATTTAAAGAAGTATGACCCAATCTAAACACAATTGTTTTCTGTGCACAAACATAAAGCTCATTACGATCCATCTCCCCCCATTTGGAGCATATCAGCTTGCAATTGCTTGCGTGGTCGGCTTGTTTGAGTTTCAGCTGAGGATTCCGGGAAATTGCTTCTGATTTCATAGCCCCCAATGAGGACGGTTTTGGGCAAGTGATTCATGCTGTCAATTCGATGGCCCACTCTCTCGCTTTTATCGCTGGCGCCGGCAAAAATATACAATCAAAATCCATATCGCGGTTTATATTTGTTTTGTTGTGACGTTCTTCACTCGAAGCCCAGTGGAGCTTTTACTAGACTGGCGTATATCGTATATAGTTCATTCATAAAAGCCCACAAAGGTTGTGAGCAATCAAGCGATATATCTAGTATATATATTTGTAGATTGCTCATTGCCTTTGTTGGAGAACTTTAAACGTGGTTACAATTTGTTTTGAGTTACGAGATGAATTAAAAAAGGGGTGCTTTCCACTAGGCTGTGAACTAACCATCTTAGTAACGACATTATATCATTTTGCCTTATCATTCTTATGACATTCGTAACAAGCAGGGGGATCTTTGCCTTATAGGATTTTTCTATACTCTTAATTTGTGGAATTATTCTGTTATTCATTCAAGTACTTGGGTTTTTTTTGCATTTGATAATACTTCTCACTCCAAAAGGGATATTATATTCCGCTATCTGCTGAAGTGATATTTTTACAACAATATCGTGTAGTTTAATACTGCGAAAAATTAAATATGAAATATTAAATATCTTACATTTGTAAATTAGATTTCCCTAGAGCTCTTAGAATTGGTTCAAATCAAAGAAATGTAAACTAAACA
The DNA here is from genome assembly GCA_035046265.1 of Drosophila bunnanda. NCBI lineage: Eukaryota > Metazoa > Arthropoda > Insecta > Diptera > Drosophilidae > Drosophila > Drosophila bunnanda. The sequence goes on along the minus strand of JAWNOB010000076.1, from coordinate 5,125,485 downwards.
CTTACCTTACGTCTGGATGAAGGTATTTGTTTATTATTATTTATTCAGCGGAATAAATACCTCCATGAGTAGTTCGTAGATTATTATTGAATCATCCTAGTGCAGCTCCTCGGTAATCTCCTCGTCATCGGCCTCGTCGTCGTCATAGCTTGCTCTTGTTGTCGTCATGGCAGAGGTTCTGCTGCTGCTGCTCATTCCCGTGCTCATCGAGGAGGCGGTGACCACCTGGCGCCCCGAGTTCCATATGAGATCAAAGTCTAGGTCGCATTCCTTGGCTATTTTCTGGACTATACCACGATCCACCAAGCCCGAAGCACTCCATGAGTTGTCCTTGACAGCCAGTTCCTTGAGAGCTCGGCCCGCTTCGGGATATTGCTTGGCATACACCAGAGATCGCACTAGCATGGCCAAGATGTGGGCATGGCGGATGGGAGGTAGCTCTGGCTTGACTGGAAGAAGTCGCCCATTAATCAATGAAACCAACAAAGATTCCTACACTTACCCAACATGCTCCGACAGGATCCTATCACCAGCTGATGGTCCCCATCCCTCAGGGCCTGCTGTATCTCTAGAATGGCCTTGACATCCGCCACCGTGCGCTGCAGATTATTGTAGGCGTGCTGGGCATGGGCAAGCTTTTCAAGGCACTTGGAGGCCTCTTGCATGGCCGTCAAGGCCTTGCCATAATCCTGGAACTCCTCAATCTCGATCTGGGCGCAGATGGCATAGAAGTTGGCCAGCGAATCGAAGGCCTGACCCTTCGTATAGAAGCTGACGATGTGCTTGAGGATCTGGGGATCCGATTGCCAGTCCAAGGCTTGCAGATAGTTGGCTGCCATGATGTACACTTCACGTTGCCGGGACATATTGGCAAAAAAGATAATTTTGTCGGTATTTCCAGACTTCAGCAGACTCTTCATGGCTCTTATTTTGTCGCCCGCTTGGGTGAACTTCTTGGTGGCACTGTGATAGTCTCCCTGCTGCTGTAGGAGCTCTCCCAGTTGGATGAGGATATTGACCCGAGTAGCCTCCTCGAATTCCCCTTTCTCCGGGGTAAGCATCTCCGATAGCTCTTCGGTGACAGGGACTCCCCTCTCCAGGCAGATGGTCACCGCTCTCTCCAGGTGCCTGGTCTTGGCCAGGAGAGTGACTGCCTTTTGGAACTGCTCGATGCTGCTAAAGAAATCAGCACAGCGATTGATAAGCTCGGCGTCTGACTCGGGAACCAACTCCGAAGCGATAATCTCCAGGATCTCGGGCTGCTGACTCTCAAAGGCCATCTCCAGGGCCTTGTGGAGCATCCCAGCTCTATGGTATAGCTCGACGGCGTGCTTGAAGTTCCCGCACTCTTCGAAGTAGGCCGCTGCAATGGCTTTGTCTCGCTGTCTTGAGGAACTGGCCACGGTCCAGAGCTCCTCCTGGAAATCGTTTTCCTTGCAGATCCGTATGGCATTGCTGAAGGTCTGGGCGCGTGTAAAAAACATAATCGCCTCCTGGAACTTGCCGACGTTCTCGTAGTGCCTTGCCAAGTGATAGCAGGCAGCCCGATCTCCCGACTGCCTGGCTATGGCATCGGCTTTTGAGATCTTCCCCAGGTAACAGAGGATCTTGACCTGGTAGAGATTAGAAAAAGGTAAGGAAATTAAGAATAGTTCCTAAATAATTTAACTTGCCTGTGAAAACCAATCTTCCGCCTTGTGGTAGACACTCAAAGCAGCATCCATATCCCCGGAGCTCTCGATGTATTGGCCCCACCACTTGAGCAGCTTGGGATCCGAAGTGGTCTGAATGTAGCGCTTCATGGCCGCCGGGTTCTCCAACAGCAACTGAGTTATATTCTGTGCCGGATTCTGCGTCTTCTCAAAGTATTCCAGCGCGCCCTTAATGTCCCCCCGTTCGCGCAACTCCTGTGCCTTCTGGTAGTAGGTGTGCTTCAGGTGAATCCTGTCCTCGGTCTCGGCCACCTCTAGAGCCTCGTCAAGGTGCCCCGTGGCCTGCAGGAGTTGGTTGAGCAAATCGTATCGCTTGCAGCTACGATACAGATCTTTGGCCTCCTCAATCATCCCTAGTTCTATGGCCAGGATAGCCACCTTTGCTTCAGGTTCCAAATCATCATCTTCGATGGCCTGTCGGAGGGCACGAACCGAGCGTGCCTGCTCCAGGTGACCCATGCACACTTTGGCCACATCCAAGCGATTGGTGTGAACACACATCTTGGCCAGGTTGGTCCAGATCACCTTGGACTGAATGCTGCGTATGCTGCGATAGGCCAGATCCATGTTTCCCTCCGCCACGTAGAGACTGAAGTTGAGGACCTGCTTTCTCGTCACAGCATCGCATTGCTGCAGATCGACGAAGTCCTGGAGTGGCTGTTCCTCTACTGCATTAATCTTCAAGAGGAGGACATTGGGCACACAAAGGTTGAGCAGCTGAGAGCCCGGCTTAAGGGGTTGAGTCTCCAGCACATTGAGGGTATCTTTTTCAGAGTAAAACAAGAGCAAGATCTGCGACTGCACAAAGTGACTGGGCTGCTGGGCTTGGGCGTGGGAGTGATGGGAGTTCTTTGGGGGCACATTCTTCTTTTGCATCATTGACTTCACCTCCATGGCGAGGAGTCTCGGTTCATCGGCGTCCCAGAAAATGCGCACAGGCAGGCTAGAGCTCTCTTTCTTAGACTCTCCCTCCCCAAGAACATATTCCAAGAGATTATTCCTCTCGAAATCCCAGCAGTATAGCCTGGATATAGGTGTAAAACTGCTGCTGGCTATCACCATGGCCAGATGGTTGCCCTGACTGTTGCACTTAACCAAGATGAACTCACCAAAGTCGTCGAAGATGTCGTGACCAGACTTGCTGGGGAACAGCAGTTTGGGGTCATGCCTGGACACATCGTAGGCCTTGACATAACCATTCATGGTGAACAGGGAGAGGTGACAGCCGCTCAGGTCCATGCCAATGATCTTGCCTTCGATGTCGCTGGCCTGCAGTCGATGGAGAACCACACCGCCCACGGAATAGATCATAATGTCGCTGGCTCCCAGGCAGAAGATGTTCTGGTTGTGCAGGCCCAACGAAAGACACTCGGCGGGAAAGGTCTGCAGGAGCTTAACACTCAACGATGGCGAGCCGCCGGTGGACGGAGGAGCTTCGGCTTCCTCCACTGCTTCCAGGATCTCATCAAACTCGTCTAGGCTTTTCTTCTCCACCCTTTGCAGGCTGTAGGACGAGATGCTCCTGCCGTTGCTTAGCACCAAACTCAGTTCGTTCAGGGCTAAGGCCGTCACTGGGAACTCCGATTGGACCATGGTCTCCCGACCGCTGCAGTGCGTCAACTGCACTGTCTTAGCTGCTCGCTGAACGGCCCACAGTTCTCGGATATGAACGGCTAGCAGAGGCTGCTCCTTTAGCATAAACACATTTGAGGGACAGTTGACCAGCATGCAGGGTTTTCCCAGCTCATTGAATCCCCATTCGCAGCTGCGGATGGCTCCTCCACGCACCGAAGATATATTCGTCAACTGCCATGCTTCTTCTGGGGCACTCACCAGCCTACTTCCGCTCCTCTTCCAGGCGTATAGATTCCCCTGCGAGGTTCCTGCACACAGAGTTTGATTCGTGTTGCTATAGGCCAGGCAAGTGAATATTTCTCCGCCAAACTTGGGCGTCTTTCGGGGGACACTGCTGCTCTCGGTACTGTCTTGGCTAAAGAACTGATTCGACGAGGACAAGGTGCCGTTGCTCAAGCTGGTCATGGAGGATCCTATCTGATTGCCACTGGGCAGATCCATTTTCAAAAGGTAATTGTCACTCCTTTCGATGTCCCAAATGCGCACAAATAGATCGCCTGAAAAAGGAATATTTATTTATATTATACGGACTCCCTGGTAATGATCACTTGTCTACATACCTGTGATGATGGCCAGCGAATTACCCGACCAGGCAATCCCACCTTGCCTGCCTCCTCCCCGACCGCTCATCTTGACACGATCTAGCTCGGTGAGTATGCCCGTGGACTCTACCAGGAACAGGGTCACAGTTAGGTCTTCCATTAGGCAGATGACAGCATCTCTAAAATATATAATAATATTAACTCATAGGCTTAGGATTGAATACTCCTACTTACTTCTTGGGATGCCACAGCATCTGGACAATGGGCGGCAGGGAGCCACACTTCATAACCTCCAGACAGGCACCTCCCTGGTTGATGTAGTACACCACTCCGCCCTGCGTGCAGGCATAGAAGCAGTGGTTATCTCTCACCCCCGAGTGGGTCATCCCCCGAGCCGCAGTCCTCGGTCTCCAATTGGTCAGAGTGTCCAAAGCATTCTCGTCGCCGGCCACCGCTGCCTTCGCCAGGTTTGCCATCTCCTCGCGCACCTCGCTCTCCACTGTCCGCCGGAAGCAGATCAGCAACAGCACCTCCCTCAGGTCGTGCGAGAACATGGTGAGGAATTGGTACTGACCATCGCAACGCCATCCGGTGACCAAGCCCATGGCATCCGCCGTGACCATGCGTCCGCCCTGCTCGCTAAACTGCAGCAGGACGATGGCCGCCTTGTGCGGGGCACTGACACTGGCGAACTCCCGGTGCCCTGCGAACCACACATGGATATCGCCGTGCTCCCAGCCGCTGGCGAGCAGAGCCTTCTCCGGGTGCCAGCACAGGGCCGTGGCCTGGGAGGTGGCGTGCACTGGGTATGTGACATCCCGCTGTGGTTCGCCCTGCAGGATTTTAGTTACGTATTTTATAAAATATTAATAATAGACAAGGAGTACATACTGTGTCTGCAAAAATCGTCACGGAACCGCCTCTTTCCGGGCTGAACGAAGCCACAGCGAACAGCGGCTCACTGGGATGCCAGCTGCTGATGGTGCTCACCGCGTCCGAGTCCAGAAACTCGATTTTCGTATCAAAATAAAGTGTCATTTCTCTGGATTCAACCGAAGTGCAACTGAAAATTTTCCGGCAAAAGCCAAAACAAAAGAATATGTTATTCCCGTTAGCAACAGTTTCTATGGTTTCCAAGAGCAATAGTTTGTAACGGTCGTTTTTTGAATATAGGGTGCCTCGGGTTCTTAAGGTTAATATCAATATAAGGTTAAAGGATAATAGTCAAGGAGTAATAACTATTTTATAACTTATCAAATAACAACTATAATTTACAAAAAATATTGCACAATATAATAACTAAACAATCCTTTATTTATTTTTTTTATTTAAATTGTAAAAACTTACATGTTCCCGACAGTTAACTGTTGTTGTCCATCCCTGGCTTTCCAATCGGGTGTTTCGTGCTCCTCTAAGCAATATTTGAAAGCTGAGTAAGACATTCATCATTTCTGAAAGAATTTTATATTACATCAATTAGTGTTCCATTACGTCATACTGGGATTTATTGATTATAGTTTAATGCCTCATTTATCTCTGCATGTGACTATCAATCGCACACACATAAACAAGAACTATGTTTGCAGTAATTTCAATAGTGATGTCCAACTTTAAATCTTAAAAGTTAGGACTTTAAATATGTACAAAATAGAAAAACTTACATAATGGAATATATTTTATAAGATATTATTTTTGTTACTCAATACAAAGTAGTATTTCATTTTGAGTAAATTTGAATAAACCTTAAGAAATTTGAATGTTAGAATTTGAATTAGAATTTTTTTCGTATTTATCAGACTGCAGAATGCACTCACAATAAATATGTTTAAAATTCGTTAGTTAATTTTTTCTATATACATATACATACATTTTGTATACATTTAGTTCTTAGCTTGTAAATAGCAGATCGGTCATATTCAGTACTTACCCACACACTGGCAGCCTGGCGTATACGCAATACTCGTGCACACAAATGAAATCACCGGCAAACAAAACAATATAGAATACTGGAACCCAGCGTAGCCGATATTGCGACTCATTTGCAGTACGAACTCCTCCCAAGCAACAACCGAAAATGGCCGATCGTCCGTGTGCTGGCAACGCTCTCCGCATCGCCGGAGCCGTCATCCTGCCCAACCTGGGCGGCATCTACAATGGGCGGCTGACCAGGAAGCACATCCAGAACTGGTACGCGCACCTCAAGTTCCCCGCGTTCAAGCCACCCAATTGGGTGTTTGCGCCCATGTGGACATCCCTGTACGCCGGCATGGGCTACGGCTCGTATCTGGTGTGGCGGGATGGCGGAGGATTTTCGGGCGATGCCCAGCTTCCGTTGATCGCCTATGGCACACAGCTGGCTCTGAACTGGGCCTGGTCACCGATCTTCTTCGGACAGCACAACATCAAGGGCGTGAGTACATTTCGTCGCTATCACTGGTTGAGGTGTAATGTGTTTCTAATCCCCTTCTTCCTCCCGCAGGGGCTCATTGACATTGTCGCTCTGACGGCCACCGCCGGAGCTTGCGGAGTTCTCTTCTATCGCGTGAACAAGGTCGCCGGTTTGCTCTTTGTCCCCTACGTTGCCTGGTTGGGATTTGCTACCGCTCTCAACTATGCCATTTGGAAGCTGAACCCGGAGAAGGGGGAACCGGCGGCGCTGGAGGAGGAGAAGCCCTCAAGCAGCCATGCAGGCAAGGCGAACTGAGCTGGAAAGTCTTAAAAATTGTTAATTGTATAAGTATTAAGTGTTTTTGTGCATTCAAAATGTAATTAGTTATTGGGAAAAGCTATATAGTACCAGGGATGGTCAATAGTTGGATATATGTATATCGATAAATGATCCATAAAAAGAGCTTTATCAACGAGCGCGCTCAATTTGAAAACTTATTGTAAAAATAAAAGTTAATTAATTACTTAAAGTTACTGAAGTTCTTTTTGTTTCGGTACCAGTAAACACTTTGATTTTGGTTAATGCTTGTTTAAAAATATAAAGTTTAAATGTTTGTTGAGTTTGTCTCTGCCCCACAGCATTTTAGAAATTAAAATTAATTAATAATTAACAAGAATGGAAACTTAGGGAATCCGAAGTTTACATACCATTGTAATTGAATTATAGAATCGAATCGGAAATTGATCATAATTATATTCGCATTCTTTAAATCCATTTTATAATTGTAATTTTTATATGAGAATTATTCCGCAAAATTAAAGTTTAAAAAATGCATAACTAAGCCGAAGATGCATTCCAACTTGGTAAGTTTCAGGATTCTGACTACAATTATATTACCAAGGGTACTGTTTTTCACGAAGCAATCTTAGAATACATCAATATTGTAAATATCTGATTACATATCTGATTAAATAATATATGATATAGAATATTTAAAAATTTCAAATTTTATTTAAAATTCGGCCACAAAATGATCAAAAAGTTGGTTAGTAATCAAAAGAAAAATAAAAAGGTAACTGAAAAAACCGAAAAAGTGAGTCTGAAAATGCGTGGTAAGTTCAAAATGCAAGGTTTGCCGATCGAAAGATAGAATCTGGTCGGGTTTAATTGGCACCACCAGGTGGCAGAGGAGAAGCTGCAGCTGGAGAGGGATTGGGATTAGGATTCGGCGGTGTTCCGGTCTTGGGGGAGTTGGCTTTCGGCGAGGCGGCAGCCTTGGGCGAGGGCGTGCCCTTGGGTGAGTTTGTCGCCGGCTTCTGCTGTGCTCCTCCAGTCTGCTTTGGCGGCGATGCCTTGTTGTTGGACTGCTTGGCCTGCTGCTGCTGCTGCTGCTGAGGATTCGGCGGATTAGCTGTCTTTGGTGGCGAAGGCTTTCCTGCGGCCTGGGCTGGCTTTGGAGCCACTGCAGGCTTAGCATTGGCATTGGGATTAGCTTGCTTCTGCTGCTGTTGCTGGGGCTTGCTTCCACCTCCTCCTCCTCCTGGTGGTTGCTTCTGTACCTGCTGTGGCTTCTGCTGCTGCTTGGGCTTCTGACCTCCAGGTGCCTCTTGCTTCTTTTGAGGCGCCTGCTTCTGTGGTTGAGGAGTAGTTGCAGCCGTTGGCGATGGCGGAGTCACGACAGCAGGTGGCGATGGCGGGGTCACAGCGGCAGCAGAAGGTGGGGCCGAGGTGGGAGTTGATGGTGGCGTTAAAGGGGCCACTGGGGAGGGAGCCTCTGCTGTGGGAGTTGCAGCTGCCGCTGGAGTCGTAGCCGGTGGGGTCACTGGCTTGCTGGGTGGCTGTGCCTCTTTGGGAGTGGGAGCAGGAGCAGGTGCAGCTTCTGGCACTGGTTTTGGAGTCTCTGCTGGCTTTTCAGGAGCAGCTGCAACTGGCTCTTGAGCCTTGGTTGGCTGAGGGCTGGCTACATCAGGAACTGGAGCTTTGACAACTTCAGGAGCTGGAGCCTTGGTAGCTTCTGGGGCTACAGCTTTAGCAGTTTCGGTCGCTGGCACCTTGGCAGCTTCTACGGGTGGCGTCGTCGCTTGCTTGGCCGGTGGCGGAGTCTTTTGCTTTTGTTTCTCCGAAGCATTCTGGGAAGGAACTCCCTGTTTTGGTTTCTCCGCTGCATTCTTGGGGGGCGAGGCTTGCTTTGGCTTTTCCTGAGCACTCTTGGGAGACACCTCTGCTGGGGGAGCACTCTTGGGAGGTGATTCTTGCTTGGGAGCACTCTTTGGCTGCACTTCTGGAGGAGCAATACTCATAGAAGGCTCTGCTGTAGTGGTTGTGGCTGCAGTGGCAGCAATTGTGGGCTCCACTTTAGCTGGCGGAGTGACAGGGGGTGAAACCTTTTTCGGTTCCTCAATTTTCGGAGCAGGAGTTGCTTCTGCAGCTGGTTTCTCTGTCGGTTTGGGGGGCTCCGAAGCCACAATCTGGGCCAGGGTCTGGACACCGGGAGAGCCCCAGGCCTTGGGTGGTTCGGGTTTTGGTTCACCTGTTGCTTTGACCTCAGCCTTTGGTTGTTCTGGTTGGATCTTAACTTCAGGGGCTTTCTGTTGTGTGTTCTGTTCGGGTTTAGGAGCAGCTGGCTTAGGTTGTGGCTCAGCCATCTTGGCTTCGTTGGCCTTGGGCTGAGGTGTCTTTTGCTCGGTAGGCTTGGGTTTCTCCAATTTTTGCTCCTTCTGCTGGTCAGTGGGTTTTGGTGATTCCTTCTTCTGCTCTTGCTTAACTTGTGGCTTCTGAAGATCCTGAGCTGGAGGACCTGCTGCAGGTTGAACAGCCTTCTCTTTGTCAGCTTGGGGAGCTTGTGGCTGAGTCTTGGATTGGTCCTTGGCCTGATCCTTAACTTGGTCTTTGCTCTTATTCTGTTTATCCTTGTTTCCCTGCTGCTGCTGCTGCTGTTCCTTTTTCTTGCCTTCCTGGGCCTGAGCCTTCTTGTTGTCCTTGGGCTTGGCTGCTTCCTGAGGTTTCTGTTGGTGTGGTTTTGGCTCCTGCTTCTTGTGCTGCTCCTTCTTGAGCGGCTGCTCTTGCTTAGTCGAAGCCTCCACTTTGGCAACCTCATCAAAGTCCCCCACAAGCAACGGAACATCATCATCCTCCTCAGCTCCAGCCGGTACGGCTGCTCCTTCTCCGCCTGCCGCCCCCTTTTGCTGGTTCATGGAATTGGCGTACATCCGGAGTTGGACCACGGTTTCTTGGCCCAATTGTGGCAGTATATCCGGCAGCATTTCCACCACTTTCCTGGTCTCACCGTGCCCGGTGACGGCGAACGTATTGGCCGACAGAGAGGCCTGGGCCTTCGGGTTGTTGAAGTGAATCACCGTCAGGTCATCCTTGATAATGTTGACCTCCTCAATGCCGGGTATGGTGCTAACCGATAGCTTCTTGAGCGAGCTCTGCAGCTTCTTATCATCGGTGGCTGCGGTCTGGTGCATGACCTTCTTCTTGCGACGGGGCGTGCCCTTGCCACCTATGCGAACCTGCGCCTGCAGGCGCTTCAGTTTCTCCACATTCATGGCGTGATCTTAAATGTATAGTAAATATTGAGTATATATTACATAAAAATGGTGACTAAATACACCTCAAAGGCGGCGACGCGATGTGCAACTCCACGGGCGAAATAACGACGAATGCAGCGGATCCTCGAGCAGAACCAAACCCGAAATCCAACGCAGCGAGCGACAGCGCTGCTTTTATTAATATAATCGTTCGGTCTGCTCTTTTTTTTCGCATTTTCGCACATTCTTTTTGCTTTTCTTTTTTTCCCCGAGAGGAAAACAAGAAAAATGTCGCCCCAGTGCTTAAAAATAGCTCCACATTTCCTCTACATGCTGGCCGAGGCGATGCTTTGCTTTAGTTTTTTCAGTTTAGTTGAGGCGACGGTGGCTTCTCTCGGCGTGTGGCTGCCTGCCTCGCCAAGCGGCTGTTGAACTTCCCTCTCGGGAAGCTCGGGGATGGGGATTGGGATGGCATGGGATGAGTCCCCAAAATAGATGGCGAACTTTTCTCACTTGCAGCACAAATACTACATATATTTTTGATAACAGAGAAATATGACGAGAAAACATTTTAAACTGTTGAAAACTGAACAATTAATCTCACCTATAACTATGAGAACAATTTTTTGGGTACATCAATCTGCAGTTAAACGGTATAGTCTTTAAACATGAGCAAAGAAATTGAAAAAGGCGGTACTCAATAAAAAATTTCACTTGTTTTTTGTACACTTCTTCGCCCCTTCTCTATTATTACCTATAAAGTTAATTTTAAAATATTACCATACGTATCCTAAGATAACTGTATTAATAATATCTAAAAGTTCTCCTAAAGTTAAGTTCCTAAAACCGATATAACGAATTCTATTAGCAAAATATTGCAACACGGCTAGTATAATAAAACAGTGCCCTGCATCATACATATATAAGATTTCAAAGTTATTTAAACGATAGTAAAATTCTAATTTATAGCAATTGCAATAAGTCTTTCAACTTGGACTGTCACAAACATACACATAAACCGCAACCACATTTAAAGGGTACCACACTCTATGGAATATATTTTTAAACATAAATACCTTGCAATCAATAATATAAATCTAACTTCGTTAAGGAATCCCATTTAAATCTTGCTGGAACTTGATTGATCGCTGGCTATTCGGTTGCAAAACTGCGAAAGCTTGCTCACATTGAAAGAGGAACACACTTCTTTGGCTATTTCCTGCATTTGAATCTCTTTCTTTATCACATCCTCCATTGCTGCAAACTTGGTCTCCTCGGCATCCAGTTGAGCCAGCATAGCCATGTTCTGAAACACAATATAAATATTAGGAAACACAGGAAACAAATTCAAACATAGGGATGACTTAACAACTTAAATGTGATCTTTGAGAAATGTACTTGAAAAGAAAAAGTCCAATATCGCAGATTTTGATTAAGTTTGATACTTAAAACTATATTTTAAATAGTTTTTCTATAAATGGATATGTGTATCAAAAGGGGAATCGATGTAAAAATCTGCTTTTGGTAGAAATATCAAAACATAAATGTTTTTTTTCGGCATTTCTGCAAGATCTACTCGGCTGAGCATTCAATAAAGACTTAACAATATATTTTAAGTTTAAAATACTTTAAAATAACATAAATTTTAAGGCGGGAACAAATTCTTTGTTACCTGCTAAACTGTTCCCTTACCTCCCGAAATCTCGTCTTCATTTCCTCTAGCTGGGCCGTCTTCTGCTCTTCATCCTCGCTAGTGAAGTTATTCTCCAAATGCAAATCCTGCGCCAAGAGCACATTCGGCGGAACGTGGAACACCTTCTTGTCCAGATCCAGCAGAGCCTTCAGGCCTCGCTGGCAGGACTCCTGAACCTGCTCCACCACAGCCTTCTTCTGGGCCTCCAACAAAGCCGATGTGGCCGGGGTCTCGATCTTTTTGATGGCCATTCCAAGGGCTTTCGTTATTATAAAGCGCACTAGGTGTTTATCTTGAAGAAAAAAAAAACAACAAAAATTAAGCGCTGCAACTTCTCCGAAAAGCAAAGCTGGGGCTAACTCAGACTTACGTTCCACTGCTATCTGTTCGGCTGTGAAGTTGAACAATCGTTGGTCTTGGGCCCTCTGAAGGAAGTCCATGGCAAAGGTTTAAGGCGAAATATTTATAAAAATATGCACAAAATGCAAAAAACTTTGCAAACGAAAAAACGCGCAATTTTCACTAAGTGTGACCAAACTGGGAAAGACATTAAACACTCATAGCACTGCCAACCTGTGCTGTACAAAATCTATTCTAATCGCAGAAACCCCAAAATAACGTTTTCAGATATCCTTTACATCTACTTAAGAATAAAAAAATATTAAGTCCTTTTATCAAAAACGCGCTACTACTACTTTATCTAAATACTGCGGAACCTTTTTCGATATACCGATATTATTAGTGGTTGAGTTGGCAGTACCGCCTGTCTCGATCAGCAGGCGGCGAGTCGCGTGTGTTTTGTTTTGAATTTGTTTACAATGCTGCTACGGCAAAAGCTCCTCTTTCCCGCCGTGCGGTTGGTGCACAGGGGTTTCCAGCGACACCAGCACAGCCACATAGTGCTCCACCCGGAAGTGCGGCAGGCCCTGCAGCTCCATAAGCCGGTGGTAGCCCTGGAATCCACGATTATTACACATGGAATGCCAATGCCGGAGAACGTGACGACGGCCCTGGCGGTGGAAGAGCAGGTGCGCTGTCATGGAGCCATTCCCGCCACCATTGGTATACTGGACGGACGGATCAAGGTGGGCTTAACTCGCGAAGAACTCACCTCGCTGGCCGAGAAGCCCCGGGATCAGGTCATCAAGTGCTCGCGGAGGGATCTACCCTTCGTAGTGGCCAGGAAGCAGAGTGGCGGCACCACTGTGGCAGCCACCATGATCATTGCCCACCGGGTGGGCATCAAAGTCTTCGCCACGGGAGGAATCGGTGGTGTTCATCGCGATGGTCAGGAGTCTTTGGATGTTTCTGCCGATCTCACCGAACTGGGACGCACTCCAGTGGCTGTGGTTTGCAGCGGTGTCAAGTCGATCTTGGATATACCACGCACTCTGGAATATCTGGAGACGCAGGGCGTCTGCGTGGCCAGTTACAAGAGTTCTGGCGGGATCTTTCCGGATTTTTACACCCGCGACAGTGGCTGCACGGTGCCCTATGACCTTGGTAGTGCCCAGGAGGCGGCAAAGCTACTTCAATCCTGGCAGGAACTCCAAATGGAATCGGGCGTGCTCATTGGTGTCCCCATTCCCGAGGAGTTTGCTGCAGATAAAGCCAAGATAGAGGCGGCCATTCAAGAGGCAACGGAGCAGGCCAAGGCCCAGGGTGTGTCCGGGAAGGAGGTGACTCCCTTCCTGCTAGCCGCCATAGCGAAGATAACAGGGGGAAGCAGCCTCAAGTCCAACATCGCTCTTATCAAGAACAATGCCAAGGTGGCGGCGCAAATAGCCGCTTCGTTCAGTGGAATCTCCTCTAGAAGTGACGCCGCCTCCCCTTCTGGCATGGCAAAGAAACCCCTGGTTGTGGGGGCCTCCATTCTGGATCTCTCCTTCACCGTGGATGACCACAAGCGAGATATGAAGCTGGACGGAGCAACCTACTCGGCGGTGGCTAAGCAGGCCGCTGGGGGCGTGGGTCGGAACATTGCCGAAGGAATTTACAAGCTGTACGGCGACGTGAACCTGATATCGGCCGTAGGCAACGACCAGATGGGCCACACTTTGCTCCAGAAGATGCCCAAGGCCCTGAAACGGGGCATGATCCTCGAGGACAACCAAGACACCTCTCTCTGTTCGGTGATCTTCGATAAATACGGTGATTGCAAACTTATCCTCGGGAATATGGAGATCCATCAGAGCATTACGCCCGAGATTCTGCAGGCCCACCATCAGTTCTTCGCCGAAGCACCCATCATCGTCATGGACAGCAATATTTCGGAGCATGCGATGGCCAGTATCCTGCAGCAGGCGCAGAATAACAAGATTCCGGTCTTCTTTGAGCCAACGGATATGTTTATAGCGGGAAAGCCTTTCAAGCTGGTCCCAGAGCTGACCAAGAACATACGCCTGATCAAACCCAATCTCCAGGAACTGAAGACCATCACAGAAGCTATTACAGGTCATCCTGTAGACTTGGAACTTAGCACCAAGCTCCCGCAGGAGAAACTACTTCAGCAGGCCAAATTTATGATCAAACAGATCGATTCCCACTTCAACTGCATCATAGCCACTCTCGGCGACCATGGAGTGCTCCTCAGTTGTCGCCAGGATGCCGAGGACGATGCCACAATGCTTTTAGACGTCAGTCAATCCGCCGTGCCACACCGTATCCGCTTTTATGCCGCCCCTCTGGTCAATAATATAGTCAATGTCTCTGGTGCTGGCGACAGTTTCTGTGCGGGATTCATTACGGCCCTTCTGCAGCAGGGACGCAGCCTAAGCGAGTGCGTGGCCGCTGGCTTTGTGGCCGCTGAGAAAGCCCTGCAATCGGAGTCCGCAGTGCCGCAGTCCTACTTCTCCCATTCGGAGACCTTTGAGGGTCGTTATAAGCAAAAGGTGAAAAGCCTCCAGCAGCAGAGCATTTAGATGGTCTAGAAGAAAGGATCAGTTACTCAGGATCACTTAAGATCTCTCAGGATCTTTGATTTATTTCCTCAAGTAGTTACTTAAAAAAGAGAGTTCAACATCAAAAAGGATGTACAATTTGTAGACGTTTAGTAGGCCCATCTGAAAGATGCAATAAAGGCGGATTGTTAAGGGAGAAAAATAAATACATTTGTATATGTGAAACGAACCTATTTCTTGATGACTTAAGAATAATATATAGAAATCTATAAATACCATATAATGGTACTACTAGTTTATACCAATAAAGCCCGCCTACAAATTTAAAAAATATGTCATCAACTGCTGTTTTTACTTGGATTAGTTATAAATAGAACTCGCAAGTTTGATTCTTGTTTCACTCTCGAATGATAATGGAATCAAAGAAACCTTTCAGCCCTCATTTATGCTCTTTCTTGAGCACGCTCTCTTAGGAGCAATATGTTTTGGCATACATCCCTGCACTGATTATCACACCTTAATCCCATTTTAAATAATACTCACAGCTTAATGACTTTGTCCTTGCCTCCAGAGGCCACCCGCGAACCGTCGGGGGCCCAGTCCACGCCGAACACCTCATCCGCATGGCCAGGCAGCTCCTGGGCCAGTTTCTTAGTCTGAACACTCCAAACTGTAGCAAGAAAAACCGTATTAAAGACCAGCCGAAAGTTCAGTAAGTTGATGGAGACCTACCCTTCAATGTGGAATCTTTGCTGCCGGAAACGATCAACCGTGAATCCGCTGACCAGGCCAGTGTGTAAACCGCCTGCACATGACCACGGAAGGTGGCCATGTACTGGCCATCGTGGGCACGCCACAGACGCACCGACTTGTCGAAGGAAGCGGAGGCAATGAGCTTCACATCCGGCGAATATTTGACATCATTGACCACATTCTGGTGGCCCGTCATCCGCTCTACGCACTTGTTTTGATTGTTGCGCCACAGATAGAGGGTGTTGTCATCCGAGCAGGAAACCAGAGACTCCACCTCATCGGGACAGACGGCCTGGTAGCGCTTTAGGGCAGATTCCTGCATCTCTTCAGCTGTGATAGATTGATTTTTATTAAGATTATTGCGACGAAACTATCAGGGATACTTACTGCTCTGGCTGAGGTGACTCTTGGAGCGATCCTTCACGGGATGGAAGGGACCGGTGCGCAGCACGTAATCCGTACTCAAGGCAATGTTATTCACCCAGTGAGCATGGCCAGAGAACGTCCGGCACAGAATACCATCGGCAGCACGCCACATCTTCACGGTGCGATCCTTGGAGGAGGTGTAAATGAGACCAGCGCCGCCCCATCTCACCGCTGTCACCGCATTCGTGTGGCCGGCAATGTTCATCAGGCACTGTCCAAGTTTCACATCCCAAATCCTGCAGTCACCATCCCCGCTGGCGGATGCCAGTCGCCGACACTCGGGATCCCGGTGATATGGCTCCCAGGCAAGGCAGTTGATGTGCTTCTTGTGCCCACTAAGCGGCCGTCCCTTCTGTAGCCCCGTCTCCGGATCCCAGATAATTATAGAGCCCGCCTTGCACCCACTGGCTAGGCGTTTTCCATCCGGAGCCCAGGAAACGCACAATACCCACTGCTTGTGTCCCGTGCAGGTGAAGTGAGGCGTTTCTGTGTTGAGATCCCACAGCCGCACTGTCGTATCACCACTCCCGCTGGCCAGGTGTGCTCCGTCCGGACTAAAGTTGAGGGAAACCACAGCCTCGGCATGCCCCGGCATGGAACTCGTGCATCTCGTCACAGGGCGAACCTTGAAAACAGCCTGTGGCTGATAAACGATGTCGATGACATTCTCAGTGTCTACGGTGGCCAGATCCAGGGTGTCTTCCAGGCTCTTCTTGATCTCGTCTTCGCCCACAAAGAACAGATATGGCGTGGTCTCCTCATTTTTCAGCAGAGCATTGCAAATGAGGCCCAGTTGCTGGGTTGTAATCCCAGCGGGCAGGTCAATAGGCGGTCCTGCCTCCTCGCCCGTGTCTGATATAAGGCGGGCCTGTATCGTGTGGGGCGTGGCCTGTGGTGTTTCGGTTGCGGAGTCCGATTCCGCCTGCATCTTTTGTTTTTTGGCCAACATTGTGCAGAAAGCCTCTTCGAGAAAAGAGCAAAACAAAAATAAACACGTGCCGCGAGTTGTCGGTGTGACCAGATAGGAGAAAAGAAGGCGATGAAACTTTAACCAATAGATTTGTCAGGCGGCTAGAATATGGCTAAATGTAGATATTTTTACAATTTAAATTACTTTAAATGTTAATTATTGTAAGTAAAGTGTTTACTTAAGTTTATTGTAAATAAATTAATTTGAATCTTGCGATTTATTGAAAATTTAATTTTAAAATGTTTAAACAACTGAGCAATATCGATGTATCGATACTATCGCATCGAAATGTCTCAGCTCTAACCGATCCAAAGAATTTTCATGTACGCGTCTTGGTGAAATTTCGTTAAAAAATGGAAAACATTCCGCGTACGCATGAAGGTGAGTGAATTAAATGCAACGAGGGTCTAACTACTAAGGCAGGGAACACCGGCATGCAAAAATTTACCACTGGAAGCCTATAATTATGCCAATTCCACTTACCGGGTTTGCTTGAAAATCAATTAATTCGGACCGACTTTTCTTCTCCTCCAAACAGACATCGAGGCACAGATCAGCGTGATCCAGGAGAAGAAGACGGAGCTGGCTAAGAGCACGGCGGCGGCAGCTGGCGTCGGTTTGCTGGACAGTGGCGGTTTCTTCGACAGCGATCTTTACGACGACGATGCCAACAAGGGGAAAGGTCGCTACGAAGGCTACAACACCTCCATAGCGGCCAACGATGCGGAGGAGGTGGACGAGGATGAGGACGATGGCTTCCCCGTGCCGCAGAAGCGCACCACCTATACGGCGCCCACATCTGTTCTGAAAGACGTCACCCAGGGGAAGGAGGATGTGGATCCCATGGCAGATCGGCGGCGTCCCACGATTGCGGATCGTGAGGATGAGTACAGACAGAAGCGCCGTCGGATCATCATCTCACCGGAGCGAGCGGATCCATTTGCCGAAGGCGGCAAGACGCCGGATGTGGGCTCCCGCACCTACACGGACATCATGCGGGAGCAGATGCTGAAGGACGAGGAGTCGAAGCTGAGGAGCAAGATCTTAGAGAAGACAAAGGATGGCACTCTGGTCAAATCTTCCTCGTCGTCGTCTTCGGCAAATGGGGAATCCTCGGCCCCTAAGGAAGGAGCCCGGAAGCGAGGAAGATGGGATCAGACAGTCAGCGACAGCTTTGTGCCCGCCAAGGTGGCGGCCACGCCGAGCAGCGCCGCCACTCCCACCTGGGAAGATGTGAGTATACTGAAGTTACCATTTCCCTTAAAATGTTCTTTAAAATTGCATTTTGCTTGTCAGAAAACTCCTGGAGATCATCGCTGGGATGAGACGCCGGGCCACAAGGGCAGCGAGACCCCTGGTGCAACGCCCGGCCTGGGCACACGCATCTGGGATGCTACTCCCGCGCATGCCATGACCCCGGGTCATGAGACGCCGGGCCATGAGAAGTCGGCCCGCAGGAATCGCTGGGATGAGACGCCAAAAACAGAGCGTGAAACCCCAGGGCACAGTGGATGGGCCGAGACCCCGAAGCCCGACCGGACAGGCAGTGGAGCCGGCGGCGAGAGCATCTCCATAGAGTCTACCCCGGGAGCCTCGAAACGTCGCTCGCGCTGGGATGAAACGCCCTCGAATGCCACGCCCGCTATAACGCCCACAAACGCGAATGCTATGACACCGAGCATGACGCCGAGTATGACGCCGCATGCCACACCAGGTCATGCCACTCCGCTGATGACGCCCGGAGGAAGCACTCCCGTCGGAGTCAAGGCCATGGCCATGGCTACGCCGACGCCGGGTGCACTGGCTGCCATGACGCCTGAGCAGCTGCAGGCCTATCGCTGGGAGAAGGAAATCGATGAGAGGAACAGGCCTTACACCGACGAAGAACTGGATCAAGTGTTCCCGCCGGGTTACAAAATTCTGCCACCTCCCGCAGGGTACGTACCCCTCCGCACGCCCGGCCGTAAGCTCATGGCGACGCCCACTCCGATAGCTGGGACTCCCGCAGGCTTCTTCATCCAAGTGGAGGACAAGAATGCCAAGTTCATGGATAATCAGCCAAAGGGACAGAATCTGCCCTTCATGAAGCCGGAGGATGCACAATATTTTGATAAACTCCTCGTGGACGTTAACGAGGATGCCCTGTCGCCGGAGGAGCTGAAGGAGCGCAAGATCATGAAGCTATTGCTGACCATCAAGAATGGTTCGCCGCCGATGAGGAAGTCTGCTCTTCGACAGATCACGGACAAGGCCAGAGAGTTTGGTGCAGGACCGCTTTTCAATCAAATCCTGCCCTTGCTCATGTCGCCGACATTGGAGGACCAGGAGCGTCATTTGCTGGTGAAGGTGATTGACAGAGTTCTCTACAAGCTGGATGACCTGGTGCGTCCCTATGTGCACAAGATATTGGTGGTGATAGAACCTCTCCTGATCGACGAAGATCATTATGCTCGTATCGAAGGAAGAGAAATAATATCTAACCTGGCCAAGGCGGCGGGCCTGGCCACCATGATCTCTACGATGCGACCAGATATAGACAACATTGATGAGTACGTGAGAAACACCACAGCCAGAGCCTTTGCCGTAGTGGCCTCCGCTTTGGGTATTCCCTCGCTGTTACCTTTCTTGAAGGCGGTTTGCAAATCCAAGAAGTCCTGGCAGGCGCGGCACACAGGCATCAAGATTGTCCAGCAGATAGCTATTCTCATGGGCTGCGCCATTCTGCCCCATCTCAAAGCCCTCGTAGAAATCATCGAGCATGGCCTGGTGGACGAGCAGCAAAAGGTTCGCACCATCACAGCCCTGGCCATTGCTGCCCTGGCCGAGGCAGCCACTCCCTATGGCATTGAATCCTTCGATTCCGTGCTGAAACCCCTGTGGAAGGGTATCCGAACGCATCGTGGCAAGGGTCTGGCCGCCTTTCTCAAAGCCATTGGTTACCTTATACCCCTCATGGACGCCGAGTATGCAAATTATTATACGCGTGAGGTGATGTTGATCCTGATCCGAGAGTTCCAGTCGCCGGATGAGGAAATGAAAAAGATTGTCCTCAAGGTGGTGAAGCAATGTTGCGCCACCGATGGTGTGGAGCCGCAGTATATCAAGGAGGAGATCCTGCCACACTTCTTCAAGTTCTTTTGGAATCATCGCATGGCCCTGGACAGACGCAACTACCGACAGCTGGTAGACACAACAGTGGAGATAGCCAACAAGGTGGGAGCCTCCGAGATCATCAATCGTGTGGTGGACGACCTTAAGGACGAGAATGAACAGTACAGGAAAATGGTGATGGAAACAGTGGAGAAGATCATGGGTAATCTCGGAGCAGCGGACATTGATTCCCGATTGGAGGAGCAACTCATCGATGGCATACTGTATGCCTTCCAGGAACAGACCACCGAGGACGTGGTGATGCTGAATGGCTTCGGAACCATAGTTAACCAGTTGGGTAAGCGCGTGAAACCGTACCTCCCACAGATTTGCGGCACCATCCTCTGGAGATTGAACAACAAGTCCGCCAAGGTGCGACAGCAGGCAGCGGATCTCATCTCCAGGATAGCGGTGGTGATGAAAACCTGCCAGGAGGAGAAGTTAATGGGTCATCTCGGCGTCGTGCTCTACGAGTACTTGGGCGAGGAGTATCCCGAAGTACTGGGCAGCATATTGGGCGCCCTGAAGGCCATTGTCAACGTTATTGGTATGACCAAGATGACGCCGCCCATTAAGGACTTACTGCCTCGACTGACGCCCATTCTCAAGAATCGCCACGAGAAGGTACAGGAGAACTGCATCGATTTGGTGGGCAGGATAGCGGATCGCGGACCTGAGTATGTTTCCGCACGCGAATGGATGCGCATCTGTTTCGAGCTGCTGGAGCTACTCAAGGCCCACAAGAAGGCCATTCGACGAGCAACAGTCAACACCTTTGGTTACATAGCCAAAGCTATAGGCCCCCACGATGTGCTGGCCACGCTCCTCAACAATCTGAAGGTCCAGGAGCGTCAGAATCGTGTGTGCACCACGGTGGCCATTGCCATTGTAGCGGAGACATGTCGCCCGTTCACCGTGCTCCCCGCTTTGATGAACGAATACCGAGTGCCCGAGCTGAACGTCCAGAACGGTGTCCTCAAATCCCTCTCCTTCCTCTTCGAGTACATTGGCGAAATGGGCAAGGATTATATTTATGCCGTGTGTCCGCTCCTGGAGGACGCCCTCATGGATAGGGACCTGGTCCATAGACAGACTGCCTGCTCTGCCATTAAGCACATGTCGTTGGGTGTCTATGGCTTTGGCTGCGAGGACGCCTTGACGCATCTCCTCAACTACGTGTGGCCCAACATCTTTGAGACATCGCCCCATCTCGTCCAGGCCTTTATGGACTCCGTGGACGGCCTGCGGGTATCCCTGGGACCCATCAAGATTCTTCAGTACACGCTGCAGGGTCTGTTCCATCCCGCGCGGAAGGTGCGAGATGTTTATTGGAAGATCTACAACTCGCTGTACATTGGCGGGCAGGATGCCCTGATTGCCGGCTATCCGCGTATCACCAATGATCCCAAGAACCAATACGAGCGGTACGAACTGGACTATGCGCTTTAAGTTTTAACCGAGTAGATCTATCTATACATAGGACACAAAAATAAAAACAAAAAACCAAAATGTAGAAAATTAAACATTGATTTTGTGAAACAATGGAGGGGTTGGGATAAGAATCTTAAGGTAAAAGCACGACCACAAACGGTTGTTTAATATAAATAGTCAAAGCTAATTTCTTTATCACCTGAGAAACCAAGAAACTAAAGAAATTCCCGGATTAGATTATGGAATCCTAAGTATCTTCACCTATTTATCACTTATCATCTTTTGCATTTTCTTATCTGGCAGTACTGTAGATTAGATAGAGGATTACACATTGTAAATATTTATGGTGCTCCCTCCAGTAGTATTTACTTTCAGAGATAGTAACAACTTTTGCAAGATATTGCTAGTACTAGATTTATATACACAGAAATATATTAACCGGACACTCACTAGTAATAACTATGTCACTTCAACTACAAATCTATTTTTTATATTTGTAACTTATTACTGCATTAATTTCTGTTGAAAACCAATGACTTACAGCATTCAATCAATGACTACAGAATGTTCAAGGTACTATACATTCGAGTACTAAAATATCGTATGGATTTACATAAATTAAAAAACAACTTTAAACTTTTTTACTCAAAAGATAAACTCCCAGAAGACCACAACTATATAACACAGATCGTACAAAACCGGGTTTTATTCTACGTTTAGAGTCGCTTCGCTTGCTATACTGTGGACTTAATCTTTTGGCTTACAATAATACAAAAGTGTGAGAGTCTCATTGCCATGAGAGTGGAACTTGTTCCTGGTCTTCTTCAGCTGCCATCACCGATGGAGTAATGCTTGGATCACCTCTATCAGGCTCTTCAGACCGAACATGTAGTTCTCATCGGGCAGAGCCTGTTCCGCTGGATAGACGTGGGCAAAGTCAATCATACGGACACGCACCCAAGTCGAGGGGGAGCAGGGAGCAGCGCCCTCCACCTGCTCCCCATGACGGTGGTGGCCATTGAGCAGTGGCTGATTCTTCAACCTCGAGTAATCGTAGCAGATGAGCAAGGAGCTGGCGTAGAAGTGGTACAGCCGTTGGCTGTCGAACCATTTCAGGATGTCCTGCAGCTGACGGAGCACTTCCTGGAGTAACAACTCCTTGGCCGCTCTCCGGGCCTTGGAATGGCTTGTGCTGGCATTAAAAAACAGCGCCATGGTCTCCTTGAAACCCTCCACGCTCAGGCTCTTGCCATAATCCCTGCCCCGACGAAGAATTGAGGCTTTCTCGGCGTCCTGATCCGGATCCCCTGGAAGATACATCTGAAAGCCGGGCAGGCACAGTCCCAGAGTTTGCTTGCACTGCACATATTTGGCCTCCTCCTCTTTCCGCTTGTTGAGGGAAGCTGCCGGATCCCAGGTTCGTTTACCCACCTTCACGTCCATGACGCACGGCTGGAGCATATCTCGCGTGAGGTCTTCCAGGCGAAGGAACGTGCGTTCGCGCTGATTCACAACCAGTTTGAGGGGGCCGTAAAATCGGGGGACGTGACCGCGGAGCAGGGCAAGGTCATTATCACCTGAAGCATCTGCCTTGGCGAGTGATTCATAGAATCTCAGCTCTCTTTCGCCACACTCCGGCTTCCCGAGGGGCTTCAGCACACAGCCTCCCGTGTAGTCTTGCAGGAGCCCAATGGCCTCGGCGTTGCTGGACTCGAAATTGTGGCCGGCCACCTGTGTGTTTAACTGGCGGAATCCCTCGGGGAGCGCCGGCTTGTTCCTGGCCGGGGGTGGTGGCAGCTCCTGGTCGACGACATCCTGCTCCTTTTTGGCCATCTGACCGGGATGCCTGTGCTCCTGGTGGAATCTCGGCGTGGAATCTCTGGTAGGCAAGCCGTCTCTCAAATAGTGCTGCCAACTCTTCGGGTCGTAAAAAAGCTATACAAGTCTTTTACAAAAGCCAACAAATTGTAATAATAGCTAACAATTAGCTATTTATATTAAAAGGCTTAAAATTTAAAAAAGATAAATAAGGAATAATGTTTGTTGCTTCGAAAGCAATTCACTGAATGATAAATAAACTTTTTTGAAAAAACAAATAAGTTTTTTGTTGATTTTTATACTTTTTATGCTATCGATATTTTATTGAAATCGTTGGTGTGTTTTCCCGTAGGATTTGCCGCCTTTGCAGTGCTGACAACTCTTCGGGATGTTTAACGCCAAATACGCCACAGGTGGCAGCACTTGCTGACCAGTGCTGCAAACCTTCAGCAATTTAGGGTTGAAAAATTCACGCGACTTTTGTTTTGGGAGTGGTTTTTGTTTGTTAAGTTATTGCGTTTATTTACGGCTTGCTTACCAATTGTAAACTAGTAGGAATCGCCAAAGACTTCCGGGAGCTCCAGCTGGTCAATATGAAATCCTGGGAGATAGCCCTGGTGGTCATCGCTGCCGTTTACTTGTGCTCGCAAGGTAAGTGGCCACACCTAAAATATTAAAAACAAGTAATTTCATGAATTACCATTGCACAGTGAGTTTTGTGGCCGGCTTGGAGTGCTATGTGTGCTCCAACCAAACGGGGAATACGGAGAAATGCCTGAACACCATCAAGACCTGTGAGCCCTTTGAAAATGTCTGCGGAACGGAGATCCGCTGGGGATCGCAGCCGTACTTCTCGGAGGGCGCCCTCAAGCAGTATTACGTGTCCAAGCGCTGCATGACCAAGGAGCAGTGTCAGTCCAAGCGGAAGCGGTACATGCAGCTGTACTGCACCCACATCTGGTACGAGGATTGGGCGTGCAACGAGTGCTGTCAGGGCGACCGCTGCAACTACTTTGTGATTGTGAGTAGAAAAAGGCGGGAATCCTTCAGTTCTTTGACTAACTATTGCCTTCTTGCAGAGCGGCGCAACTTTAAGGCAAAGCTTTGGTGTTCACTTGACCCTGGGGATTGCACTCTTGGGCATGACAGCCTGGCTTGTTCCACGGTCTTAGTCTCGAATAACAGCATTCGCCATCCAATGATTGATTTATTAATTTCGACAAAAGCCGTCCATAAGCTAAGTAACGTACCATTTATTTCCATTTCCCTTTGAGAAATAGAAGTCGTCCAACTAGTGCCTTGAGTATCCCTCGAATATTTTACAAGTTTTAGTAAAGTAAGTAACGTAAACGCATCATTATTTTAAAGACAGTTTAGAAGAGATCTTTGTTACAAGACTTCGAATATTATATGCATTCCAAAACAATCATTTTGCTTGCGACGGAAGCTTATATCTTCTTTGTTTGCCTCAAAAAGTAAAAACATATCACACTCACAGCTCAAAAGACCCGTTTCTTTCGTTAACGAATTTTATACATTCCTTTTTAACACTGAAATATTTTCACAATGGTTATTATTCCATTAATTAAACAACCTGAAAGCCATGCCATGCTGCATGTGATTTACAAATAATATTAAATTATTAATTGAAATTGAGGTAAGAATATTACATTTGTAATAACTTTAAAGCCAAGAAAATGCCTTAATTAAAACCACTGTTGTATCTTAGAATCTCACAACCCCATTACCACAATAAAGCAATTCTGACGTCTGTTTGGCGCTTTAATATACAAATATATCTCACATTTATTTCACATCCCTTTCACCAACTATTCCATCGATCCATCACTTGGCACAGAAGCAGCCTGCGGTTACGGTAACAGTTTTGAATTGCCATGGCTGGGCCAGGTCCCTGTTCAGCCAGGAGTTGGAGCCAGAGGGAGCGTCCTGCGTTAAGACCTTCACCTTGTACTCCAGGGGCCGGCAATTGGAGCCATGAGTGCACTTGGCCAAATCCTTGCCCGAGCGCGACTCGCAAACGGCGTTCATTAGGTAGCGAGGAAAGGCCTGGCTACCCAAGTCCAGCAGTTCGTTCTACGGAGTTGATAGGAGAAATGGATCATAAATCATCCACACTTCGGCTTTTCCCAGAACACAAAAAAAACCACAACAAACCGTAACTTTACAATCACAGCCAGCAGAGTGGACATCGTTTCGCTTGGTGGCCAGCAAGTCCTCATAGAAGTCGTTGTAGTACATCGGCGGCAACTGATGCGGCATGGCCCGCGGTGATGCAGTCGCCTCCATGGGATGCGGAGTACTGGGTGAGAAGCCAAAAATGGCATTCAGCATCTTGGAGGTACTGCGATCCGGCTGCTGCTCCTCCTGCACCTGCTGCTGCTCTTCCAGACACTGGGGCTCGCAGCGTCTCAGGCCAACAATCTCCTCGTAGACGCCATCGCTGGGGTACCGATTGGTGGCGTATCCTTTATTTGTCAGGATCAACAGCGCCAGCGCTATGGATAATGGCAACTGGAGCGGGAAGCGGCATTATTTTCGGTAAGCCAAATTGTTTTTGTAAGGCAAAGCGCGTTGTGATTTCCTCTGGCGTTGTTTCCTACATTTTTTGAATATTTTCCAAACTCACCCAGGGCATCCTACTCGATGTATGCCTGTCCAGCGCTGAACTCCTTGTGCGGCTCAAGCCCAGGAGCCTTGCTCCCTTTTATACCCATCCTGGACAAAAGGCGAAAGCCCCGCTCGGATTACCTTTTGTGGAGAAGAGCAACTCCATTATGGGCCGTCACCTGGACAGGATGGAGAACAATGGAATCAACTGTTGACACCACAACAATGACCGCACCAAGCTCAAGTGGTGATGGTGATGGCGATGGCGATGGGGTTGAGTTGAGTCCGTCCCTTGGCTATTTATACACTTTCCTGCGGCTGCCCAAGGTGGTGGTGGTGGTGGTGGTGGTGGGTGGGAAATGGCTTTAAGGCCTCAAGTGTTGTGGCAGCGTGTGCTGGAGTGGGCCCAAAGGAAGCCCACTGACCCAGACATGTGTGCACAGGCAAAGGGCAACCTGATCTTCCTCCCTCCTGCCGTAGGATGACCACTGCTTGTGGGGTGGCTTCCGAAACAGTTCCCGAAAACATTTTGGTGTAGATAAGCATACGTAGAATCGGACAGTCAAGGGGGGGATTGCCTTCACGAAGAGATTTGCACTTTCGGGAATTTTATACTTTACTTTGGCTTATTTTTTGTTTAAGATTTTAATACATTTTTTTGTCTTTTTGTTCCAATTAGCCATCTCCAACTAGAGCTGTCAGATGTCGATTCCATGGAGCCTAAAGTATAGGCTTTCCCATACATTTCACCATATAAATATCCCTAAAGACTCCTCCTAGACCTCCCTAGGATTCCCTTTCCCGCGTCAGACGCCACTATGTATGAGCTCACTGTGTCTCGGCTTTTTTTGGCCACATCTTGGGTCAGGTGCAGAGCCTATGGCCTCAACAAATGGTATGTCCGGCTAGACCGACTGCCAGAGACGACGGGTCAGAGTTGGACTGCCACTAGACAGTATACTATGTGCCACAGTAGGGTGCCCGGGAAGTGTGCGAGGTACTCTGGGACTGGGACTAGCCTTCTAGGGCTTCCCGTTCGGCGGGGGCAGCACGCAGCTAAACCATTGTGGAAGTACGCCTCTCTCAGTCGAAATCGCGTCGTCGAGGCAGGAACATTGCCCACTGTGTGCCCACAGTTTGAGATGCACAGCCGGACGACGGCTTGACAGCCCAAGAGGAAATCCGGTTATTCCCCGAGGAAGATGCAGCAGCTTCCTCCGCTGGTCGCGGATTTATGCTGAGGTGCAGCTGCCTTCCGGAAAAGGAGCGGAGGTTCTTCTCATCTGTGCTGCTGCCATTGTTGTTGTACAGTTTTTCTTTCCGCCGTGGAATTCGTCGAAGCGGAAAAGCGGCGAGAAGCAGCAGCAGCGCCCGCGAAGCCCTCAAAGTGTCCGACGAAAATCGTTAAAAAATAGCAGAACAGAAAAAAAACACACACAACACTCAATCGGCGACTATGTCACGACACGCTTGAAGACCGATATAGACAGGGAAAGATTTGGGATTTGCAGGAGAGATCCAACCAGAGCAGAGCCTGCTCCACCAGCGACAGCAGCTCTTGAAGCTCCAGCAGCTTCTATTATCTACTTTCACCTTCACATTAGCTCAGGATTCGCATGGACAAAGGCACAATGAAGCGCAAGCAGAGGAGATACAGGTAGGAACTTAAATCATATAATCAATAGAGTAACTTAAACACATTGTATTGTATTCTAAAGTTTAAAGAATCATTCATCGAATCATTCTTAGCTTTACGTACTTTTCTCTCGACCCACCATTGAATACCCGATCATCAAATCACTTCTTTATGTTTACTCCAAACCAGAACCACATTCAACACCCTGCAGCTGCAGGAGCTGGAGCGGGCCTTTCAGCGCACCCACTACCCGGATGTCTTTTTCCGGGAGGAGCTGGCCGTACGCATCGACCTGACAGAGGCCCGAGTCCAAGTGTGGTTCCAGAACCGGCGAGCCAAGTGGCGAAAGCAGGAGAAGATCGGCGGCATGAGCGGCGGCGAGTACAAGGAAGGAGCCTTGGAGCTGGATGTGACGACGGCGGCGGCCTACGATGACAGTGCCACTGCTGTACTCGGGCAGCTAGACAGTGCTCTCGGTACGGATTAACACGGGAATTTTCGAACCTTTCTAACACTTTAAACCAATTTCCTAGGTGGCAGCGGAAACCTTCTACCGGACACTCCCCCGCAATCCTCCAACTCGCTGGATAACGAACTCAAGGGTCCCTACGGCACGGGCGGCATGTCGCCGTCGCGGCTATCGCCCAATATCTTCTTGAATCTCAACATTGACCACCTGGGACTGGAGAGAGGTGGCAGTGGCCTGTCCATGGAATGGTCCACCTATCCACCTCAGAGCCAGGGCCAGACACAACCGCAAATGGAGGCGGAGAGTCAACAGCTCCAACAGCAGCAGCAGCAGCACCCGCCACAGCAGCATCATCAGCAGAATCCTCACCACGAGAATCCTCACCAGCAGCAGCAGCAGCACCATCAGCAGGCTCTGGAGTTCGCCACCGCCTTGGACCTCGACATGACCGATGGCTCTTCCGCCTACGATGAGATGAAGTTTCTCAGCGTGGACCAGTTCACGATCGACAGCTTCAAGGCGGACTGCATACTCAGCATGCAGGAGCAGTCCCAGCTGCAGCCCTATGTGGGTCACTCCTCCCACTCGCTGGGAGTCAGTGCTTCCAACTCTGAGCTCTGCCTGGAAGGGATCGGTATCGGCATCGGCATGTCAGCCTTTGGCATGGAGGAGGGCGAGCCGAAGACCCCACCTTCGCTTCTGGTGCTGGACAAAACGCTGCCCTCGTTGAGTATTGGCGTGGAGGGTATAGCCGATCTGGTAGAGCAACTGCATCATCATCATCATAGTCACCACCAGGAGGGTGGAGTCATCACCAGCGATGTTTTGTGAGTCACACTTAGGCGAATTACTTAAATAGTTAATCTTTGACTTAAATATCTCTAGTTTTAATGGATGTTTAGCTGCTCTAGGTCCCAGGGGGAGCTTTGTTTTAGTTATATTCTTGTTTTCTAGTCAATGTTGATAAGTCTAGGCATAAGTTCCAGAGCAAACAAGGTCATCACATGGACGAAATCATTATAAAAAATTGGAAATAGGGTTACCATAACAAACTCCATACATTATCTGGTAGATAAACCATGCGCTGAAGCTTAAAAACTAAACATATTTCGGTTAAATAGGCTTTTGATTAAAGATTTTTAATTTAAAGTTTAAAAAATAGGTACAAAACCAGAATTTACACATCTACGTACAGAAAAACTGTGCACTGAGGCTTATAGGAATATATACTTAATCCTTTGCAATTTGCTTTTGATTTTAAAATTATAAAAGAGGTACAAAAACATAATTTACACATTGTCCGCAAATAAAAAAATAACATGCCTTCCGCCTTACAAAAATCAAATGAAAATCTGTTAAATTCAATTACAATTGATCTTGAGAGTGAGGTATATCGTTCGGTTCCGAACTTAGAATTCATTTCCCATCCATTTTTTAATTAAATCTAAATTTTGCATAAAGAGTGTAATTATTTAAATAAATTGTGAATTTTGAACCGTGTATCTTTCGAAGCATATACCAGACAATATAAGAAATAAGATGCGTAACTGCAGACGATTATTATTGTTTTTAGTGTAACTTTCCCCCGACACTGGAGGGATTGAGTCCCTGACTACGACCAGGTTTTGGTATTTAGCTTTTATGGATTCCGCATGTGTGTGTGGTGGACGTAACAATGGAATCCTACTCCAGTGCTCCTGCCCTTGTTTGTGGCTCGGATTAGAGGCAAACTAATTGTGCGATTTGAATGGATTTCGGGTTTTCACTTCTGTTTGTTCGGCAATAACATTTGCTTTTGCTTTTTAACAATTGCCAAACGAGTGCTCCTCGCTCCTCCTTCCTGCCTGCCTGCATGCCTGTCAGCCTGCTCCTCCTCATCCTCATCCTCATCCTCTGTTGGTAATTTCCATTGACTGTTATTAACGGCGCCTGCTGCAGGACCTAAGCAGTCTTAGGACGGACAAACCAGGACTCCTCTACTTTCAGTTAAAAGCTGTCCCGGCTTAGGCAGAAGCTTACAGCGGATGAGGACTTAAAAAGGTGGAGGAAAGTGGCCCAGAATACTGAAGTTTGTCTCAAAAATAATCATAAATAATAATATATAACAAATAAAAATGAAAAACCAAAATATATAAAAATGAATTAGTGCCAAAATAATACAATTATAAAGTTATAAAGAAATAATTGTAGAAAAGTTTGTATAAAATAATAAAATAGCTTACAGATTCTATATATATCCCAAGAGTCCTAGGACTTTTATAGCATCTGTAAGCTGTAATTGATTAAAATTCAAAACTAAAATATAGAAAACTTTACGATTATTTTCTTAATATTTCTCGTATTCATCATTTTTAATTTCTCTTAAAAATAATGATTCCAGGCTCATTTCCCTGATGACACGACGTATACCTGGCTTGATTAAGACTCCTACAGACAGGCCTGCGCCCAAGTCCAGGGACTTAAGGCCAAAGCCTTCAAGGGCAGAGGGAGCTTCCGATGCTGGCGGAGAATGCAGAGCCCATGGCTCAGCTGGCTTAACACCTTGGCAAGCTCCTTGTGGATTTTCCGGGGCCAAGGGCCACCTAATGACACCCTGCTCCCATTCCGTGCTGTCAGCCATTTTGCCGCTGACAATGACGGGCACAATAAGCTAATTGAGTCTGAGGTGGATGTCGCAGCGGGCGGACAGCCCACAGCAGATTCGGATACACACACGCCCGGGCGCGCTGGTCAAAAAAAAAGTTCATTATCCCCGGGTCCACGAGGGTTGACGCCGTGTCCCTTGGCTGCGGGAATACCGGGAAGCGAGTGGTTGCCATTGGATAATCTGCTCTTATGAGGCCGCCCAACGATGCGCGAAATTCGGTTGACGTTTTTTCACCAGTGAATCCCACATACCCGCGGGAGAAGGGGATTCATTCATTACCCCATCGAATATAATGAATTGATAGCGTTATTAAATTAATAGCTAACGGAGATTGATATAACAACCAGTGAAAAAGCATTATATTAAAAAAAACAAATTTAAACAAATCCATGTAGAAATCAATTAAAATTGTATATAAAAGTTTGATAATTTTGCAATTTAGACCGTTTTATATAAAAACTTATTTATTATATATTCCATATTATTTGAACCTTAAACATTTTCTGATAGCAAATCTTTCCTTTTAAAAATCTCAAAAAATACGCTTTAAAAACGTTCATTTAAATTTCACGTTATTCGTAATTTACCAATAGTTTCTAACATCTTTTTATGCAGAATAAACTATTTGAAATATATGTGTATCTATTGCCAAAATCGCTGTCAATTTGAAATGAATTTTAATAGTTGATACAAAAATTCTAGAAAATGTTAGAATATATCACACAATACCACAAATATTATATTTTATACTTTTTGACAAAATTTTAATTGATTTCATGAATTTGAAAGAATCTCCTTTTTTATTGAACAAAACAAGCGAGTTCTTAATCGCTTGATTGGTCATGCATTTTTAGTACAGAAATGATATAAAAGGACATGCATTTCCCATGTAAGTCGCATACTTTTCAACATTCTCTTTGACCTTTCTTACGGTTTTGTGTCACTTAACCAGAATGAATTTCTCCACCCATTTCCCAACAGCTCCTTCTCCCGCTCCTTGCTGTCTCACAACTTATTCCTGGCACATTTAAAATTAATCAAAAATCTTTTCTTTGGTATTATTTCGAGCACTCTCGACTCTCGTCTCTCCGGGGCTGTGTGCACAAGGACCACAAACTTTAATCGATAGTCAAATAAGCGTCGGGTCTTCCCAGGAGCAGAGGCGGAGCGAGGACAAGGCAAGGAACATATCAGGACATCGTCGGGCATGTATGTGTGTGTGTGTGTGTTGGGAGAGAGAGAGAGAGAGGGCTTTGCTCCTTGCTCGGCTTTTGTGCGATGTAATTTCTCTAACGTTTGTTTATATTTTATATCGAATGCGCCCCGGGCCGCATAAACGCAATAATCGCACATTTTATGGATTAAACTCACCTGCTTCACCTGCTAATCTACGGGGCAGAGCAGGACTTGTGTCCTCGGGCGGATCGACCAGTGATTCCGTTTCTCTGTTCCTGCTTCGTCTCGGGGAAGGTCTTTGATCTTTGCATGACTCAATGAGGAACACATCCTGGTAACGAATTATATGAGGAAGGGGAGTTTGTGGTATGTAGTTAATATGGGTTTTAGAAAATTTAAAAATTAAAAAAAAAATATATATATATAGTTAAGAGCTGGTAAGAGAATAAGCAAATTTAAAGATAAACTTAAACTGAATAAATTTTCCGAAAATATAATTTTAGGTATTACCAACTTTCGTAAATACAACGAACTAGACTCAGACTTTAAAGTTTGATTTCCCTTATGTTTCTCTAGCTTTAATGTACTAAATAATATTCAAATATAAAATAGTACTTCTTGGTTTATAGTTTATCAATAAAATAATAAGAAATTGAATTAAAAAAGCTACAATTAATTATTCAAAATAAACCCTATATACATATATTACAATAAAATAAGAAAGCACCATAGGATCATGGGTTCGTATGTGAAATCGATTATAATTAAGCCAAAGATCCATTAATCTCAATTTTAAAAACTCTTCAGTGCTGGCTTTTAATTGCTTAAATATTTTATAAAATTTTAATGAATTTTGAAAATTTTAATGATGTTACCTGTTACAAATTTAGTTAAATATTTTGGGAATTAATTGTAAATTAAATCGATAACTATTACTGCTGATGCTAGACCTAGGCCTGATCATGCTTGAGACTTACCGCAGTAGCAGTGATTGGTTAATTCCTTCCTGTGCCGAGTTATATCCTTGGTGACTTCAATTAGATTTCTCATCGAAGTAACCTTCATTCTGGTTATGCAGATGTATTGCCTTGATCAGGTGGTAAGTTTGGGGTCGAAGGGCACTATCACTATTATCACTATCACAACAGATGTTCACAGCGGCGAGCTCGCGAAGACACTGAGGTGAGTGCGGCTAGAGTCCCTCTATTATAGGCTGCAAGTGCAGAGAACAGAGAAAGTGAGAGTGGGAAATATAGAGATACCTCAAGAGATATGCAGAGAGAGATAGAAAGAGGGGAAGCCTCTAGAGATGCACAGAGAGAGATAGACATACCGCATAAGTTAGAGATGTAGAGAGAGGCAGAGATAGGGAGAGGGAGAAATAGAGAGAATAGATAAATTATACATTTTTAAAAACTTGATAATTACCAGCTTTCCCTTTATCGCATTTAAAGACTCTTTCGTGTGCGCTGGCTTTATGTTGTTTACATTTTACTTATCAAAAAACTGTTAGAATGCCTTTAAGGGATTATGATTGATTTTGTGTTTAATCTGTTTATCTGTTTGGAAAGACAGATTGTACATTGATTTTGATATTAGTTTTTCAAAATCTTTTATAAAATATTAGTGAGAAAGTCGTCTATATTCTATGGAATTAAAAATTTAATTTTAATTTAATTTTAATTTTTAAGGAATGGCTAAGACTTGGATTACTTGCAAATATGTTGTCAACAATAATGTTATAGGTTATAGGGTATCTGTACTCTTGTAGGGTATGCATATTTTTCTTAGTTACGATTGATTTCACATTCGAACCCATGATCCTATGGGAAATTTATGTTTTAGTTATATGTCAATTTATTCGATAAATTAGACCTTAAAAACCTCATAACTAAGCCAAAAAAGCATTAATTTCAATTCGGAAAGCTTTTCTAAGCTACGTTTTGATATGTTAATAAATCTGCATACTCAATTTAAAATATACAGAAATTAATTTTTTTGATAATTTTTGCAAAGTTAACAACCCTTTTTACAACTTCGAAAATATTGAAAAAAAAATTCAAAAAATTATTTTTGAACCGGACATGGCTAATTCGATTCGGTTTTTGATGCTGATCAAAAATATATATGATTTATAGGGTCGGAAACGACTCCTTCATTGTGTCGGAAGCTTCTGACTGAAATTTTAATACCCTGCAAATCAATATTGGTGAATAACTTATAATTAAGTTTGGCTGTTAACTTTGAGTATACGTTTGGAGATATCCTCAAATAAATTTTTGCATCACTTTAAATTAAGTCAAAGGCAATAAGGGAATTAATGGGATAATTTCATGCATAACTATCACAACTGATTGTATGCCTAGGCACGATCCCTCCTATAGCATCTTAAAACATAATATAATTGTCATGATTAAGACTTACCGAAAAAGAGGACATACGATTATTCTTTTTCGTCATTGCTTAGTTCCTGGCAGTGTTCTGTAATATTCCTGGTGACTTTAATTAGGCTTATCATGGTGTCATCGAAGTGATCCGGGGATCCAGATGTATTGCACTGATCAGGTGATATTTTTGGAGTCAAGAGCACTATCACTATCACTATCACCACAGATGTAAACAGTGGGGAAGCTGCAGACGGAATAGGGTGAGCGCGCGGGCAGCGACTCTATTTATAGTCTCCGAGAACAGAGAAAGTTGGAGCGAGAGCAAGCGAGTAGGAGCTATCTCCAGAGATAGGCACAGAGCGAGAAAGAGGTATCTATTGAGCTGCACAGAGAGAGAGAGATAGAATACGGTGAGTGCGTGGGCAGCGACTCTATTTATAGTCTCCGAGTACAGAGAACAGAGAAAGTGGGAGCGAGTGCGAGCGAGAACAAGCAACCTCCAGAGATAGGCACGGAGAGAGAAAGAGGAATCTATAGAGCTAGCCAGATGGAGTAAAAGAGAGCCAGGGAGGGAAGGAGAAAGCAATTCACTGCCATTACAATATAAAATATAATTCAATTTAAATAATTTATATTTATTTTTTTAATACTACTAATGAATAAATAAAATTAAAACTGAAATTATAAAATAATTTAATTCAATCTTAAATTAAATGAAAATAAGTTTAAAACTGAACTATTTCTTTTCTAAGAATAAGATAAATTCATAACTGACGGACTAACCGGACAGACGGACGGACAGATAGACGGACATGGCTAGATCGGCTCTGCTGTTCATGCTGATCAGGAATATATATACTTTATATGGTCGGAAATGACTCTTTTACTGACTAAAATTATAATACCTTGCCAGTGTATAAAAATACAAATAAAGTAGGCAAAGCCCAAGAGGATTTAATTATCGTAAAAGAATATTATTGCCAGGTGCACCTAAGCCATCATCGATCCCAACCAGAATCGGCTTTAATCCCTCCCCGGAGCCAGTGTGTGCTCCAATGCTCCACGATAATTCCTCGCCAGCTCCGGACGACACTCAGGGTTCTCCCACTTCCGTCGGATGGCTCTCCAAATAGGTTATTCATTATGCATATGCATCCCCCCATCACCGCTCCAGATCCTGGCCAGAACATATTAAATAATGAAATATTAAAATCGAATGCGAATGAAATGACTTTTGGCCCGCCTCTGCGCCCGGCGAGGTGTTCATGTGAATAAATTGCAATTAACAATATTTTTATTTCAACAAACGAAATGTCGAACCCTGCTCTCCCCCCCTCTCCTCATGCCGCCATCCAGCGCCTATAAATAAAAGAGAAAAAAATGGGGGAGCGGCATTTAATTAAAGGCAAATTTAATGGGTAAATATTTCATATGCCACACACACTCACATATATATGTACACTATATATACACACAAAGAGCAGGAAAAATGGTCGAAAAAATTGTACATAAAAAATAGGCACATATATATATATATATATTTATATATGGGTACAGTAAAGGTCAAAGAAATAGGTTTTATTGTTTATTACTTTTTCTAAAAATTAACAGAGATTAGAAAATATTTTTCTGATCAATTAATATATATAAGTAATAAATATATTTTCAATATTATTTTTATTACTTCATTTACTTTTAAATTATCTTTGAATAAAATTGATATTGTGATAATACAGGCACATCAATTAATTAAATATAACTTTGCATATATTTTTCTATAATAATTACAGTTTATGATTAAATTTCAATATTTTTTTCGTTTTGGAACTTCTCTTCTTGATATACATCCCCAGAGAGAATTTTAGGAAGCCCATATAGTTTCGAAACGCACTTTTCCTAACGCTTAAATGTACAAATTTCATTAAAAAAAATAATAAAAAATCACACAGAAAAAAAGCCCTGGCTATGTGTGTCCTGTGTGTAAATATCGGCGAGAGGGGGAAGTGTATATTAAATTTCGTGTTGATACAGAGAACAGGAACGGAAAAAATTATGCGAAGCGTGCACTAGAAAAACAAAAGAAACACGAGAACGGTTTGGAAACAAAAAGAAATCAGAAAAATTAATAGACTGCAAATATTTGTAGATTTTTACACGAACTATTAACAACGGGGCAGCAAACAGAGCCCGGTGGCAGCAAGGATCCAGATTCGGATACGGATTGCGGGTAACTCGAGATCGTATCATCATACATATAGGGCCTGAGCCACGGAGGCCTATGCAAATAGCGAAGTCGAGGCCCGGAGTGACAGGGCACAAAGCCAATGGCGACCGTGACACGGCAAAGGAAGCGGAGGAGCAGCACAAGGAGCTCTCCGCTCTCTCAGGTCAAGACGGAATAAATTTGAATTTGAATTTTTGGTCTTCTCTCACCTGACTGGGCCCTGAACTCGGTTTCCCTGCTGCCCTGGCTCTGCCAAAGGAAAATAACAAGATGGAAAGTTTCGCAAAGAGAAAAACACAAAACAAAAAAAATCAGTTGGGAGAAAAAACAAGCTGAAAAGGACACAATACAGTCCGAAGCGGAACAAATTTGTCAGTCGAATCCTGGATGTCCATTGAAGAGTGGCGAGGAGTATTCCTGCATTTAAGCAGAGAGTCAATTTGTGTAAGATACACAGGAGAAATATTTAACTAGTGGTTAGGCTTTACTTTCTTGAATTTTTAATTTTTTATTACGGTTGAACTATAAATTTCATTGAAATAATACAATTTCAAGTTAATTTTAATTCTATTAAAAAAATTGTACTGAGAAAGCAATATTGTTCTAGTTAAAAATAAAAGTTAGGTTTAACGCTAGGTTTAAAGTCCTGGTTACCCTAAAGAAAAATGTATTTTTGAACTAATATTCATCTTAAATTGGAGTAAAGATCATTCCAAGTTAGTTTTAATATTTGGAAATAATTTAGCAAGTAAGGGCTAGAATTTCGTTTAAGATTAAGATTAAGTTCCGGTTAGGTAACTTAAAAGATCATTTTTTCTTCGATTGAAAAATATTATTCAAAGTTAGTTAATTTTTACTTTTCAAAAATATTATTCATAAGAAGGCAAACTAGTTCAATTTAAAAAGTAAGGTTAAAGGTTTAATCCGTTCCATAATATTATTACAAGCTAATACTAAGTAATGTACTAAAAGATATTAACAACTGACTTCAACGACAACGAGAAGCTTGGGGATGATGTTCACTGACTTTTCCATCTTGTTTTCACAATGCCAAATAGAAAATGGCCAACAAAATGCCAGGGCAGAGACCAGGCAGATACATCTGCCGCACACAGAGAGATACAGATACAGATACAGATACATTTTCCTCCCCCATTCACAGCCCCCCATGCTGAGTCCCATTCCCATCAATTTCAGATCCTTTGTGAGTCTGTCCGTGTGTTTGCAAATTGATTGGAGGCGAAGCCATCAAAGTGTCCATTGGAGCTGCTAACAGGCTGACCACCGCCTCCGCTGTCTCTCTCTCCTTGCCTCTGAGTTATCCCGGACTCCTGTTACCTGTTACCCCGGGCAGGTGTGAAAGCCTCTTGTCGGGTCTTCCTACTTATTATGGAAAGTTTTCCCGCGTTAAATAAAATTGCCTTCTTTTAATATTTCTTCGACTCTCTGAACGAGTTGTGTTTTTTTATTCGTTTTGTTTTTCAATAAGTTACTTTGTTTTTGTTTTAACATTAGAATTAATCGTTGGAGGAATTATTACACTTAATTTTTGCTATGGTATGTTTATTTAAGACTTAGTTTTTATGAATTATTATTTCTAATTAATTATTTAGATGCAATATTAACTTTGGACTTGGACACAGGACACGAAACAATTAAGACTCGCACACACTTACATTACCATACATACATACACTTTACATACAATTACTGACTGTACAGATTTTACTAAATATATTTATGTTTTTTCTTTCTTGGGTGTATTTCTCAACTTAAAACTTAGTAACAAAAAAGGCGACTCTTTCTATTTACAAAACAAAACTTATGGAGCTAAGGGCCAGTGTCTTACTCTTTGAACTATTTATATTCCAGTTAATAAATAATTTCAACACATTTTCAAATAAATATAACTTAGTTTTTAAGAAAAGTATACATTTCCATTGAACGACTTTCGGTTTTGGGACTTTAAATAAAATTTAAAATGTAAAGTCTTCATCAAACTTGGCTCTTAACTTATGACTATCCTTTCTCTATATATACAGGTGCCACGCCTTTTTTTAGGCCACTTCTAGATCAGAGGACTCATCGGCATCGCTATAACCATTGGGATCGCTCTTGATGTGCACTAATTGGGTGGCATAGTGTTCAGAGCCCGGGCACTTGATGGCTACGCTTCCGCTTCCGGTGGAGCTGGGTGTGCCCGTTCCCCCGCCGCCATTATTGTTGTTGTTCGTGCTGCCGTTGGTGGTGCTGCCGCATTGCTCCTCCTGCAATTTCCGGAGGCGCTCCTGCTCTTCGCGCTTCTGTTTGCGCCACTTGGCCCGACGATTCTTAAACCACACCTGGAAAAATAGCAACAGATACATTAGGTTTTAATAGAGTAATAAAGGAAATTTTCTATTCCCTATTTCTATTCCCTATTTCCCATATTTTAAGTTTTCATCTACCTTTGCTCTAAGCTGTTTATTATTTAAATGTTATCACTTAACTTGAAGGTTTCTATATAGAAATTACTCCTTAGTTCGGCCTCCCTTTCTCTGTACCGGCTGCCTTGGTTACCTTTGAGCCAAGCGGCGGGGCTTCAAAAACACTTTCATCCGTTTTTCTCTGAAAATTTTCTCTTCTGCTTTTCGGGATTTCTATGCATAAATATTTTAAGTAATTTTTTTTTGTGATATTCCCTCCGACTTCCTCTCTCTCTCTTCAGCCTTGCTTAGCCTTTCGTTGGCTTCTTTGGCGCAATCTTGGCGTTTATCTTTTGGGGGCCAGTTGCCAGGGCCAATACTCCTCCTTCTCCTTCTCCGGCTCGCCGCTCTGCTTCTTTTTTCAGGATTTAATGAGATGACTTATTGTAATTGTAATTAATTTTGAATGCAGCAGGAGGAGGTTATAAAACTTGTAAAATACATTTTAAAGACTTGAAAATATGGAAAATTACGAATATATCTAAATTTTAATATATATGCTTTAAGACATTTTGTTATTTCATTTAATTAAATTGTCTTGTTTTGTATTATTATTGTTTATGGCCACGCCTACCAACCCTTGTCTCGTCTTCGTGCTTTCTTTACCCCCCCAGTACCCGTGAAACTACCCAGCTTAACCCTTTCCCTGCTACTTAGTTAATTAAAACAAAAGGCGACTGTGAAGTGAAGTGACTTAGGGGTTAAACAACAATACATCTGGGGGCGGGGGCGGTGGTTAATCAGCAAGAGGATGGCATTTCCCGTTATGTAATCACCCTTGTGACCCATCATCATCATCATCTATCTCTCATTACCCCCCCTCACAGAGAAGCTACCCCCAGAGAACCCATTCCCCTGCGGAGGGCGGAGTCTCTTCTTCGCCCCAAACTCGCTCGCTGTCTCTGTGTCTCTGTTGCTCCCCTGCGACTTCTCCACTCCTCTCTCTCACCTTGCCCAATCCCAGTTGCAACCCCTATTTGTTTGTTTCCCTTCGTCTGTGTTTGTTGATTATTTGCTGAATAAATACTCGAGGAAAATGCTGTGCAGGCTAGGAAAAAGTTTAATTAGAACAATTAGCAGAGGGAAAGTTGATTTTTAGCAAAAATGAAATGTTATTATCATTCCGAAAAGGGAAAAGTTGAGTTCCCTCTGTTGTTTATGCAGCAAATCGACTGAATTTGTTGAAATAACAGAAAGGGCAGAGAAGGCGAGAAGGGGCTGGGAAAACCAGGAAAAGCAGCAAAGCTCGGAAAGTTTACGAGAGCGGAAACGGAAATGACAGCAGAAAATGGGCTAAACTTATAAGCAAAAGCGGAACTCTCTCCCTGAACCTCATTTAATTTCGCATAAAATTTGTGTAAATTTCAGCAGCTGCTTTTCATATATTTTCCCGACTTATTTGCTTAGGATTTTCCTCTCTCATTCTCCTCCCTTCTCCTTATGCTTATTTTTTGCTGGAAAATGGCGCGGCACCTTGGCAACCTTTGAAGGCGTCATCGTCAACGTCATCGCTTTTTTTGATGTCAGTTCATATATTTCTCATTTTCCACTTGATTTAATTAGATTTTTAGACAGCTCTCAGTATTATGTGTGTGTTTTGTTTGTGTTTTAGTTATTTATTTTCATAATTTTCATGAGCTTAAGTTATTAAAACAACACAACACGCGCGACAACCGTTTTTCAAAAATCACGCGCTGTTGGACAAGCCAATGAATTTTGTGATTTAGTCAGCTTAATTATGTCAACAAAACACACACATTTATTTTTACACACACGTAATTGCCAAAATGCAACAGTTTTAATCCAATAAATTCGAAAATAAAAAAAAAAGTAATCGGTTTTTTTCGGCCTTTTTCCCAGACGCTTATTAAAGTTGCATATTTTAATTAAATGGTTGGCCAGGCAGGCTAAACCACATTGAACCCTAATCCAGGCGGAACTATATGGCCGGAGGATGTGTGTGCGTGTGTGCGGGCCAGAGTGGGGGATGTGTGTGCGCCGGAAAAAAGCGAACGCGCTCCGCTAATCCCGTAATTTGTACGGCCAACAGTCGAAGTGGAGTGTGTGCGAGTTTAAAACCCTCCTAAAAACCCCCTTTAAGCCCCACACCCCGCCCCGCTTAAAGTCCCTATAAAACCCCCCCTTAAACTGGTCTAGTACCCCTCCCCGTCCAGCTTAAAATCTGACTAACGCACAACAATTTTTGGCCATAACGCTGCAGGCGCCTTTTTTGCTCGGAAAAGCTCGCCGAAAAATCGCAGTGAAAATTTTCGACAAATTAAATAAACAAAGCCGCAAAAAAGTGATGAAACAGAGGGAGAAGAAATGTGTGCAGGTGTGTGTGTGTGTGTATTGTGCGATTTTCCATGTTGATTGATAGCTTCTGTCTGGAAAATATTGACCGCAAAACTGCAGAAAATGCTGTTCGAAGGCACTGAGATTAAATGATGTCTAAAAATAAAGTAAAAAATAAGATCTAGCCGAAAGTGGGAATGTGGTGCATTAAAAAATGTATAGAAACATTTGTTTTCCTTTTTTAAGGAATATTTTTAGTGCAATTTAAAACTTTTAGAACATATTTTCTCTTATTGTCACAAAAAACTTGCCAACGGACAATTACACTGACGGACAAACGGACATTACATGATGATTTAATAATTATGAAATATAATAACTAATACAATTGCTTTACTAAGTTAATAAATGCCTATTTTTGACATCTTTTCGTGCAGTGTACTGTTGCAGGTGATTTTTTGTGCCTTTTTTCGGGTGAAGAACTTGACATGCATGGGCTCTCGCCTTGGAGTCACCGGAGAGAGATCTCTCTGACCTTTCGCAAATATTGCCACAGATTTTTCATCCAAAAGCGCATAAATCGCTGATACCGCAGGAAAATCGCGGGGGCGTGGTGCTTCCCCAGGGGGAAGCGTCTGAAAAGCGGAGCACACACACACACACACACACACATTGGGAAACGTGCATGAAATCCATTGAACAAACAGACCCACGGCAGTTGATTTTTAATTAACTACAAAAGCGCTTTACGCTCCGCCCCCTACGCTTCGCGCTTAACCCGTTTTTCCCCTGGGAAAAATCTCTTCTGGCATTCTGGCAGACTGACCCTGGCTGTGTGTTATTTTTGGGGTTTTTTGGTCAGTCTATGCGTGTGGTTTGGATTACCAGAAGAGGACCAAAAAGGCCGGAAAATGCATCGATGTGGCATGTAAATGTTACCGAAATATGTAGAGCTACACTGCTATCATAACTTTGCGCTTCGTTAATCGCTGCACCTGCTCTATGTCCCTCTCTCTCTGCTGATTTTTCCCCTCTCCTAATTTCCCTTGTTGTTCCAGCTCGCCGAAATTGTCCCCGACGAAAGCCAAAAACATTGTCAGCCAGCAAAATCAAAAAAGAAAAATTACATTTTGGCTGGCTTCAAAAGGTGAGCCCAACGAAGGGTTAAATGGGGAGGCCCGTGTAGATTTAAAAGGTGAAACTCGGTGGACGTTGTGGGGTTAAACACAGGGGAAGGCTGCAAAATACACACACAAAATGGCCGCCGCCTTTTTCACCAGGCGCTTCTAATTAGTGAAAATTGGCAACACAATTCGGTTGGAAACTTCGTCACCAAAAAGGGTGCAACCCCCTCCTCACCCCTGTATTGTGTGCAAAATTGTTGACGCTGTTTTCCGTCGTGTTGTTGGATTAAAATCGCGCAGCCATGAAAATTGCTCGTTACGCACATTCCTTTGCTTCCTCCTCCTTTCTTGCTAGTACGCGAGGGTTAAAGCGCAAGTAGAATAATTATATTACAGTGATCTTTACCAGGAATCCAATGTGTTTATACATACATGAAACTGGATATATACACCTTTGCCAGAACACCAACAGTCTTCTCTGTCTATATATATTTTTAATTAAGTCGTAAACATCAATTGAAAATGCAAAACGGTTACCAGCAGCGAAGAGTGGGAGTAAAAGGCGAAAAAGAAGATGGAAAGAGTCCGCCAAGTAGCGATGTAAGTTTGACGGAAAACATCGATGTCGATATCCGAACATCGATGTATCGCTTAACATCAGTATCAAAAATCATCGGCTAACATCGCCCCCATGATCATATAAGAACTTAAAATCTTAAAACAACTTATGCCTCCATAGGCCTTTTTTGTTAATAACAACTTTAAATTGAAGCGACTGATGTTTTGTCAAATATCGATGCATCAACAAGCCAATCGATGTATCGATGCTCGATGCAGCGATGATTCCAGCATCACTATATCCCGCCAAGTGAAAAAATAACGCGTGCTGCACCGAAAATTTTCTTCGCCCGTATAAAAGCTTTAAAACTAATTGTGCAGGTGCCAAGATTGAGTGGTGTTTCTTCACCTAGAAAACCCAATTCATACCATCGAGTTCAAGCATTTGGAAAATGGAAATCGAATTAAAACCATTCAACTTGCAATAAGAAAACGGAGACACCCACAGACAGTATGCGTGTGCCAAAATGCGTATGTATGTGTGTTCCAATTGGCTGCTGGTAAGATCGTATTAGTGTAAAATCCACCTGGCGAAGGGTGTGCGAAAGATAAGAAACCGAAGAAGAAGAACTTAGTCGCCAAGCGAAAAAATGATGCGTGCGCAGCTAAAAATTTGTTTCGGCCGTATAAAAGTAAAGTACTACGTGCCAAATGATTAAATCGATAAAACTACGTTGGAACGTCCAAATAATCATAGACAAGTAAGCGTTGCTTCTCCATTCAAGTAGAATTGTTACAGTATAAAAATGAAAATGAAAAGTGAAACTAAATCATTAATTTTTCAGGTTCCGAGGTGAACGGTTGTTTCTCCGGTTGAAAACTTAATTTCTACCTTCGAGTTAAAACATTTGGCAAATGTAAACCAAATTCAAGTGATTAAAACTGCAATAAATGAATTGAGACTCTCGCGGACAATGTGAAATGGTATGTATGTATTTGCCAGCATGTGTATGTCTGTATGTGCTCGCAAATGCCGTATGCAAAATTTAGCTGATTTCTAGCGCACGCCGAGTGTAAGAGAGATAAGAAAACGAAGAAGAAGAAGAACATAGTAGCGAAGTGAAAACGTGACGCGTGCTGCAGCTAAAACTTCTTTCGGCCGTATGAAAGGTATATAGTAAATTGCGCAGGTGCCGAGGTTGATGGGCGTTTCCCCCGCTTAGAACTTGATAAATACAACCGGGTTAAAGCATTTGGCAAATGAAAACCAAATTAAAGTCATAAAACTGCAATACAAAAATGAGAC
Source organism: Drosophila bunnanda (assembly GCA_035046265.1). NCBI lineage: Eukaryota > Metazoa > Arthropoda > Insecta > Diptera > Drosophilidae > Drosophila > Drosophila bunnanda. The sequence continues at coordinate 5,081,618 of JAWNOB010000076.1, read as the reverse complement.
TCCCGCGGTCAATATGTAATAGTATGTGTGTCCCAGCATGCATGTATGTCAGTATGTGTGTCGCTAACACCGTATGCAAGTGTCGCGCGACTCCTAGCGGGCGAAGAGTATGAGAAAGATAAGAAAACGAAGAAGAAGAACAATGTCAGCTAGAGAAAAAGCGATGCGCGCGCAGCTTTAAAAGCTCTTCGACCGATTGATACAATAAAACTTGGACACTCCCACCGACAATGTGTAGCGGTATGTGTGCGCTAGCGTATGTCGGTAAGCGTTGAACGATTTCTAGCGTGCAAAGAGAATGAGAGAGAGAGAGGCAGAACAACTCTGTGCTTACGTGCTTATGTCAGTATGTGTGTTCGTGAACACAGTCAGCAAGCGTTGAACGATTTCTAGCGGGCAAAGAGAATGAGAGAGAGAGAGACAGAACAACTCTGTGCTTACGTGCGTATGTCAGTATGTGTATTCGTGAACACAGGCAGCGAGCGTTGAACGATTTTTAGCCGGCGAAGAGTGTGAGAGAGATAAGAAAACAAAAAGAACAAATTTGACAAGTAAAAAAATGGTGCGTGCGCAGCTATAAAACGATTTTCGGGCGATTGCAATAAAAAAAACGAGACTCACACGGACAATGCGTATCGGTATGTGTGTTCCAATTGGCTGTGGCCAAGATCGCGTGAAATGGTAAGCACCTTGTGCAACGGCTGAACGATTTATAGCGGGCAAAGAGTATGAGAAAGAAAAGGAAGATGAAAAACAAAGTCGCTAAGTAAAAATTGACGCGTGCTGCCAAGCTGCCTGCATATGTGTGCGTCTGTCAAAAAAATTGATAAATGTTTTCTGTCGGTAAAATGTTGAAAATTGAAAGCAATAATAAATGCAAAGAACAATAAAAGACTTTAAAGTGCGTGTTCGGTAGTAAAAAAAGCGAAATGCTGATTAAATGCGTCGGCAATGCAAATCGGGTTTGTTCGCGTGTGTTATTTCGGGTTTTTAATTTCTGGTTGGCAACGCAAAATTATTTTTTTCTTTTTTTTAAGTGTTCTGGGATAAATGTATATCCCATTATTTTTTCTTTTTTTTTTAAGTGTTGTGGGATAAAAGTATATCCCTTTTTTTTCTTTTTTTTTCGGTGTTTTGTGATATCTGTATATCCCTTTATTTTTGTTTTTTTTTTTTTAAGTGTTCTGTTATTTTATGAAATGTCAAAGGAAAAGAAAGGGAAAGAAAATGTGTTTTTGTTGTTTTTTTTTTGTGTTTAAATAATTATGCTAAAAAGTGGTGTTCAGTGGTGTTTCGTGCTAAAAAAAATTGCGTTGCCAACGTTGTAATAAATTCGTATGCTAAAATTCGTATCCGAAAATTCGCGTTACAAATATTTTAAAAGCCTCAAATATAGAAGATACACGAAGAAGCCCAAGACGAAGACGAAAAAGACGAAAAGATGTCAGTAAGAAAATAATTTCAGAAATTCGGTGAGTGAAAAGTTCATGTAACTTTTTTAATATTTTATGTTTTCTGATTTTATATTCTCATGCTATAATTATTCGCCAGTTTAAAAATAGTTAAAAAAAAATATATGTCAGATTCACTTAGTATGGCGTTTTTACAAAGCATAAAAATGACAATTAAAAATTAACTTGCAAAGATCAGAATGTAAATATGCATTAAAATTATTAAAAATTATTAATTATTAAATTGGAAGTCATCTTAATTATGTAGAATTTATAATATTGCAAACATCAATTATATTAAATTATATTAAATATTTAAAGAATAGAATTGGATTTAGAAACAACATAAAAGTAATTATCTTTTTGCCAAACTTTTTTTTTAAATTAAGTAAATTTATTACAACGCCATTTATAAATTTAAATATCGATTTTAAATATTCTCTCTTTGTTGTACAAAAAATAGAACAATATATATATACTCTTCACATTTTTACAGCACCATTAACGCAACTACATACCCATGAACATATTTTCTCAACATTTTACAGGCATTTTGAAGTTAATCCTAATTATAAGTATTTCTCTTTGCAAAAAAACAACTTTTTTTCCTCGAATTTTATGTTTTTTCACCCTGAAAACTGAGCTTTTCTTATTTTCATTTCTTTGCCTTTTTTTGTATTGCTAATCGCCGACACGGGGCGACCTTTTAACAGCTTAGTGACCTTAGTGCACCTGTCCAACCACGCCCCTTCATCACTTAAATCGTGTAGCTAACCACCTTCGCACTTTTCTTAGGGGTTCTTTGTGTAAATTTATGCAGCTTCGGGGGTAATTTTCTCCCTCAGCGATAATATTTGTCTACGGTTACACGCTTCGACAGCCAAAACTGTAAAGCAAACATGGGAAAAGCGTCGACCCCTTGGAAAAATCGCAGTCCCGAGGCGGTAAACGCACTTTGCTGCCCGCAAAATTCCCGCGAGAATCGAGAATCGAGCAGCCTCAAAACGCAAGTGTTTGAATAATGGAAAATTATGAAAAATTATGACGGAGAGAAGGTTTTCACCACCCACTGGGTGGTGGGTGGTAGGTGGTGGTTGCTCCGTGACCTCGGGTAAAATTAACGAAAATCTGCTGATTCCAGCTCATTGCCGTTTTTAATTCAATTTCGAGGCTAAACAAACATATTGCCAACGGGCGGTAGGGAAAGGGGGACATGTTTATTGTGTCTAAGGGGAGACAATAATAACAATAATAATAATAACAATTCGGAGGCAAAATATACTTTAGTTAATTGCCAACGCAGGTGGCCTCCTCGAAACAGAAAGACGAAACCCCTTGCTCTTTCCCGATTGTGCAACTTCAAAGCGGCATGATCCTGGAGGTTGATCCGGGGCCTTTCTCAAGTCCTGGCCGGGACAAGAAGATAAACCAAAAGTGGTAGAAAACAGAGGAAAGATCGCCTCTCACAATGGAGGAGCGAGGAGTGTGAGTAGCGATGAGTTTGCACATTCTTCGCCTCACATATATGTATGTACCTATATTCGAGAATGGGTAACATCAATATTTGTGGAGTTTTGAGCCACAGAGAGGAGCACAAATTATGCCAAGCTGATGATTACTAATTTCTTGGCGACGCTACCAAAACAAATATTTGGAATGCCCTCCAGCAGGCCGCTCCTGCCTCCGTCTGGGCAGATCGGGAAACGAAGTCACCTCGATCACTTGAGCTGCGGGATTAGGCGTATTTGACTTGCACGCACCAAAGAAGCCAAAGCGAGATCTATAAGAGACGCCCATGAAGAGAATGGGCTCTGTGTTTGCTCTCCACACACGCAGGTACGGTGCTCTCTGTGCGAGCTACCGTTTTACCCGATCTTCTTCGACTCAAGCCGAGGCGAATCCCAATCTCAAACCCCAATCCCATCCATCGAGTGTCTAAATAAGAATAATAATTGTAAATGATGAAGTCAAAATAAGCAGATCATTTAAATGCTGACTGCTGTTCGTTCGGATGGGAACTGAATAATTACCACAAGTTTGGGAGGGAAATCTGTGAGAACCGAGCTTTCTGTGACCTTAAGTCTTGGGTAAATTTATTAATATAATATTATTTCAAATGGTTGGGATTAACTTTAGAGAAGAAATATATATAGCCTTTGAGAACTGAACTTTCCATGGTGTTTAAGCGTTGAATTTTGGTATGCATCGCACTTAATAAATAATAATTCGACAGGAAAAAATATTGCTTTTAAATATTAGGATTAAATATGAGAACTAAGCTTTCTTTAGCAATTAAGTTTTGATTTTTGGTATATGGTAATATTATTTCAAATGGTTGGGATTAACTTTAGATAGAAATTTATATATATTGAATACCTACATAGCCTTTGAGAACTTTGCTTTTTATGGCATTTAAGCGTAGAATTTTGGTATGCGTAGAACTTACTAAATAATTAATTAATAATTCGATAAGACTGGAAAAATATTGCTTTTAAATATTAGCAATTAAGTTTTGATTTTTGGTAGGCGCACTGTGTGTAATTATTATTAATTTAAAAGGATGCTTAAATAATAGTTTTCCCTTGAAATCAGCTTCCGAAAACTCCTAATTGGATCACATAATGGATATACTCTTTCCCCACAAGAGTAACCCCCCTGTGTAGGCATCGAATTTGTTCATTTTTTGTACTCTACAGTTTTCTCTTTTGTTATTGCTGCTGTTTGTCTTAGGCAAGATTTTCAATAATTATTGCCACTTATGGTCCCGCGACGCTGGGCATCATCGGGATCGCGGAAGAAGGGGCGCTCCTCGAGTGGCCAAGCTCTTGGCATGCAAATATGCTAAACAGTAGCAGTCACAAAAGCTGGGGCTGCTGCTGCTTAAAGCTGAAGTTGATTATGCTGCTTAAGTCAATGACGAGCGATGACTGAGCACAAGATTTGCTATGCGGGGTTATGTGGGGATTTTCAGTCATCAGCCATTGTCCACTTTGCTTGTCAGAGACAAGTTTCAAGTCTCTTTTTGTGTGAGTGTGTGTTGTGTGTGTTGTATGTTAATTAGTCAGAGTCGCCCCAATGAGGCAGCAGATTTGTTGTCAGTCGTCTCTCCCGATTTCCAATTAGTTGAAGAGTTGGGAAATCAGTTTTCCCCCCACTCTCTGTGTGTAGAGAACTCCTCCCCCACAAAGCGTGCATTCTAATCCGCTTTGGATTCCGAATGTGATGACCCGCGGGCCGGAAACTTGTCGCCTAATCAAAGAGCTGGCGTCAATTCGCCTGCGGGTTAAGTAACGCCGCTCATTACCCAAATGGGTTGGCAATTGGCCAGGAGAGAGAGGAGGTTGTCTTGAGCTGAAGGCTAAACAAGAACCCACACCCAGGTGTCAACAAATGTCGCACTTGTCCGCTTTCCCTTAACACGGGAAGGTGAGCTGAAGAAGGGTTCCCTTTGGGGTGGCGGCTAAGTTTAGATTAAACATTTGACCGGTTGACAAACATATTGCCACGGCAACTAGCTAGCTGAGGGACCCGGAAAGCGTGGCTAATCCTTATCAAGGACGACGCCCTCTGATTTCAATGCATTACAAAAATTGTGAACAAATTAAATTGTCAACTTTTATCGTCACTTATCATCGTCCTGGTTTTTCCCCCTTGGTGACCTCTCAATTTGTTTGTTTGCCCGCCCGCCTGCTTGTTTGTTGTTGGGTTTCCTCGACACTAATGGACTTTGAATCACAAATGTCGTAAGTTGTAGTAGAAGCAAGAGTATATCCCCCCGGGGTGGGATTTACAAGGGAGAGGGAGGGAGGAGGAACTGGATGGGAATCCCTGCATATTTACATTAGCAATGATACGATTCCGGGGACATGCAACCAACCACCAAAGGAAGCACCCGGGAACAAGCAAATAACCATCCATGCGGTCCCATTACTCAAATTAAGTGAATCATTCGGATTGGCATTGTTTTGCTTTCGCCAGAAGGAGAAGCGAAGCCCCGCAAACCGCCGACAACTAAATAAACAGCGAGAAGTTCTCAAGGGGGGGAGTGAAGAGAAGAGAATTCTCAGCAGAGATTGCGATGCAGATGCCAGAGATTCGAATTCGGAATCTCATTCATTGCGGGGGTAGCACTCAATTGGTTTCACGCGGTGAATTAAAATGAGCGTGAAATTAGAGCCAAATAGAGGGAAAAAAGGTTGATTACAAGGGGTGGGCAGAGGGTAGAGGTTTGTAAAACTAAAATTGATTATAAATCTCGTATGAATCTACATGAATTTTTACGAAAAATAATTGTTCTAATTCACTTTCTCACTTCACTTGATTTTAATAGATATTTTCCTTTTCTAAATCCCCCTAAAACTAATAAATAACTATTAAGACTCACCTCCACTCGCTCCTCTTTGAGATCCACTTTCAAAGCTAATTGCTCCCTTAGCACCACATCCGGATAGTGGGTCTTGTCGAAGGTGGCCTCCAATTGCTCCAGCTGCTCCTCCGTGAAGATGGTGCGATGGCGACGCTTCCTCTTGGGCGGCGGCCCATGGCCCAAGTGGCCCAAATGATGGTGCTGTCCGTGGCCGTGGTGATGCGCTCCCAGATGCGGATGGTGTGGATGGGCGTGCGGGTGATGTGGGTGGTGGTGGCCATGGCCGGCCGCCAGTCCGGCGGCTGCTGCTCCGCTCACATGCGCCTGCATTTGGGCGGCGGCCACATGGGCCACAGCAGCCGCGTGCATGTAGTTGGGATAGAAGTTGGGGTAGGCCACTGTGTGTGTGTGTGCAGGGGGAGGGGGAGAAGCAGGAAAAACAATAAGAAAATTCATTATTCTCGTGGATGTAATAACAGTCATCATGTATGTAGTGTAGAGGCTAAGGGGGCAGCCGGGGTAAGAGGAATATTCCTCGGTAAATCCTTAAAAATGCGCATAACATAAAACGCGGAAAACGGCCGCCATGTTTGGCCTTACACCAGAGGAAGGAAGAGTAGGAACACAAGTACAAGTATAAAATATTTAACAAAAATGATTGCTTAACTAGAAAAATGTATATAAAAGTTGTACAATCAAGGACTGATTAAATAATCATATTTAAATACATTTTCCTCAGATGGAACCTAGCAGTTTTGCCTCAGCTGTAAGCGTATATGTGTGGCTTCCGTTTCCGGTTGCAATGCAAGCTCAGGGGAGAGATTTTTTGCCCGTTTTTTATTTTTGAGTAATATTCATATCCTGCGGGGGAGCCTTTGAATGAATTTAAGCGGGGATTCTGCATAAATCTTCGCCAGAGAGATCCACGCTCGAATCAACACAAGACCCAAGCTGGCGCCCAAACCCAAGCCCATTCTCAAAGCCACAACCCCCCGAGGTGGCCCAATCTGAGACTTAGGCCTCATGCAAATCCTCTCACCGCACAAAATCGAAGGGAAATGGGAAAACGGGGCCAGGGAAATGCGGAATCATCTTTCACGGATCATTGCCTAATTATGAATAATGCCATTCAGGATTCGCTTGAGGATGAGTGCTTCGGGTTCAGTGGGTGCGAGGATGAGGAGGAAAATAAGGACTATATGAGTGCATGAGTGGGTTCCCTTAAGGTGTTTTTCCGAGTTTAGAGTTTCGATGGGGAAGCCGCATAAAAGAAATTATTGAACAAGTACAGTGGTTGCCAGGAATTGAATTTATCTTGTGAAAATATCGGGGAACTATACCATCTGGAGTATACTAGGACGTTATTGAAAATAGTTAGGAACTCAAGTTATTCAGAAGCTCTCTCTAAATTATGCGCTTTAACTTATTCTAACTTATTATATATTAAAGGCTCCTCTTGGAATTAAACTCACCCAGAAAATCGGAGGGCGAGGCGGCAAAACCGCTCGCCGCTGCCGCCGCCAGGTGGCCCAGATGCAGGCCGGGATGCTGCAGCATGGCAGGAACCCTCTGCGGTCTGATGGGACTGGCGGCGGCGCTGGAACTGGAGTTGGAGTTGGGCGAGGCGGGGGACTCGGCTCCAGTGCGCTTCAGTCCCAGGCTGATGCCGTTGGAGGTCAGTCCATTCGGTAGTCCGCCGCCGTTGCTGCTGCTGCCGTTGTTGTTGCTGAGGTTGAGGTTGAGGTTACTGCTCTGGTTGGCCGTGGTGCCGGCCTGCCGGGAGCCTAGGATGCTGTCGATGGTGAAGAGCGAGGCGGCGGCTGCCGAGGCAGCTCCTCCTCCGCCGCCTCCTCCTCTCCTGTCGTCCTCGAGAATGGTGACTCCGGACTGACTGCCGTCGTCGGAGGACGGCGTCTGGCTCTGGCTCTGCTGGTGGTGGTGATGATGAGCATGCTGCTGCTGCTGCTGCTGGAGCACCGACTGCAGTCGCTGGCCCAGGTAGCCGCACTGCTGGGAGTTTAGGAGCATGGCGGTGGTCAGGTGATAGGCGGCCGAGTTGCCGGGACTCCGGGAGATCTGTCGCGGCGGCTGTTGCTTCTCGCCGAGATCGCTGGGGGATCGCTTGAGCGTGTAACCCGCCGGCGGGGAGTTGGTCTCGACCATTTGGGCCAGTAGGGAGCCCGCGGGTGGCGGCGTCGGCGGCGGCGAGGGACTGGGCGTGCTGACGACGGTGATCTTGAACTTGGCGGACTTTGGGGACGGAATGATGCTGTGGTCGGGCGTGTCTCCGCCGCCTCCAGCTCCAGCTCCAGGTCCTCCTCCTCCTCCTCCGTTGGTTGCGCCGCCCGCCAGCGTCGCCGGGGTCCACAGTGAGGAGAGAATTTTGAAAGTTTTTCGTTCTACTTTCGAAGGGGAAAACAGTCTCGTAAAACGGCACTTATAAACCAGAATTTTCACTGATAAATCGCACTAAACACGCGTCGTGATTTCTCTTCAATTTTCACAGGCTTTTCCTCAGATTTTCTAAACCGAAACGGATGGAACCCTTCTTGTCCGCTCGAGCTGCGAAACTGTTGTGAGAGCGTGTGCCGCACGACAAGTTGTCGTCAATCCGGTTTGCACGGATACAGATGCAGTGCCAGTGTAGCAGATACAGATACAGATACAGACGACGGGGCTCTCTTTCTCTCTCTCGTTAAGCGGACATTTTTGGTCTCGGAACCAATGGGAATGCGCTGAGGCCACGCCCCCTTTTGCTACCATATTGTGCTGGGCCATGCTCTCTTCTAACCTCTCTTTCTAACCGGCTCTCGGTGTCCCTTTTCCACGAACGTGCCACATTGTTTCCGGTGGTTGCAGGCGGCGTTCGTTCCTCCCAAGGTTGCCAGGAGAATGAAGAGAGGTCTTTGATGGCAAAAGATGGCGCTTCGGAGATAATGCTCCCCCCCTTATGCTTTCCCCCCATTTCTTTATCCTATATTTTATTTTGTATTTTTTTCTCTCTCTGCTTTTCCTTTTTCACTGACAGTTATTTGTACAGATAAAGTCATCACTGCCAGACCCCCCCAGAAAAAGAGAGAAAGCTGCTCAGGGAGAAAGAGGGAGAGGGAGAGAGAGGGAGATAGGGAGAGAGAGGGAGATAGGGAGGGAGCATGTGCAAGAGAGATGGTTGTACAGAGGCTATCCTCTTTGCTCCTGGAGAGTGTAGACAGTGTGGGGAGCATAAAAATGTTGCCTTTGGTAATGTGGAAAATCACCCAGGGTGGCGTCGTGAGCTCCTCTCTTCTGGTCGGGGATTCTCCGCGCTGCTGTCTCTGCCGGCGCAGTATCTTAAGAAGATAATGACTAAATTAATGCTTTTATGTTTTTGGCAACACATAAACATCATTATGCGCTCAATCCGCCCACGGAGATGCGCTGGGTTTTTTTTCTGCTTCTGCTTCTTTGGGGGTTAAAGGTTTTACATAAGAGTGTGAGCAGCAAGGAAAGGGGGAAGGGTATATATACCATTTACGGAGAAATATAAAGAAATAGTAAAGGGTTTTATCAAGGAATAGATGTTGGAGAAATGGTAGAATTATAAGGTAGTTTCCCCTACTAATAATCTCTAGCATTTTGTGTGACCCTTTATGGCTATTGTGCATGTGTGTGTGTTGGCATGTGAAAATATTTTAATCTAAAGTTTCCACATCAAACATGCCCAAGTGCAAAATCCCCAATGGGCGCCCCGGGGCGTCGCTCTCTCTCTTGGCTTTCCCCTCTGACATGCAGGAAAACAAAAGCTAAGCTTCGACTAATGATAAATGCAACTCTGGCAAGCCACACACACGAACGCAAATGGAAAGTCAGCTGGGAAAAGCAAATGAAGCGAAAAGTCACCACAATGTCATCTATGTGTTAAGCTTGTGTGTGGGCTGTGTTTATATAGGGATCACTTGAAGAAAAGCGTTATAAGTACTATACATTTGTGGTAATTTATTGGTATAGAATAAGATTCTGTAGAATTTTGTAATATATTCTTTTCTTAGATATTAGATTATAAATTTGGAGAGAAAAACAGTAAATAGTTCGTCTATAAAGATCCTTCTAGGCATAGCAAGGCGTTAAGTGACTCCCTTTAGTTGGGAATTCTAGCGTTGAAGTCAAGCTCGTTGCTCTAATATTTAGTAAAAAGGTTTGTTTCAAACTTCAAGAATTATTCTAGAATATAAAGTATATTTTTTTACAGCTAAAATTAGCATAAACTTCGAAATTAATTCGAATTCAAGAATTCTTTCTGTGTAAAACGAAGGACAAAGTGAAGGTTTTGAATGGGACATAAATGCAGATATGTAGATGTGTGTGGTTGTATGTATCCAACTGATTACAAGGAAAGCTGGGGGGAAAATGGCAAGAGGACTCTCTGCCGTCACATGCACATTCACATGCTGTAAAAGGATGAAAGGATGACGGCTGATGACGTCGACGAATGTGACCAAATGCTTTTAGAAATTATTGAATAATTAAGCAGGGACAAGGACCAGAGGACCACCAGGATATTTTCACTCCCCTTCGTCAGTTTTCCCTAGCTTTTCCCTATTTGCCTTTGCACTGAACTTCTTACATGACCAAAACTCCCAACGGGAAAACCGATGATGATGATGATGATGATGATGGAGATTTCTCCAGGAAAAGTGGGAGGAAAAGCACTGGGAAGCACTGGGAGTGCGCTTCTCGCTAAGCTCAAAAGTTGTGCTTCCGAGTTTTTACTATTATTTTTTTTCTTGCCTCACACGTTTTCATTTTCTCCCTCACTCTGACCCTATTTTGTTCCTTTTTTAGCACTCTCTCGCAGTGTACACTTTTTGTTTTAGTTCGTAGATTGAATTTTAAATAAAAAATTATATTAACTCGTCTAAGTATTGTATTTGGTTAGCTTCCCTCTTCTCTCCATCGATTGGCTGTGCTCGCAAAAAAAGTTCAATTGGCAAAAGGACTAAGCAAACATTGTGGAATAAAAGGTTTTTCTACTTTTCCATTTGAGAACTGGGAAAACCAGTGGGCGGGGGTCGAAATCATCTGCTTCTTCGAACTTTTTCTTGACTCCAGATGATGGTCGTTGATTTTTATTTCGATTTTCTGTTGCCATTTCTCTTTTCAACGCCCACGGCAACATTTGCCAGTTGTGCAAAATTAGAAAAGTTTTCATCTTCCTTTCTCTCTTTCCATCTCCTTTTCTCTCTCTCTCTCTCTGATTGTTTCCTAGAAGCGGAAAAACATGGTTGAGGAAAGCGGGCACAAGGAGGAGGAGGAGGGCGGCGGCAAGCGTGTGCTTTGGGTATTTGTCTTGTTAAAAATTTAAGCGAATTTCCTCGAGAAGCCAAATCGAAATCAGCATCAGGAGCAGCAGGAATAGAATCCGCACCAGAATCGCAATCTGATTCGGGATTCAGAAGCTAAATCCCTGGCTGAGGATTTGCAGTTGCTCTGCGCCTGGTGCTGACATTGATATGTTAATGAATCCGCATCATCGACGACGACGACGACGACGACGGTCTCTAATCCTTGCCAGGAGCAACCCCTGGAACATGCCAGGATCTCTCTTTATATGGTCACACCGGTTTTCGCTGAGCAGTCAATTAAATGTTTAATCCAAATATCGTTTTATGCGTCGCATAGAGAAGGTCCGAAGGTTTGCCAAGCGAGAGGTTCCAGGTATACACAGGGAAAAATATATTTTAAATATTATGTAGAATTTCTTTTAGAATCAAAAGGAATAGAAGGTAATAGTACAGTTTTAATAACATCTATTATTTAATTTAATAAATTATTAGAGAGAAATATACAATATATACTTTAGTTCTCATTATCATTTTGTATTTCCAAATAGATTTCATAAAATACTAATGTAGCTTGATTAAGATCTAATCAGATATAATGTGATAACAACTTTCTTGCAGTGTACCTTATAGAAGCATTATCCAATGGCAATGGCAGTGGCATCAAGGGATCAGTCAGCTCAGGGATCGGGGATCGGAGGATAAGTTTAATCTTGCGATATGCGTAAGCGTGCAAATTGCATCGATTACGCATGGCGAGCGGCATGAAAGAGAGGCCAGAGCGGATCAGAAAGAGACGGGGATATCTGAAATGGAAGGGAGACAACAACAAAAGGTGCAATAAAACCGAAAACCCGAGAGCAGATGAATGGCAGAGGGAGCGAGAGGCAGGCAGGGCGTGAGGCGAAAAACCAAAATGGTTGCCGATCAGAGAGAGAGAGAGAGAGTGAGACAGAGAAGGAGAGTAAGAGAGATAGTGTTAGAGAGGGAAGGAAGCAGAGCATTAGCAGCTGCTTGTTTTTTTTCCTTCAACAACGAAAAAGGATCTGTGTTTTGGGTTCATATTTGCGTAAACAAGGCCACACTTTGGTCAGAGAGCGAGCCCCTCATTCTTCTTTCCTGTTTGATATCAGGCTCAGCTTGTTTGATTTGCTTTGGAAAGATGTTTCCAAAGGATAATGCCTGAATGCAGGCCCCAGAGAACACAGAACACAATCATAATGAAACTAAGTGAGAAATCAATTGACAGATAACCTTCCAAACAGAATTCTGGTTTCAGCCCAGGGGCATTTTATTGTGAAGCAAACCCCAATGGTTTAATCATTTGCTATTAGAATATTTAAGAAGAAAGGAAGAAATAAAATGCCTTAAATTATTGCTTCAAGGAAAGTAGATTGCATGAATTTCCCACCTTAAATCCAATTCCATTATAATAATTTATTGCAATTGCGTAATAAATGTAATTTGCTAAAAGTAAATACAAACCAAGAGTAAAAAAGGGGCACAAACATAGCAAGATACATAAATATTTCGTAATATATATCTCTACCTCTCTCTTACCTCCCCCCTTAAGAGGACTTTCCCACAACAACTCTCCCTTTTTTGCTGTCATAATTTTTCGTGTTGATTTGATGCGTAATTAAAAATTTAAATTATATAGCTTGAGGATATTTTTTGGGGGCGTGTAAAGGTGGGAGAAATATGGAAAAAGGAGCAAGAATGAATGGCCAGAGTCAAATATTTGTCAAGAGGAAAGGCAGGAAATGTGAGGAGGTGAAAAAAGGAGCAATCCCATTTGGCAAGAACTTTTACTCTTTACCGAAATTACTTCAACTCAATTAATTAACCGAGTTTTCTTTGCAGAGAGAAACCCCATTTACAGCCCCCTTCCTACCATGCTGTGTTGGCCTGGTGTGTGTTTGTGTGTTTGCTTTAACTCTTTTTGGACAAATCTCGCAAATCAGAATGCTGCAACTGTTGTTTCCCAAATTCTTTCTTGTTTCTGCTCCGTCGTCCTTGTCGTCGTCACCTCCAGACAAAGCCAAACAAATTGGCAAACAAACATCGCGAAAGAGAAATAGAAATAGAAAAAATAAAAAACAAAACTAGACAAAAATGAAATGATTGCAAGGGTGCAAAGGAATTGTGACTAGAAATATTGGGCCTTGGCAGTTGATAGAAGCACTGAAAGAAAGTTATTAAATTCCTAAATTCTTAAATTAAGAGAAAAAGGAAAAATATTGGAAAAGGACGGTTCAAGTTATTCTACTTAAATAACTATTCAAACAGATGTAAGTCTTTTATAAATATTAAAATAAAAAGGAAAAATAATGGAACAAGAAGGGTCAAGTTCTTCTTTTGAAATAATTATTAAAACAGATATTGTCAGTCTTTTAAAAAAACTCCGAAACATCTTTTGCGCATTTATATTTATTTTCCCTTGCTTTTTTCTTTATGCCTTGCCTGTAATGTACAAGCAATTTATAGGAACAACTGGTTATGAGTTACCTTTAGTAACAAATGGAAAGATTTTATTATTTAGTCATACTCTGATGGAGTTTTGCATTGTTTCTCTCCGATTACAACATATATTACTTTACAAATTAATGAATTAAACCCTAAAGTGATGAATTTTCTCGTAGTGAGTCTGCAGAATCAGCTCCTTTGAAGGCGGCTCCTGTTCTCCTTGCGGCGTGTGTGGCTTTATTTGTTTTTCTCCTCTCTTCTCATGCGCATTCTCGGCTTGTACCAATCTCCATTTCCTTGTTATCCCCGTATTCTCTGTCGTATTTGGCCATGTTGTTGTCTCGGGCATAAAAAAGCGAAGCAAAACAAAGCTGCTGCTGCTGTTCGTTCCGAGGTGCTGTTTGTTTGAGGTCGTCCTGTGCCGCATACCGTTGCTGGATCCTGATTGCCGATCGTTTTCCCTGGTCGCTTTTCAATTGACCGTTGCAAATCGTTGCAACAAGGATCAGCCGGGATAAGCCACGTCCTTGTATGGCAACATGCATGTATTTCCCCGGTGCTCATTTTTTGTTTCGCTTTTTCAGTGTCCCTTTCTTCACACGCCCCGCAGAAGAAAGGAAAAATAAAAAGAATGAAAGCCTTTCTCCTCCACAAACGTTTCTAGTTTTTTTGTTTTTGCGGTGATTGGTGATGCGCATTTGATGGCTGTGATCCTCAACAAAAAAAGAGATATATATATATATATAGTGCAATCCCCGGACCTGTGTTATCCCTCTGTTCGTGTTTAAGTCCTTGGAAAATCGTTTTTTTGCGCCTTTGCCCATTTCCTGGACGTCTAATTGCGAGAGAAATCTGCTAAGACCCTCGGATCAGGGAAATACCAATCTAGATTTTGATAAAGATTTCGTTTTAGATTGATTTGCAGGAATCAGAATCAGCCGCCGACTCGGCCTACGCATCTGAATAAAAAGGGTGTGAAGTGTTGTGGAGGGCCACTTGAAAAATCTCGTTATCCTGTCAGCCGCAGGACTGGGCACTTGGCACCACTCCGCTCCTTTTCGCTGGGAAAACTGCCAGTCATTTATGAGTCGGACGAGGAAGGAAGGGGTTCTCCTGCCAAGTGGTGGAGTGCTTCTTCGGCAGCTGTCTCTCGCCTGCAGCTCCCCGTATCGCTTACAGTCCCAAAAGCAGATGAATGGAAAAGAGCAGCCAGCGATTCTGTGACTCTAATGCACTTGGAAAAATATATTAAATTTAAAAGGGATTTTAAATAGCATAGAATATAGAATTTATCGCATTATAGAACGAAATATTTTGTAGTTGAATTAAATTGTAATTTAAATTTGTAGAAACTTTCCACCTCTCTTGGCCAGCTTTTTCCCCGAGTGCCGATGAATGAAAAGAGCAGCAGTAGTTCCTTCTTTGTGCTACCTCCTCCGCCTATGACCAGGAGGTGCAGCAGGCAGGCAGCCAGGCAGCCAGGATCAACAGCAGACCCTCCTTTGTTGGGCTTAGCACTAGTCCAGGACGATTCATCCTTCTGCTCAGAAAGCACATAAAAACTGAAACCGAAGCACTCAAACGCCTCGGCGGGACTCAATTGTTTTCGAGATCAATTTGCAACTTAATTGAAATCCATTTAAAGTAATGAGAGTTACTAACTTGTCCCGACCCGCGACCCTATCCTTTCGGGGACTTTTCTCTGTGGGTCCATTGTGTGTGTGCAAGGGTGATGCACCCTTTTCGGTGGCTTTGTTGCCCTCTGATCCCCTGCTCAAGAAATATAATCCCACGCGCGCAGTTCAGCCGCATGATGAATACCTGTCGCGGCACCACCTTCCAGTTCTCTCGATTGTTTCGACGCTCCTGATTGTCCTGTTGTCCTGCGGCCAGAGATCTATTTGCGAGCCCTGCAAATGCAAATTGTCCCTAATGTAGCTCAAGTGAGTAGCAATCTCTCAGCTCCCCGCGGCGAGGATGATTCTTGAAGGGATTTTTGTGGGTGCCGAAAAGTGGGAACTGCTTTTAAAATTGTATTTGCTTGGTTTATATATTTAAATAAAATTGTTTAGAGGGAAATAATGTACTTTTATATAAGGTATAATTATAATAGAATTAACCTTAGGTCATTTCTTATTTTAATATAATTTGTAGATGTAATTATACTATTTAAAAAACTATTAATTAGTGTTTTGTAGTTATCGAAACAATATTAATATCTCTGATGTACTTGTTGTATCCTAAAGTTTTCTAGAAAGTTTTCACAAATATTTAAAATCCAGCTTATACTTATTTTTCACTCAATTTGTTCAGAACTAGTTCCTTCCTCTCCACTCACATTTGAATTAAAATGTTGTTTCTTTTTCGCACGTAAAAAATATGCAAAAAAGTCGCTGTCCAAGTCCATTAAAAGGGAATAAGTGCGTGCAAATCCTGGCCGCAGGATGTTTTTCATATTATCAGAACGCATATTACTTCATCGAAAAGGAAAGCTCCTCCTGCCCAGCGCCACTCTGCCACGCCAAAGTTGTTGCCAAAGTAAACATGTGTGAAGTGCTCCGGCAAGAGGGCGGTTTCCGAGGGCGGGATGATGATGATGCTAACCATATATATATTCCTGGATATGGCCAGAGCCATATCCATATCCCAATCCATAAGCATAACCACGCGCCTTTTTTCTCGTTACCCTAAAACCGCAATACAAACACAGGCCACACCCTGACCCTCAGGAGAGGAGGAGAGGAGAGATTGATGAATGTGCACCACATTCAAGTTGATCCCCTTGTAAATCTCTAAATTGTTTTATGAACATATTGGCCCGGGAAGGTGTAAACCTAATTTTCCTTTATGAGAGAGCCGGCAGGTAAAGTGGAGGAGGAGGAAGTGCGTGCTTGCCGGACCTTTGTTCCGGTACAGCAGCAATAGATCCTGTGGGATGGTAGATAGATAGATAGATATATATCAATCTGCAGTTTCCATTGTTGGACTGCCTTGTGCTGAGCCTCATTTAAATCGTACCGCTGGCCAATTTGCATTCGCACCACAGCCAAATTGATCCGCCCTAATCCTGAACTGGACTACGGAATGCGGACTCCTTTACTGCTTTTGCTCCTTTTGCTCCTTTGACCCACGAGCGATCTTTATAAGCACGGGATTTGAATTTGCTAGAAAAACATCACTCGGCATCGGCATCGACTTCGGCTTCGGCTTCAGCTTCTCCCTCCTCTGCCTTTTCCGCTTGGTCCTTTACTTCTGGCTGGGATTGGCTTGGATCTGGGATTTGGATCCGAGATCCGGCTTGGCTTCTGCTTCTGCTCTGGCTTTGGCTTTGCGCGCTTGCCCTTTGCGGCGCGAGGAGATCGGCTCTCGAAAGGGTCCAAAATTGAAGTCATTTCGAAAAAGGGGTTGGATTCGGGAATAAAATTCAATCAGGATTCGGGTTTTTTCTTTCAATTTATAAATTAATTTATTATGTATAATATTAATTATATCGAAGTAATGCTATTATAGATTTAATTTTATTTAATTTAATTGTATTATTATTATTTTGTTATTTCGTATATAAAAAGATCAATTTGTTAACAAAAAATGGTCCAATTCTGGACACCTAAATAGGGAGTAGCTGTTAGATAGATAGATCTAGATAGTTCAGATAGATAGATCAGATAGATAGATCAGATAGATAGATCAGATAGATAGATCAGATAGATAGATCAGATAGATAGATAGATCAGATAGATAGATAGATCAGATAGATAGATAGATCAGATAGATAGATAGATCAGATAGATAGATAGATCAGATAGATAGATAGAACAGATAGATAGATAGATCAGATAGATAGATAGATCAGATAGATAGATAGATCAGATAGATAGATAGAACAGATAGATAGATAGATCAGATAGATAGATAGATAGATCAGATAGATAGATAGATAGATCAGATAGATAGATCAGATAGATAGATAGATAGATAGATCAGAAAGATAGATAGATATATAGATCAGATAGATAGATAGATCATATAGATAGTTCAGATAGATAGATCTAGATAGTTCATGACCTAGATCTGCTTTTCTGGTGATGCTGATGCTGTTTACATTCTTAGCTATGCAAACTTTTATTAAATTTTAATTTATTTTAATCAATTTTAATAAGTTTTAATAACAAAACGGCATTTTTAGAGCGAAACTGACTGGAGGTTTTTTTAAATAAATTCTTTAATTAATAATTCAAATAGTGAACTAGATCATGAACTTGCATATTGATTTCTACATGTAGGAATATTTCTTACACGCCACCTTAAAAATTTTACTTATACCATGAAGCAGCGCCATCCGTAGTTCGTTTAGTTTCCACCTTAGCTGGCAACTCTATTTGCCATCAGCTGATTTCCAGACTGCCAACTCTTGGTAAACACAAAAAGGTGGCAGCCTTATGAATGCCATCATTGTTGCTTTTCGCTCGAAAAATATAAACAAAACTTAAGTGGAATGTTTGGCTCGCTTTAAACCGCTCGAAGCCAATGCAGAATCAGGAAGAGATGACCAGGAAGCGAGGTAGAACCCGGAACAGGAGCAAGCAGCGCAGTCGTCGTCGCAGTTGCCGCCAGAGACGAGAGGGAAAGCCATTGCAGCAGCCACAAAGACCTCCGCAGCCATCGGCCCGGGAGCAATGGGCAATGGGAGCTGAGATGTGCATCCAGACGAGTCGCATTCTCTTTGAGTGGCACCACAATCAGGTCATGAACCTCTGCCGAGGATTGAGGCAGCAGGAAGGAACCAATAGCCAGCGGACACCGAACTGCCTGGATTATGTGTACGAGAGTTCCTCGGAAGAGGAAGAGCTGGGAGAGGAGGACGAGGAGGAGGAGCAGGTGGAGCTGGACCCAGAGCCCATTGACGAGGGTTACCTGAAGTTCTTGGAGGTGACCATTAAGCACCAGGAGGAACTACGTCGAAAAAGAGCTGACACAACCACTGCCTGTTTAGATGAGCTTGGGGATAAGAGTTAGGATATCCATTTATCATTGAAATCTATAATTAAGTGATAGTTTTAAGCCATATTTTGAGGAGAACATTTTTTCCAATTTGATAAAATGACTTTATAAAGGATTAAGGATTAAATAATTAAGGATTAAGAGTATTTCGAATTTTTTCTGCATATTTAAAGATTTATTTTTATAAATTGTATTGAATATTTGACATTAAAGTAACATTTTCTAAAATATCTTAACTTGCATAGTGAATTTATTAAACAAATTGGGTTAAATTACTGACCAAACGCTTAGTTAGTAATTAGTAATTAATGGAATTTATATGCATATAATTTTTATTTCTTTATACCGCCTAAAAATTGAGGAATTTTGTTTAGTTTTGTAACTTTTGAATAGATTTATGTATATTTTGTTTTAATATTTTTTTTTTATTATATATATTTTTATTATATATATTTTTATATATATTTTTATATATATTTTTACTATATATTTTTACTATATATATTTTTACTATATATATTTTTATTATATATATTTTTACTATATATATTTTTATTATACATTTTTTTAATATATATGATCTTTTTATATATATTTTTATTATATATATTCTTATTATATATATTCCTATTATATATATTCTTATTATATATATTCTTATTATATATATTTCTATTATATATATTCTTATTATATATATTCATATCATATATATTCATATTATATATATTTTTATTAATATTTTTTTTTTGTATATTTCTTAAGATCTTTCGTTTTAATGTAGGTTGGTTAGCAATTTTTAAGGTCGTAGCACTCATAGATATTTTCTTATAGCTTTAGTTCTTGTTCCTTTTTTTATGTTATAGTATTTTTCATAGTAACTGTAAAATAGTAAGAAAATAAGACCTCAGGGTTTAGGAACAGAAATTTGCGTAGGCTGAGAAAGGCAACTGTACTTTGCTTCCTGGAACTCTCCATCTCGCTCTCTTCTCACACCCAAAGTTCTGCACTAATGAAGTTGTGCGAAGACGGACATTTTTCTTTGTTTTCTTTTTGGCCAAAAGGAGACGACGCACATTAACCCGGCCAAGACTAATGCGATGTCATTTATAATCGCTCAGGAAGGCCCAGAAGAAAGCTTCAAATTGGGGCAAGACCAAATAGCAGGGGAGGAGGGGGGAGGAGGAGGCGGAGGAGCATGTGACCATATGTGGGTCAGAGACAACGTGTATCCCCGTGTGTGGGCGTGGCAAGTCGGGCATTAGCCAGCATTTTTCGGCACTTTTGAGATGAAAAACCTAATTAAGTCGTCCGGCTTTTGAGTCCAGCAAAGTGCCAATGGATTTCCCCCATTTTCTCCTCTCGCGGAGCCACTCTTCCGTCCTGCCCCGTGGAAATCACGACTGGTGGCGACGACAACTGCGAACGACCTTTCTAATGCCCGGCCACTGCATAAATCATGGCCCAAATGGCGGCCACCTGCACAAACAGCAGCAGCAGCAGCAACACAACTGCAACTGTCAGTGCACTGAGAATTAAATTTAACAAAGAAAGAGTAGACTCCCAAGGGATTTATAGAAATTTTACAAGGAAAATGTGAAAAACATATGAAGTCTGTACTTTACTGTAAATTGCATAAAAAGTGATGCTGGGTTATTTTTTCGAGTGCAACTAATAAGACTGCGCCTGCAATACGAACGGAAACTCCGGCAACAACTTCAAAAAGCTGGGATGGTAACTGGGGGAATCACAGCTGGACATTCTCCACGCGGGAGCGATAAAAGTTTTGTCAAATCGAAATGGAGATTTCAATAGAAAGTTTGCTGGCTCCACCCACTAGCCAAGATGAGCTATGATGTATTTTTATATATATTTTTTTAAGAGAAATGTATTATAATATGTCAAAATTATAAATGAATGAAGCCTCAATTGTTATAACAGAAATTTAAAGAACAGAACAGCTTCAGAAGACTCTAAGATATAGATTTTCTTTAATAGAATATGTAAATATATGGAAATAATTATTAAAAGCCTAATTCTACAAGAAAGGGCTTATATTTAGGCACAGAGAAAGCCTTACGTCTAAAGAACAAAGGCCACAGAAGAATTCCTATTTTGTAGAGCTTATCTTTATAAGAGAATTTCATAATACAATATACAATTTGTATTTTTTAATAACTAAGTAAATAGATTACTAGCCAAGTGTTGAAAAAAAAGCCTCACACTCTACAGATCACAAATCTGAAGAAAAGAAACTTCAGAAGACTGTAATATATAGGTTTTCATTAATAGAATATACATATATATATATATATATATAACTAATTATTAAAAGCTTAATTCGATAAGAAAGAGCTTATATTTAGGCACAGAGAAAGCCCTACGTCTAAAAAACAAAGGCCGCCAGAAGAATTCCTATGTTTAAGAGCTTATCATATAGCCTCTTCATAAGAGAATTGCATAATACAATATACATTTTATATTTTTTAATAACTAAGTAAATAGAATACTAGCCAAGTGTTGAAAAGAAGAAGCCTCACAACCTACAGATCACAAATCTAAAGAACAGAAACTTCAGAAGTCTCCAAGGTGTATAGCTTTTCTATAATAGAATATATAAATATATAGAAATAATTATTAAAAGCCTGATTCAATAAGAAAGGCCCCAGAAGAATTCCTATGTTTAAGAGCTTATTATATAGCCTCTTCATAAGAGAACTGCATAGTGACTAAGTAAATAGAGTTCTATCCAAGTGTTGAAAAGAAGAAGCCTCACAATCTACAGACCACAAATCTGAAGAGAAGAAGCCCCAGAAGAATCGGAAGCCCCGCAAAATGGCTGCCTCGAGGGCTGGGCCCTTGAGTGAAAAAAAAGGGAGAGAGTGTGATGGAGAGACCCCTAATTAAATGGGAGTAACTTGGCCTGAACATGGCTAATAACCAGACGGAGCAGGAGGAGGAGGAGCTGCCACATGCAACAACATGAGGAAGGGCTTGGCTTTGTGCCACCTGTTGCTCATGTGCTCCTCCCCCTCTGCCGTGACGCCATGTTTGCCGGAGATTTGCATGAGATTGCGATCGAACAAACACCCCCGAGATTGTGTATGAATATTTTATGAGCTGGCAGCCGGCTGGTGTTGCTTTGGAGGCCAACAGGCCCGACGACAGTCGTGGAGCACTTCAAAGTGCCAGACAAATTGTTGCCTACAAATCAATTAAATTGCTAATCAACGGCGACAACAAAACAAAACGGCAGCAAAACAAATCGTGTATTAGGCTCACAATTTAATGGAGCCGCATTCCAGAGAGGCAAGAAGGCCAAGAAGCTATTGTTGTTGGCTTTGTGGCTCACATGGCAAGTCCCACAAGAAATGCATAAACATATTGCAGAATTTTGTTAAGCTTTTTGTTTACTTTGTTTTTTAAGGGGCCAGAGAGAGAGATATAAATAAAGGGGACAAGACAAAGCCGCTGCCAGACTCTTGGACACTAACAAGTGCGCCAAAGAGCCAATATAGGAAACGGGAAAACGGGGGCTTGGAGCGGAAAACTAGCACGACCCGAAAAAGCTAAGAAATAGAGACAGAAACAGAAGCAACATGGAAACACCGCAGGAGGCATTTGACAAAAAATCAACTGGCCAACACACATATTATTTGTGTGCCTTGGGACATGAGGCTTGAATATATTTATATATCAAAAGGCAGTGAGAATTGTAAATAACTACGAAGAAGAGGCTAAAACTAAGAAGTCTAGGAAGGATGTACTTTAAAATCAAAAGAGTCTTTCCTGAATTTCTGTAGGAACTACAAATAGGAACATTATGTTAATATACAAAGTATTAATTGGCTAATTTTAATCTAATAGAAGGTTTTACGCCATGTCCTTTGGATACATTTGATCTTAGAAATATAAATTGGTACTAGTTACAAGAAACTGAAACATAATTAGGAAGATTAGTTGAGGGTGTAAAGTTAGTATTACTCCAACTTCTAGGAGATTACTGAGCTTTCAACTACAAATTAGTACATTAAACAAAACACTTTGATATAACACAAAGTAATAATACTAATTTTAATGCAATAAAAGGTTTTGCGCCATGTCCTACGGATATATTTAATCTTAAGAATGTAAATTGGCATTGGTTACCAGAAACTTAATCATAATTAGGTAGATTAGTTGCTTAATAAGAGATCTAGAAGCAGTTCCTCTATCATTACGTATTATTGAATACAATCCCATCCCTATTTGAGGGTGTAAAGTTAATATTACTTCGAATTCTTGGGGATTATTGGGCTAACAACACACATATACACCACCCGCTGTGTCAGTTGTCGCCACCATTAACGAATATCTTTTGAGATATTTGAGAGTTAGCCAGGCCAATAGCTAACTGAGAGTTAGCTGCTGTCGAAATTCATGCAGATTCAAAGCAAAGCCAGTCCCAGATTCAGATTCAGACGCGGACTCGGACTCCAACTCCAGTTTCAGGTTACCACGCATGAGACTTTTTCCATGTCGTTCTCCATTTGTCGCCTGGCACTCTTTTTTTTCTCTAACTTGAGGTGTGTGTGTGGAGAAGGTGTGCCGTGGCGGGAGAGAATCGATGCGAGTGTGGAGGGAGGGGATAGGATATGGTTATCCGCTGAGAGAGAGAGGAGGGTTGAGAAGCGTGAGAGTCGACAACAAACTGCGCCTGCGCACGCGTTCAATTAGCTGCAAATTGCAAATCGTGCGGCGCATGCGCAACGTCCAACGATGCGATGTCGCCACAAACGGCGGCAACATGTTGCTGCTGCAACGGCAACTGCAACAGTTGCTAATGTGTTGTCAACAAAACTCATGTTGACAGCAGAATCGAAAATATTTCATTTCAAATTTGCTGCTGGCCGAGCTGTGCAGCGGCAGCAGGTGTGGGAAAGAGAAAGGCTCCCAGGGAGCCGGAGAGGTGTCGATGTCCACTGTTAATTGGACACGAGGAGGGTGAGGCTGGGTAGGAGGCTGAGGCTGGGTAGGAGGCTGAGGCTGAGGCTAAGGTGGAGCTGGTTACCTTGAGAGAGACACATCCTGTCGCCGGTTGCAACCATAACTCACTGGCAGGCCGTGGATTGAGGATTTGCATGGAGGGAATCGAATTTCTTGCCAAGATTCGAATGTTTTGCCGCCGTTGCGCTGAGTGAATGATAACTGACAGCAGCAGCAGCAGCAACAATGCAACAGCAGGCAGCAGCAAACATTGCAATGACAACAAGATGCTGATGCTGCCGTTGCATCCTGAGGGAAGTCGCCTGCTTTTTTTTTCATTTCTTGCGGCCTTCTCCCCTCGCTTAAATGTCAATAAATATTGGCAATGCTCTCGTCCCAGACGCTGTCATTGTCATGGTTGCTGCAGAAGCATCTATACACTTGAGAAAAAAGGGAACTAGATTTGAGCAAAATAATTAGCTTTTAAAATGTTTAATTCGTAAGTGTGGAGATGCTAGAAAAGAATAAAAAACACTTGAAAGAATAGTAAATATTTATATTAACCATTTGTTTGTTATATTTTAAAATGCAAGCAATCATAGTTATAGTTATATTTCTCTATAGTTATATTTCTCTATAGTTATATTTCTCTATAGTTATATTTCTCTATAGTTATATTTCTCTATAGTTATATTTCTCTATAGTTATATTTCTCTATAGTTATATTTCTCTATAGTTATATTTCTCTATAGTTGTATTTCTCTATAGTTGTATTTCGCTATAGTTGTATTTCTCTATAGTTGTATTTCTCTATAGTTGTATTTCTCTATAGTTGTATTTCTCTATAGTTGTATTTCTCTATAGTTGTATTTCTTTATAGTTGTATTTCTCTATAGTTTTATTTCTCTATAGTTTTATTTCTCTATAGTTTTATTTCTCTATAGTTATATTTCTCTATAGTTATATTTCTCTATAGTTGTATTTCTCTATAGTTTTATTTCTCTATAGTTTTATTTATCTATAGTTGTATTTCTCTATAGTTGTATTTCTCTATAGTTGTATTTCTCTATAGTTGTATTTCTCTATAGTTGTATTTCTCTATAGTTGTATTTCTCTATAGTTGTATTTCTCTATAGTTGTATTTCTCTATAGTTGTATTTCTCTATAGTTGTATTTCTCTATAGTTGTATTTCTCTATAGTTGTATTTCTCTATAGTTGTATTTCTCTATAGTTGTATTTCTCTATAGTTGTATTTCTCTATAGTTTTATTTCTCTATAGTTGTATTTCTCTATAGTTGTATTTCTCTATAGTTATATTTCTCTAGAACTAGATTTGAGCAAAGTAATTAGCTTTTAAAATGTTTAATTCGTAAAAGTGGGGAGATGTTAGAAAGGGATTAATATTCATAGAAACACTTGAAAGGAATAGTAAATATTTATATTTATTAGTTATATTTTTAAATGCAAACAATCTTTAGTTATATTTCTCTATAGTTATATTTCTCTATAGTTATATTTCTCTATAGTTATATTTCTCTATAGTTATATTTCTCTATAGTTATATTTCTCTATAGTTATATTTCTCTATAGTTATATTTCTCTATAATTATATTTCTCTATAGTTATATTTCTCTATAGTTATATTTCTCTATAGTTATATTTCCCTATAGTTATACTTCTCTATAGTTTTATTTCTCTATAGTTATATTTCTATATTTAACCATCTATCTTATATACTAACTCTTAACCTGAACAAGCACGTGCTTGGTGTCACAAGGGCCACTTGAGTGCATTAACTGCACCAACGTCCATAAATACCGGGGGGTATTACCCTCGGTAAAATATGAAAACTCAAAACTTTTCTCCCAGTGCAGCAGCTGCTTGGAATGCCGGCAATGATCCCGAGTTGTGGCTCGTTTCTGCCGATTCCGAATGTGCACATAAATTCTATCAAACAAGCAAATGGAAATATTAAGGAAATTTAGACATGCAAGGAGCGCACAGGGGGGAGGGGTTAATAGAGAGAGAGAGGAGGATATGCCGAGGATCTCCCCGGGAAATGGTGGAAATGTAGTGGTGGGATCTGGACGTGGTTGTGTGGACTCTGGTAGAGTCAAAGCAACCGCCGCCAATTTGAAGGTGCGGCTAAAAGGCTGAAGGATAGCCGGGGGAGTCAAAGGCTAGACTGAAACCGAAACCAACCGCAGAGCCACATACATCATTTTCACACCAGCAGCAGCAATCTTCGGGGGAAAACCTCAAGGCGAGAATTATGAGCGACAACAACAGCAAATGACTGCGAGTGAATTTGCAGCTAATAATTTACACAAAAGCATTTTTAATCATCCCAGGCAACTCCTCCTCCTCCGCCTCGGCAGCATCCTCCTCCAATAAATTGCCGACGTGCCAAGCAACAAAGTAATCAATCAGCGCGGTCAATAGTCAATGATCCCGCTGCGAAGGATTGTCTATAGGGGGGGAGCAGAGCGGAGAAGGAGGAGGAGCCTGCTCCATACGGAGGATGATGCATTTCGGAGCACAGCTCCGCCTGGCATTGTGTCAGTCCTCCGACTGCAATGGGAATGCGATGCAATGCCACCAGATCATTGATAATGATCAGCAGCGGCAGCTTCTGGAGTGCTGCAGTGCTGCAACCGCCTCCAAATGAGAAAATCAACTCCGCAGCTCAAAGTATGCGTAATGGCCCCAGGGAGCTAGTGGAGAAGCGGAGATTCTCCATTTCTCCGATGGGGGCCAGCGGTTGTTGTTTGCTTTTGCCTGTTGCCTAGATTCCGCAAACTCCGGCGAGAGTCGCGCGATGAGAAAATGCGTCATAAATGCGTAAACCCGATGACAGCGGTCGCCGAAAGAAGCAATCAGCGATGGGGTTTTAACTATAAAAATATTATGAGGCATCTAATGATTTCTAGGCAATTTAAGTTTTATTTAAAAAGGCTTCTTGGGGTTTATATTTAGGCAGGGGTTACACAACTTTGTACTGTGCCGATCTTAGAATTTACTATAAGAAATAGGGTTAGAAGATCATATAAATTCTGATCTGATTAGCCAGGAAATAGCTTTAAACTTATGATTAGTTGTTTATACATTGTAGTTACTTACTTATATTGTTAATTTATTAATAATTCCAGGTTAAATATACTAATTATTAAGCAGAGATTACAAAATGGTTTATGTTTTACACTAAATACTATAATACAGAGCATGTCAATGAGCTTTAAATGCAATTCAGTGACTTCATCCCAAAAATTATATATTGTATAATTAGTTTCGTATGGATAGTCCTCAGGTTTAAGCCATAGATTAAGTATCTTTACGGTATTAAGTAAAATAAGTTTACAACTTACTTCAGAATTGAAATTTACACATATTGTTAGCTTAACTATTCTCTTTAAAGTTCAATTCTTTGAAGAGGGATTCAAAACCAAACCCAGGCTTGCCTCACGGTCACGTGACATTGCCATCTCTAGGTTCTCTCGGTCGCCTTGGACAGTCTTCATCATATTTAATGGTTGTGTGATAATATGCCACGTTTGTTGAGGATGGGATATGTGGAAGCCAGCGGTGGTGGCAATGTTGCTGTTGCCTCTTGCAATGTTGTGCTGCATGGCCATAAAGAGTCCGCAGTTGCAGTTGCAGTTGCACAAATGCAACGCAAAACTCAATTAAAGAACGCATTGCAGTCATGATACTCCCGGTGATGTGTTCCCTCTCCTCGAGATGATCATCCGCGCGATGCGATGCGATGCGATGCGATGATGATGATGAACAACTGACATTGAAGTGCCAGATCGACAACTGAGCGAAGCCATGCTCATAAATATGGTTGCCCCATGGCCAGGCTGGCTGGCTGGCTCTCTGTTCCCATCTACCACATATCCCATCTTGCAGCTTGCATCTTGCATCTTGCATGTTGCATCTCCCCCAGCTTTTTCCATTGCCATCTGAGGCCTTCCTCCATCGCTGCAGCTCCTCTCTGATCGCTGGTCGGTTGTCTGTCGTCTACAAGTTGGTTATTAGTCGAACGGAATGTTGGCGATGCGCGTTAATTAACTCATCAATTTTTTGTATTGCTGCCTTCCCCCGGCAGCTCCTGGCAGCAGCTCCTGCTCCTGCTCCTGCTCCTGGTCCTGGTCCTTGGGCTGTGCATCTGATGGATGCATTTACTCCTACTTAGCATTGTCCGAGGGTAAAAGGATTTCAGCGTGTGTGCTTCCTTTGTGCCGGGGCTTATCTCCGGTTGACACAAAGCCCCCGGCAATCCAATCAGCTCGTGTGAGGTGGCACCAGCTTTTCGCTTTTATTTTCATTTACTTATTTTTACTCGTGGTGCCGCCTGTCAGGGAGGCCTCTTGTTTCGAGGGAAATTAAGTGCCTACTAGAATGTAGTTGAAAATGTCTTTAATAATGACAGCAGCTATGTGTGGAACTTGAAAAGCGCGTAAGCATCACCGACTTCGGTGCGGTGGATGGGAACACGTTCGTGGGTCTTCTGTGTGTGTGCTGCGTGTGCAATAATCTGGAACGTCATTTTTATTGCTGCCACTCGCATTGGGGCATTCCTGGCTTCCACTCTATAGAGTATATCCCACTCCTCCTGGCTACCTGGAGACCAGGCTACAAGGCAACCAGGCAACCAGCTCCCATCTCTCTCTCAGCCTTTCAGCCTGCTCGTTGTCATCTTAAGCAATCATCTCATAATCGGCAGTGGCAGTAGCCGAGGCCTCCAGCCGGAGGTTGAGCATTTGCTCAGACTTTTTTACACGGCGAGTAAATATGCCAAAGAACCATATATTACTTTAATATTTTATAGGATTTCTATAATTTCATATTTATATTGGTTGTTTATCATATTAGAATGTCTATATATTATCTTATCTTTATCTTGTTACTAAGTTAATAATTGATTTTAACATTATCATGATATTCAACAGTATATTTATTAGGATTTTCTACAGTAGATGGAACAATAGAATAGAATAGAATAGAATAGTGGATGCAACAGTAAATTCAACAGTAGATTTCAACAAATTTAAACATATTTTTCTAGGAAAATTAGGCATTAGTAAAATGTCACAAAAATGTATTAGAAGGTCAATTAGCATTCCTAGATTTCTATATGTACCTAGAAATAACTTTGACAAGACACAGCTCTGCATTTTCCAACTATTTTTAATATATGTTCTCTTCCTATATAATTTAAAGATACCTTTTCTAATTAAATAATCATTGAATTGTTTATATAAATGCCACAAAAGTGCTTCTCTTAGATTTCTACACGTAGTGACACTTCTGCCATAGAACCCTTAACAAAACCTTGCTTTACTTGCTTGAATATATCAAGCTTTACTTGTATAATTTCTCTCACTGCACCGGCACCTTCCTTTTCCTCTTGAATCGACTCCCTGTTCCATGTCAGCAAATCCCCACCAGAGTTTCCCCAGCTTGACACATCTTTGAGAGCACCAGAGCTCTGCGGATTGATATAAATCTATGAGGAGCGGAGATCTAGAGCGCGCCTTTTTGATTGATTGCTGCGAGGACGTTTTTGTCGCAGCTCCTTTTGGTGTTAATAATAATTATTATCAGCGGCGATGTTTGTTACCTGGATCTCGAGCAGGGCGGAAGTGCCTTTGGGGAGACAACGTGAGAATTCTCGATGGAGGCTTTGTTGTCATTCGCTGGCGGCATTTCCTTGGGTTCCAGCAATTCCCAGTGTCGTCGCACGTGCTGAGGATTGAGGTGGAAATTCGACTAAATTAAGGCTGGGAAATTAATTGAGCCACACATTCCACAGTTCCTTTGAGTTGAGTTTGAATTTCCAAAGGCTTCTAGTGACTTTTAACTCGATCTGACTTGAGATCTAATGATCGCCAGGAGGAGAGAAGCGAAGATGTAGCTGCTGGGAATGTTGGTTGTATCTGGGATTGTTCTTGACCATTTTTAGAAGAGAGCCGGGCCAGAGATAGATGGGGCTCGGTGACGTGTGTGGCATGTGGGCAAATTTGTTGCTGCCGCTGCCGCTGTGGCAATGTTGCGGCCGCGGCAACAATGCAACAACGGCGCTGCAATTTAAATAAGTGCCTGGCAACAGCAACAACTACTGATCAGTGATCAACTGCGAGGAACAACGAACATAATTGCCTTTTGCTTTGTTTCATTTGTGGTTTGTTTTATTTTCTGTTTGGTTTCTAGCATCGCATCGTCTCATTTCCTTTCCAAGACCGAAGGTCAGGCTCTGCCTTTGGGGCAGCCGCTTACAAGCTCTGCGAATTCCGCTCACAGTCACCGCCATAATTGTTCGCTTCTTGAATCCCCCCCTGAAAGAGCTGCGACATGTTTGCAAGCAATTGATTGCTGCCGCCGCCGCCGCTGGCCTGTTTAATGAGCAACGGAGCAGGACCGGGAGCAGGAGCAGGACCGGGACCGGGACCGGGACCAGGAGCTCTCGGAGATCGGAGCATCTGCGGCATGCGAGGTGTCTAAATTAGCTGGGAACGCGTTTTTCGGCTGTCGCCAGCAATCAAAAGCGGAATATCCGCGTCGCCTTGTAATTAGGGAAGAGCAAATGCCACAGCTTCAGCTCCAGCTCCAGCTTCAGAATCTTCCAGGAAAAAAACTGACTGAGGAAAAGGAAATAAGGGGAACTCTCTTCGTTGTTTTTTTATGTGAAAGAAATACCCAGGGAAATGTATTAATAATGCATTTAGCATTTATAGCAACAGAAACCTTAGATTTTATACAGATCTTTTCTATTTAAGCAACTCTTCTTTAAAAGTTGCAGTAGTTACTTGGGGAAATGCTTTTAAATAAGTTTCTGCATTGAATTCAAGTCGCTCTTCTTGCTAAAAAATTCTACAAACAATGATTTAGCGAGTTCTTAATTGCACAACTTGAAACTAAAATTAGTTATACTTCTTTTTTTTTTGCGGGAACAGTAGCACGACGGCAACTCAAACATTTGTCAGCAAGTTGGACTCTGAATGGGAGTTCGGGTTCTTCTGTGTTTTGCAAATAATAAAAATC
The DNA here is from genome assembly GCA_035046265.1 of Drosophila bunnanda. NCBI lineage: Eukaryota > Metazoa > Arthropoda > Insecta > Diptera > Drosophilidae > Drosophila > Drosophila bunnanda. Next base: position 5,051,006 of record JAWNOB010000076.1, on the reverse strand, counting down.
GGTAGCAATTGCAATTGTTGCTGCTGCACAAAAGGGATGGAGCTGGTAGGCCCAAGACCCAGAGGACGGTGGTGGCCATGGCAGTGGTGGTGCAACATGTTGATCACTGATACCGTCTGCACGATTCACAGGCCAGGGCAACAGGTAGAAGATGTAGAACCCAGCAGCAGCAACAGCCTCTCCCAGCTTTTTATTCCTTTATTTTTCTGGGGCTTTTTCTGTTGGTTTTTGTTGATCTGGCAACTTCATTATTTGACAGCGCACGACTTTGATATGGAACCAAGGAGCGGGATCAGCAGGGGGACCAGCAGGAACAGGATGAGGAGCAAAAGGGGTGCCAGGACAGAATGCATTTTCAAATGCAACAAAAAGCGAGGAACAGCAGCAACCAGAGAGTCGCAGAGAGACACAGCGACAACTTCTTTTTTGGCCACAAACGGAATATTGTTGTAATCAATTTTACAAGTTTTTATTGATGGCAAGCAACATCGCCGCATGTGGCAACTGTTTTTGGGCTTAGAGCGTCGCAGTCGGTATCTGAATCTGACTTCGATTTCGAGTTCGAGTTTGGATCCCAGTTGAGTTGTTGTCGACGAATGACGACTTGCAGGCAGTTGGGTGTCCTTGAGGCGACCCACAAAATCTGAAGGGGGAGGAAGATGCAGAAGTAGAACACGAAGTCTATGATTTGTTTTAAAGGAGGGAAACGGGGAGAAAAGGGTTTCTAGATGGCAAGATTTATAGAGTTCAGACTTGGCAACATGGCTTTCTGCTGGGAAGAAGATGAACAGAATAAAGCATTTCTTATCCTATTCTTAAATGTTTTAAATTTTATAGATGGTTACTCGTAGGTTACAAGGAAAGGCAAATTATATTTGTGTATAAAACTAAGATACGTGACGCGACTTGCAGAGTATCAGAATTTTAGTCTGAAGCTTGCTACGCACTGAAGCAGTCATTTCCGATCCTTTAAACCATATATATTCTTGATCAGCATCAATAGGGGAATCTTTGTAGACATATAGGAAAGAAAAAATTTTCAAAAAAAATTTTCGTAATTTTTTGTTGGTAAATTTACATTGTTACAACTTGAAAAATTGTCAAAAAATTAAAATGTTGAAAATGTCATTTGGGGGATGCAGATTAATTATTCTATTAAAAACTAGCACAGGACTGCCATTTTTGGCTTAGTTATGAGTTTTCTAAGCTTTTGATTTTAGAAGAAATTGCCATATATATGACGAATATTAATACCCTTATAATTTCAGTTTAAAGCTTGCTACAACGGGAAGCATTCATTTTCGACCCTATAAACCATATATATTCTTGATCAGCATCGACAGGGGAATAATTCTAGTCATCTAAAAAAGAGAAAAAATTTTCAATTTTTTTTTCATAATTTTTTGTTGTTAAAATTTAGATTGTTGCAGTTTGAAAAATAGTCAAAAAATTAAAATTCTAAAAATGTCGATTTGAATATGCAGATTGATTTAACTATTAAAAACTAGCTCAGGACTGTCTTCCTTATCGGAATTATTGCATTTTTGGGTTAGTTAAGAGTTTTCTAAGATTTGGATTTTAGAAGAAATTGCCATATAAACAATACGAATATGTATACCCTTATAATTTCAGTCTGAAGCTGGCGACGCAAAAAGCAGCCATTTCCGACCCTATAAACCATATATATTCTTGATCAGCATCACCAGGCGAATCTTTCTAGATATGTACGAAAGGAAAAAATTTTCAAAAATTTTTTTCGTAATTTTTTGTTGGTAAAATTTACAATGTTAGAATTTGAAAAATGGTCAAAAATTTAAAATTTAAAAAATGCCTATTTAAGGATGCAGATTTATTATTATATTAAAAACTAGCACAGGACTGACTTCAGTGTCAAAATTAATGTAGTTTTGGCTTAGTTATGCGTTTCGTAAGCTTTAGTTTTTAGAACAAATTGTCATATAAAGAATGCGAATATTGGTACCCTTATAATTTCAGTTTGAAGCTTCCCACGATGTGAAGCAGTCATTTCCGACACCATAAACCATATATATTCTTGATCAGCATCAACAGGGGAATCTTTCTAGACATTTGGGAAAGAAAAAAATTTCCAAATTTTTTTTTCATAATTTTTTGTTGTTAAAATTAGCAATGTTACAATTTGAAAAATTGTCAAAAAATTAAAGTGCTTAAAATGTCGATTGGGGGACGCAGATTTATTAATCTATTAAAAACTAGCACAGAACTGTTTTCCGTATCGAAATTAATGCATTTTTGACTAAGTTATGAGTTTTCTAAGCTTTGGTTTGTCGATTAGATTATCATATGAAAATAACGATAAATATCGATTTAAATAATGCGAATATTTTAGGTTTATATATAATCGATTTCCATTACGATTGTTTATATAAATTTTGTCTTCAAAGCTAGTTGTATTAATTTAATGTAAGCAAATAGAATCTCCTGCGTACTTGCTTGTCACAGTGAATTTCTAAAATATACTTTCAGTTGTCATGGAAAATAACCCTTCCTTGGCGATTCTTCTGCCGTGGTTACCTGTCTTCTCCCTCTTTCTCCCTCCCAACCCCCTCTGTCCACACTGTGTGCGGTCTTTTGGCCGCGCTCCAATGGACCAACTGACACCTAGACACATTTTTCTCTGGCACAAATCAAAAGGCAAACATTTTCACTTTCAATTACAGCAATTAAAGCGAGCAATGATAATAACTTATTTAAGCGGCGAACGTGCAGGAGAAGGGTATGGAGGGAGGAGAGGCAGGGGCAGTGGCAGGGGAGGAGGATGTGAACGAGGATCGTGGATCGCGGATTGCGGATCGCGGAGCGTCGCCAAAAGCGGACACGCAGACGCATGGCCAGCTTTTGTGGAGGAAGGATGATGACGATGACGATGAAAAACTAGTTCAGTTCAGGCTAAAAACAGGTCCCCCTGGCTGGTGGAGCCCCCCCTGGGGCGCGCCCCTGTGTCGCTGCATGCGCAAATTGAATTTTCGAGAACTATGCAACACTCATACGCCCCGTGGGTCCCCTTCTCCTCCGCTGCTCCTTCCCTTTTCTGCCGCTGCAATTGCGGAATAAACGCTTTTTAATTGAATTCGAATTCTGGGGCCATCTCCGGCTCCCGTTCCCGTTCCCGTTCCCGCTCCAGCTTCTGCTCCAGGTCCTGCTCCTGTGTCGTCGGTCTGCCTTGGTTGTTGTCCTCGTCTTTGGATCGATGTTGTCGTCGCTCGTTTTGAAGTCAAACTGCTGCTTCTGCAGTCGCCATCGCCCAGTGGCTCACTTACAACTTGGGTCCCCGCCGGCCATCCTTTTTGGATGCAATGCCCTGTTCTGCCCTGTTCTGCTCAGCTCTGCTCTGCTTGTTTGTGGCTCCAAGCATTAACCCTGACAGTAAAGTACATCAGCTTAATGATCAATGAAAATGACTGGAAAAACTAGAAACCAATTTATGCTTAAAAAGTCATTAAAATAAGGGAAAATGTAGGTATATATCAATATAATATGATGAGGGTAAAATAGGGGTATAGCTTTTGGGAGATTATTTAGTATTGTTAGGGATTCTTTTATTATAACAAATTTCAGTAATATAATTTACAAATTGAAAGCAAAGAAAGCAAAGTATTTAGAATAAACAATTCATGATCAAAAGGGAGAAAGACAAATTTAAACACGATTATAAGTATTATTATAAAATAAATAATTATTATTATATAAATGTATAATTATCAAGATATATATAAATACTTGTCAAAATAAATTGTTTGTTCGAGAGTGAACATTTTCGAGTATAAATTTGTGGTTTAGTATGAAAAATTCCTTCCAAATCGAAAGATTTCCAACCTCTTTAATAAATGTAGAGTATTTCAGCATCGTTGAGTATTTTGTCAATGAAACACTCTTGTTTTTTGTGTCTATAAAGTTTTCTGTGTATTTTTTTTATTGTTAATTTATAGAATTTTTTTGTGGTGTTGTTGTTGCTGTTGTTGTTCTTGGCTGAAAGAAATGCCTTTGACTTGGTCTCGTTGTCATTAAAAAGCGCGATGGGACATCGATTTCTTGTTGTTGTTGTTGTTGTTGTTGTTGTTGTTGCTCAGTTGATATATTTTTTGTTGTTTTTGTTTCTCGATTGTTGATCGGTGGAGCCTCTTTCTGCTTCCTCTTGCTGATTCGCGTTGTTGATTTTTGTCGTTTGCCTTTTAAATGAAAATAACGATAAATCAAAGGTCGGCGTTGAAGCGATGAATGGGGAGGGGAAAGAAGTTGATTTTTACAGCCCAAATGCGATATGTTCAGCTTCAGATGCTTGCTGTCCCCTGTAATTTGTTAAGCTCTTAATTGGACCCCAAAAAATAAGATTTAAGCAGGGAAAAAGCGTGCTGGGAGAATGCCACCCACCAAACAGGTGGCTTATCGAAGAGGAAAAGACCCCAAAAGACCACCATTCCACCTACCACTTTACATCATGAAGAATTGCAGTTAAAGAAAATACTATTCGGGGAAAAACATGGCAACTTCTGAATCGCCAGCCTCGATCTCTGTCTTTGGGTGCTTTCGAATCCCAGAAAATGCAGGAGCGCGCCTAAAAAAGGGATTGCAAAATGAGCTTAGTATAAAAGTAAATAAAATTAAACCTTTTTGTTATATTGTAGATTTATTTGATAAAGTTACACGTTGTTTGTTATCGCAGAAAGCGATTTTTGTAGGGTATATTTTGAGCCTATTGTTATTTAATTAGATTAAAATAAATACTTTAAATACCAGACACCATTTAGGATTAATTGCAACTAAAGTAAAAAGTTAGTTTTCAAACTAAACATTATTTAACAACAATATAGACCTAAGACCTGTACAATTGTACAAGAAACTATTAATAATCCTAAAAAGAACCCCCAATATCCCATTTCAAATCCTTGTTAAGTGGTCACAGGGTATTGTTACAGTCAAATCTAATACTTTCAACCTCACTTTTCGTGGCCTGGGAACCTGGATCAGAGGTTATCCAGTTGAGCTGGAATGGTGGGCCGGTGGTATGCCTGCCATTGTGGGTTTAATTAATTACCCGCAGTTACCGTTTGCCGCTGGCTTTCTTTTCTAATGTCTGCAGAGTTGTTTTTGCTGAATGGATGCAGCTACTCTAATGTAGATATTCCTCGGTTTGCCATTAGAGACAGACTCTGACGACGTCATCAGGCCGCCTCCAAATGCGTTTTGACAGGGGAACGAGCGATCCGAGTGGGGAACCCCCTTCTTGCACTGCACTTAATCTCGGTCGATCGTCGTCAACGTTCCATCATCAGCATCATTGGCATCACTTTGCCAGCAGCAGCGCAGCCTCCTCCCCATCCCCTCCGAGATTGTATCTCATCAAAGGTGCACGTTTTTGAAATTACCGTACTAAGTGGGCGTCTAACTGTGCCACAGTCGCAGTCTGGGCGCTAGAGCCTGTTCCCGGGGAGTTTTCCAATGTTTTTCAGTGTGCGTTGCGTTACCCTTCGACCTCTCTCTCGCCCCTCTCGGTGCACCCCTCACCTGCACTGGCTCAGTCATATTTCAAGCGCTTTTTCAAATTTTCCACGCTTGCTTTATGCAATTTCTCTACGCTTTTCAGAATTTTCTATTAACACTAGACAACACAAGCGGGAAACTTTAAGGGTTCCAGGTAAAAGATTCCTAAAAGATACTTTGCTAAAATTGAAACTGTGAATTTTAAAGATTTAAATCTTTAAATAGAAGAAGAGAATGAAATAGATACTAAAGAAAAACATTGTGGCATCCAAACTAATTTTAATCTGGAGTAAAGAAAATTCCTCTTGATAAATTAAGCACTCTCTATGGTGTCTAGTGTAATCTTTTCTGGAGAAAAGCCAATTTTCCCCCCACGAAGCGCACATTTGGCCGAATCAAAGTCAAATATGTTTTATTAAAAATATTTTAATGCCATTAAGCATTAAACATCAGCCAAGTGTATTAACCCCTGATGGGATCGAGCTGGATCCACCAAGAGGTGGAGAGCCACAAAGTTGCTAAAGATCAGGGGGGACCACACTGAAATGGCTTGCTCATGACCGGCGGCGAGGTCAGGAGGATGCTTCTCCCGGGACGCGGCCCACTCGAGCTCCTCCTCGGCGTTTCGCATTTCGCGCGGCTTTTTTTTTTGGGTCTCGGGTTCAATTTTTGGTGCGTTATCTCTGGCGGAAGATGGAGGAGAGTAGCGGCGAGGTGAATCCCCGCCAGGAACGCTGCAGTGGCTGCTATTGCAGCAAGTGTTGCATGTTCGGCAGCCCACTCGGAAGATGACCAGCTGCAGAAGCAGCAGCTGGAGCAACAGCTCCCCACAGAGTCTCGGACAATTTCTGGCTAATTTCCTTTGGCTTGTCCCCCCGAGAAGATATGGCTGCGTGTCTAGAGGATCACAGTTCTATAAATGATTAAAAATTAGCCAGTTGACTCACGGCACATCCGTGCCTCACGCTGCCCTCTCTAATGCAAATCGCAGCATCTAAATCGGGGCCAGAACAGAACACATCAAGGCTGGGAAAAGGAGAAGCATCTTTAGTTAGATACTAAAAGTTAGAGAGAGAGACTAGAGCAAGGAGACAAGAAAAATGTCTGCAATGCTTAAATAAATAAAATGAAGAAATTGTAGAATCACGACCAAGAAGCAAAGCAGCTTCAACTGAGGCAGCAACTCAAGTTGGTACACAGAGAACCAAAAAGCAGACTAAAAAGGGGATTTAAATAAGTCAAAATGGCTTTTAGTTTAACTTAATGTATTATTTTATATTTAATAAGTTGTAATATGTCGTTTTTATAATATTTAAACAACGTACAAATGTATTTTCAAAGGACACCATAATATTTATCAATTTCGTGCAAGAATTTCACCTAGTTATATTGATAGTTTAAACTTTGATTTATAATAAATGCAGCTTAATGCATTTTTCTACTGTTGATAACTTTAACATAAATTTTTTCTCTCTGTACCTTTGTGCTTCTTGCCTGCTCTTGCTATGATTTCCATGGCCGTGATTTCATTAGGAGGTTATGCAAACAACAAACCTCCAAACAATCGCCGCTGATGAGGAGGCAAGCTTTCCCCCCCTCCGTTTTTCCTTTTCCCTTGATGAATGAAAATTGTTGCTCATAATGTGCCGTTAGTCTGTTGCTCCTGCTGCTGCTGCTGCTGCTGCTGTTGGCTAACGGCAACATTTGTAAGTTGTCCAAAGTCTGACCAGAGCTCACTGCTCACGGGGGTAACTACCAACTCCCAACTCCCAATTGCCAACTGGCAACTGCCAAGTGTGGCCCAGCCTCTCCTGTTCCTGTCTACTCTGCTTTTTTATGGCCAAATTTTCTCAGAGGCGACGACAACAACAACCACAACTCGGGGAGTAGTTGATCTTATCGCTGCGTTTAGCATTTAATACCAAATTTGTTTTATGCAAATGAAGCACTGCAGCAGCAGCAGCAGCAGCAACACTTGGTGACAAACTGCAACATAGCCAACGGCAAACCAAAAATCTCGGCTAGAAATTCCACAGTTTGTGCAGAGAAAGAAATGTTCTTAATTGCAGCCAAGGATCCAGTTGTATAATCTATGTATTAGAGCTAAAAATGTATCTCTCTCTATTATAATACAGATATCAAAACACCTTAGTTTGAGCCTAAATCGAGTTTAAAGGAAGTATTTTTCTTATATAAAATATTCCAATATTCCAATATTCTTTAAAATATTCCAATATTCCAATATTCTTTAAAATATTCCAATATTCCAATATTCTTTAAAATATTCCAATATTCCAATATTCTTTAAAATATTCCAATATTCTTTAAAATATTCCAATATTCTTTAAAATATTCCAATATTCTTTAAAATATTCCAATATTCTTTAAAATATTCCAATATTCCAATATTCCAATATTCCAATATTCCAATATTCCAATATTCCAATATTCCAATATTCAAATATTCCAATATTCTTTAAAATATACCAATATTCCAATATTTTTTGAAATATTCCAATATTCCAATATTTTTTAAAAATATTCCAATATTCCAATATTCTTTAAAATATTCCAATATTCTTTAAAATATTCCAATGTTCTTGAGAATATTTCAAATATTTAGTTGTACACTAAAACAAATACAAAAAATATAAATTATCTGAAAACGTTAGAAATATGAGTCCTAGTATGAGTTTTTCTTTGTGCAGCATTAGATCTGAGATTCCTTCTTGTGGCGGTGGTGCTGGTGGTGCCAGCGGTTGCATTTTTTAATTGATGCTTAACCTTGAGGGCGGAGAACCCAACTGCTATCCGGTATCGCTCCGCCTCGGAGCGTTCCAAGATCCCCAGCTGGCGATAAGAAATCCGATTTGGATTTGGATTCGAAGCCCGGGCTGCTGCTGCCAGGTTTTTGCCCAAAAAGTGCGATTTAATAAATCTTTTTATGAATTCAATTTATTTTTTACGATTTTTCAAATGCAATGCAGCAGCAGCGCGGCTGTTGCGTGTTTTATATATTTAATCAATTTTTGGGTGCTGCTGCAACTGCAACATTTGTGGAAACTGTGGCGCAGTCACACGCTCGCCTTATCGCAGATTAGGCTTCAATTTCTCAATTTACCAATTGATGTGGATCAGGGGGCAGGAAGGGGGCGGCGAGGGGGCGGCTCCTAGGTAGCATAATTTGTTGTTAACATTGAACTTTTCATGTTGTTGCCACACAAAATTCGAGAGGTTGCCGCCGCCGCTGCAGAAATAGGTAATCAGATTTATGAGATATATTTCGGAAAAATTACAAAATCGATGATAATAATTGCAGGTAAATTATATTTATTAACCAAGAGGTTAACTATTTTGTTTGTTCAGGAGTAAGTGTGATTGAGCTAAATTATTATATTTTAAAACGTTTTAATTTAATGATGTATATATAAAATAATGTAATGTAATGTATATAAAATTGAGAAACAAGTTATACAAAGCCATCCAAAAATAACACTAAAAAGTGATATTTTGCTTTTTATTAAAGCGATTTTTTAAAAAAGAGTTCTCAGTTCTAGGTAAATTAGCATCTTTCTGTTATTAAGAATGATTTTCGATTCGATCATATCTTTTCGATCATTTCTTGTAATACATTGAGATAATTTTTCTAATAACAAATATTCTGAATTTGTTTTGAAAATATTTAAAATAGCTTTCCTTAAGCAGTAAAGCTAAGCTTTATTTTTATTTCATTAAAATAGAAACCATACATGAATTTAAATATTGATGGCAGTGCTCTAAATAGTTCCCTTTTTCCGGGATTTGCTTTTGCTTTGCGCCTCTAATGATCTGTGCAGCTGTGGCAAATGTCCAAGATCGTGGCTTCCAGAGGCGGAAATCGGACGACAGGGTTGGCTGAGTTCCCTCTAAGTGCATGACTTTTCCGCGAATTTTCCAAGTGGTGACAACGACAACACCTCTCTCTCTCTCCGCTCTCGAAGCTCCTGCCGAGGTCGTGATTCAAATGCCAGGAGAAGGCAGATGCTGCGCGCAGTCAAGGCCAGGAAACAAAGGGCCGAGCCAAGCCAAGCCAAGCCAAGATCCAGTAGCTCACAATGGTGGAGTCCAGAGCAAAAACGGAGGCCATAAATTAATCAAGCCTGGGGCATGGGCCTGAGCTTGGCTCTGGGCTGGGTTATTTTTCGGCCATTCGCCTGTCGTCGTCGCCGTCGTCGTTTGCATTTCACAATTGTCAGGAGGCCATCCCAAACGATTTCTCGATCGGATCGGCTTCGATCCCGGCTCCTGACTCATTTCCCTGCCGCCAACTGGCGCACTTTTGCTTTTGCTTCGGAACTGAGACTGAGACTGAGATTCGTCCGCTGACAGGCTTCCTCCAATCGACGAAGGATGCTCTGCTCCTTCTTGGCTCCTTTGCACTCTTTGTTCATTTCGGCTGCAATTGACAGGCTGCAGCTTGGACATTGTCGTCGTCCTCGTCGTCGTCGGGCTTCTGAAGATTTGTCCGCCGCCCCGACCCAAAGATAATTTATGTCCATCCCCACAGAAGCAGCAGCAGCCTCAGCTCTTTGCATACCCGAACCCATTCTGGCTGGCGCACTTATTTTACTTTTACTTTTCCGCACATTTCGTTTGAGGAGGCCTCGACCGGGTTGGATTGGCCCGGGACACATGGCAGCGGCTTCTGTTTCTGCTCCACTCCGGAGCAGAGTGGCTCGGGAGCTACTGTTGCCCCTGCCTGCAAGGCTTTTGTAAAGCCGACGAGGCACAGTGCCAGAAGGTTAACTTTTATTCACTTTTTAAATTGTTTATAATTATGATTGAATTTGTGACAAGTTTTAGGGGTTTAAAAAGGCAGAATAAAAGGCTGTTCAAGGCAAATTCGTAAATTCTTCTACAAGAAAACACTTTAGTATATCTTAATGGCCAGCATAATCTCTTAAGAAGATTTCCTACGATATTTAAGGAACTGAAAAATCTAAAAGCCGCCTAATAAGTACTAATCTATGTGACCTTTAAATAACATAGTTAATGGGTTTGCTTCAATTTAATTGGTTTGAACTTTGCAGTATGATTTATTATCTAATTTAAAATGAGTTCTAGCTAGGGGTGATGGAAAATACATCGAGATTTATCGAGAGTGTATCGATATTTGAAGCGAAGATCGAACCAGATTGAATTTATAGTAGTAATATTAGCTCCAAGAAGACATTAAATAACATTTTACAAGTAATAACATACATATTTAAATATTGAAAGGGATATTTATAGATATTTAATTTTTATAAAATGATATAAAATATTTTTGATGGTAATTATTCGATAAATGATATTTAACTAATAATTTAACTTGTAATTTAGGTAATTTAGTTTAATTTCCGCTGATTCGTGATTCCTTGGACCACTGTTCCTTGGGAGCGGCGACTACTGTGGGGCTGCCTTTATGTTCTTTGCACTCCCCAAACCCTTGGTGAACTTGCACTTCCTCCTAAAGATTGCTCCCTTTCGTTTTTTGTTCTTAATACTTTTTTTGTTTTGTTTTGTTTGTGAAAAATAACTCCTTTGTCCTGTCAGTCAGAGGAGGTAGCTTTCGGTTTCGGTTTTAGTCCCCTTTGAGTGCCCCGATCCCCCCTCCGTGTTGTCTCCTGCTTTGCATACATAAATTCATCTGTGTGCCAAGTGCAACTACGTTCCATTCCCAATCCCAATCCCAAAGTCAAACCCATTGCCATTGCCACAGCCGCAGCCAGTTGTGGTTGCTGCATCTGTCGCTGTTAGGGTTAATGTCAATTGCCTTGCCAATGCCATAAATTCGTGGCCAACACAGAAGGGGGAAGCCCAGGCAGAAAGGAAGCTAATGCAGCCCTCGGCGGTGATTCTGCAGTTAAATCCGTTCCGCCTTCAATTTAATTAGCCAACATGGCCAGAGATTGCTCCTCCTGCTCCTCTTCCCCCAATTCTCCTTAATTCTTCCCTCTTGGCTTACTTTCTAAGCGCCCCGCCAAGTGTTGACCAAATAATCATTGTTGACAATCACGAAAATCCACCAACAACAGCCTCTGGCAACTAGCAACCCACAACTCTGGCACTCGACTAGTTCCTAGCTCTAACTAAGCTAAGCTAAGCAAGGCTAGGAAACCTGAAACAACAGCAACAAACATTTCAATATCGTGAGCAGAGCAACAAACAATTTATACAAATCCAACTGGAAAAGTAACAAAATGCCAATTAATTGCCAAATAGAATGTTTATCTATAAAATCGCGACTGCGTGAAGGAGTTACAGCCACAAAAACACAGCGACAAACAGCAGCAGAAACTGTTAACTATTAGTAAAAGTTAAGCATTTGTGACCGTAACACATTTGAGAGTTTTGTTGCCAATCGGAATTGTTGCTGCTGCTGCTGCTGCAAATGCTGTTGATTATTTGAGGAGGAAAAACCAAATTTAAAATGTACACACAGAAAAGTATTTGAGGGAAATTCAATTCAAGATGTGGAAATGCTAGGAAAAAACTTGGGTTTTAGTGATTCAAGCTTTTAAATTTCTTAGTTTTTACCAAGGGAAAATTATTTTATTAAAGTAAGAAATTGAAATGTTATCGAATATAATAAAATAATATTAAAATATAAATTGTGACAATATAAAAAGTTATATTTATGTAACAGCCTTGTCCTTTAGTACCTATTTTCCATTGATTATATATTGGCAGGAAAAGTTTTACCAGTTTGTTACATTTATTTATTTACCAATATATCAGTTAGATAATGATATTAGTTAATATTTCTCATCGTTAAAATATGAATTTATCTCATCAGAATAGGTGTTAAATATCGAAACATAAAAACACTCAAACCACAGAAATAATAATAATTATAATATTTACAATTTTAAAAAGTTGTCATTTGTTTTGTGCCAGTGTTGAGAAAGACAAAAAAACATTGAGGTAGTTTTTTTAAGGCTTATTGTAGCTGGTGTTGGCGATGGTCGCTGGTTGTTAGTTGCTAGTTGCTGGCACTGCGGAATCGCTTGGGTCAGGCGGCAGACGCCAACCGGCGAGCCACCAGCCAGCAATGGTGACGATCTAAACGAGCGGCGTGCATCGGCTGGCGGCATCTTAGATGCTCTCACACAGATACTCGGTGCGGCACACAAGTGCAAATTACACGCTCTCATACATATGCAAAGGAGAAGTCGTGTCTTCGATGTCGATACTGCTCCTGCTGGCCGCCATTGTGGTTCTTCTTCAAAGAAATGAAATGCAAAGAAATGCTGGAGAGAAAGAAGGATAGAGGGGCTTACCTGAGTGTCGCTTAAATTTTAAATGCCACTTTAATAGCATCATTTGCACGCGGTCGGTCGGGCTTGTTAACGCCGCTAAGCTAGCTAGTAGGATCCTATTGAGGTGGGAAGTGGGAGGTCTCATCCTCCAACTCGTGCTCAACAAAGCCAACTTAATAGTGTGTGAGATATACTGTTTAAATTGCAAACTCTGGCAACAGTTTCCCCAAAAATGGGTGTTACCCTCATAAATGCTTTGCATAAATCACAGGAAATAGTTGTAATATTATTTTCAGGTGCTGTAGCAATAGAAAATATATTTGGCAGGTGTTAAAATACTGAAGGTGTAATTATCATTTTAATGTTTAGCTTATTTACCATTTTTCTCATCAAATGCTTTACGATATTTTCGCCCATATATCTTTATGCTTAATTACCTTGAAGATTTGTCAGTTGTACATATTAGTAACTGTGTTTTTTTCTTTTGAGTAAATGTGTCAAAAAATACGAGCGTCGAATAAATCCATCTCGTTGCGGTAGTTAATCCATTTGATCGTATTTTTTTCTAGCGCCTCAAAATATTGCAATGGGAGACACTTACCGTTTAATCCCGTTTTTGTGGGGATCCACAAATAAATCAGACGCTGGCAAATTGCTCAATTATAAAATTGCTCAACTCTTCGCCTCGCTCTCCCTCTCCGAATCCGCGTCTGTCTCTGGCGCTTTTCCGCGTCTCAGCGGTTGCCCAATGTGTGGAAATTAGCATTTTCGGGCAAGCGCTGAGCCTTGCCAGCAAACGGCCGTCATGTAAGCGACTAATTAACATGTCACTCAGCCGCAGCAGACACTGTGCAGCAACTGCAACTGCAGCTGCCACCTCCTCTTCTTGGCCAAAATCACAGTGCAGTGCAGTGCAGTGCAGTGACCATTCACTAAAGTTACGCACACGGGGCTGAAGTTGAATGGGAAAATAGAAGCAGGGAACAACCTGTTGCTGCTGCGGTGGCCAAAAGCAAATCTCTCACGAGTTTCAAATTTGCCAAAGCAAAAAAAAAAAAAAAAAAAATTAACTAAAACGCTTAACATGTTGAATTTATTAGCCGAAAACTGCTAAGGGGGATATGATGAGTACTTGGTTTCTGCACAGAAAACAAAAAGAGAATCGAAATTGTAAGGTTAAAATATATTTGCTTCGTCTGTGCTTCTGCTATTCTTTATAACCTTTACTGATTTTTTGTATCGCATTCTGTTGCTTCTTCAGGTTTTTCTATACCCGTCCCTGATTTTTCTTATGCCTCTTCTGCTTTTTCTATCGCCTTTTTTGCTTTTCTATGCCTCTTCTGCTTTTTTTTTATCGCCTTTTCTGCTTTTCTATCGCCTTTTCTGCTTTTTCTATGCCTCTCCTGCTTTTTCTATGCCTCTTCTGCTTTTTCTATCGCCTATTCTGCTTTTTCTATCGCCTTTTTCGATTTCTCTATCGCATTTTCTGCTTTTTCTATCACCTTTTCTGGTTTTTCTATTGCCTTTTTGCTTTTTCTATGCCTCTCCTGCTTTTTCTATGCCTCTTCTGCTTCTTCTATCGCCTTTTCAGCTTTTTCTATCGCCTTTTCTGCTTTTTCTATCGCCTTTTCTGCTTTTTCTATCGCCTCTTCTGCTTTTTCTATCGCCATTTCTGATTTCTCTATCGCCTTTTCTGCTTTTTCTATGCCTCTTCTGCTTTTTCTATCGCCTATTCAGCTTTTTCTATCGCCTTTTCTGCTTTTTCTATCGCCTTTTCTGCTTTTTCTACCGCCTTTTCTGCTTTTTCTATCGCCTTTCCTGCTTTTTCTATCGCCTTTCCTGCTTTTTCTATCACCTTTCCAGCATTTTCTATCGCCTTTTCAGCTTTTTCCATCACCTTTCCAGCTTTTTCTATCGCCTTTTCTGCTTTTTCTATGCCTTCTATGCCTTCTATGCCTTCTATGCCTTCTATGCCTTCTAAGCTTTTTATTCTCTTTTTATTTCTATCGCCTCTTCTGCATTTTTTGCTTCTGCCTCTTCTGCTCTGCTGCTTCTGCTCTGCTGCTTCTACTCTTCTACTACCTTTCTACTACCTTTCTACTACTTTTCTACTACCTTTCTACTACCTTTCTACTACCTTTCTACTATCTTTCTACTACCTTCTTCTGCATTTTTTGCTTCTGCCTCTTCTGCTCTGCTGCTTCTACCTTTCTACTACCTTTCTACTACCTTTCTACTACCTTTCTACTACCTTTCTACTACTTTTCTACTACCTTTCTACTACCTTTCTACTACCTTTCTACTACCTTTCTACTACTTTTCTAGTACTTTTCTAGTACTTTACTACTTTTCTGTGCCTACTCTTCTGCTTTTACTCTTCTGATCCTACTTTTCTGCACATTGTGATTCTATTTTTCTACTTCGTTGATTTCCCGGTTTATGCGCTGAGTTAATATTTGATACAATCACAGTTAAAAACAGTCGATCAGTTAAAATTTGCTTAAAATCAAAATAATTTTACTTTTTGTTTGGGGTTTCGCTTTAAGTCCTTGAAATAGGTTGCTTATAGGAATGATCTCCAATACAAGCTCTGCTTCTAATCTTCAAATTTTCGCCCAGTTGCAAACGAGAGAGTAGCTTCAGATTTTCTCTCTGTGACTAGTAGGCTTCTAATTCTTCCGTCATCCCGGATACTTGGTATCTGCTTTCTAGGTTTCTCCCAAATCCAACATCAAAAAATTTCCGTCAACCTAAAATTTTAAAATTCATCGCACAGATATTAATACCAAGAATATCCGATCCGTTGGGATGAGCTATACGCACCTTTTGCCCCATCAGAACGTGATGGACGACAGCCAGCGGGTGAGTTGCTACCGGGGATCTGAGAACACCGCCATCTACGGACGCTGCGTGATCAGTCGGGACATTGTCCTGGGCTGCCAGATGGAGGTCAGCGACCTTGACTTGCCCGACATAATGGAGCCCACATGGAGCGTCTACTTGCGGGCGAGCGGCAAAACCGACGATCTGGCGCGTTATGTCCGCCAGGTGACCTTCCGGATGTCGCCGCGGCTTCCACTCCGGCTGCATGTGGCGGACAGTGCTCCGTTCGAGATCAGCGAGGTGCTGGCCAGCGACTTTCCCGTGGAGGTGCAGGTGCAGTACGTGGACTCCAGCATGACGCCCACCACCTACATGTTCAAGCCGCGCGTGGTGCGCGAGGGTCACAGTGGCATGAGCGAGGAGATGCTCGACAAAATGATCTTTGTGAATCCCCCGGCAGCGATGCGGGTGAGCCTGTCCTCAACCCAGGTGTTGTCGGATGCGGCGGTTGCTGAACTCCGGAAGGCCAACAAGGCCACGAAATCGACTAGTAGGGAGCTGGGTCTGGGCGAGGAGGAGCAAGTGGGCGATGTGTCCCGGTCGCCGAAGTCGGAGACGCTAACCAAGAACCGCCTCAGGCTGAATGTAGGGTTTCTGAAATAAAATAAACGAGGTCCTGGTTCCGTAAAACATTTGATTTCTTGTTTAAACAATTGCACTTTAGTATACAAATATATGAGGCAACAATTTTAGACCTTCCAGCGAGAATTCCTTCCATTTGTTATATAATTTTGCATTTATATTATAATATTCGGGAAGCAATATTTGGAATTCATTTTTCTGCGTGCTTTTTCGGGTCTCTGCGAGGTTGCCAGGCAATTTCTGGGCTGTCGTCTGCACGGCGCTAATTATCGCTGCTAATGATGCTTTAAAAGGCAGTCGTCGACGACAGGCGGTCGTCCAGCAGAGGAGGCCCCGGGATTCAGGTTCGGCCACTGGACTGGTCCTTACCTCCTCCTCCTGCACCGTCTTCAGCTCCTCCTGCTTCCCTTTTGGTGGCTGGCTTCCTTCGCTGCGATGCTCCTTTCGCTCATCGCATGAGTAATTGACAATTTGCTGAAGTCAGCGTGTCTCCTGCGCCTCTCGTTCAGCGTTTCCCACTACGACGACGTGACCACCGAAGGAAGATGGAGTCTGGAATCCGTTCCTCCTCTTGGTTCCACTCCTCGGCGGCATTTGTATATGTTAATTGTGTGACTAATGACAGCCAACTTGTCATATTTTTATCAACATGCAGAGTTAACATTTGTGTTTCGTTTCCTTTCGTTGCGGTTTCTTTTTTTTTCGCTCAAGGAGAGTTCAAATCTGGTTCTAAGTCAGGGCTGGACAGCTTTGAATAGGGTTTCCATGCAGAAACATACAAACTACAACTTGTATATTCATTTATATAAATATTGACATAAGTTGAGCTTAAGAATTTAGGTTCCGCTCTCTCCACTCCGTCGGAGTGGTCTTACGAAGAAAGAATAAATCCCAACTCACTCAGCGTTTAGCTGAAAATTAAACATTCTCGTTCGCTACTGAGAGAGAGAAAGGCGGAGAGAGAGTTAGGCGGAGAGAGAGTTAGGCGCAGAGAGAGTTAGGCGGAGGGAGAGTTAGGCGGAGAGAGAGTTAGCGGAGAGAGTTAGGCGGAGAGAGAGTTAGGCGGAGAGAGAGTTAGGCGGAGAGAGAGTTAGGCGGAGAGAGGGTTAGGCGGAGAGAGGGTTAGACGGAGAGAGAGTTAGGCGGAGAGAGAGTTAGGCGGAGAGAGAGAGTTAGGCGGAGAAAGAGTTAGGCGGAGGGAGAGTTAGGCGGAGAGAGAGTTAGCGGAGAGAGAGTTAGGCGGAGAGAGAGTTAGGCGGAGAGAGAGTTAGGCGGAAAGAGAGTTAGGTGGAGAAAGGCCCAAGAGCCAAAAAATACAAACACGAATTGAGGTTATCTCTCTTTCATCCTATAGCAAATAATAATATCGAATAATATTTTAATATTTTACATTTTATTAAATGTTTCACAAGACATTTTCGAACAGCCCTGGCATAGAGACATTTATTTTGCGCCTTCGTCGATCGTTAATCTGGGTTAGTTGTGTGTCAAATTAACGCTCTTTAGGAGCAATATGCAAGATACGGATACGGGATACAAGACGCCCACACTACACACCAGCACACACACACTCACTAACTCACACACTCACCCCCTTGAATAGGACAAAAACAAAACGGCAAATAAAAAAACCCAACAAATAAAAAAAAGAGAATCGTTAGTTCAAAAAACTCAATCAAATGTCGAAACTTGAAAATCGTGATCATGGTCCTGGCTCCGTTTGTGTCCCGCTCCCCCGGTCCTTCCCTTGGGTTCCTTAATGGTGGCTAGTTGTTGGCTCTAGGCGGTAGCTGCAAAAACAAAAACAACAACGACAACAACAGCAAGTCAAACAGTGGAAACAACGAAATACAAAAGAAAAATGGGGAAAAAAACCTGAGAAAAACCCAAGGAAAAACAACAAACGGTAGCTGCAAACAAGACAAAAGACAAACTTATCGTTTGAATTATCGGCATTCATTTGCATTTTGGAACCCTGCAAGATCCGCTCTCTCCGCCGTCCATTAACATTTGGGGACAGTTTCGGGGGAAAACGACAGGGAAACAGTAGCAGAAAAAAAAGAAACGAAAATCCTAAAGAGAAAAATTCAAAGAAGAAAATCATTCGAATCACAGTTGCCTCGAGTTTTCAGGAGAGAAATTTAAGGGTTTAAGTTTGCCCTCCCCAGTATTTCGATTAATAGGAGCTACAAATTTTGTATAGAACTTTTGCATATTATACTCTTTTATCTGATTATTATAATGCTCAATATATCCACGCTCCTAAAGCGTCGCCGTTCTATGGAGACAGCGGTAGGTGACACTGCATCCAAGCGGTTCACCTTTCAGCCGCCCACGCCTCTGACCTCGGCCATGGAGGCCTCTCACAGCGCTCCCAGGACTCTGGACGGGCAGGGAGAGCCCCCGGAGATGCACTTCAGCTTTCGGCCGCCCATTCCACTGCCATCGAACGCCAGCCTGGCGATCGACAATCTCCTGGCCAACAACTTTATGTCCGAGGCCTTTCACAAGGCTCGCATCACTTTGGACGAGCAGGGACAGCCCCTGGTGGAGCACTTCTTCCGCCACTGCATCGAGAGGAAGCGCTTCAAGGTGCTCGCCGAGCTCTGCCTGACCGAGGACGAGGAGCAGATGGTTTACCGTCTACTAGACGAGAGCGGCTCTCGCCAAGCGGATACCGTGCACCTCATCCTGCTGCTTCAGAATAGGAAATATATTGAGGCTGTCAATTTCATAGAACATGTGACCGCCCAACGCCAGGAGCCTGACGATATGCTGAATAGAATTATGTCGGTGTACCGCTCCTCAATGCCGCCGGTTACCCGGAGCATAGCCGACACCTACATCCGCATTCAAAGAAATCAGAGCCCTGCCCATGACCCGCACACCGATCAAATTTGGCAGAATCCCAGTGACATCCAGAACTTTCTCTTCAGTTCTCTGTGGACCGAGAACAACACCCAGGAGCCGATGCGCCTACACAGAAACCTTCCCTTTCTGCGCACCCAACAGTACGGCTCCTCGGAGTTGCCGCAGCGCTTTCGCACGGTGTGTCCTGTGCTCTTGGAAAGGCGTCATAACGAGCAGGAGGAATGCGACACGGAATCATCGAGCTTCCTACCGCCGATTCCATTGGGTTTGACAGGCAGCGGTGGGGAGGATGCGGTCGACAAGGACGAGGGCCCGGAAGAGGTTAAGGAGACGTACAGTGACGAGATAATCGTGGAGATCGAGGTGGCAGCAGAGGCAAAGGTGTTGCCACCACCTATGACCCCATCCATGACCAACCCAGAATCGAGCAGTGTATCGGAGACTGAGGTGCATGCCCAGTGCCCTACTTTGCCCTATTCCGAAGGGGCCGTCGAGGAAGTGGCAGTGACAGAGCTAGAGATCAGGCCACATCGATCTGCGAAACGCCACCTGGATAGCTTCCTATCGCCCATTCCATTGGGGTTGGAAGGCAGCGGTGGAGAGGATTCGGTCGACAAGGACGAGGGCCCGGAAGAGGTTAAAAAGACGTACAGTGACGAGATAATCGTGGAGATCGAGGTGGCAGCAGAGGCAAAGGTATTGCCACCACCTATGGCCCCATCCATGGCCACCCCAGAATCGAGCAGTGTATCGGAGACTGAGGTGCATGCACAGTGCCCTACTTTGCCCTATTCCGAAGGAGCCGTCGAGGAAGTGGCAGTGACAGAGCTAGAGATCAGGCCACATCGATCTGCGAAACGCCATCTGGATAGCTTCCTACCCCCCATTCCATTGGGTTTGAAAGGCAGCGGTGGAGAGGATGCGGTCGACAAGGACGAGAGCCCGGAAGAGGTTAAGGAGACGTACAGTGACGAGATAATCGTGGAGATCGAGGTGGCAGCAGAGGCAAAGATATTGCCACCACCTATGGCCCCTTCCATGGCCACCCCAGAATCGAGCAGTGTATCGGAGACTGAGGTGCATACACAGAGCCGGCCTACTTTGCCCCATTCCGAAGGTGCCGTCGAGGAAGTGGCAGTGACAGAGCTAGAGATCATGCCACATCGAGCTGCGAAACGCCACCTGGATAGTCCTAACGTTCGCATTATGCGTTTGCGCAGCGACAACACCAAAGAAGCGCCTCCCGTTACCACGCCCAAGGGACGCAAACGGACGCACAATCCTGTGCTGGAGATGATCAAGGAAGAGGGTTCCTTGGACAAGTCGTTGCAGCCGCGCGTACTCTTGCGCTCCTACCGCGGCACGCTGAGCACAGATCCAGGGACGTCCACGGGTACAGTCTCTATTGCTGAAAACTCCGTCATCAAACGCCCAAGGACTCGCTCAAAGTCCACTGCTGAAACGAAGGCAGTGTGCACACCTATGAAGAATAGCTCTAGGGATACATCGGCGGCTGTGGCTACGATTCCATCCGAGCAACCGCCACTCCAGGGGTCCGAACTGAGGGACACCAGCTCTAAGCGTGAATTGCGTCCACGTCGTCAAGCCGCCTCCACCAAGCCCGATTCCCTATCTTCGGAGAGAGCTTCCCGATCGGTCACACCCTCTGAGGGTAAGCTCATCGGGATCTCGAAATGAGTAAATAATAATAATACCAATTACACACAGGGAGCAACGAGGAGCATGTGACGTCTAGGAAGCGTGGGCGAGGCAAGAAGCAGTAGAGTCTACTCTGAATTATTACTTGTATAGTGTTTATTTTTGTTCGATCAGCTTTCCTTGATTATATGTTCAAATTTCAAATATGTAAGATCTCTACAGGGTATCAAAGTCACACATCCAGAGAGGTATGCAGTCGCTTCTGTTTGGGCTTCCATGCTTCATCGCTCACTTGCCTAGCGTTGGCCTTTTACAGTTAGCCATCGAGGGCTTCGTCGTATTCAGGAAGGTGGGAGGAAGTGGGGGTGGTCAGGAGCGAGGGGTAAACAGTAGCACCACTAGCACCGTTGGGCTAACCGGCAAAAGAAATTAGCATGCGCATGCGCAGCTCCTCATCGAGGGGGGATCAAGCGGGGGAAGCCTTGGAATGTCAACGGCAGCTGAGATTTTTTCTTGCTTGCTTTTCCCCAGCGCAAGTTTTCCACCAAGGATTTGCAGCAGCGGCAGCAAGAAAACGTGATCGTTTTAACATTTTTGCTCGTTGTCTGCTGGTGATTTTGAATGGCTCTTAGCAATTCTAATGTTGTTGTTGCTGCAGCTGCAACTGTTGCAACTGAAACTGCTTCTGGAACGGAGCGGAATGGAGATGAGAGCTTAGAATTGAAAGCTGAGAAGATGAGGGAGCGGCATTGGTTCTCATAACAACTGCAGCTCCACATGCTTCCATAACGTCCATACTTCGAGCGGTTTGTTCCCCGCCAGCGCACCGTTTCACTTGATCGATTGTAGGTGAATTGGTCAGGATTGTCTCTTTGGGTGATACTCCTCCATCCTTTATTGCTCATGTGACCGAAGAGATTCTCCGGAAATGGAGTCTTCTAAAGCAACTGTCAAGATGAACCAAAAGATTCAAAGAGATTCAAACTATGCCTTAATAGATGTTAAAAACTTTGCAGAAAGATGTTTTAAAAGAAAGCCTAGTCCTAGAGTCTTTGAAAGACTTTGAGTATGGCGTTACGCATCTTGTTTCTAGCTAGTTTCTGATTTACTGTAAAAGATTCAATTGTTTTCGAGTCCAAGGATAGTTTTTGTCTAGGTCCTCACAGTGAACCATTCCATCTAAATCATTCCCATAGCTTCGCAGCTGAGCTCCTCCCAGCCACTCCCAGGTGCGTCATATTCCCTCCGCCCACACAGATGTAGAAACAGAATGGAGCAAGCCGAGAAATGCTGAGACATTGTCGTCTCTGCGGAGACTCCTCTAATGTTAATGTTAATGTCTGTTGGCGGCACGGCAATTAAAAGGCACGCTCTGGTTGTTGCCGTCGTTGTTCCCGCTCATTGTTGCTGCGCGGCAGATGAAACATTGAAATCAACGATGTCGACAACGAGCCGGAGCTTGGCCCAGACCTAGGCCTCATCTTCAGTCTCCGGTCTCCAGTCTCTGGTACCTAGTCCATAGTCTACAGTCTTCAGTCTTTAGACTTCACTCCCTCTTGATCCGCGTCTAACAATCAACAAACGCGCACGATTGCGATTAACTGTGGGGCACGGGGGCACTTAAACCCACCGAGGGGGCGGGAAGAAATGCGAGAATTCTGCGGAGACTGGGGACTCTATCTAATGTCGGGATCTGTGTACCGTAAGTGATGTCGATGTCGGCAGCGCCACCTACATCTTGAATAGAGACAAGCGACGACAACGGTTAGAACTTGGCAAATGCACTGAGAATAATTAATGTTAAATGGGTTTTACTTGTACGATTTATTTGTTTAATTAAAAATAGAAAAAATGAGAATACTTGAGTAGTACTTCACGTTTGAAATCAATCGAAATGAGTCTCAAAAGTATGCAAATTCTTTCGTTTCTCCAGACAGCGTCTCCCACAGATTACTACAATTTCTTCCAGTGCTTTGCCTTTAAGGCAAACGCTGTCTGAAGCCTCAGTTTCTGGTCCCTTCAGCGGAAGTTGTTGGATGATTTCCTTGGCACATAATTGTGCATAATTTCCCTCCTGGAAAAAGTTCTCTGATTAGCTTGATGGCTTCGGGGGATTCTCTTATACATATACTCTCTTTTCCCCGCTTTTCTCAGATTGTATTGGGCGTGTGTAAGGGCGTTGATTGGCATGGCAGCGTAAATTGTATTGAATGCTAATTTCTATGGCGAAATCAAAGCGCCGTTAGCAGACAATGGCGCTCCATTAATAACTGACAGGACGGGACGGGACAGGACAGGACAAGACAGGACGGGAACTCAAAACTGCAACTCAAAACAACTAGCAAAGCTCAAAAGCCACCGACAGGCAACAGAAGACTGCAGACAGCGGACTGTACTGTAGACTGTGGACTGTAGACCATGTAGAGGAGTGGGCGCATTAGCTGGCTTTTGTTTTGGGGCAAACCCTTTTCGCCCGGCCTAGAGGCAACAACAATAAATAATAAAATGTTGACACGACAACGTCATAACCTTTGAACGTGAAAATATCCACAAACACACAGAACCGAAGGCAAAGTCGGGCGAATAGCAAAGAGGAGTCTTTTGCGTGGGCCTCGTCTTTGCCTTCATGAAGATGAATCCTCCGACTAGCGAGAGCATTCAATTAGCCGTTTTCCCCCCGCCTTTTGTGCTTCTCAAAACCCACTGAGGTTTCGACCTTCACGCCACATTTACCTTACCCCGTATCGATTGAAGTTGAGTTATGTCCAAGTTGTTGACGTTGCCCCGATAGGCATCTTTCCCACACAGTAGCGTCGCCCCAAGGGGGTCTCATTTGTAATCATTTGGGAAGAGGTTAGAAGTACCTCTTGTGATAGTAAAGAGAAGGTAATTTTTGAAGGAACGTTCTTTAGAGGGTCTTATCCATAAGTATTATGAATCATATTTCTTTCTTTAAAAAATATGTATAAAATCGAATAGCACGCTATGGGCGTTACGCATCTTATGTCACAGCTAAAATTAAGTACAAGCATTAAGCTTACTTGAAAACAGTTTAAATGCATGCATGCGTTATGCATCTTGATGCTTCAAATTTTCCTTGATAGAACCCCTTTTCTTGGGGAAGACTACGCACCTGACGTGCATAATTGGGAGCAGTAGCCGAAACAATGGCGACTTTTAGATATCGCTGCAGGTGGCAATCGCAAGTTGGAGTCGACTTGCCAGCCAGTTGGCAGTTGCCAATTGGCAATTGGGCACAAAACACTGCTAACAAAGCTAAAGTCAAAGCTAAATTCAAAGCAAAGCAAAAGCAAGGCAGCAATTTAGCAATTGAGCAAGTTGAACATGTCGCTGGCTCATTACAGGCAGCCAAAATATCGCGAATGCGAGCCTGGCCTCTAATCGCAAACGAAATCGAAAAGCTAACAACCGACATGAGCTCGATATATACACTATACACCATACACCATATACCATATAGCATATCTATATAGCCTGGCATATCGGAGGCCGGAGGAGGTTCTCTGGGGCCTCCAGCATTCACATCAAATCAAATTAAAACGGCAGCCTGTCGATTCCACTGACTACTGACTTTGATTTCCATTTCGATTCGATTCGATTTGCTGCTGACAATTTTCGAGCCGTCGAGTTAAGTTTTTTGTGTGTCTTAATTGGTGCTTGGCCCACCGATAAGATGTGTGTTCATGTTGATGTGGCGGCTGGCGGTTTCACTTCTAGATGCAGATACTGACTCCAGCTCCAAATCCGACTCTGGCAATTAGCTGCCACTCGAGGCAAAGGCAGGACAGGGCGAAGCTAATGAATAAACCCAAGAGTCGAAGGCAGCACGCAAAACTGCACCGATCCTGGTCTGCGATCCCTGGCTCTCCATCGCACCCGTTCTATCTCTTTGCATAATTCTCTCATTAGTCAGACTTTGCGGGCCTTCGCGTTGTTTTTCGAAAGTCGAAGTTCAAGTTTTTGGGTTGCAACTGCAACCAGCAACATGCAACAGAAGACAGCAGCAGCAGCAGCAGCAGCAGCAGCAACAGCAGCAGCGACTGAAACAACGCAACACCCTCGTCGTGAGTGGACCTCGATCTGACCAAATACGGTCGAAATAAATCAATGGCCGTAGCACTAAACGATTCTGCCCCAGGGCAAATATGAAACATAAGCCAAATTAAGCAGCAGCCCGCCATCGCTCACAAATCGATCAGAGGCAGGCAGGCAGGCAGGCAGGCCGGACTCGATCGGGTCTGTCTCTTTTTCTCCTTGCCACACCGATTCCCATTCAGATGTGGATTTTTCCAGGCCAAGTTATTAGAACAATCAGCTGCCGTGTGTGCAGTGTGTGTGTGGGCATGTGGAAAATGTGTCAACGCTCCGAGAAAAGCTACCCGAAAAACCGAAACCAAAAGTGAGCCTGGAGCGGCCGGAACCTGAAACTTGAATTGAATTTGCAACTTGGGCTTCGGGCGACAGACTTTTCGCCTTTTGTTATGTAAATAGTTTGTTGTCTGTTGTACCCAGTAGCTTATGTATAGGGTATAGAGGTAATATACAGTTTGTGGCAATAGTAAACTGCTTTTCTTATTGAAAATATTAGCTAAGACTGAAACTTGGTAACTCTTTAGCTTTTATTAGACATTTTAATATAGTTTTTCAACCAAGAAATTATATTTGCATACGTACAGCATGCTTATTATTCGTTTCTGGTTCGCGGATGCTGTTTCCAAACACTCCACACACCATGCGAATGCAAATTTTTTCGGCTGTGTCTCAAATATTTTGGCATTTGGCGCATTAATTTCGCATTCTGCGCCCCGTCCCCAGATTTTCCTCCGTCCTCCGTCCCCCAAGTCCAACCCGACCGGTTGTCCCCAGTCAGTCGGTCGCCTCATAATTCTGAATGCAGTCTGGTCGTGGTGGATGTTGGGTTATTGGTTATGCAGTTGTTCGGTCACTCGGTTGGTTGTGCCTGTTTTGCCTAATACGTGACTATCATGTCATAATAGCGAATTATTAGAATTTAATGCGGCCACAAACCGATGTGAACCCCGGCTGTCGTCGAGTCTCCTCCTCCTCCTGCTGTAGTAGTAAGTTTGTTCCATATTTTTAACTGGGTCGACAGTTTACCGATTTCCCAAACACAAATGGGGGTAAGCCGACGAAATATATATCCCTGATGATTGCGTAAAGGTGCAAAAGACTCAATGGAGGATGCCCGGTGGGCTGTATCTCAGACGATCCCCTCTAATTTAAGCGATTGTCGCTTTTAAATTCCCATTGGCTTGAAACCCTCCTTTGGCCACTGGGCGTTGCTAGGCTTTCCCCTGTTAACCAACCAACCAACCAGCCAACAAACCAGATATCCATTGTCCATAGAGCCGCCTGAAGCTGATTAGCGCTGAATCGGTTTGAATAATTTCCCATGGCGCTGCCAGGGAGATCTCCTTCAAGTCCAACTCCAACTTGACTCCATCTGCGAGTAGCTCTAATCATGGTGATCATTCGACTGGCGATTGAGCGCGCCACGTTTGAGAGATTAGCTTTGGGCCAGCACTGAAGATCGATCGATCGATCGAATAAAATATATATTTTCCGTATACTCTTTAGCTTCCAACGTTTTCCAGGCAAGAGCACACTAATTGCTTGATAAAAGCACAACAAATAAGAGGTTGGTCACACTGGATAGGGGTTTTGCTAATTAATTATTGAGTTTTAAATAATAAATTCTTAGTTATTTGTTGAGAGTATTTACAGTTATTACTTTTGCTTGCTTCATTTTCTTTACATTTTTAATCAAAAGAACCTGATAAAACAACATCAAATAGGGCGTTGGTCACACTGGAAAGCAGGTTTTTCCAATTAACTTTTAAATAAGTATTTAGAATTTATTTTATATTAAATTAAACATGCATTAATGAGTTATTTGTAGCTTTTAAAGTGTATCTCCAACTTCGTTTTTCTTCAAATTAACTTACTAACTATTGCTGTTTCGTTTTCTTCTATGTTGATGATTTTTTATGTCTTGATTAAGTATACGCCGTGCTTATTGATTTTGTTTCACTCGAATTACGTTTTTCACGCTTTTCACGCAAAATAATCGAGTAAAGAGCCGAAGCTATATTACAACCATTATAAATGTGGGGAACACCTGCACGATCTTCGATCTGCGGCGATCCGGCTGCTTTTTGGCTCTCGAATGACTCGAATGACTCGAAACTTGGGGCTCTCTGACACTTACATGTTCACACTTGCCGGACTGTCTGCTGGTGTGTATAAATTTTTCTTTTTGGGAGTTTTGCAATTCTTTTTACCTCGTGCCTTGGTATTTTTGACAGCTCCAAACAGTGGTCTGTCCTTATAAGGGACGCCACAGCGATTGGGGGCGTCGCCCGCCTCCTCCTCCTCGGGCTCTCATTTATTATTTAAAAATCGAGGACAGAGCGCGGGGCCGAGAGGCGTTAAGTTTCATGTAGGTATTGATTTCCATTTGATTTGTCGCCGGTCTTGCGTCTCAGCCTCTCGAGTCTCTCAGTCTTTCAGAATGTGTATTGCCACCGACAATATTTCACAACATTTCACCTCATTAATCAAACAAACTGCAAGGGTCCGCCGAACTTAACTCCGGAGCTTCGACTCCAACTCGAACTCTGCTCGGAGTCTGCGACTTTCGGCATATTTTCGGCAAGTGTCAGCGGTTTACAGTTAGCATCGGGCTGGGATCGGTATCGGGATCGGCCGTTGACTTTTTAATTGATTAAAATGAGAAATCGTTACGATTTGTGTGCGCTGATTGTGCGGCAAGGATCTGATTTCAAGGAGCAGAGTTGCAGGCAGCCAGCAGCGCAGGATGAGCTCTTTGGGCATTGTGCTTTTTGGATCGGTAATGACAAGTGAACGGGGTTTGGTTGCATTGAGAAAAATGCATAAAACAATAGTTTTTAAACAAAAAAAGAAACTAGTGAAAATTAATTTGCTTAACAGTCTATGGAGTTGTTTTCAAGTAGCTTTCCTTTCTTTCAAACATGCTTTTCTTGTACAAGTTGCTTATAATTGCTAATTATATTAGTAATCTTTCTTTTCTCGCTGTGTACTTGGCAGCTTTCTATAAGGGACATACACACAGGAAATGAAATTCGATACTTTTGTGCATTTGTTGTGTGTTATTGTTGATTCTGCGAAATGCAATTCGCAGTGAAAGAAAAGACTCGCAATAATAAGCAATAAAAATTCTTTGGATTGGATGGATTTTGTTTATGTGTCGAAGATTTACGATCTTCGGCGGCTTATCCACTTTGATGGGTCTCTCCGCAGCCACTTTGGATCACCGCTCGCGTCTCGCATGTAGCCTAATTGTGCCTTTGATGCAACTGTTTCGCATATTTGCTTTCTATTGAAAGAAAGAGGCACGGCACCACCGTCACCGCCTCCCCGAAGCGCTTCGACCTCTGGCCTCCGAATGCGAGCCGCCGATCGCTGACAACTTTTGTACATTTCTCGCTAAATTAACTGAATTTCTGACCTCGCAAGGGAGAGCTGCCAAAAAAGCAAACAAAAACAGAGAGAGCTGGAAGGAAGAGAGGCTCCAGCACAACAAAGGAGAATCGTTAAGAGTCCAAGGATCGCATAACTCGCACCCCTCGCGTCCCCCAGAAGTCACTCCCAACTCAGCTGCAGTTTCAACTGTGAATTTCCGAAAAAAAGAGCCAGCCCAAGCACAAAACCCCAGAATCCAACCCGAGCCAGAGCTCCCAAACCCAAAGCCCAAAACCCAAGCCAAATGTTGGCCAGTTTCGACTGCTGCAGCTGCTCTTTTGGTGGGGGGAAATATGCGCAAACTGCTTGATGTCCACTTAAAAGTGTCAACGTGAAATTCTTGCCTGCCCAGTGCAAAAAAAAAAAAAAAAAAAAAAGAGTCAGCAACAACCAACCTGGTGAGTGTTGCCTGCCTCGTGAGCAGCAGGAGCAGTAGTGTGTGTCTTGGGGGCGAAGGGACAGCACCGGAGAGGTGTGCCGAGTACTTGTGCGAGCTAAAAGTTTTGCAGTTCTTTTCTGTTTTTGCGGTTGCGGTTGACTTCTGTTTTTCTCTCTACCGGGAGGGAGTCGGAAAAAAGCCCGATTAGCTGCTCAAATTGGGAAAATAAGAAAGCTTAACGCTTTTGGATAAAACCCAAAATAATAGAAGCAAGGCCACACTGACTTTGTCAAGTTCTAAACCGTAGAAGGGTCACACTGAGGCTTGAATAAGTTAATAAAATATCAAGAGATTTTTATGAAAGTGTAAACTAAAGCCAAACTTTTATTTATTTACCTTTGTATGTAATTGTATGTAGTTAGTTTTTATTATAATAGGACCAAAACCGAAGAATGAATGCCTAACGCTTTTTTGATTATCCCAAACTAATTATAGCAAGGTTACACTACATTTTGGAGCTCATGGTCATACTGATTCCTTTTGTAAGTTAATACTTTTAGTTTATCCCGAAATTCTTCTATATAAATTAGGTAAAGAGCGTCTAAAGTTCGTTTCAAACTTGTATTTTTCTTGAAGCCTTAGTTATTTTGGTTGTGGCTTCTTTGGATATATAGAAATACATATATATGTGTGTTTTTTTGGCAGTTGAATTGCGCCTTTCGCCAAACCAATTCTGCTCATTTATCTTGAACTTTTCCTCTTTCGTTTTTTGGGGGCTCTGCCTCTGTGTTTCTGTTTTTGATTCTCCTGATGCTGCATTTCTGTTTCTGTTTGTGTTCAGGCTTCACTCCGGGGCAAAGTTGCAGCATTTCGGGAATTTGGGTTGCTCCTTCTTAAATATATATATATATACATCGAGTCGAAGTCCGCCTCAGCCATGTGTGCTGGCATTATTTCTGCCGGTTTCATTTGGTTTCATTCGGCTGGTTTTTAGGTTTATTTTGCTTGCCTTTTTGCCTTTTTGGTGGGCAACAAAAATATCACACGAGTATAATTGAGTTTGACACAATAAATTGCTCATCGCGGGACAAGAAGCCGCGGCCAATCCCCTTCCATAAGTCGCTCCTCGCGCCGCCGTTGTTATCGCTGACCTTTAAAGCCGCCAGCGCGCTGATTTATAAATTGATTCTGCTTAACTCTGTGGCACAGCGGGTTAGCGATCGCTCCTTGGGCTACTTGTTGGCTGGCAGCCACATTCGCTGCAACAGTTGTCCCAGCCACTGCACTGCCTCTACCTGCGCCTGTCGCCTGCGCATGCGCCCCCTTTGATTTTGGCACATTAACACATTTGATTGTGAGCTCTGGCGATGCGATTGCGATGCCTAAGCGTATCATTAATGAGTTCGCCGCACAATGAGCAGAGATCACCACGAAGGATTTCGATGAGGTCAGTCAGAGTTTGTGCACGTTGAGAAGAGAGACAATGCTACTAATGATGTTATCCCTTATAAAACTATGAAAAATGCAGTTAAATATATGTAGATTTCTTTATTCAAATGTTTTTTCTCTATTGATTAAGAATTTGATGGCAAGTCTAAATATATATAAATTTTGACAATCATTGCCATTTTGGCCTTTGTATACCACCAAGAAAACCTAAAATATGAGTATTCTAAGTATATTCCATCAATATGCTTATATGTCGATTTTTTGGGTAATTCAAAATATCATAACTAAGCCAAAAATGCATTAATTTCAAAACGGAAGACAGTTCTGTGCTAGTTTTTAATAGTTTAATAAATTTGCATACTCAAGTAGACATTTTTTAAATTTTAATTTTTTGACATTTTTTCAAATTTTAACTTCGTTAATTTTAACAACAAAAAATTATGAAAAAATTTTGGGAAATTTTTTTCTCTCCTACATGTCTAGATAGATTTTCCTGTTCATGCTGATCAAGAATATATATGGTTTATAGGGTCGGAAATGACTCCTTCACTGTGTAGCAAAGTTCTTACTGAAATTATAATACCTTGAAAATTAGCAATTAGCACTAATATCCAGTCAGTGGTTACCATATTTTTTAAGGTTTTTTCTGTAGAGGAGGCTAAGTAAGCTCCCATTTCATGACACTTTCTCTTCGGAACATCCCAATTAGATTCGTTTGAAATGAATGGATAGAAATATATAACATGATAGATGGTATAATAGTATTCCAAAGTCTAGGACTTCAACTTTGGTTGCTTGTTGCGGGCTTTTCATCTTATTCAATATGGCCTGTAGTTGATTTCCAATCGGTCCAGCCTCGCTATTATTCAGTTATCCTGAGGGGAAAAAGCTCAGTCAGAGCCTGATCCTGTGCCTGTTGGCTCTCCATATTCAAATAAAGAAAACAGGGTTAGAGATGTACAACCAAGGTCTATTTCATAATGGAAAATTAGAAGAAAAAAGTAGAAAGACGTTTGTATACTCTTACAGTTTGCTGACGTATTATTCGATCGAATTGGAAATGGCTAAAAAAGCATTATTGTTTTGTATAAATATTATTATTTTTGGTTTACAAATGCGCTTTTTTTTTATTTGGCTCTAGCAGTGAATTTAGGAGTTGCTAGGCATTAGAAATTAAATATAAAATTTAAGAAAATAAAATACATAGGCGAAAGTAATTTAATTTTACAATTTCTAGACGTGTTTGGCCTAAACTTGATTGTTTTTCTTGCTGTGTAATGAGGTCTCTGAGATCTCTTGAATACCGGGACTTTGCAACTGACACTGACGACGGCACGAATATTTCAATTAACTGACAATCGCTCTCTTGACCGAAAATGAAGCGCACTGAGTTTCGCACCCCCTCTCCAAAGAGATGCGAGATCCCCTTGCCGTAATCCCCGCGAGAAATCTCCGTCTCCGTCTCCGGCTGAGGAACTGTCGTCGCGACTGTCAGCTCAGGAGCTGCTTCAGAGACAGAGACAACAAACGAGCAGGCGACACATCCGCTGCGGACCGAAAATGCGATAAAATGCAAATCTCTCTTGATGCTAAAAGGACACCACCGAGAGCCAGCGCAACAATTCAAATCCAAAACCGAAACCAAAAGCCAAAAGCGTGGAGATTCCAAGTATCCGAGCCAAAAAAGCCCAAATGGAAGCGACAAAACAATGGCAGCAAAAATGGCTTCGCTTGTTGTGATGTTGCTGCTGCCGCTGCTGCTGCTGCTGCTGCTGCTGCTGCTGTTGGTGGCACATCAATGTCAAGGCATCGACAGGAGGCCAAGAAGTGGCCTGGAGGAGATTTTGCAGGGGGTGGTGCCGGCAGACAGGAGACGGGCTAATCTTCATCAGCCGCCGTTTGTAGTTGGCGCAAAGTGTAAGCTCACACAAATCCCCAAGGAAAGGAGGCGGCGCAGGAAAGCGGGATCCGCCGATGCGGATGCGGATGAGATGGATGCAGCTTTATCTGCTCAATAGATGGACATTTGGATAGATTGTTCTTGTTTGGCTTTGACGTTGGCCAACAGCCAGCAGCCAGCCACCTCTATCCCTTGCCTTATCCCGCGCTGCATTATGAGATTCTATCATCGCTTTGCCGGTGTGTGTCCAAATTGTTTGGCCACAGTAGCAGCAGCACCAGCACCAGCAGCAGATGCTTCTCCTTTTGTTGCTGCTGATCATCACACAAAGAGAAATTTTATGGATTAATTCAAAACAAATATTTTGAGATTCATAAACTCGTACCTAGATTCTGTAGAGTGAGCATCTTATACTTTTAGTTATTTTAATTAAAACCAGGCTTTTCCATGCACAAGGTCACACTTGACAAAGAAGATTGCAACAAAAACGATGTTGGTCACACTACAAATGCGTTAGTTAATTACTGCAATGCAATTACTGCAACTTTAGTATTCAGCAAAACTTCAAATTCCTCAAAATACTTTATTTTTTCCCCAGTGGACCCTTTAAAAGCCATCTGAAAAAGAACAACTATTATTATATTTTAATGGCTACCTTTTGTTGCAAGTATTGGGATTGGATTGGATTTGAGTTGGAGTCGGAGTTTGAGTGGAACGGATAGATGGATGGATGGATTGTTGGATGGATGAATGGATGGATGGAAGGCTGGCTGGTTGGTTGGATGATTCTATTGCCATTATGGCCGCAAACAGTGCTTGTTCCATTATGCGGCGTTCGCTTGTCTGTCTCTAATGGATTCCCGATTCTTGATTCCCCCTGAACCGTTGTTGGAAATACAAGCTTTTTGGCTGCGATTTGGACGTTGGACAGTGGACGTACCATGGCCTCATCTTTGGTGGGTTCATCTCTGTCCTCGTTTTGAGTCGGCGGCAGCGGCGGCGGCGCCAGTGCAATCCTCAAACGTATCGAGTTACAATTGGCGTCTTTTCTTCTTTAGTTTTGTTTTGTTTTTGGGGCTGTCGGCTAGCCGACCTTTGATGCAGCTCATTTGGGAACTTTGTGTGATCTGCGATCTCTCAGTGATCTCTCACTCAATGGAGCAGCTCCTCCCACATCTCCAAGCGGAAGCGGAAATGGTCTGCTGGGAAGAAAGCAGCCTCGGGAGGTTCGTAAAATCTTCTGCTGTATTGTGTTTCTGCAGATCCATTCCAATCAAGCCCCGGCAATTAGCGATGGCCAGCAATTGGCTTGCCCTTGCGAGTGGGGCCCTTCTTCTCTTGCATTTATTTCGTGGCAGCAATTATTTTCGCATTTGTTGGCCACTTGTGAATGCTAATGCCGATGATGCTGTTCGTAATCGGAATGGAAATGGGAGTGGGGTTGGAAATGGGAATCGGAGCTGGAATTGGATTTAGGCCCAAAGGAAGTCTCGCAGCCGGGAGGGAAATAGAAAAACGAAGGGAAACGAGCTTATTAGTGCAGCCATTGCCATTGCCATAACTTTGGACAATAAAATGCAGTCGGGGCTCGAGACTTCAAAGGATTCAAAAGTGTTAAACTGACATGCAAGATGAGAGGCAGAAGCCAGAGATGGAGATGGTCAGGTTGAAGCAGGGGAAGGCTGGATGAGATCCGGGGCGGTTGAGAAGGCTCCACTGCCAGCCATAATTCTGCACTTTCAAAAATATTATTATTAAGTTATTACCATGTAAATTTTATATCTCTTTAGTTGGGAAATGTATTATATTGTGTCTATTTAGTAGGGAAATGCAATATAAAATTTATTTTCGTTTTAAAAAGTTAATAGTTTTTGGTTAAGCTGAAAATAATCTATACAAAAGACAGGGATTGGCCTTGTTTTTATTTGTAAGCATACTGTTTAAACCATTTCAATTGGTTTTAATAGCTATGTATGGTTTATATCGTTTTTTTCCCAGTGCAACTTTGAACCGTCGCTGAGTTCAACAGTGATGACGGCGGATTGGATTGGGGATTGGTGGTGGTGGTGGGAATGGCAACCTGGGCCGTGCCCGGCCAGTCAGTTTAGCGTCATCCCCTTGGCGAACGCCGCCCCTGCCTGGTGCGCCCCCATAACTGACACTTGCAATGAAGACATTAGCCGCTAATGGAATTGTTATTAAGCCGCAGAAGCGCGCCTCTGGAAGAATTCTTCTGCGGATGAGAGTCCGCAAAGGCTCGCCTCTGCTGCAGCTTTAATTTGCTCATCAGAGTGTGAGCCATTCGCGTCGGAATAAAATTATTATAGTATTTCATTTTGGATTTCGTATGTGGGATTCCTTCGCCTTCTCCTCCGCCTCATCCTGGGCCGTGTAATCACTTTATTGTGAGCTTGATGTATTGACAAATTATAAAAACATAAGGCTCTCTGCGGATATCCAACAACTTGAATTGAGCCTTAACACGCATTCCGCAAATCACTTATTTTGCAATCAGAGGAGAATCCCGGCACTTGCACTTCCACTTGCTCCTCCGGCATAACCTGGTGGTTGGTTTATTGGTTGCTTGGTTGGTTGGTTGGTTGGTTCGGGGTGATGGTGCTCCTCTGACAGTGGGCAGGGCTCTGAGGTCTGGTGGCGGAGCTGTCGATGTCTCGCGATTTGACAGGCCGAGTGAAAAATGCTTGGCCCTAGAACAATGCCAAGGGTTCGATCTACGTGCGCATACTTGGCGAGCCACTTAAACGGCTTTAAAAATAAACCGAGATCAGGGCAACAGCTTAAAACTAAGATCACACAGCAAAAAAATCGCAATAAATCTTTTAAAAAAGCAACTTTGGGAAAGATATTCCAAATCAAAATCAACTGACCTTCGTAACATGGTTTATTTTAATGGGATTTATTGTCTAGCTTAAGGTTTTAAGGCTAAAGATAGCTTCAGGACTCAAATCCTAGCATTAGGTGCCTCACCCTTCTATTAAGTTGTATTTTGATAGCATCGGCACTAATTTTTCTCTGTGCACTTCTGGACATGGGCTTAAACCGTAAGCCTTTTGCCTTTTTCCTGGCTTTCAGCCCATAACAAATTAAGGCTTTTCACTTTCCGTCGTGATTGTTCTTGTTGTTTTTGCTGTCTGGTGAGTGTGTGTACACACCCCAAAAAATGTGCGTAGCCCAAATGAATACCTAGGCAGCAGCGCCAACAACCCATAATCATAATCATCATCATGATGATCGTCGTCCTCGTCCTCATCCGCATCCTCATCCTTTCCCGACCTGCGTTGTTATTTCCACTTGGTTTCTTAGCCTCCATCCATTCTTGGCGGATCGACAATGGACAACAACCACATCGACGTCCAGGTGGCTTCGTCGTTATTTGTATTCGCTGTAATATGAATTGACTGCTACTAATAATAACCACAAGCGTTTAGATGCCCTCCTTCCGAGTAAGGATAGCGCTGAACTGCGCGTTCCTGCGAAATGTGACCGAAAAAGCAACATATATACATGTGTGTGTAGGAAAAAGTGATCGAATATGAAATTACTCTGTAAAAAATATTCCAAAATAAGGGATTTATTTTAAAAGCTATCTAGAATAGCATTGAATTTTATTAATTGATTCTTGTGTCTTCACTTTTTATAATGCAAATGCAGTATTATAAGGTTGATTATTTCGATCCCAAAAACCATACAACTTAGTGAAGAAATCGGTATGAAAAAGGTTTAAAAATAAACAAATTTCAGCAGCTCTCCAGAGCTGGCTTTGTTGATCTGCTGCCATTGATACGGAGCGGAGAGTCGAAGCCTGGCAAATGGAAATAACTCAACTGGGACCCAGCACAGAGATTTAAACACTGAGGCTGGAGCTGGGACCTGGTGGGACCTCGAACTGAGGCAAGTAATGATAATGACGACAGGCAAGGGCGATGGAAGGGAGTAGGACGCAGTCCAGGCGGAGGTGTGGTGCAGGCCAGAAATCAGCAACAAATAAATGAGTTCATGCAACGTCTTTGAAATGAAGACAAAGTGGATGTCGGTTCTCGGTTCTCGATCTGTTGTTGGGGCTTGTTGTGGTTGCTGATTCTCGGATCTCCTTGGGCTGTCTGCGGAGTGTCTGGAGAAGGAGGCCACCCCGCCTATGGCACCCAGGAGTCGAAGATCTTCGATTCTTTCCTGAGTTGTAGCAGTTCAAGAGTTCAACAAAACTTTTGCCACCAACTACACAGGACAATATAGAGATTAATTCCCCGATTCACTCCTTTTATGAAAATATTCCTACTTTCTAGACCAGGAACGAAGAATTTGTTAGATATTTATACAAATATTTTCCTCTGTGTACTCACTGGCTGACACGTGGGCGTGCCTGGCACTTTTCCTTTCCAAGTTGGTTAAACTCCTAAAAGGAGAAGCCCCTCAATTGTACCCACGTGGGGTCTCCACTCCCTCCTTGCAGCAAATTAATCACACATTTCGGGTAATTTTTTACATTTTTTGCAGTTTTAAATATTTATTCTTTTGCTTTCTTCGTTTTTCGCTATTATAAACTATTCGCGGGGCTTAGGGGCTAAAAGGATCCTTAGAGAGAGACTGGTGAACATTTTTACAGCTTCGATTTCTTTTCTTTTTTTAGCTAGAACATAAGAAATTACACAAGTAGCATCACACACAAGTGGACATATACACTACGCTCTAAAAGCTATATAGCTATGTGTGTATGAATATGATAATAACTGGTAACTAGGCTATACTTAAGAGATTCCTGCATCGGATCTTTCCTACTCATTTATTTCGGTTTTTATACAGCAAGAAGGAAGGAAGGGTTTGCTCTGATTGTGTTTCTTCCCGACAATGATTACTAAAACAACTTTTTACAATTTTCCGCTTGCGTCTCTGAGAGCGTTGTATGTGGAATGGAGATGGAATGGAAATGTGAATCGCAGCCGTGGCCTGATCCCCCTTAAAACAGGGATTGCCGGGCTGCTTAAGTGCACTTGGCTTTGCTTTTGCTCCCATAAAACGAGTTTAGGGTTAGAGTCCTACGCTACATCTACAGTTACAGAGATACTTAGGCTACGTACGGATACGGATACTTAGGCTACAGATACAGATACAGATACAGATTCGAGCGAATTCGGTTCGTTGGTCACTACTGCTAGGCTCTAAATGCTTACAACTTATGGCTGTTCCGGCTCCTGCTGCTGCTCCTCCTCGCTTTTTGGCTCTTGGTTGTGTGCAAGCAAAGGAGTTTCAGAGAGTCTATGTTGGCTTTGTGGTCTTTCGTTCGTTGGTTACTCTGGGATCGCCCAGCGCCCAGTGCCCCACGAGGCTACTGGAAGAGAGGTTGCTGCTACCTGTTGGAATTGTTTTATGTCTTTATAGTGCCTGTCATTAGCTGATCGAGGCTGGAATTTCTTTATATATCAAATTAGCATTATATAATTGACTTAATTAGTTTGCAGACCCATAAATATTAAAGTTTATTAAGTAATTTCCTAGTTGCTTTCTCAACCCTGTCATGTGAGGCACTACGCGCATGGCCAATCCCAACTAATAATATTTTAATGAGTGCTATATGTTTATATATACAACAATTGTTAATGGGCGATGTGTGTGCGTGTGTGTTGTGTATTGTGTTGTGTTGGTGAGTGCGTGTGTGCAAGTAATACTATATGCATGTACATCTTCTTCTGGACTTGATTATCCTACTCCTCCGTCTCGTCGTACATCCTACATCCTCGTGCCCACGTTCCCCCGCTGACTGGGCTGCGGGGCGTGGCCGTGTCGTGGCAGGGAGACATGCGGCAGATGCGTGGGTGGGCCCGCTCCCAGAGGCGATATCGATGGTGACCTTGTGGCCAAGGGCGAAAGTGAGGGGGAGAACGACGGTGACATGGCTGAGGACGTGCTGAAGCTGCCGCTTGCCTCGTGACCTATGGGTGAACGTGGCAGATGGGCGGGAGCCAGGCTCAGGTGGGGTGGCAGCCTCATGGGCAGGTTAATCGCTCGAGGCGCCACATTGGTCAAGAGCGGCGGCGGTATGTGCGCGGGGGCCGAGGGTGGAGGCTTCAGCACCACACTGCCCGCTCCCGATGACGAGTGCTTGCTCTTGGCGGACGAGCTGGCACCGCTGCCGCTGTGTCCGCTGTGCTCGGAGATGGTGTCGTCCTTCAGTCTCGCTATCTCGGAAAAGACATGGGCCAGCGGCTGATACTGGGGTCCCCAGTCGAGGAGGTAATCCCAGTTGTAGCTGCCGGTGAGCTCCTCCTCGCTGTGGACGATGGAACTCAGGGAGCCGCCCACATTGCTGCCACCGACTACGACGGGCACCGGGACAGGCACTTCGCCGTAGCTGCCCATCACTCCATGGCCGTGGGTGATGGCGGTGCCGATGGTGCCTATTGAGCCCGCAGTGGTTCCCGCATCGTCGGCACTGCTGCCGCGCTCCGAACCCGCTCCAGTCACGTCGTTTAGCTTGGCGTAGATGAGGTTCGTGATGTCCGACCTGGCGGTGGCATCGTCGTCGTGAAACATGTGCATCGGGTGACTGGAACCAGCCATGCTGGAGGCACCTCCGCCGCCACCACTGGGGTCGTGGTCCACGATGCCCAGGCGGGCCAGGTACTCCTGGGTATTTTGCACCGATATATCCGAGATTCGGCCGTCGTCACTGCCAGCGCCAGCTCCTCCGTTGCGGTGATGCAGCGGTCCCTCGTTGATCATCCGGATTTCCTCGTCCTCGCCGTCATCTTCAGCCGATCCTCGGCCACTGGAACCAGACTGTTCGGAGCCGGACAGCTCCGAGGTGGTAGCTGCGCCCGAGCTGCCGGCATGAGGACCAAACGGAGGGATCTCGTCGTACTTTGGCGGAGCGAACTGGCCAGAAGCTGCTCCCGCAGCACCACCAGTGATGCCTCCACGTATGGGAATCGTATCGAAGGCACTGGGATCCACATAGCTATTGGAATTGCCCACACCCACCGTCTCGGTGCTGAGATGAGGCTTCACCACATTCCTGGGCTTTCGACTTCTCATGTGGATGAACAGGAATATGCCGGCCGCAGCACAAAGGATTAGAAGAAAGGCCACAACAATGCCAATGGCCCAATCGCCCATCGAGCCGCCACCTGAGGCACCACCAGCACTGGCCAGATTTGTGCCAGGATGGGCCAGGGGATCCAGGGCAATCTCCACTACGGCCATGCTGGAGAGGGAGTTGTGACGTCCCGAGGAGGCTGAGATCACCAGGCTGATGTCGCGACCATCCATGTACAGATTGCCACCATCTCCATCGCCGTCCAGCTTCAGTTTCCTCTTGATCAGGACCGCACCACTGCTGCGGTTCACCTTGAAGTGCGAGTGCGGGGCGCTCAGCTGGTAAACCACTCTGCCATCCGGACCACTGTCGCCATCCGTGGCCGTGACCTGACCCACCACGAAGCCTTGGGGCAGAGCCACCGCCGCTGGCAGGACGAACCTATAGGTGCGCTCCGTGAACTGCGGCGTAAACTCATCCCGGGACTCGATTTCCACCCGCACTGCCACTCGGGCCCGCTTGCCGCCCATGTCGGAAGCCTGGAGCTGCAGGTCGTAGCGCTGCCTCTGCTCGTAGTCGAAAACGGAGGCGGATGTGACCACGCCCGTTTCCGGATCCACCCGGAAGAGCTTCCACGAACTATCATCGCTGGGAGCTGGCGCAATGCTGTAGTTGAGCTGTCCAAAGGGTCCTTTGTCGAGGTCACTAGCGTGAGCCCGGAAGACGGAGCTACCCACTGGCTCGTTCTCAGCCAGAAAGTGAACGTACTCAGAGAGCGGGAACTTGGGTTCGTTGTCATTCTCGTCGTGGAGTTCCAATCGGAAGGGCTGCAGAGTGCACAGAGGCCTCGGGTGATGGCTATCGCAGGCTCGGAGAATGAGCTCGTAGCTCTTGGCACCGCTGTCGTAGTCCAGCCTGTTATTCACAAAGAGCACACCCGTCACCAGATCAATGGTGAACATGTGCTCGTCATTGCCCGAGGTGATGTCGTACACCACTTCGGAGTTTGGGGTATTCTCCTGGTCAGCATCGAGTGCCTGCAGCTGGGCTATGGAGTACCTCAGGGGAGCTAGTTCGCTGATCTCCGCTTCGTACTTGGCGCTTCGGTCGAAAACGGGATAGTTGTCGTTGGCATCGAGGATGGTGATTATCACCGAGATTCCAGACGTGGAATTGGAGCTTGCAGAGGAGGGTGTCGATCCATGGGGATGACTCAACACCAAGCGGAGTTTGTACAGATCGTTGCGTTCCCTATCCAAGGGTTTGACCAGGACGATGGCCTTGGACTGAAGCAACTCGAAGGCACCCTCCTCGTTTCCGGCCACAATAGCAAAGGCCTGATCCTGGACATCCTGTCCCAGTTGGAGGACAATCGAGCCCAGAGCAGCAGCCTCGCTGATTTGTGCCCTGTACTGCGTCTGCTGGAACTGCGACCGACCCGAGCCACTGTCACTGGCCTGAACTCGCAGCAGGGTGGAACCCTTCATAGCTGGCTTGCCGCCGTCCCTGGCAAGGATTCTCACAAAGTAATCTCCGCTCTGGGAGACTGCTGCTGGTTGCAACCTGCTCATGTTGACAAACACAACACCGCTCGTTGGGTGGATGGAGAAACCTTCCAGCGGTGGCTCTATCGAGTACTGGACACGGGAGTTGCTGCCCTCGGCATCCGCATCTGTGGCATTCACAGTCAGCAGTTCTATGTCCGTGGATAGGCTGTCACTGATGTCGGACAAGGCCGGCAAAATGGCAAAGTAGGCAGGCGGTTGTTGGGCCAGGAATATGGGCGCATTGTCGTTCTCATCGTTCACCCGAACCGTCAGGATAGTGCGAGCCTCATGGGCCGCATCTGAAGCTATTACCTCGACCTCGTATTCCTGCTGAAGTTCATAGTCCAGTCTTCGCTTCAGGACCAGCTTTCCACTGTAGCGATCCAGGGCAAAGATGGACAAGTTCTCGGTGTCAAGAGGGGATTCGCTGCCAAGTCGATAGGTCAGAGCGGGATAAGTGTCCACATCGTTGGCGGAAATGGATGTAATCACCGCTCCCAGTTCAGTGCCTGAAATGAGTAAAGTAAATGGGAAAAATGGGGAAGGGAAAACATTAACTTGGGAATGCGAGCACCAAATAACTAGAACTAGAAGCAGTTGCTCCTCAAATCGGATGTTTATAGAGTATTTTCACTTACCTTCACTGACTGTGACGAGATTGTTGGGCGGAAAGGTGGGTTGATTGTCATTGACATCCACAATCTGCACCCTTATGGTGGCCGTGCCCGTCATCTGGGGCACTCCCTCATCCGTGGCTATGACCTTGAGGTTGTATACATCACGGATCTCGCGATCCAAGACGATATTCGTTTTCACAATGCCACTGAAGGCAGGCTCAATGACAAAGGCATTGTCGTGGTTGCCATCGACGATGTGATATCTCAGCCTAGCGTTGGATCCCGCATCCGAATCAAAGGCCTGAACTTGGGCCACAAAGGTACCCTTGCTATTGCCCTCGGAAACGGTGGCCACGAATTGTTTCTGCGAGAACTGTGGACTGTTGTCGTTCTCGTCCTCCAGTTCGATCACCAGCTCCGAGTATGTGCTGAGGAATGGGGCATCCGTGCTGCGCGCCACGATGACCACATGCATCTCATTGGGTTGGCTGTTGGTCAGGTCGAAGGATGTGGACGTCAGAGCTCGTTGGGATCGGGTGGCGTTGCTGGAATCCTCCTCGGATGTCTCCTGCAATTCCTCTTCGTAGTGCAGAGCTCTGCCTCGGTTCAGAGCCGACATGGAGGGCGTGGCAAAGCGATCAAAGTCCAGCAGATGCGGCTTATTCACCCTGATCTCCCCGGAGAGCGAATCCAAGGAGAAGATGTCGTCTTCGTTGCCAGCTCCGAAGGAGAATTGCACCCTTTGCCGGCGACCGTCGCTTCGAAGAGCCACAACCTGGATGAGCTTCGTACCCGATGGAGAATTCTCCTTTACCTTGACCCTGTAGGTTTCGTTTTGAAAGTGCAGCACAGGCGCTCCCTGGGGGGCCTCCCCAACCAGGAGCTCGATGAGACCCACACTGGATTGGGGAGGATTTCCCTTGTCCCTGGCCAACACCTCCAGTTGCAGCAACTTGCCGGACTCGCTGGCCAAGCTCTGGGAGGCACTCAACGCCCCCGTGCTGGGATTTATACGGAACTTGCCACTTACAGCGGAATTCTCCGCCTTGAGGGAGTAGATCACCTCTCCATTCCCGCCCAGATCGGCATCGTGGGCCTGCACCTTGAGCAGAGTCTGGCCCGGCTGGATGAGAGCCGGAACCTGGCCAATGTACGGATATCTTTCGAAGACCGGCCTGTTGTCATTCACATCCAGCACATTGATCTGCACCGAAACCGAAGCGGATCTCACCTCGTAGCGTCCTCCGTCCGTGGCCAAAACCATGAAGCTGTAGCTGGCCTGC
The DNA here is from genome assembly GCA_035046265.1 of Drosophila bunnanda. Lineage (NCBI taxonomy): Eukaryota > Metazoa > Arthropoda > Insecta > Diptera > Drosophilidae > Drosophila > Drosophila bunnanda. Next base: position 5,008,440 of record JAWNOB010000076.1, on the reverse strand, counting down.
AGCTCTCGATCCAGTTTGCTGCAAGGAGAAACCAAGGGGGAAACGATTCAATTAATGGCTTGAACACGATCAGTCGGCGATGGGCGCCGCTTGCGACACTAATTAGGTATCTCTGGGAGCTGCTCCCCAGCTCTGCTCCTCTATATATATAAATACGTATATATAATCGTAATCCCGCCGACAATTAGCCACACGAAATGGTTCGCAATGGATCTTCTAAACAGGAACCAAGGAAGGCGATGTGCACAGAGAGAAAAGCAACCAGTAACATACTTCTACTATTTAATCTCTAACCTTCTTTGCCACAGTGCAGTGTGTTATGGGGGCTTGGAGTGGTAATTAAGTCATTTGTTTGTGCTCTTCCCACTGGAGATGCGCACTCGCATTAGCATTCTTTGGGGCTTGAGCCAACTTGATCCGAGGCCTCAGCCTGGTGCTCGTTTCTCTCTGATCCAAGATCCAAGAAACTAATCCCGGCAGTTGGCCTGCCTTCCTATCGCGCTATCACGCTCCCCTGGAACATGTTTGCTGCCACAAATAATAAACCAAAATGATTGCAATCCTTCGCAGGCAGCAGGCACAAGGCAGGCAGTCGCCGCCATTCCATTGCCGTGCCATTCCGCGCTTGCATGTTGGCCAATAAAACGAATTTAGCAAATTACAAGCTCATCCCGTGCGCACAGAGGGCCATTTTATGAATTGAATCAGTCAAACTGAGGACTGGAGTGCTGTTTTCCTCCGGGTTCCTCCTCCACTCCTTCCTCCTCTGTGAAACAACAGCAACAGAAATGCTTTCAAGGGTCAGTCATCAGTTGAGGTTGTTGCTGCTGCTGCTGCTGCTGTTGTTGTTGTTGGTGATCATTGGACGTGGATTTCGAGACTTGGAATGAGTAGCAGTGGTCAGGAAGGAGTTGGCCATGGGGGAGACGGACGCCGGCGAACAAGCCGAGTTGGACAAAGATTGGGCCTAGGCTGATCATGCACTGAGCACAATATAATGAGCTAACTAGCTCTAGATTCATAAAGTACAAATTAGAAAGTCAACTTTCTTTCTTTTAAAGCAAATTAATGGAATTTATGTAAAAGAATTCTGTTTTAAACTGATTACCAGACAGGCTGCAAAAATCTCAGTTTTATACCCTTACAGGGTATTATAATATCAGTCTGAAGCTTGCTACGCCATGAAGAAGTCATTTCCGACCCTATAATGCATATATATTCTTGATCAGAATCACCTGACAAATCTTTCTAGACATTTAGGAAAGAAAAAAAAATTAAAAATTTTTTTCGACTTTTTATGTTGTAAATTTCACATTGTTACAACTTGAAAAATTGTCAAAAAATTAAAGTGCTTAAAATGTCGATTGGGGGACTCAGGTTTATTATTCTATTAAAAACTAGCACAGAACAGTTTTCCGTATCAAAATTAATGCTTTTTTGGCTCAGTTATGCGTTTTTTAAGCTTTGGTTTCTAGAACAAAGTGCCATATAAATAGGACTGAGAAAATACGTATATTTATACCCTTATAATTTCAGTCTAAAACTTCATACGCACTGAAGCAATCATTTCCGACCCTACTAACCATATATATTCTTGATCAGCATCATCAGGAGAATCTTTCTAGGTATGTACGAGAGAAAAAATTTTTCCAAAATTTTTTTCGACATTTTATGTTGTTAAAATTTAAATTGTTACAATTTGAAAAATTGTCAAAAAATTTAAATTTAATAATTGTCGATTTGAGTTTGCAGATTTATTAATCTATTAAAAACTAGAACAGAACCGTTTTCCGTATCGAAATTAATGCATTTTTAGCTTAGTTATGAGATTTCTAAGCTTTGATTTGTAAAACAAATACGACTGAAAGTATACGAATATTTATACCCTTATAATTTCACTCTAAAGCGTGCTACGCCGCGAAGCAATTATTTCCGACCCTATAAACCTTATATATTCTTGATCAGCATCAACAGGGCAATCTTTCCAGACATGTAGGAAAGAAAAAAAAAAATTCAAATTTTTTTCATAATTTTTTGTTGTTAAAATTAAGAATGTTACAACCTGAAAAATGGTGAAAAAATTAAAATGTTGAAAATGTGAATTGGGGGACGCAGATTTATTATTCTATTTAAAACTAGCACAGAACTGTTTTCCGTACCGAAATAAATTGATTTTTGGCTTAGTTATGGGATTTCTAAGCTTCGGTTTGTAGAACAAATTTCCATATAAATATGACGAATATTTATACCCTTATAATTTCACTCTAAAGCGTCCTACGCCGCGAAGCAATCATTTCCGACCCTATAAACCATATATATTCTTGATCAGCATCAACAGGAGAATCTTTCTAGATATGTACGAAAGAAAAAAATTTCAAAATTTTTTTTTCGTATTTTTTTGTTGGTAAAATGTACAATGTTAGAATTTGAAAAATGGTCAAAAATTTAAAATTTAAAAAATGCCTATTGAAGGATGCAGATTTAATATTCTATCAAAAACTAGCACAGGACTGACTTCAGTGTCAAAATTAATGTAGTTTTGGCTTAGTTATGAGTTTTTGAAGATTTGATTTATCGAAAAATTTTTCATATAAATATATCGATAAATATCGATCAGAAAATTTAAATATCTTGAGCCAACTAATGGTCGATTTCCAATACGTTCCTATAATTCAATTGCAGCAAACTCCAAGGGTAGAAATACTTAATCTTCTCGAAGTTAGTTTCCATTCTTGTTAACACCCTTTTCTCTCAGTGCTGGGCTGCCTTAGCCCTAAGCTCTTGACTGCCGCTATTGCTGTTGAGGCTCGCTCTGCTAGCTTGTCCATCGTCAGTCAGTCAGTCAGAAAACAGAGGGGAAAAACCCAAAAGAAAACTAGCAACATCTCGGCCTGGACAAGCGGCAGGCACATTTTTGTCTTTTTTTTTTCTCCACTCAGCTTTTGTTTCTTTTTTCTGTTAGTGCTCCAAGTCCAAGAGCAAATCCAAGACCAAGTCCCAATCCCGAGTCCAAGTGCAAGTCCAAGACTAACAACAACGTCACGAATTGTCTCTGTCTGCCTGTCTGCTCTACAATTCTGTACCAACTGCATGTGGCCCTCGTCCTCCTCCTGCTCCAGCTACAGCTCCAGGTCCAGCTATAGCCATAGCTCCTCCAGATCCCTATTCTTTTTTTGTTTTTGTACCTTTTTTTTTTTGTGGCAATGGCAATGGCAGTGGCGGTGGCGGGGATTTCGTTTTTATTGTTTGCCGACAATCAGCGAAAGATAAAAATTGGTACATGACAGCGGATCGCGTTTGTATAAATGGCAACACTGACGCTACTGTCATTTCGAGTGCCCCAGGAATATCTGGATACTCCCTGCTCCTCCCTGCTCCTTCTCCTCCTTGAGGTTCCCCCATCATCCCGCCAAGCGGTGATCTTGGCCGGCCGGAACTGAGCAAGAGCTATGTCAGACGGAACAAGCAATTGTTGTCATCATTGATTGTCAATAAGCATAAATTTGCACCAGAGGGGGCCTTCAAGGCTTGCAGAGAAAAGAATTTACAGAGAAAGAAATCGCGTGTGGTGAAATATAATTTAGTTAAGAAGAATATATATGGTATTTAGTGTAAGGTTCCATTTCAAAAACATATTGCTAATTTGGATAATATTTCTTCTATTATAAGTTCTATCTTTAGGATCAGGAAAAGCTAATTAAATATATTTCCTTTTATTAAATTTAATCCCATTTCGATGCAAAGAAAACAATGATCAATTTCAATGATCAGTTTCAATTGAACATAAGATTTTCCCCAACATTTCCCAAACTCACAACTCTTTTCTCGCTCTGCACAGGCAGAGATCGCACACGTTTGCGGACAGAGACAGAAACTCATTGAGGAATATATTTCTTCTATTATAAGTTCTATCTTTAGGCTGAGGGAATTGAATATATTTCCCTGACAATAATGCAGTAATCTACCCTAAACTGATGTTTAGAAAGAGCTTGTGAAATATTCCTCCTCTTTACAAGTTTAATTTCTATGCAAAGAAAACAATGATCAGTTTCAATGATCAATTTTAATATAACAGAAGATTTTCCCCAACATTTCCCAAACCCACAACTCTTTTCTCGCTCTGCACAGGTAGAGATCGCACACGTTTGCGGACAGAGACAGAAACTCATTGAGGAACCGAGTTTAGACTCCATTTCGAGTTCCAGCTCCTCCTCCTCCTTAAGCTATTTATAGGAATGCGTGCGCGATGTGCTCCTTGGAAGGGGGGGGCTAAGGAGGACCAAAAGGTGTCCAAGGAGAAGAGGGGGTGAAGCCCAAGGAGATGACAGGAGACGGATTCGCAACATTGTCGCTGTGTAGGATGCGTAGGATGTGAGCAGATAGCTCGACGGCGGATACCCCGGGATACATTGATTTCCCTGCCGCGAAAATTATGGCAATGGTCTTTTTTTGTTTTTCGCATCGCGTCCTTGCTTTTGAGATTTAACTGGGAGATAAGATCTGGCCCAGCAGAGACCCAGAGATAACCAAGAGAACCAGGAGAGAGAATCCCTTGGCTTAGACTTACCCGACCGTGGTGATTAATCCGCTCGCGCTGTCGATGGCAAACTGCCATTGGGTTTCATTGGCCAAAGAGTAAACCAGGCGGGCATTCACGCCCAAGTCGGCATCCACGGCACTGATCTGCATCACACTCGTCCCGAGTGGGGCGTCCTCCTGGACACTGGCCACGTACTTGGGCAGCTTGAAGCGCGGGGCATTGTCGTTCTGATCCTCCACCAGAATGGTGATGTTGCAGTGTCCCTGACGACTCCGCGGCTGGCCGCGGTCGGAGGCCTGGATCTGCAGGGAGTAGAGGGATTGCTGTTCCCGGTCCAGGGGACGGGCGCTCAGCTCTCCGGAACGGGCATCGATGGTGAACTTGTTGCCCAGATTACCCCCTAAAACAGAGAGGAGAAAGCAACAGGAATATGGAATATTATGTTCAACTTCTTCTCAATATCTCTCAAAAGTTTTCAACCCACCTGTAATACTGTAAATCAGATCCGCATTGGGACCTTCATCCAAATCGCTGGCCACCACCGTGTGGATCACTCCGGACTCACTGTTCTCGGGCACAGACAAGCCGTAGCATGATCCGGGTCGGAATTCCGGTGCATTGTCGTTGACATCCCCGATGGTGATGTACACAGTGGCCACATCGAAGTGCTGGCCATTGCTACCCTCGCCGTTGCTCTCCGAGGAGCGCTGCTTCCTCACCGCCGACTGGGAGGAGGAGGATGTGGCCAACCGGTTGGCGTCTCTTACATAGACAGGCAGGATATAGCTGGCCTGCGCCTCACGGTCGAAGGGACCGCGCGTGGTAATAATGCCACGCTGCCAGTCCACATGGAACAGATCTTGGGCAACGCCAGAGGGGATTTCGTAGCTCAGATTGGCTAGAGAAAAAAGGAAACCAAGTCGTGGGTTAGGTGCTTCTCTTGTTAGTAATACTACAAAGGGATTTTAGTTCAGGCTTCATCAATATCCTTACCATTTTCTCCGCCATGAAAGGACTTTGCGGTGACCTGCAGGACAAAGCTGCCACTGGGCACATTCTCCAAGATCGTCGCCCGATAGACAGCCTGCAAGAATCGTGGCGGATTATTGTGGTTGCCTTGGACGATTAGCTGCAGGTTCAGCGTGCTTCTCCTGGGCTCTGGCTGGCCATGATCGCGGGCGCTGATGACCAGGCTGAAGCGGCCACTCTTTTCCACATCCTCGGGTGCCGGCGGCAGGGACTTGACCAGCTCCACGAGTCCCGTCTGGGCATGGATCCGGAAGCGGCCTTCTCCGTTGCCGCCGGCTATCTCATAACTAATGCGTCCATTGTCACCCGAGTCCTCGTCCACGGCCACAATGTGGGCCACAATCTCGCCAATCCTGGTGGCATCGCTGATGAACAGCGAGGCCGTTTTGCCGCCATTCGTGTTCGGGGACACAAACTGCGGGGCATTGTCGTTGGTGTCCAGGATTCGCAGTCTCACCGTGACCGAGGTCTGCAGTCGCTCTGTGATGTTCGATGACTGATCCAGGGCCTGGACAATGAGCAGGTATTCCTGCACGGCTTCGAAATCCAACTGAGCCTGCAGGCTTAGGGATCCCGTCAAGGAGTCGAGGGCAAAGAGCGGCATTGCCTGCTCCTGACTCTCGTTCAATTGGGGAAAATAGCGCAGCAGGCGGTACTGGAGCTCTCCATTCGTTCCCGTGTCTGCATCCGTGGCCGTAAAGTTGTGAATAATTGTGCCAAGCGGAGTGGCCTCGCTCACCTGCGAAATAAACAGCAAGAAAAACATGTCCAGGAAAACCATGAAATGTGTGAAATAAATGGACAAAGTTTTCTGATTGACTGGAAAACCCATTCCCGGTTAAGATAATGAAATTAATGACTCACCTGGAGATCAATGGGATCCTGCGGCCATTCCGGAGCATTATCATTGACATCGGCCACCTCAATCTTGACAGTGATGGCACTGCTCTGCGGATTATTGCTGGCCGTGGTGTCCAGAGCTCGGATCTCCAGTCGGAACTCGGACTGCAGCTCCCTGTCCAGGAGACGGGCCACCACCAGGTTCCCTGTGTGTCTATCGATGTCGAAGGCACCCTCGATCAGGTCCTTGGTTAGGGGATTCAGGGTGTAGGTGATGCGCAGCTCCTCCGAATCGGAGGATTCCTCCTCAATGCTGTTCCGGATCACATCCGCCGGACGCTCGCTGGGGCTGATGGACCCGACCACATGACCCACGACGGCATCCTCGCGTACCTGCACAAATTATAGATTATTTTCGTGGCTTATTAAGAATGGAATGGGATGGGATGAGGATGAGGATGCGGTCGCGCTCTACTTGGAGCTGGAACCCGGGACCCGGGGACCGGCGATCGTTGTTGTTCGGCGCGTATCTTAATCTCAACAACAGTGTTGAAAATCCAATCTTAAAGCAATAATTCATACTTCAAGATTACGAAGGCAGCAAACATTTAAAAATTTCAGTTTCCCCACCCTTCCTTTTCTTAGGATCCGGAGGAGGAGGAGGAGGAGCAGGAGGAGAACCAGAATCTGGGGAGGAAGCCAGTCCAGTCCAGTCCCGGGTCCCGGGTCCCAAGTCCCCCGACCAATGGCATTAAAAAGAAATTATGCATTCCGACCAAGTTGGCGGCCCCGAAAATCACTGCAGAAAAATGTTGTGAGCAGCGGAGGGATATGAGAAGAGCGGCCAAGAATCTTCGGAAGACAGAAGAAGAAGCTCAAGAAGAATTTAATATGCAAAACCGCAAAAACCGTTTCAAGAGGAGAAGTCCCTCCGAACAAAAAAGACGCAACAAGAAAGGTTCTCTTCTGCAGTTTGGGTATCTTTTTTCATAAAATAAAAACATTGCAAATATTGTTTGGGTCGCCAAAATGGAGACACAAAAATGACAGTCACGAGATTTATGCCCCGCCAAGATTACGCAGTTAAGTGAACCACAGGGCGGCGGTTAAGAGGGGGGTCAAGGCAGCAGCAAGGCACTGAGAGAAAATCTTGTATTCATTAGGCTAAAGTTTAGCAGATTTTGCGGTGGTTTTTATTAGTGATTTATGTTGTTATTTTGTGTTGTGATGGTTCTACAAACCCTCAGCAATTCTTTAAGATTAATTCTCTCTTTAGAAGCTAAGTTCTTTTATATTTTTTCCAAGTGTAAGGTTAACTAACGACTACTGAGGTCTTTGCGGCTTGTTCATTTCGGTTTTTGGCCAAATTATGCACAGAGAGAGAGAGAGACCACAGAGCCACAAAAATGGCGCATGATTTGTTGTGCACTTTTATGGCAGGATCCTTTCCTCTGCTCGGCACAAGGAAAAAGGGAATAAAATCCCTTGGGGGCCTTGGGTCGGAAACGAAGGGGGCTGTAGCTAGTGGTAAGGGGAATTGCTTAATTACAACGGATTTATTTGTGGCAATCCGTCGCTGAGTAATTGGCATCGCGCCGCAGCGTGTGGAGTGGAGCGTAGTCACGGAGCCAACGCCAACGCAAAAGAACAAAAGCCAAAAGCCAAGATCGCGGCAGGTATCAAAGCAAAAGGTACCAGGTCTGACCCGGCACCAGCCCCAGTCCCAGTCCCAGTCCCAGTCCCATCTCCATCTCCATCTCCAAGCGAAACGCAGCGAAATGTGTCAATTTTAATTGTGGCCGAAGCGGATTTAAGGGACGCAGGAGGATGAGGTCGTCCCCCGCTCCTTGACAGACTAAGGGGGCCCTCTTCTGTGCCTGCCTCTCCGAGAGGCAATTAAATGCATGTCAAAGCGTCGCAGCCATCAGCCGCAGCGGTTGAGGCAGTCGCGAGTCCCTGGAAGACGGGAGATCTCTTCTTGGGGACGAGGGTATGCAAAACATGTGCGAATCGAACGTGATAAAAATGTTAAAGGGTTCCCAGGAGAGCCAAAGGGACAAGGGAGCAGCCGAAATCTAAGCAGCCGAGTTGGTTCTTCCTTCAGGCACGAGGCGGCGACTGAGTGACTGCACCTCCTGATCTCTCAACTGACGTCTCGAATCGCACTTAATAGGCCTGGCCTGGGCAAGATCCCCATTCCGAAGCCTCGGAACGAGGCGACTTGTCACACTGCATAGTGACAATTACGCGTGCGCAATGAACACGCCGACAATGGCAAGAGGATAAAGATGCTGTTTAAGCACTGGAAAAAAGGAAGGTGTAAGGATTTCTACAGATTTAAGAGCCTTGCCTTTGCCAGGCAATGCCTTTTGGCAAGTGTAATTTCGGCTCTCAGGGCTTTGAATGCAAATCGCGACACTTCCCACGTCTGTGGCACTCTGACATCTGCTTCCGAGCTCTTTAAAGGGGCGGAGTTGTGACCAGGATGGGACTTACTCGCGGAGCAGAGTCGTGTTCTGGCCCATTGTCACGTGAGGCCTTAAGCTGCGGCTACAAATCATTCGCGGCACAAAAGGCGGCGGAAAAGCGAAGGAAAAAGGCGACAAACGCGCTGCTCACGATCGCAGGGAAAAACGTCGTCGGTCGTCGTCGTGTAAAACTAGAAGCGTCAAATAGACAAAAGTTTTTCCAGGAAATAACCTAGCTCCAAGACCCATCCCGAAAGTGACCTTAGCATAAATCTGGTCGTCGTTGTCGTACTCACCCTAAAGACCAGACTGGAGCTGGTGAATGTTGGCCGATTGTCGTTGAGATCCAAGACCTCGACGCGGAGCATCCGCACCGTTTCCCTGGGCGGACTTCCGCCATCCGAGGCCGCCACTCCCAGGCGATAGATGCTCCGCTCCTCGTGATCCAAGACCACGCGAGTGCGAATTACTCCCGTGCTGGGATCGATGCTGAACAGGCCGTGTCCGTCGGAGTCACGACCCTTGACAATCGAATAGGTGATGGAGGCGTTCTGTCCATAGTCCCGATCGATGGCTCTGATGCGCACCACTTCAGTGCCCGGCGGCTGCTCCTCGCGCACGCTGACCACATCCTCCTGCGGATCCGCGATCTCCGGGGCATTGTCGTTGACGTCGCTCACGTGGACGCGGACGGGGACCCGGGCACTGCGCACTGGGACGCCCTGATCCCGGGCCTCCACCATAAGGTCGTAGAGCTCGCGCAGCTCCCGGTCGAGGGGTTCCCGGGTGGAGATTTCACCTGGAAAGTGCAGAAACGAAGCAAAAAGTTAATGCCGAAGTACGAATTTTGCCGCCTAACTGGGTCGCCTATTATGACGAATGATGCCGCGCAAAAGGAATTCATGTCAGGGTAACCAGTTTGCCAGCCAGGATTAGCTGCACGAAAGATTTTCTTTCATATTTAATTTAAATGAGACGAGAGCGGAGAGACGGGAGGCTGGCGAAGAGGTGTCCTCGTCCCCACATCTCTCTCGCTGCGTTGCCCGGAGCGGACACGCATGAGGCACGGCCTGGACACGGACACAACAGTGGCTCTGGATGTCAGGCCAATGATATTCCATTGACGGATGAGCTGACAGCGTTAAAACTGTTGTTGCCCGAACACTAATGGTCAGGCATCGGAGGCCGGGCCGCTCGAGATCTCGGGTATCTCTTGGCGATCGCATTTTATCGCTTGGCAGGAACAGGTTTGCCATGCGCTTGATCTATGGTCGCCAGCTAAAGCCGGCGGATGCACAGGGAGAAATATAGTTGAGATTGAATATAAAATTGGGAAATTAACACTTGTGTAGAAGGTGGAACCTCTTCTTGAAGTTATTCTAAATTGAACTTGAATGTTTCTCTTCTTTCTTAATAAGAGACATTCAACACATTTTCCCCCAGTGTCCAAGATGTAAGCTAGATCTCCTTCTCGTGGCTTTGAGGAGCCAGTAATGAATGACCGTGGGTCATGGCTGGTGGCTTGACAGTTGCCACCGCCACCGGAGCCGCACTGAGTGAGTTGTTCCCTGTTAGAGAGCGGGGCCTTAATTTATGGCCAAAAGGAAGCTGGCCGCGACTCACCTGTGACGGGATGCACCTGGAAGCTGGAGTTGGCCGTCAGCAGGCTGTATCGTATGGCCGCATTCTCGCCCAAATCCAGATCGCTGGCCATCACCACTCCCACGACGGAGCCCCGCCTGAGGTTCTCCTCGATGCGGAACTCGTACTGGGGCTTCTGGAACTTGGGATCATTGTCATTGGCGTCGAGGACACGCACAGTGACCCGGGTCTTGGCATGGGCCGCCGGTGTGCCATTATCCGTGGCCAGCACGGTCAGTTGGTAGCGATCCCGGGCCTCCCTATCTAGCGGAGCACGCAGGTAGATCCAGCCGGAGTTGGGGAAGATGCCAAAGTGCTGGGCCACATCGGAGCTGCTAATGGAATTCGTGACATTGTCCACGCCGGCGTCCACAATTCTATAGGTGATCCTGGCATTGTTGCCCGTGTCCAGATCGCTGGCATTAACCTGAATAATCTGCGGAATAGAGGAGGAGAGTGGAGCGGAGTTAGAGGAGCACAAAGCCAATGGAGGGGGAATCGCATCAATCATTTGGGACCGAGGCTGGAGAGCCGCGCTTGTATGTGTATCTGGCGAGCCAAACCTCTGGAGAACTCGTTTCGATGCCAAAGATATGAAGTGATTTTATGATCAAAACTAGTTCAGGCAAAGGCCGAGATCGCAGCCGAAGCTGAAGCTGAAGCTGAAGGGAGTCAAGGCAGAGGAGCTGCTGCTGGAGTGGCTCGTTGGACCTAGTAGTAGTCGGTAGTCGAAGGAGCTGCAGCTCCTCCTGGGTGTTGAGATATTTTCAACGCGATATGACGGCCGCCTGACAAAAGCGTGACTTTTAGTGGCTGTTAATCAAATTTATGTGCCGCATTTAGTTTGCATTACACAGATTTATTTTGCAATAAAAGAAGGATACAAAAACTAGGCACCCGCAGCAGCCGCACTTTTGAATGGCAAATGGAAGTTTAAGGCAAGGAAACGCATTAACTGGACGTTAAATGGTATTATTTTGAAGAGCCTTAAGTGTCCAGCTCACAGATCTAGAGTTCATAGTCTAGGCATTAAAGCTTACCTGAGCATTAATCGATCGCGACTCCGACACATTCACGGAATATTCCTCCCTTTCAAACACTGGCGGATTATCGTTGACATCCTGCACATCCACCAAGATGGTCAGGTTCGTCGAGAGCGAAGGAACGCCTCCATCCGTAGCAGTTACTATCAGGGAATGTCTCTGCGAGGTCTCATAGTCCAGGTGTTGTGACAAAACCAAGTGGCCGGACCTCGCATCGATGGCAAAGAGACGTTTTCCCGGATCCCGGACGAGGCTATAGCTGACCTGGCCACTGCTGCCCGAATCCTTGTCGTGGGCATGCGCAGCATAGAGTGGAGCACCCAGCTCGGCATTTTCCGGCACAGAAATTCTCACCATGCTGGCCTCGAATTCCGGGGCATTGTCATTGACATCCTCCACTTCTATGTTCACCTGAGTGTGGCCGTAAACCGGAGGTTCGCCCAATGTGGCTTGGATATTCAGCAGGACCTGGGCCTTGGCCTCATGGTCCAAGGGCTTGGCAATGCGAATATTTCCCGAGCTGGCCTCGATGGTGAAATAACCATCGGGATCGCCAGAGTAAATCGAGTATCTGACAGGACTGCGCTGGGCTGTAAAAAGGAGAATGAAACAAGGGTCTTAATGAGATCAAATTATTAAATATAAAATAAAATCTAACGAGATTCTTTAAAGTTACATTTGAGAAATAATTCTTATATGATTCCCTATACAATTCTCTTTTTATACTCTTAAAAATTCCACTCAAGTTCAGTTTTGAAAGTAACAATTCCGGTTGTTAACGTTATCATTTCGCTGATGATGAAAGAGGACTGCAATTATTTTTTGCGGAGTTGAAGGAACTCTTCGAGAGGCGAAATTAGGAGCTCGCCGCTCATTAAAAGGCCATTCAAAAGGCCGTTGGACAATGAGCTTGCAGGAACAATAGAATCTGCTCCAAGGAGAGGAGGAGCAGCAGCTCTCGTCAGCGATTGACACATGAGGCAGGTAGGAGTGGATGGAGCTTCGCTTGAAAGGAAGTGCACAGCGAAAGCAGCAAATTAAAGCGCAAAATCATTTTGCATAGTGGATCGTGGATCGTCTCAGACTCAGACTGGGACTGGGACCTGGATCGAGTCTGAACAGAAAACGGGGCCCTTGTATCGTGCCCGCTTGCAACTCGATGACGAGGACCTCGTTGATGGGTGCAGATTTCTGCCGAAATTTGCGTTTGAAGTGTTTGGGTTTTGTTGCTTTTCAGCCTGGCTGGAAAGACCCCAAAAAAAAAGACACTCAAACCTTGGATGTTTGCATGTTGTGTGCCACATTTTATGTGTGTTCGTTTGGGGCTTCTTTCGAGGGGTTTAAGGTACTGTTTTTTATAAAGGGAAGTTGTATTTTCTTACTTATTTGGTTGTAAAAGCTGGCAGTTATTTATTATAAATTATTTTATAGAAGCTATAAATCCTTCTTTAATTTATAAAGCAATTATTTCAAGGCCAATATATTTGTCCTTCAGTCTTATGTCCGTTATAAAAATGCTTTTTAAATGCTTAGACTCGGTTTAACTAATATTTCAAGAGCATTAAAGAGTATCTTCTTTCAAAGTCTCCCGCTTTATTACTTCTTTTAGTTATTTGCTTGTTTTCTGTCCGTCAGGCTGATGTCCATTAGTCCCTCAAAGACCGATATTTTGATTTCCAGCTCAGTGAACCAATAAAGGCCTATAGTTAGAGGAAAGGATAAGATTCTTACCGGTGTCTCCACTCGTGGCAATCACTGAACCCACCACCGTGCCCCTCGGTATGTCCTCCTTCACGTAGTAATTGTATCGGGCCTTCTCGAAGATCGGTGGTCGCTGCATGGCATCAATGATGCTGAGGAAGACCACAGCGTCCGCCCTGCTCCTCAAGCCGCCGCCATCGGTGGCCGAGATGTTGAGCATGTGCCTGGCCTGGGTGCGGACGGACAGCATGTCCGGCCGGGCCACGAATATCTCCCCGGAGGAGCGATCGATCCGAAAGATGCCAGCCTCATTGCCGGCCACAATGCGGTACGAGACCTGGCCAAAGCTTCCCGAATCCGGATCTGTGGCCACAACGGCCACAATCGGTGTGCTCGGTGCGGCCGCCGCCTGGGAGCTGGCCTGGGAGGATTCCCTCAGGGACACGTTGTACTCGCGGGGATAGAACACCGGTCGGTTGTCGTTGACGTCCGTCAGTTGCATTTTGATCATGGCCGTGGTGCTGAGACCGCCGCGATCCGTGGCCAATACGGGAAACTCGTAGCTGCTTCTCCTTTCGAAGTCCAGCTCGCCGGCAATGCAGATTTCGCCGGAGGCGGAACGCACCTCGAACTCGGTGAGGTGCTTGAAACCCTCGCCCAGGGTGTAGTTGACCATGGCATTCACTCCGCAGTCCGGATCGCTGGCCGAGACCTGAAAGATGGGGAAGAAAGTAAGGGTATTAATGAGGAATGTAGCAATATAAAATGCAGTTTTATTCAGAAAAGTTCAAGTTAAAGTTAAAATTAAATTCGAGAGCTAAGAAAATCGGGAGCACACGACTCTTTTGTTATGGATTGCATATTCCAACAGGTACAAATGAAGTTGTCAAAAATTTTAATTTGATTTACAGGCAGCTGGCGGGACTCTCTTTTGGGACTACCGTTCCACAGGCTTATCTCCGGGCCCTGTTCAGGGCTTAATTTGGCAATTTGTTATGCTCGGAGTTGGCGGTGGAGTTGGAGTAGGAGTCGCTGGAGGCGGTGGCGTATCAGGCCGAGTGTCAACTTAAATTTGAGCCAAAAAACTGGGAGGTGAATCACTGTGGATCGTTGGAAAACCGGGAGCAATGACCCCGGCTTAATGGCTGCCAATTAGTTGGCATTTTGCGTAATCGACATTCTGTTGGGGGGAAAATGGGAGCTGGGAGTGGAAATGGGAAAGGAGCTGGCCTATAAATAGCTTAGACAGCGGGGGCAGGCAGGCATCGATCCCATTTTGACGCCAACGAACAACGAGCCGCAAATCAGCAATTAAAACTGTCATTATTTCACTTTTAAATTGGTAGCGGAGGAGGCCAGAGAGAGGCTAGTTGTGTTCCCTCCTTCTCATTGCAAGACAAGATGCAAAACAAACGAATAAAGTCAAACGGCTAAGACAGAAGACACTGGGAGAAAAGGAGGTAGCTCTCTAAATATTTAAATTGAAAGAAATACTAGCCATAAGTTTCTTAAAATAAGGATATAAATGGGATTGAGTGATTTTTAGCAACCTGCTATCGTTTCCCAACAGTTGCTTAATTGTTAGGATTCGTAAATAATGAATTTCCCATAAGCTATAGTCCCCCATATTTCTTCGAGTGCATTCACAGCCCTTCCTCAGGGGCCGCCAGACTGATATGCATTTAAAGCGAAACGTGTCCAGGGCTCCTTAGCTCTCCTCTCGTTAAATTTCAGCGCTAATTACACTTTTTGTAAGCTGCTACACGGTCCACGGCTTCGGTCCTGGCGGAGATCTGCTTAGATTGTTGCTGCGACTAAAGACTTTCATTAAGCTTAGTTGGGTAGCAGTTTAAACCCGTTTAACCCCGGCCGAGGGAAATTGTCGCCAGCCAGGAGGAGCAGCAGGAGGAGGAGCTGCTTCTCCGATGGCATGGGATGTCGCGTCAGTCCAGAGATTGGCAATTTTATCTGTCAACAGCATGGAAGTTCTGGGTGCAACTGTTCCCCAGTGGGCAGAGTGAGGGTCCACCGGTGCGATCCGGTGCTAAATGAATGCAACGCCCACACGAATCGAAGGGATATGTGCAGGGAATCGTTTGTGGGTAGGGTACAAGTCGGGAAAAGAGGGTACTGCACTGGGGAAAATTCTTTCTGGTAGTTTATGTTAAAGAAAGAAGGTGAATTTGATGTTTCTTTAAGGGTTTTTACTTATTATTTCTAATATTATTAGTTTTAATTATCATAAATTATCAAAATTGCATAATAATAGTCCAGGAAAGTGCTCCCCCTTTGTTTTAAGTGTGATCTTAACACTGATAAGTTGAAGAGCGAACAGAGGACAGCTGAGCTGGCGGCCAGTGAAAGGCAAATCAAATCGAAGACAGACCCAAAGCCAAAAGCCCAAAGCCAAAGCCAAGTGACATCTTCCACAGCAACCGAAAAAAGGAAATGCAAAGAAAAACACGAACAATTCAAGTTCGTTTGCTTAACTCTCTTCAATATATATATAAGTATATATAGTTTGTGAGGAGCTGCTTGGAGAGTTATTCATCTTTGTCAGCACGCATTTCTCACACTCTCCTTGCAGGTGGTGATGCCAAAAAGGTGGTTTCACAGGGACTGGAGCCGGGGCAGCATTCAATGACCAATTATGGCCTAACAAGGCCTCCATCTCCAGCTCCAACTCCATCTCCATCTCCAGCTTCAGCTACAACTCGAGCTCGGAAAGCAGCTTCTGCTTCTGCTGCTGCTCCGGCTGTTGATGTATGCAAATAAGCTGTCAAAAGTAATTTCATTCAATTACCTTATTTAACGTACAAAAACCCAAAACCAAGCAGAGACAGGGGAGGAGTCTGGGAAGGGGGGAGAGGCAGTGGGGAGTTGGCCCAAACTAAAGCAGTTAACAACAAAAGGATGAAGATGATTGCTGGCAAACAGAAACGTTCTGCAACATCCATGCGGATGTTCTTGTGGTTGCAGTTTGATTAACACCTGTGCACTTGGAAAAATAAGGGGCTAGAATTGATATTTAACTAAAAAGAGTAAGAGAAACTATAATAATAATGTATGGAAATATTTTAAGAGCTACGCTTAGTCTTCAAGAATATTCCATAATTATAATTCTATTTATAATTCAAACCTTTTAATTGGTTTGAAATATTTTTCGCAATAAGCCAGCCAAAGGGAAGTCATACCAAACAGTTCTGGCTAATAGAAGTTGGCCAAATGTCGGTCGTGTCTCTGGCGTGGATTATCACAAGAGCCGAGTGGAGTGAGTAGAGTGGAGTGAATAGAGTGAGTGTAGTGAGTGGAGTGAGTGGTGGCTCAAACTGAAGCCGGGGCCAGCGAACAGTTTTGATAAGACATCCCCACCGGAGCGGGAAACTCTCTCAGACTGGCTCTGACTCTGGGACCTGGGACCTGGGACCTGGGACCTGGGAGACTCACTCGGCGAATCGCAGCGTGCGGCTGGCTTGCATATTTCTTATGCAATTTCCGGCAGATGTGGATGATTTAGCTGCCCCGCCGCAATGCCGCAATGCTGATGAGAAATGACTACGTGCTCACAAGTGCCGGGCTCGACTTTATTTCGTACAGTTTCAGCACATTTCGGGGGCCCCTCCCCCTCCTCGACACACGACTCAATCGAAGTGCCATCAATCCGCTGCCAATACCAATTTCAATGCCAATTCGCTGTGTGAAATCCAATACTCAGCTCTCTAAGCCGAGATTGGGGCGAAGAAAGTGTTGGCCAATGTGGGCGGCGGCATCGTCACTGAGGGGTTTACATGCTTCACACCATGTTTGTTGGGAGCAGAAAGCGTAAAGTTGTTGCGGTCCAAACACTCGCAGAAAATCAATCAATAAATCGATGGGAGAATTGGGAAATTGCAAGGCTTTAAAGTAAAGTAAAGATGGATTAAACAAGTAGTAAATGTAGCCATATTTTCTGTAAGCTTGGGAAACCTTTTTGGGGTGTTATGAGTTTAGTAGAATATCTTAAAAATAATAACAATTTTATGAGACATTATTTTTCCCAGGTGATTGACCAGCAATCGAATTGGTTTATAAAGACATTTAGCTAAGCGTCGATCGAGGGTTTCGTAATAAAGTCTCTCTGCTCTTGTGCGCACCTGGAGAATCCTCGGCGTCGTGTGAAGATTTCACACTTTTGCCTTGATTAGTCACGGGTTTTGTTCGCACCTCGCCCCAGTCTCCGGTGTCCGGTCTCCGGTCTCCAACATGGCACCTGATTTATGTTGACGCCTTATCAGGGCCCCTCAATATTTATTGCAATTTTTATAAATTATTTTTTCGCGCGCGCGCGCTCTCTGAAGAGATGCGCACAAGATTTATATGTGAGCAGATGTGACGATGGGGCAGGCACCAGGCACCAGGCACCGGGCACCGGGCATCGCCAAGAAAGTGGTGCAGTGCGGCGCAGAGAAAGGTGGGAACGGTCTATTTCTGTTTACATTTTCCTGCATTTAGCCCTGGTTCCTGGCTCTGTGGTTGCTGCTTTTGTTGTCGCTGTGTGCATCGTCAAACACCGAAAAGCAATTCTAACAGTTGTTGCCCCGCCGCAGCATCACGGCTGCACCACCACGGCTGCACCACCGCTGTGCCGCCGCTTGTCGTGTTATTAAGAATTTTTAATTTTCCGGTATAGATTTCTGATTTGTTCTCTACCCTGCGTTATGCTACACTTGAGGAAAAAGGGGATTATTAGCAAATATTTGATTGGATATTAGATCATTCTGTCTGACTGTACGTGTGACCATTTGGCTGTACAAACACTAGGATCTGGGAGCTTATTATAGTTATTACTTTAATATTTTCGTGTAAAAAGTGGAACTAATTATCTGGAAAAGTATGGCTAGAATTACTATAATCAAAAGGCCTAGTTTAAAGTGGAGTTTTTGCCGCAGTGCCTTTCGCTTCTTGGCCGTTCTGTGCTCCACCTTGTCTCTGAGTGGTGCTGGTGCTGGTGGGGCATCATCAAAATGCATCTAACAAGGTTGTTAGGTGTTAAATAAGTGTGCTTAAAAATTTATCTTGTACATTTCTTCCTTCATTTGATTTATGTTCTGGCTCTGGCACTCCGGCTGCAGCTGTCTTCTTAGCCCGAATGCCCATTACCATTGCCAATGCCCCATTACCATCCCGCTCTCTGAACGGTTCAACTTTAAGGTTTGCCTTTCCCTCAACTTGGCCTCAACTTTTGCTTTCGCCACAAACGGCGGAGGAGCAGAGACGGGGGAAAACCGCGTCTATTGATAAATCAAAATACCAATAGATGCGAAATGCGTTGGTTCAGAGAGAGAGTTGGGGGAGATTTACATTTAACCGCCGGCCATGGACTTGACTGCGAGATCTCGCCAGGCTGCGAGGCTGCGTCTCCGTCTGCAAATGGCCAAAAACATGCGAACACAACACAACAACAGGCCGGAAAAAAGGAGAAAAATGGTTACACAAAAAAGTAACAAAAAAGCACTGGCGAGTTGGGGGGAATATGAATGCGTTTCTTGTGTTTCAAATGCCTTGCTGCTTATTTTTCCTGCCTGCTGCTGCCGCCGCAGCTGCAACGATCTGCACCACCCGCCTGGGACTCTCGATCCCCCGCTTTTCCATCCTCCGATCCCCCGATTTTCCACTATGACTCTGCGATGATGGATCGTTGCAGACACACACAGGTCCCGGGACATGGTTCGGCCTGGAATGTGCGTTGGCTTGGATAACTTTGGATAACAGCGACAAAGTTCACGAACTTGAAACGGAATCAGTTCCTGTTTCGGCTGAAAAAATGTGGCAACGAGAAAAACCTGAATAATTAGTGGCATTTTTTTGCAATTCCAAACTAAATTGGTTACTAAAATACCAAGACATTTGAAAAGTTAATAAAAATTAAAAAATTAACATGAAAGCCTGCAGTCCATTTTGTGATAAAAAATGTCTATAATTTTTGTTATTAATTGTAACAGTTTAGTTTTCCTTACATCTTTTAAGAGCTTGTGGTATTTATCAATGAATTAGGTAGTGATTTGAGCTAGGAAATATAATATTTGCCATTAAATCTATTTAATGATATTTGGAACACAGTTTAAGGCACTGTATTAATCTCTTAGAATATAAATTCACCCATTTAAGGACTCCCTTGAAGTTGAGTCTCAATTCCTTGGCCCTTGTTTCTTATATTTCTCTGTCCTTTTGTCCCATTCCCTTGTAATCGTAGGCGGTAATCAATGCAATGCAATGCAATGCAATGCAATGCGCCTTCCTATTTAAACTGCAGTTCCTTTTGGAGCTAATTAAGTTGGGATGCACGCTCCACAGATTCTGGCCTTAACGAGCTCCTTGCTCCCTGCTACTCCTCACCGGAGACTCTGCTCTTCGCCCACTCAGGGAATGAAATCAAGAGCAGCGACACAGGAAGTCATGCTCATATGACAGCTGGCGACTGACTCCCGGGGACGTGGCAATAAAACATTCTAATTGGCGCCGCTCGGACGACTTTGGTCACACTCTGTCCGGCCTGATGGATGTATGGTCACACCTCCCGAAGGTGCCGCCATTTCCGGCGTTGGGAAAGCGCGCTGGCGCAGGCATGGCCAGCTCTTGCGCCTAATGGCCAACATTTGCGAGCGCAAAGACTTTCCCCACAAAAGTGGCACCCAAAGTAGGAAATTGTCAATGAGTTGTCGATGGCCATAAAAACCGGGCTGCCTGGCTGCACCACCGCAACTGGGCCACACACAAAGTGGTGCAGATCGGATCGGCTGGGAGACGGGGCCTTTAGCTAAGAGCCGGCCGATAAGAATCATGATCTCTCCAGCCCTAGACGACGACGACGTCGTCGAGGCTTGACTCCATTACCCCAGTGTTCCGTGTTTGGCGAAAAAAAGCAAGGAGAAAAAAAGCTCCCACCACGATCGCTGAGGCTGAATTTGAATTTGAATTCGATTTCGACCGCCCACACATGGATTGAGCCTCGGATTCTCTCCATCGATTCTCCATCGATCGCAGATCGTTCTCTAGGCCAATAACAATCACGGGCCTTTGCCTGGGATCTTTGCATAAGTCTTCCAGCCAGCGAGCTGGGAGGAGGCTTCTCCTTGGCAAATTGAAAATGTGAAGAGCGCATAAATTTATTGAGATTGTGTAAATATTTGCGCAGAATTGAAATGTGCAAAATGGGTAGAAAGGCAAGGATCTCTAGCGGAAATTTATCACAAGAGGAAATATGTTAAACCTACTGTGTGTGATAAAGATGCAACCATAAATAAGTTAGTACTTTTATTTATATTATTTTTCGGGGAAAATTTAGTTTGGGAAATGCAATTTCCAGGGTTTAGTTTTGAGGGTAGAAAGATTCTATAAATCTTTACCAATTGCAAATCATTTAATAGGAAACTTTACAGAATTTGTAACAATAGAACTTGCAACAATTAAAATAGCTTAAATCTAAAATTTTGACGTCATATTTCATCTCCCAAATCAAGGAGCAGTTGGAATACTTTCCCATAAATAAACTCTTGTATGTTGCGCCAATAAATTAGGAAATATTTTTACTTATTTCTATTTTTTGGTTAACATTTTTATTTATTTATTTGTTTATTTCCCAACTAGCAATTTTTATTCACTTAGCTGTACAAACTCGGAGCAATTCGATTTTGATGTTGTTGTCGCGCCGACTTTGGTCACTTTCGATCTTGGTTTGGTGTTCGGGCTTTGAGATCTGGCTTTAGGTTTTTGGATTTGGGTTTGGGTTTGTCTGGGAGTTTCGGTTTCACTCGGTCGGTCGGCTTGATAAATGCGACCGGCGAGCACGTAAAGTGGACAACTCTGTACATGGCAAGTGCCACGGGTAGTGGCAAAGCCTGTGCCGGGATCTCGGATCTTTGGAGCGGCTGCCGCTAACGGTACCGGCCATACTTGTTGTGCTCCGTGTGTCCAATAAGTTAATCAAAAGTTCAGGCTCGATTCGATTTGTTTTTGCTTGGATTTCTGGCTTTGTCTCAGTCGCAGCCCCGTGTGCCCCCTTCAATTTGAATTTGCGTAATTTAAAGCAATTCCAGTTGGAGGCGAGACGCACCCACACACCCCACCGAGCCACTGAGCCACTGATCAACCGATGGAGACACCTATATATCCTATGCCCAGAGCCGATCCACACACACATAGCTTCCCAGCGGGGCCAAGAGCCGCATAAATCAAATTGCAAAGTGGTCACAGCCAAAAGTCGTAGCGGTAAAATGTGTGTGTGGAACTTATGGGAGTGTGCGGCGAGTGTGTGGAAAGCATGTGGTGCACGGCGAATAATGATACACAAATTATAACATTTTATAGGGAAATTGTATTTAGATTTCTAAGGAGAGTAATTAGAAGGAACATCCAACAAATCCTAAGGATAAGTAAATATCTGTACATTGAGTAACTTTATCTAGAACATAGTATTAAGATATTATACAAAATGCATCTTGAAATATTATCTTTCTTAATCCCCTTGCAACCTACAATTCATATTCAAGTGTTCACTTCCTTATATGCTTCATAAACATTAAATAACAAGCAAATCTATTGTCCGAAATTGTTTTTTAACAAGTGTTTATTTGTATCGTTTGACTTACTCGCTTTTATAGCTCCATTTGCACGCAAACACTGGCCCCCTAAGCACCCATTTATTTCTCTATGTGTGGGCTCGCCCGGCTATTTATGCGATTTTAAATATCGATTTTGTTGATTTTTTGGTTACCTGGGCAGCAGGTGGGACACACCAGCCCCGGCCAGAGACTGTTACTCCGAGTAACTGCGATGTGGATTACTCGGAAGCGGGCCAGGCGATAACCGCCGAAATTAATTATGATTGTGGTGCGGCGGCGGCTGCGGCGGCGGGACTTCTGGCCAAATTGAATTTCACTTCATGGCCCCGTCGCCTCGAAGTGTTTTTCAATGTTTATTTGAAATATTTTGCGCCATTAGGCAAAACCGCGAATTGCCAGCTCTCGGTTTTCAGCATTTTCCTCCTCCTTCTTTTTTTTTTCACTTAAATGCATTATGCAAACTCTGCAATTAAGTTGCCAGTCTCTCTAGGCTCTCCAGCAGCCCCACACTGGGTTTTTCTCCCGGTGGTTTTCCTGAGTGATTTATGTTTATGGCTCTCTGGGGGCGGTGGGCGGTATTAGGAGGTGGAGGATTTGGTTTTCGGGCGTAAGTTAATTACTCGCTAACAATGACAAATGTTGTCTGGGGCTGATTTGCTGCAACCCCCTAACTCCCCAGAGAGATCCCCGAAAAGTTCAATAAACCCCCCCTCCAAGTGGTCACCAACTATGATCCGATTCCGATTCCAGGGATTCTCCAGAACCACAAGAGACCAGACCACAAATATAAATTTGATTCCCGCCATCAACTGATGAAGTTGTGTGTGCTGCTGACAAGCAATCTTCTTCTGCGGATTCTCAGACCGCAGAAATACACGCGGAAACACAATCGAAATCAAAATGATCATCGCACACACGGGGTCTGTCCACTGCATTGGCATGTCTCGATGCTTTGACCACAAGAAAACAAATGGAAATTGCGTTTGTTAATGAAATTGTAGAGGCTACAGGGAGAGAAAATCCTCATGGGTGAATTAACCTTCCTTTACTGTTCTTTACTAAGGTATATCGTCATTACATTTTAGAAAACTAAAGCTTTTTATAGAAATTAAGCTTCAAAATTGATATATTGTGTCAGAAAGAAAAGTATTATAAAGGTACTCAAATCTATTTTGATTTTAAGATACCGAGCTCTTATTTTACTTTCTATACGATAAAGAACCTGCGGATAGATCCCATTATAAAAATAAAAATATAAAATTCTGTTCAATATTTTCCCTATGTGTAATCCCAGAAATTCTTCCCGGCAACCGCAGACCCGGGCTTCCTAGTCTCGTCTCGAGGATCACTTTCACTGGCCTCCGAGTGGACGCCTCTCCTATGAGCTTGCAGCAGCTGTTGCTGTGGCTCTTGATACCGATGTTGCTGATGCTGGCGGGCATAAATTGGTGGCCAGGCCTGGGCTGTTGTATTTTAATGCAAATATCGGCTTGGGCCTGCGTTGGCGACCCCCTGCCAGCAGCAGCTTGGCTTGGCAGTGTTTGCCAGAGACCCACTCTTCTCTGGCCAGGCCGATGGCGATGGCGATGCCAATGCCCATGCCGATTGTCTAGCTGTCTGGGTTTCTGTTTCTGTTTCTGTTTCTGTTTCTGGGGCCAGCCATATTTTTGGGGCTTCAGCTCCGTTAGCTGCGAGTACAAACGAGTTACAAACACCTGTCATTACCTGCACTCGGAGGCTGAGGCTGGAGTTGAGTGAGAATTGCATAAGTCTGGGCCTCTCCGGTGCGGCTCCCATTTGGCCGCGACTTGTTTATGAAAATGATAAGCGGACGCGAATTTATGGGCAACAAGCGCAGCTTTATAATTGGTACACCTCTCTCCCATCGCCCAATGCGATTGTCTGTATTCCTTCGGTGCTTCGAGTGGGAGGCGAGACAGAATCCCCATCATCATCATCACGTCCGACAAATTACGGAGCAACAAAGTAAAGGACCAAAGATGGAGATAGAGCCAACGCTCCCACTGGAGCTTTTCCAAGCTTGTGATGATGCAATGCCCCCAAAAAAATAACAAACCCGTTGCTCTACTCTGCTGCCTAATGACGGAAATATAATAATAATGTGCGTTCGCTTCGGCTTCAAGAGATTTTAATAAACCATTTTTTTCAATTAAGCCACTCTGTGGAGTGCACTAAAAAATTGCAAAGTGGTGGGGACACATTACGGCGACGCACTTGCTAAAAGCGAGCAAAGTAATGGTAAAGCAAGCGGGTCTAGAGTGCACCCAAAACCAGTCTGAGATTCAAAGCTTCAATTAGAGCTATAAAGATGCATTGCACTAAATTTTGGATAGTCGAAAATGGGATTTTGGTGCCTAAAATAGGAAACAATTAATGGTAATTGGATTGCACCAATTCACAAATGAATAACTAACAGAATTAGATAAAATGAATGATTAAAATACTAATAAATCTATTGTAATGAGTTTACAACAATTCACCAACGATACCACAATCTTTCACCAACAAAGCTATTTATGTGTATTCCAAAAAGAAATACCTATTTGGAATTGTATAACTGTTTATAAAATCAAATTCCCCGAACAAATGATTAAAATTCGAATGAATCTATTGCAATGAGTTTACAACAATTCACCAACGAAACCACAATCTTTCACCAACAAAGCAATTTATTTATATTTCAGAAAGAAATACCTATTTGCAATTGTATAACAGCTGTTAAAAGCAATTACATTTAAAAGGTAAATAAGTTGGGGTCACCACACCCCTCGGACTAAATCAACTTAAGTGACTGAGCCCGGGTTCCGCCGCGATAATAAATCAAAAACTTGAAATTAAGTCACTGATTGACAGTAATTGCGATTATGAAAAAAGTGGAAATAATCGCGAGCAGGAAAACCAGTCTTTGGGACAGTAATAGTTATGAAGATGCCTTCGAATGGATTTTGACAGGTTTGGTTAGCTAATTTCCATGTGGGAAACCATCGGGAAACTGGGTATAATGATGATGGGGTCACCGCATGTATCCACTTCGCTGAGTAATTAGTCAGGCAGGATACCTCTCGAAAAAGGAAAAAAGGAAAAAGAAAACCCGAACAGCAATTAGTTGCGTTTATGGGAAAGTTGATTTTGAACGGGAAATCGAAGGAACAACTCGGACGCTTCATTTGATTTGTTGGCCTTTTTTTATTTTTGGGTATTTCTTTCGGGAAACTTTCAATTAACGAATTGTACTTTCTATTCGCTGCTCCTTGGAGTCGGAGTCCAATGCAAATGCAAATGGCCTTTATTGCTCAACTTTCGGGCCAAGACGAAAAGGAAAAGAGCAAACAAAGCGAGGCAAAACTGCAGCGGCAATCGGCTGAGTTCGAGTTGGAGGCCAATTTTGGTCAGCGATGCGTGACTTGGACCATGTCGTGTTGTTGTTCCTTCCCAATGGAGAGAGAGAGAGACGCGGAACGATCCAGGGGATTTTCCGAGAGAGGGGGTGCCGTTGTCAGGAGATGCCAAAATGCCAAAAGAGCCACAGAGTCTATAAACAAATTTGGTCAAGCCGAAATGGTAGCCTTTTTCGAAGTGATTTATGCTAATTACGAGCAGCTTCAGCCCAAAAGCGACGGCAGCACACAGGAAAGGGCGTTTAGCAAACAATTTTCCGAGCTCCCAGCCATGCACAAAACTATGAAAACTCTACTCTTTACAGAGACTGAAACAGAAGAAAAAAGAAACAGATTGTGTGCTGCTGCCACATGTGGGAAACTCGACAGCGCGTCGACTCCAAGTATAGAAAAGTAATTTATTTAGCGACACGCCCACTTCGATATGAAGGTTTTCCTTGGCCCAGGGAGTCGCGTCGACTCGGACTCGGACTCGAACTGGTCACAATATATAATTAAAATCAAAAAGGCCAGATGTTCCGCACAGAGAGCGAAAGGAATGCCGTGGCGAGAGATCAGCGGCGCAGAAAGATCGATAGAACCGGAGCGAGAAGTCAGTCTGGGAGAGCAAACACAGAGCAGAGCTTTTCCCTGGGATTTCGAAGGGCCAGAAGATTGCCAGTTATTAGCTCAGCAGAGGAGAATCTTGCCCAGACTGGCATTAAGACAATATGTTGCAGCCACGAAAATTGCACCCGGATCCCAGGCGAACTCACTGAAGAGTGAAAAGTGCCAGGGATATCAGGACAAGGAGCTCTCAGGACTAGGCTTAAGAACGTGAATTGTTTATGGACTAAGTCGAAGTCAAGGTGGAGAGACACTGCAAGAAAAATGCATTCACAAACAATGCACTTTAAAAGTTAATTTGAAATCCACATAATTGTATACTTCCCACTTGTCGCCTATTATGAGGAAAATGGTCAGAGATCAAAGCATTAATGATAAATACAAATTCCGGAGCTATTTCCAGCGCTTCAATCCCTTTTCTTTCAATGTCTTAAAGCCATGCGTGGCCATAAACCCGAGTTACGTGGTAATGGGGAAATCCATTGAGCCAACTCTCGGGCCAAATTACTGTACTTGCGATTGATGGGCCAACGAAATGGAATGGCAGATGGGATGGGATGGGATGGGATGGGATGGGATGGGATGGGAAGGAGCTCCCAGGGAGTGAGACGATGCTGCTGGGGCCCCATAAAGATATCAATAAACGGAAAGAAAGTGTTGCAGGGCGGCAGGTGCATCATCGAGCAGCAGAGGAGGAGCGCCTCAAAGCCTCAAAATCAAACTGAAATTGAAATTCCTCGCCTTGACTCCGAGATCCACGATAATCTTCTTCTTTAGCTCCACCGCCCCCTAGAAAAGTGTACAAAAAACGCGCATATATGCGAGGATCGAAGCAATCGATCGCTGGTAATTACCTCTCCGCTATCGATCGCTGTTGGGTCTAAAAACAACTTTTCTAGATGATTTTTCGAGACCAGAGACCAGAGACTGGCAGAGGGCTGGGGTGTAGTTCTCGCTTCATAGAGTCTCAAGTGTTTGATCGTACTTAAAAAACTACATTAAAAAATAATAACAGCAACCGATGCCGAAGTTTATTGAAGCCAGATAAGTGATCTTGTAATCATCGACGAGGCGGAGAGGAAGAGGGCTCTCCTCCGGACCTCGAAAAAAAACAAAAAAACAATAAGAAATATAAAATCGATCGAGAAGGAGACGAAGAAACGAAAAAGAGTATTAAAAGTTGTTGTCCAACTCCCTCCAGCTCTCCATGAAGTGGAGTGCAGTGTGTGTGTCTCCATCTTCGTATTTTGTGTGTGGGGTGCGTGTGCATCGAGAGCTGACTGTAGCAGATGCGAAGGTGAGTTCCTGGGCACAAGGCATCAGGTATAAGATGTAAGGAATAAGGTGTGTATTTGCCATAATTTGCCATAGCGGACACATGCGATCGATAAAGGCAGGAGGGTCGGTTGCCACAGAGGTGAGGAAGTTGCATGAATGAAAGCGAAGTCGATTTGGGGCACCAGGATCTCGAACGGTTCAGCTGGAGGAGAGTCTCCTCCGGACAGTGGACTCCGGCTCTCCAGCGTTAACTTTGGAGTCTCTTCTGACAACGGCACGTCATCATCAGGCCGAAGCATCGTCAAGCTTGATGGGCACTCACTGGGGTCGGGAAAAGTTACACCAGGAAAAATGATTTAAAGGAAAATGGGATCCTTATGAAATTAGAAATGTATCTAAAGGATTAAAGGAGGTATCTCCGTCCTATAAAGTATATGTTCGTTTGTACAAATATTACAGAAAACTCGAGGGAAGACTGCTAGTCATAGGTTGAAGTCCATGGTATACATATTTTAAAGAATTTTCCTAAATAATATTCTGCCAGTGCACTAAGTAACATTACATATATATATTTTTTTTTGGGGGCTGAATAAATATTTTCGCTCCATCCAGATAGCAATCACAACACACACACATACACACTCCAGCTCAGCTTTTGGAATGTAGAAACCCAAGTCTCGGACGAAGACACTGATGAGGGGGTTGGATGCCTTGATGGAGACGTAGACGGCGCTCTCATGTGCGCTAAAATTGAACAAAATCATCAGCCGAGTGATCGACATGTGAGTCAAAGTTAATAACAAAGCCAGTAAAAGTCAAAGGGAGCTGGAGATGGAGATGGAGATGGAGATGGAGCTGAAGCTGGAGCGGAAGAGGAACGAGGAACGAGGAAGGAGGAACTGGAGCTCTGGTGGAGCCTGTCTGGAAATACTGAAAATACGAAGAGCGAAATGATTTTTAATAAGCGATAAAGCAAAACTGCTTATTGGCTTCTTCTCCAGCTGGAGAAGAGGAGCCTCAGAAAGGGTCCAGCCTGCCAGCCAGCCAGCAAGATATTTATGGGGATCTTGGAGCGGAGAGCGGTCCTAAGGGGTGTACCAAAATTATATTGAAAGCAAATCGAAAAGCCAACAGAACGGCGGCGGCCACGGCGGCAACTGTTCGATCATACTCATCATTTTTGAAATTGCTTTCAACACCAGTTGGCAAGGTGTGGTGAGGCCTCAGTTCCCCTCACTCCCTTGAAGGCTGGTGCGTAAAATCATCAGCAGAGACGGCGGGGCCCAGGATCCTTTTATATATATATGTGGGGTGTTGCCCTCGCGGAAAGTACGCGCAGTTCGTTAGGCGGCAATATTATATACCAGTGGGAGCATCTGGGAGCAGGGATGGGGCTTTCCCAGAGGCCCTGCGACTTCTGTGATAAGCATTTTGCGTTAATTTGCGCGAATGTGGCTTAATGTGAGCTACCTCCTAAAACGGGGTGCGGTGGTGCGGGAAATGAAAAGGGTTCCACAGATGCCTTATCGTTAATTGGGGAAAGCCGTTGCCGTTTGCCGGAGCTGGTATTTTGTACTTTTAAGCAAATAACAATTAACCAGAACAAAAGACTGAAGCCACGAACTCGGATTCTTTTTTTTTTTATCTCTCTCAAGATATCTATTCAGCCAAAAATTGATTGACAGTCAAGCCAAATCATTTCTGCTGGAGAGGAAAAGGGGGGAGAACACAAAGGAACCCGCCTCGCAATCCTCGGCACATAAATACACACACAATTGACAATGATAATCAAATGTTATGCTTAAAATCTCTTTCTTCTGGATGCTCTACAAAGAGAACTCGGAGGGGATTGGGGCCGAGAGCAAAGCAGATCAAGCCCAAAGACAATGCGTACAAATCGTTGACAAAAATTTATAGTAGCGAAAAGGCAAGCGAAAGAGCGGAAAAACCAGAGAAGTCACAGGAACACTGTGGGAAATATTGTGTAGATATTGAAGAGATTTTCAGATTATCTTAAAGAACTAATGATTACAAATAATATCTTAAAAGTAAAAAAGAAATTCATACACTTAAAGAAAGGCTAGACTATGTGTTTTAGGCCACATTTGAAACATCTTGGGCATATTTCCAAGAGCAATATCATCGGTTCTGTGTAGTTTTTGCTGATCTTCTTGTGGTCCCTATTCCCTGCTCCATCTGAATCCCAATTCCAGTCCCATTCGCCGCCAAGTCGCTTCCAACTGTGTTGCCGTGTTGTCCTCCATAGTAAGTTTCCAGAGGTCTACATACAGATCGAGGTCTTGTTCTGTGTTCAGGCTGTCTTTGTTTGGAGCTGCTGCTCCCTGCCCCTGCCCCTGCCCCGGTCCTTTTCGGAGAGAGAGAGAGCAAGTCAAGAACGCGGCGCATCCTTGCAGCTATTTTGCATACCAGACTCTGGCCCTTGCCCCGCAACCAGTCCCCTGGTGCCGCAAAATCAGTCAGCCATGCGGCTTCCGAAGACCAGGGCCGAAGACGACGACGACGACGACGACGACGACGACGATGCTATCCCTACGATAAGAAATTAAATTAACGAGATATGTCAACGATGAATTCATTGCCATGGCTTAAGCGCAAATGCCGCCATTCCGGACGGGGCCCCGACTGGCTGCCTGCCTTTGTCTCCAGCCTCGGCTTGTCCTTCGCTTTGCATTTTATTCCAAGCTCTCCATCGGTCCAGCGGTCCAGCAGCGATTAGCCTCGCTTTTTGGCATTCGCATTGAGCTTAGACCCACATGTGGACATTCAGTCAGTCAGGGTACAGGTAGCACAGGTAGTAGAGGGTCTTGTGCGCATCCCTTTGGCTGCTCCTGCCTTCCGCTCCTTTCAATGTCAACGTCGTCGTCGCCAGCGCTCCTGCTGCCATTCTTCAATATAATGACATCACAAAAGGCTGAAGCAGGAGCAAGGATGGGGCCACGATTTTAATCACATTTGACTTTTTCTGTAGCTTTGCATACCCCCAAAAGAGTTTCCAAGAACGGGCAGCAGGAAGGAGGAACCCCCTCCAACTGAACTGCAGAAAAGTATTGTATATTCTCGATTGAATTTAGCAATTTTTGCCAGCGAGAGCCTCCTCCTTCGTGGCCTTTCGCTTTTCTCGGGAGCACAGAAGGAGCACTGTCAGCAGGTGAATTTATGTGCACAGACCCAGCTGGACACTAAATCATCGGCTCTGCGACTCTCTGGACTCTGCTCCTGTCGCCCGGTTCTCTCGCTCGCTGATTGTCTCTGGTTCATTCCTCTAGCTGCGGGTCGTCCCCTACTCCCCCTTCTCACCTTGATCAACATTTAACCCGGCCTCGTTTTGTGCCATTTTTTGTCTTATTTTTTATTTTGTAATGCCGGATTTTTAAGCCACATGTCCGCGAGGAGCAGCTCGCTTGCGAAACTGCAAGCCGAGGTTAACATCATTATTTCACCTTCTAATCAAAATCTGCAACATAGTTGCAAAGCGAACAAAAAAAAACCGAAGGCACAGGGAGAAAAATATTAAAATTATGCAATATAATAATTTATTTAAGTCGCTAACTAACGTTTGATATTCGTACATGCAGGGTTTAATAAATTCAGTCTGAGGCATAAAACGCTATGAACGAATCATTTCCGAACCTATAAACCATATATATTCTTGGTCAGCATCAACAGGGGAATCTTTCTAGACACTTGGGAAAAAAAAAAAAAAATTAAAAAATTTTTTCGACTCTTTATGTTGTAAAATTCACATTGTTACAACTCGAAAAATTGTCAAAAATTTTAAATTTAAAAAATGTAAATTTGAGTTTCGAAATTTATTAATATATTAAAAACTAGCACAGAACTGTTTTCCGTATCGAAATTAATGCATTTTTGGCTTGGTTATGAGTGTTCTAAGCTTTGGTTTTTAGAATAAATTGCCATATAAAGAATACGAATATGTATACCCTTATAATTTCAGTCTGAAGCTTCCTAAGCACTGATGCAGTCATTTCCGACCCCATAAACCATACATATTCTTGATCAGCATCAACAGGCGAATCTTTCTAGACATAAAGGAGAGAAAAAAATTTCCAAATTTTTTTTTCATAATTTTTTGTTGTTAAAATTAAGAATGTTACAACCTGAAAAATTGTCAAAAAATTAAACTTTTAAAAATGTTAAATGGGGGACGCAGATTTATTAAACTATTAAAAACTTGCACAGAACTGTCTTCCGCATCAAAATTAATGCATTTTTGGCTTAGTTATGAGTGTTCTAAGCTTTGGTTTTTAGAATAAATTGCCATATAAAGAATACGAATATGTATACCCTTATAATTTCAGTCTAAAGCTTCCTACGCACTGAAGCATTCATTTCGGACCCTATAAATCATATATATTATTGATCAGGATCAACAGGGGAATCTTTCTAGACACTTGGGAAAGAAAAAAAAAAAATAAAATTTTTTTTCGACTTTTTATGTTGTAAATTTCACATTGTTACAACTTGAAAAATTGTCAAAAAATTTAAATTGTAAAAATGTCGATTTTTGTTTCCAGATTTATTAATCTATTAAAAACTAACACGAGACTGTCTTCCGCGTCAAAATTTATGCATTTTTGGCGTAGTTATGAGTTTCCTAAGCTTTTGATTGTAGAACAAATTGCCATATAAATATCACTGAAAAAATACGAATATTGATACCCTTGCAGCGTATTATAATTCAGTTCGAAGTTAGCTTTTAATAATATTTATATATTACATTAAGTTTTTATTTTTTGAGTGCACTAATTCGTGAAAGAGAGCCTTGTTGTTGGGCGGGTTTTCTGTTTATATATATAAAATTATATATACTTTTTTTTTTGCGGCGCCTTTGCCTTAGCTTAAATGTCAGAAATCGCCGGGCTGGGCCTCTCACGCTCTGGGTTTTATTTTTTGTGGGTGATAAGCTGTGATCACCTCGTGCCTGCTTATTGCCATTTAATGGTGTAGCTTGTTGTAACCCAAAAAAAATGGGAAGAAATGGCTGACCCGCATCGCAATTTGTGTCATATTATGTGTGGCATGATGAAGACATTACGCTAAAGCCATGATATCGGGGTATATATAGTATATAGGGAAGCTTCCTCCCTTGCCGCCCCTTCACTTCATTAGCGAGCAATTTAATTTGCACACACACTCGCTCGAAGCAGGAAGTGGCTGTAGGTATTTCTCTATCTATCTTTCCGTATATATATGTACGTGGTTATATATGTATCTTGAAGATTTATCAGCGAGGATGCCACCACCACAGCTGGAGTTTGTGGCTATTTAGGCATGAGCATGGTCAACAATTGTACAGGTTTCCTGGCTGCTGCCCTCTCAGCCGCAGGTTCGGCCTGCCTGTGTTTGTCTGTTTGCTTTTGGTTATATTTACTAATTGAATCGACACCAAAAATGTAAATGCAACAACAAACAACGCGCACAGAAAACTGACAATGCCACAGGATGGGGCATGGAGTCGGGGTCGGAGTAAGGGTAGGGAGGAGGAGGCCAGAGACCAGTTCCAGCTCCAACTGCAGCCTCCAAACTCCAACTCGTAGCTAAGAGGCAGATGCTGCAGCCATTGCAGTTGCAGTTGCAGTTGCTTTTGCCGCTTTTGCATCTCTCTTCGCGCAGCCAAAAGTAAACAATGAGAAAATTTATGTTAGTCAAGTGCGTTTTTCAGCGGAAAATGAGAAAAAATACGCGCGCCAGGGCCAGCATCGATCGCATATACATATAAAACTATCCCGCGTAACGAGGTTTCACTCTACAGTGAAATAAAATTTAATTGAAAGTCAAATTTTAATGGTTTTTGTTTAGTGGCAAGTAAAAAAAAAACGAACATCCCAACACTTGGGAAGCAGAAGTGAGTGTGGAGAGGTATTAACAAGGGGGTTGAAGCGATACAATACAACACTAAGACTCAACTCCCTCAAGGCTGTTTGTAAAACATACAACATTTAGTTTATTTCTAGTAATTCTTGCATTTTACTTTAATTGTTGGGCTGATTTTCAGGTATTTCTTTTTGTAATATTTGTAATCTTAAAGAAGTAGTAATAGCACTAAAAACAATAGGAGGTCTCTTAAGAAACACAAAAATATCTACAGAAGTAGAATTCCAAATTGTTATAAGCTTGACTTTATCCATTGTAATAGCTAGTTTCTTTATAAGGACATTTATATATACATCTGTATCTAAGATTATGGTTTATCGGGCTCTGAATTTATGTATGATTTAGTTTCTGTTCTTTTCCCATTCCGCTCTGAATTCCTTTAAGCAATAGCAATGGAAATTATCCTTCAGTTCCTTGATCTTTACATGCTAGTCTGCAACAAAGTCTTTCTTGTAGTATGATTCTACCGAGGTTTTTCCATATCAATATAAGCAATTAGTGCGCAAAGTGACATCACGTTCTTCCCCATTTTAATCACATCTACAACTTAATTTTAAGGATGTCCATTTTTCTTGCATTTCTCCCTTTTCTGTATCTTTTTTCCTTCGAATATGGAATATTTGTCAATTATTCTTGACTTTCTATATCTCTACTACCCAAAGAAGCCACACATTCTATATAATATCAATAAAATCCCATAGGAATACCTCAAAGGTAGCAAAAGACATACTCTTTAGTTACAGCTTTCCTGGCAGTTTCTCCCACTTAGTTTCATCTTGTTAACCCAAAATAGTAACACATTTCATTCAGATAAAGAAAGATAATATCCAAGCATCAAATTAATACACTTCCCAATCATTTCTGCAAGTGTATCGCAGACAGTTGTCGCGGTTGCCATGGAGAAAAGTGCGGAGCACTGGCACCGACCGACTGGCGAAGATAATGCCATGCGCTGGCGGATCGGTTCCGATTGGATCGCGCGCAAATTCTAACTGTACTTCAAGTCCAACTCTTGGCCTTGCCGCCGTCGCCGCTGGCCAAGATCTCGCTGGCCAAGAGACACGCAAAACAGGCATCAATCATGCGGCAACTCAACCGCTGACGTGAGAAGAGGATGGAGCTGAAGTCGGACTCAGAGCTGAAGCCAGATGCAGATACCTACCGAGGAGTAGGAGGTGGAACATTGGCAATTTGAATGAGGCGACACCTCTGGAAAGACTGGTCTCTTGTCATAGGCAAATCATATCTTGGCCCCTCTTATGGAATAACAGTTTCCCCCATTGGCCAGATAAGGTTCGCCTTGCCTTGGCTTCGCTTGCCTAATGAGGCGGCGGCTAATTTTGAGACACACTCTTCTGCTGCCACAGAGAAAGAGAAGAATTCTGCGGTGGGAAGCGGCTTTGATTCGGATTCTCCTCCGGCTGCTGCCCACAGAGATCTCACAGGGAAACAGGAAGACAGACGAGTCACGCGAAATGCAAATGCAGGTTGACAGTGGCAGCTGAGGAGGAATTCCGAACTTGGCAAGGCGTGTAAAATAGCCAAGATCCTACCGGGAAAACCCACTCCTCCAACTCCAACTCCACCCTCTCTCTCTGTGTGTCTCTGCTTCAACCGAAAAGGGTAAAAATTGCCAGAGTACAGGGGAAAATCTGCTAGAATTTGCCATTTTTGGTTGCGGTTAAATCGTTTAGTCGAAGCCAAGTTCTTTTGTCTTTTTCGTGAGGGAACACTTCCTTTGGATAATTACAAACATGGCCGAAACCCAATGAAGAGACAACAACGAGCAAAACTAAAACAAAAACTGAGAAACTGAGAAAAGGAGAATGAGACCTGGACAATGCTCTGCAAATTGCTGGACGAATTCGAGTCTTAAATGACTTATTGGGGTCGAGTTTGTCTCTCTGTTTGTCTTGGCTACTTCTCATAATAATTTCGAGCGCCTCACCCACAGCAAAAAGAGAGATGGAGTGCTCAAGATGGAGGTGTCTTTCAAGAAGCAGGGAATACAGTTGGAAAAAATATTGATTACTTGAAAAGTAAGGTCAAAAAAGTGGGTTTTCATAGACTATTTGCGTAGAAAGTTAATGCAATTATATTATACTTTACAAAATCATTGAATTTCTGCATTTAGGAGCAATGATTATTTCTCGCTGTGCCTTTTTTGTTTGAATAACTGACCGATTGACTGACTGACAGCATTTCGGACCTCAGAGAGGGCCACTCAGTCACGTCATCGTCATCAAGGCATCATCATCATCATCATCATCATCTTCATCATGGATGTGGTGGCAGTGACCAGCCAATCCGAGGATTCAGAGGGGCGGTGCAAGAAGAAGCCACGATGGCGTCTCGGCCACCACCACCACCACAGGCGGTTGAATCAGCAGTAGTTGTAGCCCAAGGAAAGTAGCCCCATATTGTCTTTCCCTTCTGCACAGGGAATGCAAAAAAAAAGAGCATAAAAAATAGCAGCAAAAAGTGACGAGACACGAGAGAGATGAAAGAGAGCCAGAGAAAATGGCTTCCAATTTCAGCAAAGAAGTTGTTTTCTTTTTCGGCTTCCTAAGATCATCATCATCATCATTATCATTGTCATCATTATTTCACCTCATAAACACTGGCAAAAAGGGCGTGGCCTTGGCTTTTGAGCATTTAAAAATAAGATAAAGAAAGGGAGAAGTATTCCCATCTATTGAGAACCAAAAGTGCTTCTAAACAATGTCTGTGTTTTTTTTTCTCCTAAACTGATGTTTCGTTGAAGAGAAACCAAAGGTGGTCCCAAAGGTGGTTAATTTATGTGAAAGTGGAAAATATTTAAAGACTGAGGAGGAGTTGACAAATGCCGTATGTTTTACAAAATTAATTAAGGCCTAGAGAAAGAGAGCTTCAGAGACTTTGCTACTGGCACAGCTACTTTTACCAAGTTAAGTTTGGTTTTTATGTCTTTCCTTTTGAGATGGAAACGTGAGGGAGTTATTAAGCCATAAGGTCGTGAGTGGGATAAGCTCTGGGACTAATGAGAGTGTATTAGCCAAGTTTAAATTGGGTTTATGAGTCATCAGGATCACAAAGAAAATGTTTGGGAAAATGTTGCAACAAATTAACAGGGAAAATGGAATGCGAAGCTCTAGCTTGAACTAATTTAATAGATTATAAAGAGAAAAATCAAAGAAGATCCATTATGAAGTCTTTTAAAATCAGGGTATTAAAATAATTCTGTGTAATTATAAGAAAGTAGCAAGTATTTGTTAAAAATCTCCCTTAATTTTCCCCTTATAAATTCGGAAAATATTACAACAAAGTAACAGGGAAAATGGGAAACTAATTTAATAGATTATGAAGAGGAAAATCCAAGAAGATCCATTATGAACTCTTGTTAAAATCAGGTTCTCTTTATAATTATTAAATAGTAGCAAGTATTGGTTAAAAAACTCTTTTAATTTTCCCCTAAAAAATTCGGCTGCTTAAAAATAAAAGAAAAGAAAACCTGGAAAAGCGACAGCTTCGAGACTGTGCGACGGCACTTCATCAACTGACACGCCCACACAGAAAAACGGTGAGCTTGCCCGCCCACACGACCTACGTGGTGGAGTCTTCACTATTATTTACCCAGATCGAATCGCTAAGCCCATGGATGGATGGCTTCCCCTTCCGAACTCGTCCTCAAGTGAGCAATTACCGACAACTCATTTCACTAAACGACAAATGGTTCACCAAAACCGTTGGGGGAGAAGGCAGCTCCGGCGGAGGAAACTGTCAAAATCGCTGACAGCAGAAGTTGGCCAGAAAG
Organism: Drosophila bunnanda; assembly: GCA_035046265.1. NCBI lineage: Eukaryota > Metazoa > Arthropoda > Insecta > Diptera > Drosophilidae > Drosophila > Drosophila bunnanda. The sequence goes on along the minus strand of JAWNOB010000076.1, from coordinate 4,971,566 downwards.
CATTTCTCCGCTGTAAGCCAAGACTGTAAACAGACCATTAAAGTTAGATTTCTGTGATTTAGTAAGCCAACAGAAGGAAAAAACACAGAGAATGAAATAGAGGCCTCGGGAAACCACAACGAACCCAAAGACAAAGAGACATAAACGTCCTCCCACTTGTTGCTGTTAAAGTGTCAGTTACAGTCCCCGCTCCCCGCTCCCCCCATCCATTACCCCCGTTTGACTTTGGTAAATGGTAGCAGTAAGCAGTTACCAGTTACCAGGTTGCACTCGGTTGCAAGCTGGGAATAAATATTTGGCATTTCGAATGTTTTGGGGGGGGCTGTGAAAAATAAAGTCGTTGTCAGAGGATCATATGTGTGGAGGAGGCAGGAGAGGGGATGCAGTTCCTCTGGAGTAGCTCCGAGATGTTGCAGCTTCGGCAGCTCAAATTACAGCCTCCCCCTGGGGAGGAGGAGTAGGAGGAGCAAGAGCAGGAGACGGAGGAGGAACGGTCATGGTGGCTGCACCTAGGAAGTGCCAGATCAACTAGGGCTGCCATTGTTGGCTTTATGAAAAGAGATTGCACTGTGAAAAGTCGATAAATTTATCATCTTTTAAATTTGAGTAAATAAAACCTGATATTTAAAAAATTAATAAGAATTTTCTAAGAGATTAATGCCTTTGTTAAAGTATTTTAATATTTTCTGTAAGCTTTTTTCGAAGTGCTTTTTGGCCGCAGGTCTCCGAGTGTAGGGTCCCTCCCCCCATTGACTGCTGACCGTTTGGCTTCTTTTATTTTTTCCCCGGCTGCTCACTTTTCCCGCTGCCAGAAGAACCTTTCCCGGCATCTAACGGTGCTGCTGGTTGTCTCAGCCGCCTTCCCAGCGTGACAGGCGACACTTTTATGTGTCACTGGGTTAGTTACAATCTTCTCGGCGAGTCTTTTCCAGCTTCAAAAGAGTGTCTGAGGCTAAGGAGACCTCCCTGCAGCATTTATTTTTCGGACAATTAAAGCCAGTGAGCGCTGGCAAGGAATTTATTTTCTAATTACTCGCCCATAGTTCGGATGCATTCTTCATTCACTCATTACACGCATATTAAAATTTATTGCAAAATTTCTATGGTCATTTCTCATAGGAGAAGACGAGTAGCCGGGCGCGCAGTAGTGGCGCAGTAGGAGCTGCATGCCGCCCGGCCTCATCCTCCGCTCCTGGGGCAGCTCCTCCACTGACTAGTATTGCCTGTGCAGTAATTAAAGCGATTCAATTTTCTGATTAGTTCGCCATGGCCATGGACACACTCCCCTGGCTCCGCCGCCGAAGCCACTCGTCTTGGGTCTGTATCTCTGGTTGCCAGGTGAGTTTTCAGGGAGTTGCCCCGGCGACTGCGACTGCAACTGCGACTGGACTCTGAGTGGACCATAAAATGCAAAGAGAGGCTTCGGGCTGTGTGAGAAAATGTGGCATTAAAGTTGGCCAAATTGATCAGCGAACTTGGCTCTTAAACAGGGGAATATTGAACGTTTTCCACAAGTATAAATTCAATTGATTTTAATGCTAAATTCTTGCTTTCATGCTTCACCTATAACTATGAGTGTGTTGCTCATACTCATTAGTATTGATTACTAAAAAACCCGATCTGTTTAGTTCTTTTAAGAACCATAAAAACTTTAATTTACTATATTAAATATATTAGTTTATTTAATTAAGGAATCCCGGTTTGCTGCTGCTGCAGTGAGAAAAATAACAATTATATTTGTAAAAATCCAAGTTTTGGGTATGTGGAAAAATGTGGCACCTTGGCTTTAGCTCCTTTTCTCCCTTTTTGAACGAGTTTTAATTGTGAAATTCTCTGATATTTCTCTATATCTCTCGAGAAGTGGAATGACATTTTTGTGCGCTTGCCTTGTTGCATTTTTAAATCGCGAAATCGCAAAATCGCAAAATTGCTTTCAGAGATCGTGTCACCCAAAACGGCGCCATTGATTGCGTAAAACCTCTGGTCTTTGCCTTTTCCATTTTCATTCACGGCGTGCAAGCCAAGCTCCTCTCATTCATCGGAAAATCGGACTGTGAAAAGCTCAATCAATAGCAGAGATGCCGATGGCGATGCGTTGCTAAATTGTCATTGCCATTTTCTCGAAGTTTTTTAAGTGGAACTCGCTCTGCTCGGCTCGGTTAATTTCCAAATTTGTGTGTTCGAGGCGAGCAATAAATTACGCACACAGTTTTGCTATGGTTTCGATTATGGTCTGGCTTTGTTTTTATTTTTGTGTATTTTTCCCAACGACTAATGAGCACTTTGGCATTTGGCCTGGCCTGGCCTATGGCGGAGTCTTTAATAAGCACATTTGCCACGGCCTGCGTTTCCTCCCTCCAGGAGAATTTATTTAGCGGCGTTTCTTTCGGGGCGTCCCAGCGATCGACAGCGGCAACGGGGCAGCCAGCCAGCTTTTAATAATTAATTGAAAATAATAAATTTATGACAGATTTTTCGACTGGTTCGAGCATGTGTGTGTGTGTTTGTGTTGGCCAATAATGTAACGGTGAACGGTGTAAGCCCGAAATGGGATAGTGGCTAAGGAGGCTCAGGAGGAGGAGAAGGAATCTGGACAGCAAAATAGGCGAACACATTTTTAATTAAAGCATTTGTTCGGGGACAACCTGCTGTTTCCACTCGATCCTGTTACCCATTCTCGTCTTTTAATATATATATATAAGTATATATATATTGTGGGTGTTCCGATTGGATATTGGAGGCTGTTCAACGGTTTTCTGTGTAAAGATTGGCAAGAAAAACCCCCCTCTTGAGGCTACAAATTAGATTTGCAGTCATCGATTATCCTGCCGATTGTTGAGAATAATTGATTTAGATAAATTACAATGATCTCAAAGGTTAATAAAACAAATTGTTGTCATTCTTTTGGGGCTTTAAAATTGGAAATATAAATATAATAACTAGAAATTTTATAACCCCAAGGCACTCCACTCACTCGCTCACTTTCTTTGGCTTTGAATAATTTTAGTTGGAATGGAACCTGAATACTCTTATTTGCTCATTTGAATACCGCTGCTTCTCCTCGTAATTTAGATTTCGATTTTGTTTTTTATTAATCAATGGAAAAGAGGAAGATTCGAGGGGGGAATAGTGCAGATGATGAGCCCCCGAGTCGTAGTCTGTCCAAATGTTTTTGGTTGGCATTTAGGGCCAATCAATTTTCTCTCTATCTCAGCCTCTGTCTCCGCTTCTCCGGCTGCAATTAATAGCAGATTATGCAAATCAGTTGGAGATATATGATAATACGTTTGTTTCTCTTCGATGACCCAAAATTCCAACGCAGCATTAGTTATCGATGTCGTTTTCAAAGGGACCTCAGCTATATACTCTATATAATCTAGTGCAAAATTGGTCGATTAGGCGCGTAAATCGATAAGCGAAAAGCAATTTCCGATTGGGTCTGAGTTATGTGCCGGCACGATTTATGATGATTTCCCTGACGACGACGGCGACGTCGACGGGGTAAGGAGGTAAGGCTGGGTTGCAATTTGCAAGACCCGAGGTGCTAGAGATGATCACCGAGTGGAAAAGCAGGCAGGAAGGAGTAGCAGCGGCAGCTGCTGTCGAAAACTGAGGCAGGGCGAATAATATAGAATTAATTAAAGATTGTAAAGATAATTGATTAGGCACAAGCGATTAATTCATGGCTCGTTGCATGAAGCGCCTGCCTTCCGATCAGATAGTAGCGAGTGCAAAACTAACGAGTACCAAGTTATGGCTGCAAGCATTTCGAGTTTGTGCCTTTTATGAGAATATAATTAATTAAAAATTAATGAAGGGTAATAAAGAGGCTAATAAGGATGTAGGCTTATTTTATTTTGGTATTTTGATAGAATCAAGATTGCTTTATGATTTTCTTATGATCAGGTTGTAACGAGTATCACGAGCAAAACATTATGATATTCCAGTACTCGTTACTTTGGAAGAGTAACGAATATGACATCGAATAGAACCGAGTGCCTTTGTAACTTCTTCATAGTAACGAGTAAGGCATATCGAGTAGAACCTCGTCTACCTTATGCCTTTTTTTCTAATTCTCTGTAATTAAATAATATAAAATTTCTTAAAAAATTAAGAAAAATGCTATAAAAAAGACACGTTATTATGAACGTATCCCAAGTATCATCATTCCTCACCGAGGCGAACATTTTGTTGAGCAAAGGCAAAGAAGAACCTGTGCAACTGTTTAGCTAAGCACAGCTTCCTGTCCGTTTTCCTCCCCGCAGCCTCTTTTCCGGACTGGCTCATAAAATTTTGCAAATTATTTGCCAGTTTTTTGTTCTGTTTTTAGCAATCGGCGGGAAGAGAAGACTCCCAAAGTTATGGGACGCTTTGAGCAACTTGTGTGGCTCCCGCGGCACAGGCATCGAGGCGGGATGCTGCTGCCGTTGGATGCATTTCCATTGCCAACGTTGTTATCTTTTTACTGCAAATTATTAGTTTTTTTTTTTTTACCGCTGACGACAAAAAACGGACAGCGGGCAGAGCCTTGCCGAAGCAGCAACAAAAGAAATAAAGAGCCAAAGACGATAATTAAAAGTCTAATTGTATGCGCTACCGACGACGACGGCTCGCTGAGAGTCGTAAACCTCTTGGAGGGACCCCCAGAGACCCCAAGAGACCCCAAGGAATCCCGGTGCCAAGGAGGACCTTGGACCACGGGGCCACGCTGTGAACGGGCAAACATTGTCAGGCTGTCAGGTGGCTCTCTGCAGATGCAAATGGCTTGCACTTGCAACAAAGTAGTTACCGACTAAATCCCTAAAATAAATCAGTTGAGTAACATTTATGCCATTCGAGAGAAAACGGTCTGTGTAATAGATATTTTAAATGGCTTTTACGCTTTTAAGATCTCATGAGAGGAGAGAGGAGGAGGGGTTCATTATCAAACAGAAAAGTCTACTTTAGAATATTCCTATTTAATTTTAGTAAGCAGATTGTTTGGTTTGTGTGGTTATTAATTAGTTGAAATTGTTCCAAGAAGTGATTTGCTCTCTCTGCTACTAGTATGTCTCTGCAAATTCTGTGAAAGAGCTCCAATCAGTCCGAAAGTGCCTTAATTTCGTTGATAATCGCTGGTCGATTAACCCCTGCCTTTTGAGTGTTTTTTTGTGAGTGAGCAAAACCGCAGAATGTCTGATGTCTGGTGTTGGCGTCGACACCCAATCCGAAGGTAAGGCCGGCTATAAACACCGCTTTGATCTTCTGCAGTCGAGCGCAAAATCAATTCGTCTATTCCCTTCTAAGGGAACTACATCACGGGGGAACCCGAGATTGAGGTGTGTGTCTGCTTTTGTGTGTGTTGATTTTTTTGTATTATTTTGCAGCCACTTGTCTCGTTTTGCTTTACATGCAAGCTCAGATTCTGGTGGTTGGCGGTTAACTTGCTCTCGGGTTTTCATTTACCTAGTAATTTGTGGGTATACTAGTTACTAGTACTAGTTAGTAATATTTACTTAAGGGAAATAGAGTTCAAAAGGGTATATAATAACTAAGCATACATACAAATTTTATGCGTGCTCTAAGCATCTTATTGTTATATGGTCTTTGATGCACCCAAAACTTTCACAATAAAGAGAGAGGTTAATTAATGGAATGATTATGAATAAATAGTTAGTTAGTACTAGTTACCTAAAGGAAATAGATTTCAAAAGGGTATATATTAGCTAAGCATTGTTTGAGATACATGCCAAATTTATGCGTGCTAAGCATCTTATTATTATATGGTCTTTGATGGACCCAAAACTTGCACAATAAAGAGATTTCCGAGAGGTTAATTAATAGGATGATTATGAATTAATAGTTAGTACTAGTTACCTAAAGGAAATAGATTTCAAAGTATATAAATTAACTAAGCATCGTTTGAGATACATACAAAAGTTATGCGTGCTAAGCATCTTATTGTTATATGGCCTTTGGATCCGAAATTTGCAGAGTAAAGAGATTTCCGAGAGGTTAATCAATGGAATGATTATGAATTAATAAGTAACCCCTAGTCGATCAGTTCTCCTTTCATTTCTCGCTCTGTCTGGCCCTATTTCCGAATCCAAATCCGAATCCAAATCAAGCTGGGTAACCCGATGCCATCGTCTGCTGTCCAGACAAGTGAAACGGAGAATCACAGAGACTCCAATTGATGGCAGAGACAAAAAGACAGGCAGACAGACAGTCAGAGCAGACAGAGAAATTCCCCATGGCTCTAATTACGGCCACAGAAAATTGTCTTGTTTCGCATCATAATTTGATTGTAATTTTTGTGTGGATTTCGGCCAGCGATTTGTACCCACACAGTGGTCATTATATACATATCTATATTATATAGTAGTATAAGGTAGAATTTCTCTACTTTGTGCAGATAAAATAATAATTATCTCTCGCTCTTGCCCTGAAACACACAGAGGAGACCGGAGACCCTTTGCCTTTAGCTCTACCTTTGCTTTTCTTATTTTCTTATTTTTTTCGGACCCCATTCTTCATTCTCTGGGGGTAATTTCAGCTTTATTGCCCTGCTGGCTCCCTCCTGCATTTGTTTACAGCATGATTATTGCGTTGATGAAGCTAATTATATAGTGCAAACGGAGGAGAAGACGCCACACAGTGGGAAAAGACCAGGCTGGACTCTGGACTGGACTGGAGTGGACCCCGGAGTGGAGTGAACTGGCGGTGAGTTGGGAGATGATGGCCGTCAGGCGATTTGAAATACGAGGCAGGCGATTGCATAACCGCACAGCGGGAGCATCCCCAAGCCCATACTGATCCCGAATGATCACACAGCCATGTGCACATCCAGCTCCAGCTCCAGCTTCAGTGACCAGTGTCCAGTGTCCAGTGTCCAGTTCCATTTTCATATGCATCGATTGGGACGGGGGGCGATAAAGAACTGGCCACAACTCTATCGATAGCAATCGATGTCACATTTAATTCATTGTTATGGCCATCATAAATCTGTGCGGCAGGGGCGTGGGCCGGATCTCGAGGGGGGGAGCCTTTAAAAGATCTCAAGATCTCTGGTTGCCAGCGTTAATAAAAATGTCAACGCGACCATAAAGCGAACTCCCCGCCATTAGGGCAGCTCTATTTCTCTCTCCCCCCTCGAGTCTCTGCCGCTTATCTCCATGGATCGAATCTACCTCCTCCATGATGCCAACATCTTGGGTTTTCCCCCCTCGATCGTTTTCATTAGTAGAATTTAAGGTGCACATAAAAGCTCACGCACAAATGCGGATGCGTCTCTCTGTTTCTTGAGAGGATCGAGCAGCAGCTGTGCCTGTGCCTGAGACTCGAGACTCGAGACTCGAGATGATGTATGCACAGGAAAAAATGAATTCGGTAACAGCTGGATTATGGAATTTTTGTCAAAATATTAAATGGAAGAGCATAAGACATGGGGTTTTTTTTATTGAGTTTCGAGACGTAAATGAAGAGACTTCCTAAGGGTTTTGAAAGTATCATTGAATTTTGTAAAATATGGTGTTTTAAGGCATAGTTATTGTTTTCTACCTTTTTAAATGGTTTACATTTGTAATAAAAACCCTTTATTTGTATAATCAGGTTCCTTAGCTGATAGGATTTGAATACCTACAAAGAGAGAAGTTAATCTCTCATGGAGAGCTTTCAATCTCTCACAGAGAGGCTTTAATCTCTCACAGAGACACTTTATTCTCTCACAGAGAGAGACTGGAGAAACGAAGAGAAAAAGGGCAAAGCTGGCTGGCGAGAAGGTGATGGTGACCTCCGCTCGAACCGCTTTTGAGTGACGTGCAACACCGAGTGAACATGGCACTAATATGGCTGCATCGCCGAGGCAAGCCAAGGCGGCGGGAGGCGTGGCCCGATCTGATTTAGTTTCTGTGGCAGTTGCTGCTGCCGCTGCTGCTCGATGTTCTTGTGTTTCTTTCGTGTCGGCATCGTTAGCTCACATCATTTGTTTGACATGTTGCTTTGTGTGTTGACAAACGTCTTGACAGGCGACAGGCAGCCACAACCGAACACAACCAACAACCAACAAAGAGCATCAACAATGGCAATAACAACAAAGGGGAGCGTTTGAAGAAGAATTACAGTCACCCAATACTCACGCCTAGTTAAGCAATTCGTATGGATTCATCGCACCACGGGGACTTACCTGTAAAGAAAGAGAATACAAATGGGATTAGGTAAAATATTAATGTAATTCCTCAGAGTTAAATGCTGGATTTGTTGAGGTTTTAGAATGAGTAATCAAGAAGATGGCACGAGTTCGTTTTGGAGTGGGATTTTATAGCTGCTTTGAATATTTTATCAGGGAATTCTTGATCTATTTAGATAATACACCAGTTTTTTTTTAATTTCAAGAAGTTAATGGAATTGTAACAATGCCATATCCTTCCTGGACTCCCACTAGAGCTTCATACCAAATTTGGTGTCTCGAACTCTTGTAGATCCCGAGATCCAGATGGCTTTTCTTTTTATGACTATTTCTTTGATCTCCTGCAACATTCGGCATTCGTTACTGTTGCTGCTCGCTGGCAACAATGTTGCCAAGGCGTGTGCGCAACAAATCAAATGCTGACCATGCAACAGCAACAACAACACCAGCAACACCACAATGTACAACATTTATGAGCAGCGCCAGCTGAATTCACCTTTTTCTCATCTCCCCTGGCCCCGCCTCAGCCTGTATTTCCTTTAACTGGCAACGGTAACACACACACACAACAAGGGAAAGAGAGGGAGAGAGGGAGAGGGAGAGGGAGAGAGAGGGAGAGAGTGGAGCAAAGAGCGAGACAGAGCTGCAAGCAAATGCGAGAAATGCAACAAAATTAACATCATCAGACAGAAATAATCTATAATGAACATAAATCTCCTTTCAGCGTGGTGAGCAGTGTAAGAGGGGGGCAAAGGCAGGGGCAGGGCGGGGCAGCATCATGCTGACTCCTTTGAGGAAGTACAAATTTACGTTTGGTGTTGAAATGAAATGCTAGAACCCAACAAGTCTAAAGGCACTGAGAGAAAAGCAAGAGCATATATAGAGGAATATAAATAGGTTTTGGTTAATTTAAAACAAGAAAAAGGAAGATTTATACAAAGAAAGAGACTTTAAATTGAATATAGACAGCCTAAAGCTCTTGGGAGAATTTCTTTGACGACATATCCTTGAAGCAGAGGGCTTAAAAAGTAAATACAACCTAATATTAATTTGTTATTAGCTTTATTTTAATTTTAAAGAATTTTAAGTATATTAAAAGCGGCTAGAAACTCATAAAGGTGGCTTGGAAACCTTTGAACCAAGTTAAATGTATACTTTTCTTTAACCAAATTGATGTCTAACCAATTTTTCCACTGCATATTCTGTTCGATCTCGATCCACCAACTTGTTGCTGCTCTTCTCTCTCTCTATCTCTTTCTCTATCTCTCTTTCTTACTCGCTCTCCCTCTCTCTCTCTCTCTACCCACTGTGCACGTGTGTGTTGCAGCTTCTTCTTGGCCACATCTCCAGCTTCTTGGCCACATCTCTCCAGCTGCAAGTCGTGTTGTTGTTCGCGCTTGTTCGTTGTCGTGGCAGCCGCCGCAGCCCAAGCCCAAGTAGAAGAAGAAATATTTTAGAAATTTATGCGTTTCTGATAAATAGAGGAAATGTCTGCAAGTCTGCTGGAGCTGAAGAAGCGCTTGAGCGGACAGAACGGACCGCCGGACGGAGCAAATTATTAGAAATATGCGAGTTTAATAACCAACTCGAGCGATCTTTCTCGATCCCGCTCTCGCTCATGGTCGGCTCAAAATTTATTAAGTTGTCAACTGGGCAAAAATGTTGGCAATTTTCTGGCCCGAGAGAAAGATAGAAGCCAAAGTCCGCAGAAATGCGCAATGAAGCGCCGCCGGTGGGCCTCGAGTGTGATTACTCCGCCAAGTCTACGATTTCCCTCTTTCCCCCACTTAAATCCATCTACTTTAGTATTCAGCGCGACTGTCGCGTTTAATGAACTTTAACAAATGTCAGCAGCTATGATTTGCTGTTGTTGCGGCTACCCTCCAGTGGGGATTAGTCTGCGCCTAATTTGCATACTTAATTTTGCTTTATTTCTGCCTTGCCAAGTTGCCAAAAACACATATCTCCTCTATTGAGACATTAAGGCAAATAAATTAGCCAAGATTCTGTTCTCGGGACACACCACCCACTAGAGACTGGGAGCAGATTCAATATTTGTGCTCTTCAAGAAGCTCAATTTCAAGCTCTTTAGGCGGACGAGAGCTGGGCAAACAAGAGGCAACTCGTTACTCCAAACAGAACGAAGGACTTAGGCAACGAACTCGAAGTGCATTTGAGAATTAAATGTTTGCTAATTCGCTTGATTTCCGAGAGCGTACACAGGGGAAAATACTCGAGTGTTGAGCAATTAAAGGAAATTCAACAAGGAAGGCAATTTGAGGGGATTTCTCTAATTAGATTTTGGAAATATTCTCCTAGAACTTAGGCTTTACTTTGGAATTTGAAGCAGTTTCTCTTAGGGGTTTCTCTCAGGAGCCTCGTTTTCCTTTGTCTCACTTTGAAGGTAAACCGCAAAGGGAACCTGACACACACAAAAAACAGAATCGAAAATCGACAAGGCTCCTCAGCCGAATGCTCCAGTGAGTTCCCACTTTCGGTTTCAGGTCCTAAAAATAGCCAGCCAGGCGAGCCACTTAAAGTCGAGTTGGTTTGTAGTTGGTTGCCACGATCCCTGTCCAGAGCTCATCCCCAGCGACATTGATTGTGTTTCCCCCTTTTTTTTCCTCTCGAAGCTTTTTAATTGTCGACAATGTTTGTGGCAAGTTTTTAATGAAATTCGCTGGGCGGCTGGCCTCTTTTTTGTGTCTGCGGTTTCGGTTCTGTGACATTGCAGCGTGTCCTCCAAATAATTCATTAACACTCGTGTCTTGTTAAGTTTAATTTGGTATCGGTTCGCCGCTTGGTTACATTTTTGTTTCCTTTTTGTTTTCAGTGAAATGAAAGTAGTTGGTTTTTTGTTTCTGTGTTTTTTGGCAACTCTTTAGTGGAAAGAAAATCTCTTAATCCCGGCAATCCCAAGTGTATAAAATTTCAAACATGCCAACAACGATACACTTTCCTGTCCATCAAACCCCCGTCTTTCTTCCCCACGGCCCCACGGCTTTCTTCTGCTCGTTCTTCCCAAGAAGAAGAAAGAAAGAAGGAGAGAAAGAGGGAAAGAGAGAAGAGAGGCAGAAGAAGAGGGAGATAGAACGACGAGGAGGTAATTTGATATTTTCGTTCCCTTTTTTCCTGTTTAATGAGACGAATGCACAGAAATTTATGATCCGGTAAGCAGGCGCAGTTTTGTTTAGCATTCAAATCTTGGCCAACCGCCGCCGCCACGCCCCCTCATCCCCCTCATCACCCCTGCACTTCGAGAAAAGGGTACACAGTACAGTTAGATTGATTGATTGATGGCAATTGACGGGGCGCAGAGTGATCACAATTCGGCTAACGAGAGATCCCCCCCACTGCGGGGCAAAACGTCATAAATCCACTAATAAACAGTAACCACAGAGAGCGGCCACAGCAAATAAATTTGTCTGCAGAAATGAAGCCACAAAAAAATGAAATAAAAAATTGGCAAAAAGGAATTGCAGCAGCAGCCGTAAAGGCTGGCAAAATGTGCATAAATAAGAGTTTAAATAAGAGAAGTCCGAGGAACGCTTCGACACCCCGAACTCTGGCAGCCAGCCTGACACTGAGCACAACAGTTACTTCTTTTTGAATTCATCTGCAGGATGGATCAACGCGGCAGTGCAGAGAGAGAAATAGGGGGCCTAGTTGATGAGCTTTTAGGCAAGACTAGAAAATACCCTTGGATCTAAGAAACTTGGTAGTATCTTTCCTGTAGATTTGACAATTTCCTTAAAAGCTATGATAGTTTTCAGTTCCTGCTCGGGCGCCAATGTATAATATTTTTTATATGTTTCTTTAGGAACATCAGGGGATTATATCAATAGTTTAGCAATCTTAATAAACAATACAATTCAAATACAAATTTCTCAAATATTTTCCTCATAGAGTTTATATTACACGGGACTTTAAAAAAATCATAAGTTTAATGTTCCTCCTCGGGCGCCAATATATATTATTTATTATATTTTTCTTTAGCAACATCAAGGGATTATTTCGATAGTTTAACCATCTCACTAAACAACTCAATTCAAATACAAATTTCTCAAAATATTTCCCTCAGTGCCACACTGGCCGTTCAATTTGCCAAAGTCGAAAAGAATTTAACGCTCGACACGAGACTTTTGCAACTTCATGCCACATAAACTATAAGGAAAGCAGGCTCAGATCCCAAGTCTGAGCCGCTGCTGCCTCGCCTCTGCCCAAATTAAAATGTTCTTTCAACTACGAACTTTCGACAATAAATTGAATTGAACAACAAAAGGCAAAGGCCGCGGAGGAGGCGCAAGAGTGCGGAGGGGCGGCATCCGCCTTCGGGTAACCGAGAGTTCGATGCGGTTCTCTGGGTTCTGGTCAAAGACATTTGTCATGTCATCCGCGGCGGCGACGGCGGTGGCGTCGGGGCAGGAAACGACATATGGTATGGGGGGGAAGGAAACCCCAGGGAAAGCGGGGAGGGGGGAGAAGGTGGATCCTCCTGCCTGCCAGCAAAGGGATGAGTTTATCGAGGCGAATGGAGAGAAATACATCTACAGGAGGAGGTGTACCCTCAGAAAGGGTGTCACAAATCGCAGCCGAGAAAAATTGGGGTCGCCATCCGCGAACGCGTTATCGCTTCACAAATTAACGATCGGCGGGCAATAAAAAGTTGTGCGTTTGTTTATGGCCAAGAATCTGGAGTCTCTTTGGGGCAGGAGCTCGCCGAGGAGTTATCCTTATCGGAGGCCATGCGCTGGCCTTAACAAATTCAATTAAGCATTTTAATATCCGAGGCCACGGAGGTGTTGCATCTCGGACACTGAAATATTAACTTGATTTAATTTATGAATTGCTGCCCCGCCGCCAGAAAGTTGAGTCCAGTGGCAGTGGCAGGAAGTCGATGTGGTAATTTATGGTACTTTGGGGCACAGCCGAAAAAAGCAGAGAGAAATGAAGTGGGTCAAAGTTGGAGAAGAGACTGAGAGTTGAGCAGGCTAAGATGGCATGATATAAAGTCCTAGATATATAGAAGAATTTGAGAGAGCTTCTAAAAAGGAAGGGAAAAGGAAAATACTAAGTTATAGCTAAGGTAACTTGCAACTTTCTTGGAGAAAATATAAAATTTCGCTTAGTTTTAGTTGTTCTTTTGGTTGTTTATAAAATATTATTAATTGTGATGTTTCTCTATAGTACTTTACGATCTGAGGGTTCCCTCTGGCTGTTTTCTGACTTTCCTCAAGGGCATTTACTGCCCAGCAACCGAAATGAAGTTCTTTGAGATGGGTGGAGTTTTGGCCCGAGTCCCGTGCCCAATTTTCTTTTCTTTTTTCTTTTTTTTTTCTGTTCAAGGCAATTTCCCTTTTGTTCTCTTTGCAAATTGCAAGAGCAATTACATGCATTTTTTGGAGCTCTACACAGTTATTCCTCAGAGTTTTTTTCAACTTGCGCATTTCTGGTTGCCTTTCGACACGTTCTGTTGTCCGCTGCTTTCAATCAGTAATTTCTGGGCCTTTGTTATGGGCCTTAATCAATAACTGTGCGGATATATGACCCGCTCAGAGTCCTCTTGCCATTTCTTTTCCTTTTTTTTGGGGCAGACCCTCGGGTAGTCGTGGCGGCAGCCCATCAACATGCAACAATGTTGCAGGTTTTATTGAGGCGGCGGCACTAAAAGGGAAGTGAGCTCAGGCGATGATATCTACACCGAGATGTGGCGATGACTCTTTGCTGCAAGAACACACACATATTGCTCTTGTGATGTTATACATTCCAAGTGGATTAGGATATATATTTGATTTAATTTATTGATTTATGTTTGCCAGTAGCCGGCACTTGCTGCCATCAACTAATCGCTGTAATTTTTTAGCAGTCGCCCGTCTTGTTGGGTGCCTTTGCCTTTGCATAAGTCGCCTAATAATCGGGCATAATTCATTATTTATGTGTGGCTCCGGCCCAAACATAGATATCTCGACAAATCTTTAGATCTTTGGCGAACAACAAAAGTGACGAGAGACAAAAGGCAGCCAGACAAGCCAATGACTGTTTAAAAATTCAAATGAAAGAAGGAAAAAACATATCGTTTATATATCTTTCTGAATGCTGTGTCTGCCTTCTTATGTTTTTCACATATCATTTTGGCATTAACTTCTCTTCACGCACACGTCGATCGGGCCAAGTTATAAAAATGATTGACAATTTAATTTGCAAGCCTAAAAACCAAACTCTTGTGGGGATTTATGAAATACTTGGCTTTGTATGGGCCGTGTTCTACAACCACGAAAAATATGCAAATCCGTTTTGGCCATAATCATCATCACCGTCGTCATCATCATCATCTCCAGCAAACAATGGGGCCAGATTTGATGTTATGAATGTTGGAGGCAACCCACACGAGGAATTCTTATATTTCGGCCACAAAGCTGGTCAAGATTTCAGCTGTGTGGTGTGTGCACTTGAAGAAATACACGTGTAACAGGTGGCACGAACAAGGTGTCTATTTTTTATTACAACAAATTAAATAGGAATTAAGTGAAGTGTAGAATAGCTACCAAGAGATATTTATTACATTTTGTAGCTTACATTAAGGTATTCATTTAAATGGTTGAATATATCCTAGTCTAAATAGGCTCGTCTGGTGATGATCCATTTCTTAATTTCCATTTATTCAAGTGCATAGAAAATAGAATATAGAACCGAGATTTGGGAATCTGTAAAGTTGGGAGCGCGGCTCTCTTCGCCAGTGACGACAAATGAGACGGAAGACAAAAGACAGAAGACTGGAGACAGGAGACGGGAGACTGGAGACAGGAGACTGTAGACAGGAGACAGAAGACAGCAGATAGGAGAATGCAAGACTGCAGGCGACCGCGGAGAATGGCAGAAGGGAGCCCCCGAAAGACTGGGCCGAGATGCACGTATGCAGATTGCTGGCCATTCCAAAACCTCGGCGCAAAAAAATAAAAAAATAAAGGGGCTGAAAGCAAGGCCTGCGATGTTTCGGGATCAAGCTCTGGGTCGTTGGGATTTTGGGATTGAAAAAGCACTGCAGCAGCAGCAGCAGCAGCAGCAGCAGCAACAGCTCCCCTTTTTTATTTGTCTCTGAAATCTTGTTTGCTTAAAAGTAAAAATAATTAACTAATTAAAATTGTGAACTCGCTTGTTGCCGGCAAAAGGAGCCAGGAGGCCAGGCCGGAGGAGAGGGACATTAGGGCCAAATAAGCTGCCAGCTTTTAGCTGCTGATTTCCTTACTTCGTTTACTTTGCTTGCTCCTTTTTTGTGTGGCTCTGGTAAATACTTTTACAGGCAACAACCGACGACGACGACGACTACGACGACGATATGCAAAAGCTATCAACGGAGCATCTCTGGGCTGTGGAGCTCTCTGTCCCCGAGCTGGGGTTTGGCTTGGGTTTGGTCTTGGTCTTGGTCTTGGGCCTTGTAAGCCGTTGATATGCTCATTTAGAATCGCACGTTTTTTCCCCAGAAGTTGTTAAGAGAGTTCCTCCCGAGAGTCTCCCCAGAGGGGGCGTACCGATCGCCTTGATTGCCATTCGCATGCAGATGAACACGTGGCCTGACCCCAAGACAAGACGCTGTGACGCTGAGCATCTCCACCAAACCTTCCACTTTGGCCCATCAATCAACACACTTTCGTTTTTGTTTTTTGTCAGCATCGTAAAGTGCTAGCAAAAGCTCATCTGGCGTATTGATTTTAGCCGACATCCCGGCGTCTCTCTCGTTCGCCAGCGGGCTTAATGGACAGCGAGACGAGTTAATTGTTTGGGCCAAAGCCCAGCACTTGACACCCGGCTGAGGTTGCATCATCCTCGGAGGAGGAAAACTCGCGAGAAGAAGCTATTTGGCGTGGCATAACTGAAGTTGACGGGACGAGGATGAAATTAGTGGGGAGAATCGATGAGTTTTTAGGAGAATTTCAAGTTTGTGTTCTCAAAAAACTGGATAATAAATCTTCAAAACCATGCGATGAGCATTAGTTAAGGTTAAAAGAGTTGCGACTCTGGACGTTGAATGTTTTATGAATACGGAAATTAATTAACTTGGATTTAAATGCATTTAAAGAAGAGTTAAGATTGTCAAATTGTTGTCTTTGCTTTATTTTATTAATGATTTTTGGTGATTAATCACTCAGACTGTTGCATATTCTAAACTGAATTATAGATTTATATATGGTATATTCTTAAAAATTTTCTCATATCGAAAGGTTCATTTGATGAGTTCCTTTATTATCCCAGCATAATTCTCCCATCAGATCTCATTGAATTACGAGTATTTTCTTCTCCCAAAATGGGTGTAACCTCGCGCGAATTCTTCACTTTGGCTTCTTCAGCCTCCGAGATTCCCTCCTCGTGACTTTGGAGGAGCTGTCTCGTTCCCTGAATCTTTCTTCCCTGCCTTCAGTCTGCTCTCCTCCTGCTCTCCTCCTGGTCGTCTTCCTGCTCCGAGAGCTTTGAGCTCTTGGCGGCTATGCAAATGCAGTAGCCAATGCCCTCGGGTTGTTGTGATGTGTGCGCGCGCGCGCTGAGCATTTCAGATCCCTGCGCATCTCTGTCTTTCCCTCTCCCTCTCTCTCTCTCTCTCTCTGTCTCCCCCTCCCTGTCTCACCCATTCGAGTGTGTGTGTGTATGTGTGTGCGCTTTAATTGCACGTTTAAAGGCAGCCACAGAAGCGGTATTTACTAAATATGGCCACAGAGGCAGCCACAGGAGCAACTGCGAAGCACTGTAAGAAATAATTGCTAGCCTTGAGGGAATATATTGAATTTATATAAAATTTATATATAATAGTAATGGGTGATTCCTAAAAATAAAAGTGTATTAAATAGAAAAACATTTCAAAACATACAATTAAAAAATTAACGAGGCAGTTAATAATACAAATCCAATCTAAAATAAGAATATATTTTAATGATAGCACAAAAATTAAATTAACAAAAAATATTAAGGGTTGTTTTTAAAACACACTTAAAATATTTCAAAAATTCCTATGAAAACGAAGAATTAATTTAATAAAAAAAATATTTCAAAGTAAAATAATAATTCAAAAGAATAAAAATTCAATGGATATTTATTTCCCCTGTCCGTTTGTCCGTCTGTTCATTTGTCCGTTAACCAGAATAGTCACCTATATCTCAGAGACCACAAAAGGTAGATCTATAAAATTTGGGAACAACATTTGTATGCATTCTACGCAGGTCAAGTTAATTTCAAAATTAATTATCGTTTGCAGAAATCATAAAAAAATGGTTTTGAAGTGTAGAAAAATAATTTTATTTCTATTTTATTATAGAAAATATTTAAAAGTAAATAAAATAAGAGAAATACCCTTAGCAAGTGCTATTTTCTAGATGTTTGATCTGGACTCTTAATAAAAATTGTAGATTCTAGGAAGATATTTTTTAAAGTGTACCAGCGGGGCAGGGACGTGGTGAGGAGCAGGAGGAGGAGGAGCAGGAGCCTTGGTCCAGTGGCATCCACAATGCTGCACGCGTGTCTGGCTGCCTGTTGTCGCGTTTGGACCGCAAATTGATGCGCATTTGATGCGTCGACGTTGCGGATTCTCCTCGTCCTGCTCCCTGCTCCCTGCTCTCCCATCCCACTCCCTTACTCTTATGCAAAACGAAAGCTCTTTCTCCGCTGACCTCCCTGCCCCCTGCTTCCGCGAAGCCTATCAGTTAAGGTTTATTGATGTTTTGATTGCGATCAGCGCTCTCGGCCATTTTCGCCGTGTTCCCTGACTTGGCCGGGCTTCCTCCTCATCGGTGGCTACGCTCCTCGTGGTGTTTGTTATGGCGGAGACGATGGCGGTGGCGATTATCTACCCGATGCTTAACTGGCCAGCGCGAAATTGTGTCAAAAATTATGTTGTCGTGTGACGGCAAATGGCCATTCAAGGCTCTCTTATCGCCACGCGGCGCCCCCTTCGCAACTTAATTAAAATATTAAACGGGCAACCGGGCAAGGGAGCTGTGCTTCTAAGCCTGTAAAAAACACACTCTGAGAAAAAATCGAGCAATAAAAACCGGCTACGCCATGATCTACCAACCATTTTGTCTTGGGAGACAGCTATATATATAAATAAATATATATATATATGGAGAGAGAGAGAATCTGAGATAAAGAGCGAGCTCAAAGTTGGCCGAAAACTATTTCGCTTCAAAACGCTGAATTTCTGAATGGCAGCCAGGGCGAATTCATGCCTCAGAGATACATTCGCCGCATGGCCAGGCGAATATCATGAGGTGAGTTTCTCTCTCAATCTCTGGGGGGCTTCTCTCACCCGCTCTCCCGTTCTCCCGCTCTCCCGCTCTCTCTCTCTCTCTGGGTCCACTGCTGGCATTTATGGAATGTGAGCGCTCAAAAATGCGTTAAAGGTGTTTATAAAATTAAAATTGTGCAAAACAAGTTGCAGTCGCAGAGAGAGCCAGAGAGGCTAAAGAGCGAGAATCAGAGAAACTGAATGAATTTGAGAGAGAGAGAGATTAAGAACTCTCCCAGAGACTCGCCGTGTTTAGAAAAAAGTGAATTTAAGCCGAGAAGAGACAAAGAAAATTGGTGCACACCGAACTGCAGCGCATACGCAATCAAGGAAAAGGTGGAAAACCGGGGGGGAAACGGGGCAAAGAGATAGGGATTGGGGAAAACGCAAGGGGAGGTTGACGGGGGAAACCTGCAGCACCCTCTGCCTCAACTAAAACCAGTTCAAAAAGTGCGCTCTGTTGTGTGCGTGTGCGTTGTGTGTGTGTGCCAGAGAGTGTAGAGTGTAGAGTGTGGTGTGTGGTGTGTGTGGAGTGTGCATTAGAGGAGCGGCGACCACATAACTTTGCCAAATGGGCAGATCGTGTTCCCTTTTTTAACCCCAGCCCCCCTCTGTTGGCCATGGCTGTAATTGTGGGAGCCACCCCGAAAATGAGATTTTCGTAGATTAGCCAAACAATGCGAAATTACAACATATATATAGATATACATATATAGTCTTCTCACACGTTGAGAAAAAAGAGTGAAGGGCAACAGATTTAAATTGAAGCCTTGAAAATGTGTGGGGTTTTTAATGGGTTTGCTTAGTTTTATTGTTAAAATTGGGAAATCTAGCTAAATATTAAATTTAGTTAAAGCTAATGGAAATATTACAATTAAGAACTTATATTCAGAGTACAGGATAAGTTCCTTCAAGTAAATTTGCAAAAAAAAAAAGAATCCATGAATCCCGTGTTCTAGCATTTTTTAGACTACTCCCTATTTTCTTTGTTATATTATTTTTGCTTTAAATTTCTTTACCATTATTTTCCTCTGTGCATTGGGCAATAACAACTAATTTCGGTGTTCAGGCAACTTCTATTCCGAACTTATTCCGAACTCGTTGGCAGTCCGCGAGAGGCTTCAGCTGCCAATCTGTTGGATTGCAGACCGCGGAGAATGAGTTAGGAATCTGCGAGTGTAGTTTTCCCACATTCCCTCAGCCCCCTCCCTCCCACCCTGTCCATCCCCCTCCCATGTAATTGCCTGTAATTTAGTGTGTAACTGCAACACACGGCAACAAACGAATCTAAGATGACAACAACCACACGACGAGCAAATTATGTTGTCTTTTTCCCGTACTTTTCCACTGCTTCTTGCCAAAATGGAAACTCCAAATTGGGGCGGGGGAGTTTTGGTTTTTCCTTTCTTGTGATTTGCATAATGAGATTTTAATTTTTAACGCTCGCATAATAATTTCGAAAAAGAAGAGAGCGCGGAGATGGTATGGTATAGTATGGGGATGAGTAATCCCCCGAAAGACACTCCCACTGGGCAAGTTTGTTGCCTAAGTCTTTTGTTTTGTGGCCCAAATTAAAGTGTAATTTGGTTAGAGCCATTAGTTGGTTGGTCAGAGCCGCAACGCCGCGGCATTTGATCGCCTCTAATTAAATAGCATTTCCGCTTCTTCGCAGAGACTTGGGCTGAGGCCTGCCTAGAAAATGATACGGCGCTAGAAGAGTAACAACAGCTGCCTGGCAGAAGTTAAAGGTGTGGTCTCCACCTTGGAGAAGGGAAAGGCAGAGAGAGGAAGAGGACCATCAAATGTAACACAAGATATTGTGCCTAGGAGATTGCCAACATAAGGGCATAAAAATAAAATAAAATTTTCAAATAAAATAAATCACTTTTAATCTTTTCGCTACAATATATAATTAGCTTAGAAGAAGGTTAGGTTGGAAAAGCTTTGAAAATACTCTTTGTAAAAGGTTTTATTTTAAGTTGGGCTCCCCAAAAAATATCTCTCTAATTAGAGAAGAGCATCTCCCTCTTTCTCTCCCTCCCTCTCTCTCTCTTCCTCCCTTTCTCTCTCCCTCCCTCTCTCTCTCTTTCTCTCCCTCCCTCTCTCTTTCTCTCTTCTCTTGCAATTCCCTCTACTGTTTCTCCTGCAATTATCTTCGATAATTGCAAATTCCTTTCCGATGGGTGCTGCCCTGCTTTGAGATCCATTGGAAACTTGGTCTTTCGGTCCCAAAATCCAACAATGATGAGCAGCTGGCAAAGTATTTCGGCTTCTCACTACAAGCGCGAGTGGCGGCAGTTATTTCAAAAGTCCAAAGAGTTTTCGCTCTCTTTTTTCCAGCTTGTTTTTTTCCTTCTTTTGATTCGAAAACTTGCAACTATTTTGTGGTCTTTGTTTTTAGAATTATTTCCAGGGACATCACTGACTCCTGACTCATATTCCTGTGCCTCGTTTTTAATTCACCTTAGGATAAAATATCCCTTTGGCCAAAGCTGCTTCTTGTTTTTGTCTTCATTTTTTTTATAAAAGAAATACCAATTTTGCGTGTTTTTTCGGGTTGAGTTTTGGGTCTTTTATTGTCTTCACGACCGCAGGGATTGGCTTCAATAAGGCGAAGAAGAGCCAGCAGAATCGAATTTAGTTTTTAGGGCCGCATTTTATGATTATTGAGCCCCAAAATCGCACCAGATACTGGACTGTAGAGATCCCTAGTATAGGGATGGATGGTTATCCATCCATCCATCCATCCATCCATCTGTGTATCCGTCCCTTTCTCAATTCTTGGGATTGGGGAATTGTCTGGATGGAACCTCAGTTTCGGTTTCTGTTATTTTCATTTTTGCGTGAGCCAATTATGCGTTTTGTATTTTGTATTTCGTATTTCGTTCGTTTTGTGGTTTGTGCCTTGTCTGTCGGCCGGCAGCAGCAGCAAATCTCTGATTTTCTTCCATTGTAATTAAGGAAACGTGACTTTTTGTCAGATTTCATCAAATCTCTTTCAGTGGCCCCCGAGAATTGGGGTTGTTATTCCAACTTATTGTTGTTGTCTTGTCTGATGTCCGTCCGTTAATTTGGTGTCTCTCTCGCGTTGCTTGTACTTTTGATTTGATGAGATTTGATTTGATTTGATTTGATTTGATTTGCTTTGATTTGCGGAAATCATCTGAGGGGCTATAGAGGCTGAAATTATCCATTAACTGGCCAGAGTGAGACCCTTAAGATTTGGCGAGAAGGTGTAGACTTTCCAAGTAGAGTGAGTGTTATCTTTAGGCATTTTCTAGGAATCTCAGTGATTCACAAAGCTAAGACTGTAACTGTAACTAGATTTATCTACAACCTACAAAATTTGGGGATACTTTATAGATATGTCACAAGAAACCACAGTTCGAAAACCTTACAAGCCTAAATTGATCTGGTGATGTCAGTATAAGAAACATTCAAAGATGAAAAGATAGATAACTATAGATATTGTCTAGTAACTAGTAAAGGGTATTTTAGCTAAACTTTTTTTTAATTTTCTAAATTTCCACCCTACTTTTTCCTGACTTTTTGTTAAGAACACTGCACTTTGAGTTGAAACTCGTGTTGTTGTTAAATTGTTGGGAAGTTTGGAATCCCGGCTACATTTTCAGTCACTCGGTCGCGGTGTCTTTTTTTTCTCGTCTGTTGCTTTGTTGTCGGTTTGTTTTTTCGTTGTTTTTTTTGTTGTTTTTTTTTTTCTCGCGGAGAAAGACAAGAGAGGTCACATTTGATAGTCTGAACAAAAATCTTGTCGACGTCTCGAGACGCTCTTGTAGCTACGTGGATAGGTGTGTGTGTGGATGTTGGAGAAGAATGGGTGATAGCAGACAACAGGAGAGGGCAAAGCGGCGAAAAAAAGAGATAGAGATAGAGAGAGAAAGGGGTAAAGAGAGACAGGGAGACAGAGAGGGACAGCGAGACGAGGCGGCGAACAAAATGCCTTCGTTAAGAGCTAGAAACGGTTTTAGGCCTTGTTGTTGTTATTGGTTTTTTTTAAAACAATTTTTTTTTTGTTTCCTATTTTTCTATTTTTTTTTTTTTCGTTGCCCATTTTGTTTTTGTGAGCGGAGAAAAATGTTATAAAAATGTAATTACCCGATGATGAATGGATTAACTACAAAAGAGTGAGAAGCCTGCATTGCTCGGGGTGCGGATGAGGATGGTAGTGGGGGCGAGGTAACTTTTTTTGAATTTTTGTTGGGTAAAATAAAATAATTAACAATTTAGATACCCTTACAACCTTGTTTGAAGTTATTAGAATATTTTAGTTTATTTAAATTAGAAGAAAAGCTTCAAATTCCCAACTAATTCTAGTCAGACTTGCAAAGGTTAGTGAGTTTTAGTTGTATTTCCAAGTATATACAAGAATCAATCAGTAATCAACCTATTTTCTTTAAATCCCAAAAAGTTTCTGGCAATCAAAATATATGCGTTTTTAAGCTATATTTTCAAGTTTGTCCAAGAAAATATAAAGAAAAGCCTTCATTTTTATTAAGTGCTCTATAATTTCCAAATATTTCTAAAGGTTTATAATTCCCAAGTGGTTCCAGAGGCTCGAGGTTAAGAATAATGAGTTTTGGCTTCTTATAAAATATATATTATTCCCTTTCCTATCTATATGACCATTTGCTCCACAATTTCCGTATACCCTTTCAAACTGAAGTGCAACTCGTGGCATGCACCGCTTCTATCTAAAAAAATGAAGTCCCCTGCCCCTCACGATTCCCTACGGATGTCGAAGTCGATGTTTGAGGTCCGCTGTCTGATGTCTGATGTCCGTTGTCTGATGTCTGATGTCTGATGTCTGATGTCCGACGACTGACTGATCTGACTGGGAGCGGGTAATTGATGCATGAGATTAGTTTTGGGGGCCCAAGTACGTGGAAAATCCATAAGCAACGCTCGTTCGCTGTGCGAGGCGGTTGGCGGGACAAACGTTTTAATGACCCCCCCCTGGAAAGTGGGTCACCAGCGGCGGAAAAACGGGAGTTGTGGAATAGTGAATAATAGATTAAAGTACAGTGTAGCAAGCTAATGACTCACCTTGAGTATGCACCTGCCCACGGGTTCGTTCTCGGCCACGGAAACGTTGTAGAAGCTCTGGTCGAAGATCGGTTCGTTGTCGTTTACATCGTGGATGGTCACCAGGACGGTGGCGGTGGATGTGAGCGGCGGAACGCCACCATCCCGGGCGATGACCGTCAGCTGAGGCACCGGCTCCGTCTCGCAATCGATGTGGGATCGTGTGGTGATCAGTCCAGTCTGTGGGTCGATCTGGAACCACTGGGCATGGGTCTCGGGCGTCTCGGCCAGGGAGTAGCTTAGGGCCGAGTTCAGGCCCTCGTCCCGGTCGTGGGCGAGAACCTGGAGGACGGAGGTCCCTGGGTCGGCAACCTCCATGACATTGGCATGGTACAGGTCCTGCTCGAACTCGGGGGGATTGTCGTTGACGTCGGTGATGCGCAGGAAGATGGACTTTGAGGCATGCAGCGGCGGTGTGCCCTTGTCGGTGGCCACCACGCTCAGGGTGTAGTTGGAGACCAGCTCTCTGTCCAGGGGAAGGTTGACTATGACCAGGTAGATGCTGTTGTCCCTGGTGGTCAGTGCAAAGTGACCATCGCCCCCATTCAGCGAGACATTCACATTGGCGTACTCCGCCTTGGAGTCGGGATCGTGCACCGATATCCTGGCCACAAACTCTCCCGGCTGCGCCGACTCTGAGATCTTTGGGGAAGCGTCGTCGCTCAGGAAAATCACATTTATCGTTGGCTGATTGTCGTTGACATCGGTGACCCGTATGGAGACGAAGGCGGTCGTCTCCAGCGGCTGCTCGCCGTGATCTTTGGCCACCACGACCAGTTCGTGCAGCTCCTTGGTCTCGAAGTCCAGTGGCTTATTGATGTAGATGGCTCCCGACCGAGGATCAATGCGAAACATTTGCTCCTTGTCGCTTTGCCGCCTGTTGATGGCATATTCCACCAGGCCGTTTTCATCCGCATCCGTGTCAGAGGCGTAGACCTGCAGGACACTGGTGCCCACGGTGGCATTCTCGGGCACAGTGGCAAAGTACCGGCTCTGATTGAAGATCGGCTGATTGTCATTCACGTCCTGAATGGTGATGTTGACGGTCATGAAACCCCTTAGCGGGGGACTGCCCCCGTCGAGGGCTTCGATGAGGAGACTGTAGCCCGGCGTGGTTTCCCTGTCCAGGAAACCGCTGATCTGCAAGTCCAAATACAGGACGCCGTCCCGTTCCCGGTGCGACGAGAGCCTGAAGGCGTCATTTACATTTCCCGACACAATATTGTACTTCTGGGTGTTGTAGGGTTCCAGGTCGAGGTCCCGGGCCGGGAGCAGGGTCCTCTTCACCTCCCGGGGTGTGTTTTCTGGGAACTCGATGTGCATGGAGGGCTGGAGGAACGTCGGCGCGTTGTCGTTCTCATCCTTGACGGTGACCACCACCCGGATATTCTGGCCGCTCAGGGGAATGGCCACCAGGCTGTAGGAAGCCCTCGTTTCCCTGTCCAGCCTGACCTTGGTGCGGATCTCCCCCGTGGACTGGTCTATGGCCAGGTCTGTCTCCACTCCCGTTTCGGCCACAATGATGTACGGCGGCCCGCTGTCGATGCCATCGAAGTCGCCTATATAGCCGATCTGGTGATCCACGGGCACGCCCTCGGACACCTCCAGCCTCCTCTCGCGCTCCTTATCACTGGAGGCGGCTTGAGAGGATCCCAGGAGCAGGGCCAGGACCAGGAGCAGGCAGCTCCTCAGCATGTGTGAGGGATGCAGGGCGGGTGGCGATGCTTTCGGCTTAATGTCAATGCCCGAACGTCTCCGGCATCGGTGGAACATTGTGAAGTCCTTGGTGTCACTGTGGTGGTCTCCCGCGGCTCTTCGCTTCGCTTCTCTGGCGGCTGCTTTCATGGTTGTGTTGGTGGATCCACTCGAAGGTGGATGGATTTGGTTAGGAAACTCTGGAGGAGCTAAGAGCACCCTAGACAGCGATTGCCTTCTTCCAGCAGGGCCATGGTAAAGCTGAAAGGGAATGGGAAAGGTGAAGATTTAGTTTAGTTTATTTATAGTTCATTTATAAATATGAGAAGCAAAGATTAGTTTAGAGTTTTGTTAATTTATAGTTCATTTATAAGTATAGGAAGATATTTCCAAATCAAATTTGCTCTTCTCATAAATCAATAGTTAGGTTTCCTTAAATAATGAATATAAGATAATATAAATAATAGTATTATGTTCTTGAAAGTAGTAATATTTCCTTAATAGCTTATAGAAGATACACTCCGTAGCTCTATTTTATTATTTATTAAAATACTAAATGTATTATTACTATAAAAACACACTCCAGTTTACTATTTTACTTAAAGTTCATGGAAAAGTACCTAAATTTGTGTAATAATCACTATTCTCTTCCACTTCTCAATCCATTTTTCAACTAAAATGTTTAAAGAAGCTCTCAAAAGCCGAGTTTCTTCTGCCTTTCAACACCTTCTTCCCAAAAGCAACATTTCCCCTTCGTTTTATGCCAGTGTAATATTGACAAATGTGCTAGACATAATCACCGCCCACAGGCTAGGAGCTTTAAGAACTTGGGGAAAAGCGTAAGAAAACTCCCAGAGAGAAGAACGGGGGAGAAAAACCAGCGATAGTTTGCAGCTAATAGACTGATAACTGCCCCAATGCGCTTAGCGCTTAGCGCTTCGCGATGATGATGATGCCAGCGAGGATGAGGACGCCGGACGAATGGTCGGAGGCTTACGCATGGTGGAGGCATTTCCATTTGGCCATTTGGGGGAATTTGAAATGCTAATAGACGGGGCCAGAAGAGATCAGGAACGAAGACAAAAGAGACCCGAGAGACGCGGATGTCGGGGTTCTACCTGCGTGCGTGCGAAAGGTTCAAAGGCTAAAAGGGTCTTGCGTTTGCTTTTTGGGCCTCTCGGTTTTAGACTGGTTTTTTTGGGCTCTCTCTCTGGATGAAATATGGCTGGCACACACACACACATTCGAGGAGAGATCCATGGACTCAGAACTAATGCCATGTGGCTGCTGGCTGTGGCATCGAAATTGGAATTGGAATTGAAATGGGAATGGGCTCGGACTCGGACTCGGACTCGCAGCAATTCGTGGCAAACAATTTAGTTAACAAGACCATGACTAACACTTTTTTTTGTTGTGTATTATTGTTGAGTGGCCAAAAAAAAAAACATTTGTATGTTTCCACTGCAATTCTCGGACGAGATAGATTTTTCTCGCGCGATAAGCGAACACTTCAAATAAACGAGAGGCCTTCGGGGGAGTCGGGGAAAGCCATATAAAAATTATGATTATTATTTTGGGAATGCCTTAGAAATTTCTGTAGCTTCGTGAGCAGATAAAGATCTTCTGGGGTCTTGGGAACTCGGCCCAGGTGATCCTGCAATTAAAACCGAATTAATGAGTCTTTGTGGAAACGAAGCCATCTCGAACTCGGCCTTTGCAAGAGTGACGGATTGGAGCTGATCTTGGCCAGAGAGACAGAGCTTTCTGCGGAGAAATTAGCAGCAAGCCTTTCATGTCCGTCACGAGATGCCGCCTGCCATTAGGCCGCCTAATAACTTTATAATGATCATGTCCCTTCCTGGAAGAGGAGCCGTGACATGGGGCGTAATTTAATAAACTGCAACGGAGCTTTTCCTGAACTCTGTGATACGCAAATTACCCATCAGGCGGAGCCGGAGGGGAGTGGATGTGGAGCTGCCGTTGCGGAAACGTCACTTTGATTTGCACTTGTCATAAGTTTAGATGAACTGCTAATACCCAAACACATTAGAAAGCCCGTTCCCAACTTGCATACCGATCCCTGGCGCCCCAGAGCTGGACAGCTCCCGTCCAGCAGATCGGACGAGCAGTCGGCTTTGAGTGCCAGCTGGCGGTCGGGTTCGCCTTGCGTGTGGCTGCACCTGAAGATTGGAACCGATGGACACGGGATCAGGGATGAGCCAGGGATCTCTGGCACAGAGAGAAAATTAGTGCGAGAAGCTTTAAATATTATTTTACATTATATTTAGGGTTTGCTTTGAGGTAAAGATTAAACATTAAGGAAAGCTAATACAGAATTCAAGAGCAAATATTATAATTATAGATATATATATTTGAAATATAGCAAATAGCTTGAGGAACACCATATTTAGCCTCTGGTTTCATTCTGCATTAATTTTGTATGATCAAAAGCATCTGTTTATACTATAAATATGCATTGGAAACTAGGAAAAACAACATGATATCTATAAATGTATAGCTTCCAATATATCTTGTAATCATGAGATCAAATTAGAATGAAATAGAGATTAAATATTGCCTAAACAACAATATATTCTGCCATCCTAAACGCCTTGAAAAACCCACCCCAAAGTAATACTTTCTTCTCCACTATTTCTTGCCGTGTAATCATCAGAGTGGCCCCCTCCGAAAGGCGTATCATCTTGGGGTTCTGTGCACTCTGCCGGCATCTAATATCGAATGACAAAGTTGTAATTATATTTGTGGTTCCAGTTCGCTTGCCGGGGTGTTCCTGGGAGTTACTAACCATTTCGAGTTGCCATTCCAGGCATTTTGGCCATTAAAAATTATGCTTTTTCCCGGGAGAATTTCGTTTGTTTTTACGAGCACACAAAAGATCGTAAAACTGTACCAACAAGAAAGCAAAAAAACACAAAAGGGAAAGAAAAGAAAAATGAAAAATCTGAAACAAAAAACAAAAAACAGAGCGGCATCAATAAAATCTAGTTAATAGCAAATAAAGCCAACAACAAATACCCATAACCCCGTCGAGCAGCAGTCGTATAAAACGTGCACTATCATAACAATAACAGCGTAAACTTTACAGCGCAACTAATTAGGCTAGCAAAAGGTAAAAAAGGTATTCAAATACACGGGAAAATGGGAAGACTGCTTAAAAAACAGTAAGAACAAAGGATAAAGGAGAGAGGAATACGATTCAATAACATCCCAAAACACAGAGGATCCCTCTTTGCAAATAATGATTGCTGTTAAGCTACTGTTTGTGTGTTGAAATAAATCTAAAGTTACACTAAAACCAGGCAGTATTTTTTATGAGGGAATGTATAGATTTATTTTGCCAATTTGTTGTATTCAAAGTGAAGTAAAAAAGCAGAGTGAAAGTCAAATAAAGAAGGGAAAAGAAAATAGGAATTAAGCGCTAATCTATCTAATAATTTATATTTTTATAAAAAGGAAGAAAGCATTGACAGTTGTTTACAAAAAGCGACTTTTAATTAATATTGTGCATGGTCTGAGGAATCTGATATACTACCAAATGAAATTTATAACAATAAGATGCGTAACTCAAAACTAAAACTCATCTTGTGATGCAAATAAGTCAATACAAGTCCAAGTTTATGTACCCATTTTCCGGCTAAAAGTCATCCTTAATCTGCAGGGTCTGAGGAATCTGATATACTATCATATGCAATTTATAATAATAAGATGCGTAACTCAAAACTAAGACTCATCTAGTAAAGCATAAAGGCCAATACAAGTCCAAGTTTATGCACCCATTTCCCGGCTAAAAGTAATCTCTAAATGTTTGAGCCACAAATTCATTTAAAGAAAACCAAACTGGGGCAGTGGAGCTTCCCAGGGTCCAGAGAATAAAGCCAAGTCGGTAGCCGGAAGAAGTGTTTTGCCAACGCTTAATCACTGACCAAACACAAAGCTACAAGCTCTCAAAGAGAGCACCCATTAACATGCACATTAACACATGTAGCTCGGAGATTTTCTACTCAAACAATTAAGAAAAATAAAGAAATACAAGTCGAAGAAGAAAATCAACTTGTTCGGGTCGCCCCGTAGTCGGTGCTCGTGATTTAACTGCAAATTATGCAAAAATTGTTGTCTAAAACCAGAGGCTAAGTAGGTGGTAAGTAGACGCTTTAGAGCGTGTTTAATTAAATGTTGAGTAATTTATGAAAACTGGTGGGGAGTCGAACGACTCGGTCGGTCGGTCGCTTGGCCAATAAGTTACTTCTAATGACTTTCTAATTGTCCAGACAAGGCGAAACTTTAATTGTTTGCATATTAATCGAACTCATTTAGATGCAAATCCGACAGCAGATCCGCTGCAGCCAGCCAAGCATGCCGCAGAGTTGCGAAAGCGTGAAGCAAAAGCACGAATGGCAGCAGCTCATTTTTCTGCTAGGAAAAGTGCGAAAATGCAAGTGAAACCGAGGTATTTTCGGTTTCCATTTCATTTTTGTTACTGTTCGGTTACTGACTGCATGTTTCCACTTATTTTCACTTTTCAACAAGGCCCTTGCCTGACCAGTGGCCGGAGCATCCTCGATTCTGGTCTGGGGAATGGCTCATAATGAGCGCTAATTAGTGGCAAGTGACAGAGATGAGATGATGTGTTGTATGTTTAGTTTCATATCTTATCGCAGCTCCGACAGCGGCAAGACATCCGCCAGGTTGTCCACATGTCGGCGAGGTGTCGTCGAGTTGCAAATATGAAAAATACGCTCACGTTAGAGATTAAGTTAAGAAAATATATTACAAAAAGTCGAAAAAATAAAATAAACAGGAAAATGGCAGAGAATTATTTGCAATATCTCGCACGTATAAATATTTAGTTATAAAATAAGCTGTTCTTTTAGTTAAATTCCAACTTTAAACTGTCTTCCACAACTTTAAAGATATTTTTAGCTTATCTCCGACACCGGAAGTCTAGAATCTAAACTGAGACGACCCTGACGCGTTTTGTTTGGGTAGCAAAAAGCATTTAGCAATAATTGTCATCGCCAAATGTGTGTTTTTGGCCATTGTTTGGCGCGTTTTATGGCCGCCATTAAGGCGTAGAGCCAAGAGAAGCTGCTTCTAAAGAGCAGCTTGTGGCTCAGCCCAAGCTAATCCCCAATCCCCGGTTCATTAACCCATGACAGCACCCGCCCCTTGCCATAAAACACACGCAGATATATACATTTCCCAATCAGCATCCGATTTTGATAGTCGGACAGAAATGTAGAACGTTCCGTTGCCGCTTATCTCGCGACTAAATAACGAATTCGAACCAATAAAACAATTCAAATTATATTAGCCAACGTGTTTATGGCCCAGACCTCAAGAATGCGAGCCTAAAAATATAAGATGGAGTTCCGAGATTATCTAGTATCAAATATCCATGAAATGGTCTTGTTTTGAATGAAGAATTTTTAAATTATTTGTTTTTCTAGGAGAACTTGTAATTTAAATGCTCTTTTAAATATTTTATGGTATTTTCAATGTAGTTTTATTACAGAATTGCAATGCTTTAGTTGATAATAGAATATTTTAATATGAAGTTTTAACATATTTGGACTTAATTTAGTTAAAAACACTAGAGATCTAAATATCTTGTTGCCCCAAGTAAATTATTTAGATGAATGTCACCAGGCGAAGCGAATTAGCCCTTTCTTTTTACCCTTTAAAAGTAGAATGTATCTTATATTTGTTTTAAAATATTTGTATATTT
This sequence comes from Drosophila bunnanda, assembly GCA_035046265.1. Lineage (NCBI taxonomy): Eukaryota > Metazoa > Arthropoda > Insecta > Diptera > Drosophilidae > Drosophila > Drosophila bunnanda. Next base: position 4,940,582 of record JAWNOB010000076.1, on the reverse strand, counting down.
ATATATATTTATATTTATATATTTTATATTTATATTTATTTATATTATATATTTTTTATTTTTGGATATTTATTTAATAATCAAAAATGGCATTCCTATTTTCAATACCATAGAAATTTCAGCAACTTTAAGAACTTGAAAACTTGTCTTGGCCTGTTCAAACCCTTAAGCTAGAGCATAAAGAATTAATTATATCAGTTTTGGTTCTGATTAATCTCTATTTCTGGAAGACTTTCTGATTCCGTTTCTTTATTGATTGATCTGATTGATGACATTTCGAATTTAATCTCGTCTTAATGACACGTTTACCCGTGCAATATCGTCAGGGACCCGGCACATGTGGGCCATAAAAGCGAATCACTCCTTCGAATCGGAATCGAAATCAGATTCTAATGCTCGAATTAAGTTTGTTTATTGTTTAACAAATATTTATGCCCAGCTGGCACGAATCTAGGAACCAGTTCCATTCGCGAGAAGTGTCTTCATCTGGCCACCGGCCGCCGATGAACATATTCGCCGACTAATCACAGGCCCAGTCACATTCGCGAGCGAAAGACTCCTCAACAAAGAAATTAGCGCGACTTGCCAGGCAATCCTCTCCTCCAGCCGCAGCTTGGTGTGGAGCGGGTGTTTTACGGCAGGTGCGTGACTTTGCCAGCCATCAGCCACCACTAGAGCCTCCATTGCCTCCCTTGCCTCAAAGCCGCTGTCTAATGTAATTTTCCCGACCGGCCGGCTGGCTGGCTGGCTGGCTGTGTGTGTGGTCCGCTGGCTCTGATGGCTTTTCCTCAGCGAAAAATAGATTAAAGCGTAATCTTTGTTTGCACAGAGCGGAGAGCAATTAGTGTGTAGGAAATGGGGAGCAAAAAGGGGAGAAAGCCCACTGGACTTGCAGCAATTTAAAGCGCATTAAACTGCGTTTTGCAAGTTTGTGTCCTGAGTCTTTCGTTTGCGACGACGCCCGCATGGAACACCTGCCGCCAAGATAAAAGACACACAATTTCCCCGTTAGGTCTGAGATAAAGCAAATATTCAGTCGAGAGAAGAGTGCAGAGCAGACGCAGAGGAAAATGGGAAATGAAAATTATATTCCATTTCTCTGCCCTGTGTTCTCGGCTCAACTTTGAACTCGGAGCCAGGTCTTTTGTTCGCATGCCGAACCCATGTTAGAAGGAAGTGTAAATTAAGGGCCATAAAAAGTGGCCCTAATGTCCGAGGCTGTGTGTATTTTGGCTTTTAGCAGCATGAAAATTGAATAGGAACCAAGACTGGAATTGGAGTCGGGAGTCGGAGTTTCGTAATAATTTAACAACAACGCACAGAAAATTTAATTGGAATGGCATTAAAAACCCAGAGCACGCCCCTCTTACGAAACTTACTTCTAACCAAAAATTGTCAATTATAAAATAGTTTAATGGGGATACAGAGAGCGAAATTAAGCAGTTGATCGGGGAGTATAGATAATTCTACATGCTTAAGGCTTACATTTATTATCTTTTAAAATGATTAAAAAAATTTTCATAGAAGAAAAGGAATGAGATCTTGTAGAAATATATTACTATCTTTAAATATCGATCCTTAGAGTGCTTTCAATCTTAAGGCTTTTAATATTATAATATTTTTTCAATTATATAAGGTATTATAGAAGGTATAAGGTGTAAATTCCTTATAAATTCATTTTAAATTCTATTCAAATTCAAACTAACTTAATTAAAATCTCTATTTATAAAATGGTTTAATAATACAGAGCTCTTTAATACATCTAGTTTTAATTATTATTATTTAACATATTTTCAGAGATAGGTTCTTTTCAAATTATATATAATATTATAGATTTTTATTTAAGTTTATAAATAGTTTATAAAATAGTTAAGGCTACAGAAAGAAAATCGTCAAGTAATAGATTATATGTGCATATTTAATTTAACTCATTTATTAACCTTTAATAAGTATTAAAATAGAAAATTCTCTATTCTTTATGCGTTCCTATTGACTTCCTACTATATATATTTTCGTGTGTTTTTATTTAGTATTGTCAGTGTTGTTGCCTGCTCTTTTTTCCTTTGTTGAGTTTCCATTTTCCAGGAATCACAGCTGGGCGACACTTTGCGCATTTCCATTTCCATTCCCTTCACGTGTCGCTCTCTGCGCCCTATCGACAGAGATTAGAGATCGATCGAACCTCAATCGTCGTCGCTGGCGACGTGTAAAACAGGTAGAAGAGAGAAATCCGAATCCGAATCCGAATCCCAATGCCATTCCCAATCCCAATCCCAGCTCCAAGCACAGTCACAGCCACTGCCACACACAACACCAACGCCGACGACGAGCAGAAACACCGACTCGAACACCGACTCTATTTGTTTTTCCACATTTTCCCTGAGAGCAGAACACAACACAAAAAAGAGCAAGGTGAAGATGGAAAGGAAGAGGGAAAACTCGGCCCGGGAAATGGAATAACAAAGTGGAAGGCCGAGAACGATATAGAGAGAGGCAGATACTCGAAGTGTGTGTGTTTTCCACAGCATCCATGGCTCCTCTTTCTCCTCCCTTGTTTCTCTCCCAGTTTCTAGCATCGCTTTCGATTACCAATTTTACTATTTTCAAGTTGTTTTCGCTCCTGTTTCTCCTCTGAATAGGAAAGAACAAAAATTGTGAAAGAAAAACATCTAATTAGGCCCGGTTCGAAGGGGCCGCGCCTTTCGAAATGCTGAATGTTTACTTTAAGCTCTTTTTTCGGGTTTTTCGATTTTGTGAAGGGTTTTATTCGCTTTACTCTGTATATTTTCACAATTTTGGTAGTGTTGTGTTCTCTTCTCTAAGTAGTTTGCTTGGACAGCGGTGTTCTATCATTAAATAAGCTTACTTTAGGCCTTATTTAGGGTTTTACGGCTTTGGTATTTCGCTGGGTTGCAGAAGTTTTAAGCGTTTGTATAATATTCTATGTATATTTCTTGGGGTTTTGGCAACTTTTATGAATGATTTTTGGTAATAAGTTATTTCTTATGCGTCTTGTGAGTATTTTGGGAATATTTTCTACTGAGTGCTTGTTTGCTTACTAGTTTTGTCTAATAATAATTTTTAATAATTTTTTAAACTGTTATTTAAGTATTTTATTCTTACACGTCTTTAGTAGAACATAAAATATGTTATTCTTGGAGTTGAATTCCTAATTTTGTACTAATAAATATGTATATTTACTTCGTGCAAGGTTTTTTATTATTATAGATATATTTTAAGCTTCTAACTCGGAATATCTTAGATATAAACTATGTATTAAATTCTGCTAGGAGTTTTGGTGCATAATTTAACTGGTGTATCTATTTAAAAGTAATTCAATTAATTGCCAGCCTTGAGGCCTTGGTATTTAATTTTTAATAATAATTTGAATAATTTTTATGTTTGAACCTAATTTTAAGAACTGTATCTTCTTTAGTAAATGATTTTTTACTAATATAAAGACTCTTATACCTTTTAGAGTACGATTTTATATTTTCATTAAATATTTTCAACACTAACTAAAACTAGAAAAGCTTTGTATTAGGTTTTTCTTGGAGTTCTAAGACCTTGTACAGCTTTATTATTTATTTCTAAAGTTTTTAAAGTCAATTGTCCAAAAATGCTTCTGATTTTTTCCGCTATAAGTTGGCTTAAACCCTTTGAGCACTTCATAATTTCTCTCTTACAATTATGACCATTTAGGTGACAGTATTGTCCCCGTTAAATGTTGGCTTATATATATATTTTCTTTTTATTTTTTTGGGTGGTACTTTTTCATCTTTTTCTCTTACATTTTGTGGCCGCTTCTGCTGCTGCTGCTGTTGTATTTGTTGCTTTTTTAGCTGCTAAAATGCTGCGAAGCTGCGGCTGCTGCTGCCAATATTTTTCACCAAAGGCGGCAACAACAACAACTTGGCGCAAAACCCGCTGCCACAACACACAATGTTGTTGTTGTTGTTGCTGCTGCTGTTGTTGGTAGTATCTCCGCCACACGGCCGAAGCGAGCCAAAAAGAACTCGTTTGACTTGTTGAACAATATTTCTTTTTTTATTTCGCCTTTTACTCGGTTGTATTTCCACTGCTCTTGCTCGACTACTGCTGCTGCTGCTGCTGCTGTTTTTCCTTGCCCGCTAATATAGGATTTTCTTTGGAAAACACTTGATATTTATTTGTGGAAATGCGATTTAATTCTTTCCTTTGAAATGCACACAAAACTTTGGCCAGATTTTTCCAGCAACCCGGCCAGCTTTTCACACGAACACGCGGCGAAAGACGCGAAAAAGTAGGCAGCGGCAACGGCGACGAAAACAAAATAAAAACGCGGCGAAGAATCGATTTTCAGAGGCTATATTTTTCGCATTGAATATTTCCCTGGAGATTTCCTTATTTTGTCTGCACTTCACTGGGGTTTTTCACTCTCCACTCCTCCTCCTTTTCTCTCTTCTCGTATATATTGATTATAGGAAATATTTTTGTATATATATAGCCAGATTTTCCAAAATTCCGACGGCGACACGAGGAGAACGCGACTGAGAAACGAATTTTCTCCGCTCGCTGCGATTCTCCAATGTGGCTGCGACGAAAACACACGACAGACTGAAGCCTGAAGACCGGAGACCGGAGACTGGAGACTAGAGACTGGAACTCTCAGGGCGCTCTCTCTCGGTGGCAAGGTAAAAAAGATACTACTTGGAACCCACCACGAAACCCACCTGTGGTCAAGAGATCGCTGTAATGAAGATGGCGAGCCACGCGAAGAATCTTGTAGAGTGGTGAGTTGAGCTATTCTTCTCCCCAGAGTGGTTTGGTAGGTTCCTGCGAGAGAGAAAGAGAGAGAGAGCTGGGAGAGAGAGGCCAAGAATTTTAAAAGGTGCACACACAATACACAAAATAAAATCGACGACAGGTCCACAATTAGCCAAAGAGAAGAGAGTGGAGAGCGAGGAATCCCACATCTCTCCGCCGGAGAGAGCCGAGCCTCTTTATAACTGCCCATTGTTTTTGTGAGGCGAGTGTGGCATGTAAATTAGCTGCTGCCGACGATCTCTCTCCGCGCTCTCTCTCTCTCCGCTCTCTCTCACCTGAGCATAAACCGGTTCTCAGTCATGCTCACCTGTGTGCCAAGTTGTTGTTGTTGCCGAGTGCAGTTGAAGTGGGCTCTACAGTGTGGAGTGTGCAGTGGAGACCCCCTCTAAGGGTGGGGAGGGAAGTGGAGTGGAGTGGAGTGTGGAGAGTGCGGCGTTGAGTGTTTGGTATGCAGCCCCCCCCCCCCCCCCCTCCGTAAAACCCCCTTTTTGTTGCCGCTGCCACTGCTCCTGGTTCTTCCCATTGTATTTTTCTTTTTTTTTTTTCTTATTTTTGGGGAGCCTCGAATTAGGCAGGAGCAACAAAGTTGCGTCAACAACAAAACACAGACAATGCAAATGTTGCGTAAGTTTTGCATTAACCAAAAAAAATACTTTAACAAGATAAAAAAAAAACTTGCAAATGAAAAGCGTTGGAAAAACTGAGCTATTGAGATCGCCGAAATCGATAATGGCAATTTTCATTCGAACAAAGCTAGTGGAAATTAGCAGAGAAAATGCTTAGGAGTTGCGTGAAAAGTTTGTATTTTAACTGCACTTTGCCTTTGAAGCTCTAAATTAACAAAATAATTTAATTAAATATTCTATTTAATAATTTTTTACATTTTGTTAAGATCTTATCCTAGCGCATCAAGTTTACATTTATAAAAGTAGCAACTCACTTTGATTTTTTAATATTTACTTAACTTGGCACTTGTAGACTTTTTAACTTACTTAAGTAATTTAATAATTATTGATAACAATTCCTTACAATTTATTTTAAGTATTTAAATAATATAATAAAAATTAAACCTAATATTCATTTAAAATATTAAATTTAGAACCCTAAAGGACTATCTTCCCAAATCTTTATATTTGAATCTATAACTATAACTACATTATACTATATTCATTATTCATCGTAATATAAACATTCATACATTTATTTGTACATACATTTCTTTCTCTTAAACTTTGATTTATTATTTGTAAATATAAACAAGGCTTAATTTTGTAATTTTTATTAAATAATAATTGTTTGTATTTTATGTTCTTTATCTAAATAAGTTTTTATGGCAAAGATAGCCTTTTGAACATTTTGCTTATTAATATTTCATTTATATATTATCCTAGCACGACGAGGGTTTACGTATATTAAATGCACTCTTCATTAATTTTATTATTGTTTTATATTGCATTACATAAATAGTGTACATGGCATACATGGTGTACCTCAGATTTCTCTACTTTTTCACGACTGTCAAGTAATTCCCCTTAAAAGTTCTCACAATTCTCGCTTAAATAATTAATATTCGTATTTTAGGTCAACGAACACTAAATATTTTACTTTAGCTTCCATAAAATGGAATTTTTGCGTTGAAAAACTGTGCTACTTTCGAATCTTTTAACTGCTGCTTGACTCTTGCTAACTTTTTACTTATTTCTTTCGTTAATCGCAACTACTTGCCTATCGAATTTGGCAATTGCATTCGCAGATCCAAAAGTACTAAATACTTTTACTGTTTGCTTTCCCCTCCCCCTCCCCCACCCCATAAACCATTTCGAATTGCGGCGCCTCGAGTAAAAGTTGCTGCGGCAGCCGCAGCGAATTCCGAGCGACTAGGTCGCGGGGTGGGACCACCGTTGGGGCCGCCAGAGATCCCATGGAGCAGATTCCGATTCCGTTCCCAATTCCGCAGAACTCTCGGGCACTCGCAAATTCTGCAATTTGTCTGGGAAGCGTACACGAAAAGTGCGTGCCACGTCCCAGGTGGCAGTTGCAACTGGCGGACAAGTGGAATATGTATCGCTCTGGAGCGGCGTTGGCTCACTCACAATGGACAATGGCTAACCATTTGGTTATTCGCCGCTTGTCAAAACCGTAAATGACGTCGCTTAGCTGTCGGCTTGCATTTGCCACTTTTCCAAATGAAATGAGTTAACAGCCTCGAGTCGCGGCAATGAGAGCAACAACAATCTTGACAGCCACTTGAAAGGCAAAGAGAGCAAAGAGCAATCGTGTCGGCAGTGCACAGGGAGAAATAAGTCAGACCTACAAATTGACATAGAAACACTAGTACTCTTCTAATCGTAATTTTACCATATTTTTATACCTGTGCATTTGCGAGCCCATAACGTATATATATTCTTGATCAGCGTCAACAGGGGAATCTATCTAGGCATGTGGGAAAGAAAAAAAATTTTGAAATTTTTTTTTCCAAATTTTATGTTGTTAAAATTAGCATTGTTACAATTTGAAAAATTGCCGAAAAATTTAAATTTTAAAAATGTAGATTGGAGTATGCAGATTTATTGATTTATTAAAAACTAGCACCGAACTGTTTTCCGAATCGAAATTAATCCATTTTTGTCTTAGTTATGACATTTTTAAGCTTTGGTTTTTAGGATAAATTGCCATATAAATATGACTGAAAGAATACGAATATTGATACCCTTGCAGGGTATTATAATTTCAGTCTGAAGCTTGCTACGCAGCGAAGCAAACATTTCCGACCCTATAAACCATATATATTCTTGATCAGCATCAACAGGCGAATCTTTCTAGATATATTGGAAAGTAAAAAAATTTCCAAAAATTTTTTCGACATTTTATGTTGGTAAAATTTAGATTGTTACAATATCAAAAATTGTCAAAAATTTTAAATTTTATAAATGTCGATTTGGGTTTCCAGATTTATTAATCTATTAAAAACTAGCTCAGGACTGCTTTCCGTGTCAAAATTAAAGCATTTTTTGCTTAGTTATGAGATTTCTAAGCTTTTGATATTAGAACAAATTGCCACGTATATAGGACTGAGAGAATACGAATATTTATACCCTTATAATTTTAGTCTAAAGCTTGCTACGCACTGAAGCAGTCATTTCCGACCCTATAAACCATATATATTCTTGATCAGCATCAACAGGGGAATCATTCTAGGCATTTAGGAAAGAAAAAAAATTTTCAAAATTTTTTCCCAATTTCTATGTTGTTAAAATTAGATTGTTACAATTTGAAAAATTGTCAAAAATTTTAAATTTCAAAAATGTCAATTTGAGTTTGCAGATTTATTAATCTAATAAAAACTAGGACAGAACTGTCTTCCGAATCGAAATTAATGGATTTTTGGCTTAGTTATGAATTTTCTAAACTTTGGTTTTTAGGGCAAATTGTCATATAAAAATGACGAATACTTATACCCTTATAAATTTAGTCTCAAGCTTGCTATGAACTGAAGCAGTAATTTCCGACCCTTTAAATTATATATATTCTTGATCAGCATCGACAGGGGAATCTTTCTAGGCATGTAGGAAAGAAAAAAAAATTTCAAAATTTTTTTTCCTAATTTTATGTTGTTAAAATTTAGATGCTACAATTTGAAAAATTGTCAAAAAATTAAAATTTCAAAAATGTCAATTTGAGTATGCAGATTTTTTAATCTATTAAAAACTAGGACAGAACTGTCTTCCGAATTTAAATTAGTGGATTTTTGGCTTAGTTATGACATTTTTAAGATTTGGTTTGTAGAAATAATTGTCATATGATATAATACATATGGTCATACAAATATTGCTTGTTAAACATTGATTTTTCTCAAAAATTATCATATAAATTAACAATAACTATTGATTAAAAGAATGGGAATATTTAGAGTAAACTAGAGCTTAGTTATAATAGGTTTATAACTATAACTCAATTGCAACTTTAAAGGTATATATTTCGGCTTCGATTAAATTCTATAAATTTTGATAATTCAAATATTTAAAATTTCCCATTAAATTCAATACAATTTATTTCCGTGCATTAACAATCCAAGATCAGAGATCTCGCCCAGAGAGCGGTTAGAGGTGGTGGTCACTGCCGCCACCCACATGCAGGCACAGATCAGAGGCGTTGTTTTTGCGGGCAAGGGGAGGGTGCTCTAGGGGAGGGGAGCTCAAGAGCTTAGAGATCGAAGTGGAATCGGAGGGAATCGGGTTGGGGGACAAATCCCACTGCTCGCCCGCCCGCTGCTTGCAAATCAGTTAATGGACAGCGGATACAATTCAAGCTCTCAGCCAAAAAGAGATCCCAGTGATGGATTTATGGATGGAGCTCAATAGATGGATGGATGGATGGGATGGATCGGGGGATGGCCATAGAAATTTGGCACCGCGGAGAGAGAGTATGGTGATGGGATCAGATCGATCAGTTCGATCCGTTCGATCAGCTCGAGCAGCTCTCGCATCTCCCAGCTGCTTCCTGCTTTGCTTTCGACATTTCGGGGGACCCAGAACCCGACGTTCGACAGTTCAGCATTTCAGCTTTCAACGATCTGCCGGAGATCTTCGATCGACATGCAGCGCAGAGAGCTTGTTGCTCAAGCCCACACACAAAAACGACAAAACGAAGCGAATCGGAATCCATCATGCGAGTAATATGCAAAGTTACATACATCCCATATCCAGGAGAGGATGAGGATGAGGATGAGGATGTTGGACTGGGCTGGGCTAGGCCATTCGTTCGCCTTTAAAATCAATAGCAACATGGCAACATTGTCGTCGTTGTTGTTGTTCCTGCATCATCCTTGGAATCGTCATCATCAACAACTGCAAACAACATTCGCCTGTCAGCGGCAACATCATAAATTGTTGTTTAGCCACATGTTGCTCTGCGACTGCGAATGAGAGCTGAGTCCCTGGCTTTTCTTTTCTTTTTTTTTTTTTTGTTGTGATCTTGGAGCTCTCCAGCCTCCTGGCAGGCTAGCTCCTTCTGGCCGCTCCTTGGGCGCGCCTCTTGTTCTGGCTTACCCTTACTGGAGTGGTTATTATAGGCTTGTGATTAAAACCAATGAGAAGCTAAGGGATAGAGCTGGTAAAAATACTTTAAGTAATACTTTAATACTTTAATGAAATTTACTGGAATATTTTATATAATTTATCTTTGTAGATTATATATACATTTAGGTACTTTAAATAGCTGAAAGCATGATTCAAAGTAAAAGATGTATTATTAAGAACATGTTTTTAGAAGAAAAATAATCAAAATCCAAACAAAATGCTTTCAAATATTTATCAAGAATTAACAGAACTATTTTTAGCTATTTATTATGATTTTATTTGCAAAATAAGTTAGTTAACACTTTAAGTAGACTAGTTTCTAAGTATTTTTACCAATTCTTCCAAAGTGTCATATAACTCTTTTCAAAGCCGATTAAATCTTAAATTTGCCAAAAATTTCCATAGTTTTAGGTCACCAAAAGAGGCATTTTAAGTATTAATAAAGTATGGCCATTAAAATGTTTATGTATATATTTAAAAATGTAAATCCAAAAAGTAAATAAACTAAGAGCTTTTGCTTAGGAAACATCTTAATTTTTAGGATATATAAGTATATATAAGGTAGCATTTCTTATTTTTAAGAGTATTTAAAGTATATTCTCGTAGCTCTCTCTCAGCTTCTTGATTTTCTGTGTCTGATAGTAGGTTTTATTTATCTAAGAAGCATTTTGCCTGCGACTCCTGCCTGGTCGTTGCGTCTCTAATCCTTTGTTATGGCCATGCAAATGCTCTCCAGGAATTCCTGCTCTGATATCGGCCTGTCAGCGGCTCATCATCGAATCATAATTCGAATGCAGAATAACATTTTTTAGCTACGGGAGGAGCAGGGAGGGAGGGGGTATGCTGCGGGGGGAAATGTCAATAAATTTCACTATTTTATTTCGGTAGCCCCAAAGCCGTCATCTCGTTGTTGTTGTTATTATTGTTGTCGTTGTCGCTGTCGCTGTCGCTCTGTCGACCCCGGCGTCGTTCATTAATCTCTAAATTATGCGAATTTTTAATGAGACGCGCATTTTGTTCGATTTTTCATGCGTTCATTTGGAACGCCTCCTGCCTTCTGGAGATGCCATGCACTGGGAGAAATTAAGGAGGAAAAATTAGGGGAAGAAGGTCAGAAAAACGAAAGAAAAATCAGGTTAAAGTAAAAGCCTTTATAAGAGCATGGAAATAATTTTGAGTATTAATTAAATATTATTATGAAATTGTCTAAAATATTTATTTAGTAATTAACTATTTTTTTATTAATTTATTAATTTATTAATTTCTAATTAGAAAAGATCAGATTAGACATATTTTGAGTTTTTAATATAATAATATATAATATAATAATACCTGTAATTCCTTCGATTTATTAAGTAGTTTAATAGTTAACCTTATATTAGTATTGAAAAAGTTGGGGAAGATGCTTAAGAAAAAGGAAGAAAAATCAGGTTAAAGTAAATGCCTTTATAAGAGCATATAAACAATTTTGAGTATTAATTAAATATGGTTATAAGAATGTCTAAATTATTTATTAATTTAATTAGACAAGATGAGATTATGCATATTTTTTATTTATAATATAACGTTACCTGATATTTTGGTCTGAGTTTATCAAATTATCTGTAAATCCTTCGATTTTATTATTTATTAAGTAGTTTAATAGGTAACCTTATATTAGTATTGATTGTGTATATTTTATTTGATTTATAATATACCTATAATTATTGTTTATTATTATGTTTTTAATATAAATTGATGTTACTTTTTATTGCTAGGCATCTTCCTTCGTAACTAATTCCATTGATAAATTAATTTTTTCCCCATTTTTACACACTTTTAAAAAGTAACATTTTAATATCATATTATCAGTTCAAAAAATTTTAATTTTGTGTCCCAAAAACGTTCGTTCAGTGTAGGGGAGAGCGGGTGCAAAAGATCTCTCCCGTTCTGGGTAGTTTCGCAACTTGTTTGGCCTTCTGTTTTAGTTTTAATTGAAATACGCTTTCGATATAAAGAGTCGAGTTTAGAATGGCCCCGACTCGGACTTGGACTCGGACTGGGTCTCCTCCGGCTGTGGGACTTGGTGATAAGGCGGCGTTCCACTTACATGAGCCATGATCTCCGGGCAGAAGACACAACTTGGGTGGGTTCTCCGCCTGTGCTAATGAAGTCGGGCTTCCACGATCTGGTATAAATAATAGCACGGCGAGAATGAATTCCAAATTTGGCCCTAACCTTTGGCTCCGGCGCTAAATGCTCTTTGATCTCCGCAGAGACACAGAGTCAAAAAAAAGGCAGTAGAAGTTCGCTGAATCTATAAAATCGCCATAAAATACTAATTGACTTGGAAGCGGGGATTAATTCTAGCGGTGAATTTATGTTACACAACACACAGGCGAAAATTGAATACTTGCCAGGGCTTTATGCGAAATTTATTGAAATCCAAGCGATTTGTCAACTGACTGATGGGAAGCGAACTCGCAGAGAGGTCTCTGATTAGGCCCTGCTGCCTCTCTGATCGATTCTTTGTCACCGAAATTATGTAAACGCTCCTCCCATAAACCAAAAATTATGCATAAATCCGAGGCGTGTGTTCAGCGAGAGTTCTCCGGAAATTCGATACAAACAGCAGCAGCACCCGTTCTTTCGTCTACAGATGGTTGGTTCATCGAACCCCCGAGAAATTTCTCATATTTATACCGTGCACGAATAGGTCACAAAGGTTATGTTATATTCGTGAAACTGAAGCTGGTTTTGATAAGGAAAATATCTGCAAAGAACTGGGTTTTCTGTAAGAAAAGCTTTAAGTAGGAGTAACAAGTATTTGGAAAACTGTATTTAAGAGAGATTCCCTTAAAACATTATAGATATACTAATAAGTAGATGCTTCATTTGAAATAAATATACTATTTTTTAGCTAATATTTATTAGGAAACTTTCATTAACCTGCATTTATTGTCCTTAATTTATAGTTCATCATTAAAATGTAGTTTTTCTCTAGAGAACTCCCTTAAGGGTTATCTCACAGTCTGTAGGCTTGAATCCATGAAATGATATCTCAGCTTTTTGGCTCACACACTTGGCTTATAGAGGGACCCCTTCCTCCTCCTTCTCTGGCATGTCTTCCCCTCACTTTGAATTGCAAATTTTTTGGGTCCGCTGTCTGGAAGCAGCCGCAACCTGCGTTCTGAGCATTATCCTTATAGAGAGCCCGGAGAGCCGATATATCGGTGGCCAGTGCTCATATGCATATGCCACTCACTGTGCGAGGAGGAGCCGTGGCTGACCCCGCCGCATCAATAGTCAATAGGCATCAATCTCTAGGCACAACACAGCAACTGGCCATGTTGCATGTTCCCTGAAAAAGAGTCGCCCCGAGACTCTCCTCTCCTCGCTCTCCGTTGGCTATATGTTGTCGCCATTACGAGTCGTCGTCGTCGTCGTCGTCGTCTGTATCTGTATCTGATGCTGGCTATCTCCGCTCCTGCTGTGCCTTCCGCTTGAGTCTCAATGTCGCTGGCTCCTCCTCCTCCGGACAGTACTTGCTCCCTCCTCCGGCTCTTCCCCCAGCACGCATGTTGCAAACTGATTTCCCATATTTACTGACAACTAGACAAATTTCTGGCATAAGTCAGGGCAGGAAGGAGCACATGGACCCTGGTCCCTGGTCCCAGGTCCCTGCATTTGCATAAGTTCGCGCATTATGTCCAAAACTCGCATTTGTTCTTGGTAGTCTGCTGCTGGCTCCATGTGCTCCTCCTGCCCTGTTTTCCCCCCTGGATTTCCTCCTGGTTTGCCGCATAAATTATCGTTGGGCATTAAACAAAAGTCTGTTGAGCATTCCGCGAAATTGCGGTTGCAGTTAGCAGAAAAGAAAGAGAGAGTGCCGGCTTGATTGGCCAATGATCATATCCACGATTATGGCTATGATTATGACGATGACGGTGACTACTCTCTCCATTGAACAGAGGAAGAAATTAAGCTAAACTTGGTCTGAAAATGCTTTCTAAATCCAGCCAAGATAGGAGTATATAAAAAATATATATTTTTAATATAGATTTAAACAAAAGAATCTTTAGAATTCAATGTATTTAAAGTAGTTTTATATATATGCAAATGTAGCAGATTCTAAACGAAAACTTTACAAGTTATTTATTGCTTTGAAATCTATTTAATTATATTAAAAACCTCAAAAGAATCTTTAGAATACAATTTATTTAAAGAAGTTTAATATTTATGCAAATGTGTTGTGTGTTCTTAGCACTTTCTAAACATTACCCTCTCTTAATTGCTTTTAAATCTATTTAATTATACTAAATACCTCTTAAAATTTCTATCTAATTTCCCCCTGTGTAGTTAGTAGTTAGATCCCATTTGATTCCCGCGATTTCCCACCGTTTTAGATGAATCGTTTTGTCTGCCATTAAATTTCCATTTCCATTTTTGATTCGAGTTTTGATTAATTGCCCAAACATCAACGACTTCATTAAGCGCAGTCTCGACGCTGAGCCTCCTCCAGCAGTGGAATTGGAATGGAAAGTGGATCGCCGATGGTAGATCGTAGATCGTAGATCGTAGATCATAGATCCGGAGACTGTACGCTCCTATGATCGCATTCTAATCAGCGGGTCGCCAACAACTTTGGCTAATTAAGCTACACAATGACATTGCCTGCGTTCCCTGCCCTGTTCCTATCTCCTCGCGATGCTTCTGCATATTAAGTTTCATTGATGATCTACGGATCCGTAGAGCTGCATTTAATTTTTCATCGCAACGGGAGATTTTCACACATCGTCTGCAAGTCAGTCCCCCCCCGTTCCCCGTTCCCCGATTCCAATCGCAAACCAATCGCTGGAACATCTTCGCAGCATCATCTGCGTTGGTTCCACTTGGCGTATGATTAATGGCCGTGCATTTAATTGAGTTATTGTTGCGTTTTGGTCGTGGTCCTGGTTGCGGATTAACCCACCGACCTTGTCACCAATTTCGCAGCCAATTTATCTGATAATTGTAATAAAGCTGGAGCTAGTGGCTACTGATTTTTCTCAGGGTTAAGAGAGGGTCAACTATCAGGAACTTGATAGCATTATTATTAAGGCAGTAATAAGTATAATAATTAATTAGGAAATATAAGATATAGAATAGGAAACAAAACTTAGCTAAGGATCTCTAAAAGAATAATTTAACCCTAGGAGCATAACCATCCATAGTGACCTGGTGGAGAATTGCGGCTATAGTTCTTCATAAATTTTAATCAAATTAAAGAAGGCCACGCAGTGTCGAGCAGCCGGCAAATAAATTGAAGCTCACCGAGCTCCAGTACGCATAAGTAAGGATTACGCGAAGGCCAAGTCCCAGTCCCAGTCCCAGTCCCAGTCCCAAGTCCAGGCCAATTCAGTGGCTCCACCAGCTGCTGTTCCTACTCCTCCTCCTCCTCCTCCGCCGGCACACAGATAAATCCGAGACTGCTTCTGTGGTCAGCGGCTCTGCGAGATTTTCGACTTTTCGAGGCAACACAGAAAGCCAGAAAAGCCAACAATGGCGCATAATTTTCAGCTTCTCGGTTCGGTTTTGACCTCTCAATCCGCTGCCGAGGGAGAAGTTCGAAGCCAGCTAACTAAAGCGGGCCACTGGCAACGGATGTGAATGTGCAGAAACGGGAGCACTGCAAACAAATCTAGAATAAATCGAGAATTATTAAAAAATAGTTTAGGAAGAACTAGGTAATATTCTCATATATTTTTAAGTAGGTAATTACGATCACTAAGCAGAAAATCGAATAGTATATTATAGTGTAGTATAAAATATAAATAACACAATATATGTAATATTATAGTATATATAGTGTAAGCATATATTACGTTCTAAGCAAGAATACTTTCTAATTTTATAAAATCTATTTATTTATTTATGAAATATATATTATATATTGTGTAAGCATATATTAAGTTTCTTTACAGGCCAATTCTAAGCATGAATACATTTTAATTTTATAAAATTTACTAAGATTTATTTAGTTATTGAATTAATTCAACCGAAAATCTTCCAGTTTCGCATAGAATAATTTAATTCAAGGAAAATCAATATTTTTAAGCAATATATAGTATATATAATGTAAGCATATATTACGTTTTTTTTTTTAACCAATTCTAAACATGAATACTTTTTAATTTTATAAAATTTACTAAGATTTATGTAGTTATTGAATTAATTCAACCGAAAATCTTACAGCTTGGCATAGAATAATTTATTTCAAGGAAAATTAATATTCTTAAGTATAATCATATATCTAATATTGTCGTATATTTATTTTATTTTAATAATGCACATATATATGAATCAAATTTAATCGTTTATATGCGAAACACAAAATAATTTAATAATTCAACAACTTATTAACATCTTGAAGATTATTCTCTCTGCATCGTAGACATGAAAAAGATCACAAAAGTTAACCAGGGAATGCTTATTGGGGGCTACATGGCCCAATGCACTGGCAAAAATATAGTCGTGTTCGGTCTGAACTGCCCTCCCAATTGGAGTGTTCCCCCTCGGCGTCCCTTGGCCTACGCTTGTTGCCTACTTCCCCCCCGTTCGTCAATTCAAATTAATCAGAATTAGGCAATTACAGAAATTACAAAAATTACATCGTAATTTTCTGGGGCTCTTCGCTTTAAAAGCTTTTGAAAAATTGCGCATGCGTATAGTATTCCCTCCTCCTCCACCGACTTTTGCACATAGACAGATCCCCGCGTGGATTGTGGCTTCTTCTGGGCTCCAGTTCCAGCTCTGGGTTCTTTTGTTGTTGTTGCTGCTGGTCAGGAATTTATCGCAAGTCAGTCGCAGCTTAATCTTGACCAAGTTTAAGGCCAACCGGCAGAACAGTCTGTGCGGAAAGTGCGGCAGCGCCCTGGGAAATGGAGCAAAGTATTTCACTTGGGATGATTGATATTGTTTTTGGCATTACAATTAATAAGAGATATATTATTTAATAAGATGTAATATAAATTTAAGGTTCTATAGGTAAATCTCTTTAATTATATTATATTATATTTTATAACTTTGAATAGAGGTATATATATGACAGAAATATCATTTAATAAGTAATATAATTTTAAGGCTTTATTAGTGGATTTCTTTAAATATATACATGATAGGGAAATTATATTTTATAACTTTAAATAGAGATACATACGTATTTATATAAATAAAAATATAATTATAATTTTACTACATTTTATGTATTTATTTACGATTCCATATACGATATTTAATCAATAGATATAATTGTATACATTTTTAATCATTTTTTTATTAAAATATATTTCTCCGAGTATTTAAAGTTTCTACCTACCAAAGCAATATATACATACTATTATTATTACTAATACTATTATTACATACTAGGATATTATATTTCTATATTGTACGTATTTTTTAATATTTTAAATAGTTTATTTATTATAAGAATTAAGATTAAATTATATTTTTCCGAATATTTTTAGTTTCTGCTTTCCAAAACAAATATTTTACTGTACTATAATATTTTTCTTCCCCTAAAATTATTAAAATTCAAGGGGTTATTACACTTATACATTCTTTTTATCGTATCCAAAAATAATATGCAGACACTGTTTCTAGTTAAGATCGTCTCCCTTTGGACATCACCTCATCGAGGTTCCCCCATTATCATTATCAGCTGTCCACGCACTTTGGGGACCAGTCCCAGTGCTCGAAACGCCCCTTTGTTTGCCCATTGTCCGCTCTGTCACTTTGCATCCCCAGAAAGAGGAGTTGTAAAGGTTTCCCCCACTGGAGCATTGGAGCATTGGAGGAGCATATCCTCCTGGACTGATCGACGGATGATCCACGGCTGCTCTCTCCCATTTAGCGATATCGCGGAGCAACTTGCCGACTTCTGTCCGCGGCAGCTGCTGCCGTTGAATGCACCGGGTGAGCTTGGTATCGGCAAATCTCTAAATTGCCACAAATTAACAGATAATTCGCGATGGCAAACCGAACCCGAACCTGGAAAACAGAAAACGACAGGCGATGGCGACTGCTAAACAGATTCCGTTTGACTTCAGCGCGCAGAGGCGACGCTAATAGATACTTTGCGTGCTCGCACTCACACTTATACTCACATTTGTACTCGAATTCGCATTCACAGCTCTGTATTTCTGTGCATTTTATTTTATTTATTTTTGCCAACATCAGCAACTGAAACTGAGACCAAGTCCGAAGACCATGCACTGAGAAATTTTGGTAGAAAATAATATTTTAAAATAAGAAAGAAATTTTGTAAGGCTTTGCAAAGAAAATCAATCATAACTAAAACATAAAAGGTATAAATTTCCAATCGGAAAACTTTCTTATGCTACATTTTATTAGGTTTAAAATCTGCATACTTAAATTTCAATTTTTGACCATTTTTGACTGTTTTAATGATGTAAAAAATGATTATACAATTTTGAAAAAATTTAAAAATTTATATTTTTCCTTCGCACTTGGCCAGATCGATTCGGCTATTGATGCTGATCAATAATATATATGATTTATAGGGTCTTCGCAGGGTATATAAATATTTACAAGGCTTTTAGTACTCTTTAGTTCTCCGGCTTTTAAGAAATATCATTTTGAAGGAAGAAAAAATGGTAATATTAAAAAAATAAAAATAATTACAAGGCTTTTAGTACCCTTTAGTTCTCTTTTAAGAAATATAATTTTGAAGGAAATAGCACAATGAATAATATTTCCTGTTGCACAATCTAAACTTCACCTCAGTGTAAGCACCTGACTTTTTCTCTGCGTGTGTCGCTCGCCTCGCAAAGCCTCGGTGGTTGCACAATACCCAAATCCAATTTTCGAATTCCCACATGCGTTCATTATCGGTCTCGGACTTGGATTCGGACTCGGATTCGGTTTAGTTAGCAGATCGGGACTTGGACTCGAAGACGCAGGCACTCGCGGATGGAGATGGAGCCAGAGGGACCCAGCTGCGGGTGCGCGCGTGCGCATAACTCATTTCGCACTTTGTCCGTTTCATAAGACCAATTAAAGCGCCGCGATCCGGAGAAGCTCAATGGAGGCCCGCTCTCAGCTCGCGTTGCGTCGCCACGGGGCGCCGCCGCTTTGCCTGCGACAATTTTCCATGCCGAGCATCGGCCGGCGTCGGATTAAGTGGAAAATTTGACAAATGCCCCGATGCGACCGGGGGCGGGACGAGTAGGAGGAAGCCCGTGATAATCACCTGATCCACCTGCCGCCCGCCTCTCCTCCGCGCCGCGTACAAATTTGCGCATTTGTCTGGAGCAGCGTGAACACACTTCGCACACAATCAGGCAACCGGCCAGGGAGCCGGGGAATCCTCTGAATCCCCTGAATCTCTCCCAGAATCCACCTTCTTCTCCTCTACTCCCTTTGGGGCGGCATCCAACCAGCATTTTATGCGCATTTCGTTTTCGTTTTCGTGCCCCAACCGCCGGCCACGAAATTATGTCAATAACTAAGGTCATATGCATAAATTGTGAGCCAGCAGCCAAGGAGGCTGGACCACGGAGACCCAGAGACCCATAAAGAGAGAGAGCTCAGAATCTGTAACTGCATACTAAATACTGACCCTGCCACAGAGGCCTTTCGCTTTGTAGATCAAGTCAGGCAGGAACTTATATAGAAGGAAAATCTCTATAGTTTCGGGAAGAGTAATCAGAGTATATTTATATTTATTTATAATTAATTTTACTCAAAGATTACTTAGTCTAAGCTAGGGTATTTCGCCTTCATATTTGTAGTCTGCACATTGTTGGGTCTCAAAATGTTGCAAGTGCACCATTGGAGACCATTAAACCGAGGGTATTCGCTGGAGAACGCCTTCACCTTGGCGTCTACTCCTCTGCATGCTAATAAAATGAGATTTTATTGCTTTTTGGCGGCTCATCACAACTGGCTAGGATCAGGATCAGGATGAGGCAGAAGGAGGAGGAAAGCAGGCATCTTCCATGGCTAATTGCCTTGGGAGTCGTGCGTGGCTCTGCTACGCATTCCCCGCACAGATTAAGTGCCTCATTTGCAATTGTGACTGACAGGGAGCCGTGGAGCGAGGGAGGAGGAGCTTAAGTAGGTTTCCAGGGAAGAGGACGTAGTGGTGGGAGTACCCTGGCGTGGCGGGGGAAATTGCCGAGTGCGGATCAGGACTTGCACAGGTCCCTGACCCAGTAATTGGATGTGAAGAACATGCCGAACCAGCAGCAGCAGCCAAAGCAATCCGAGGTTGTCCGGGGGAACGGAGATCGGGCGGGCAGAGACAAGCTGGGGCAGAAACTAGCCCAAAACACGATTAACCCACATCTTGGACGCGATCATAAATTATTATGCAGCTGGGAAGCAGGCAGCAGGCAGAAGTCTCTCTGAGACTAAAGATGGTCGCGTGATTTGGTAAAAGGAGGATAGATAATAGGGGAATTTTGGTAAAGGATTAGAAATAATATTTAAATGGGGATAAAGGTATTTCTTAGTTGGTATTAGTTTATATTATATTTTTAATCAGTGAGTTAGAAAATAGATACACCTAGATTTCAAGAAGTTTAAGAGCTACGACTATCAACGATTCATAACTATATTTCCGATCAAGTTTTGTTTTTAAAGTATAATAAGTAAATAATAAAAATTTATATCTCTTACCAAGAGATCTGTTTCTTTCCTCAGTGATTCTCATAGGGATGTAGCCTCGTCTATATTTATTTATTTGATATTTTAAACCATAAATAAATAGCAAACAAATATTACTTAGAAATGCATAGTCAAGTCCTTTTTGGAACCTCTTTCACCGAATTCCCTGCATTCCTTTTCCGACCAAGTCGGTCGTGAGCCGGAATATGGTCACGCATTCACCTCTTGTGAAAAGCTGGGATCTTGGGAGCCAGGAGGACTGGGAGCGGGCAGGATGAGGACTCCGCAGAGCAGGCACATTTTTTGGCCGATTCTTCGGCGGCACACGAACATGACTTTCTAGCGGATCTCTTGGCATGAGCTTTGTTGTGTGGCAGCCAGCCAGGTGGGACTCAAAGAGGAGGGGCGGGCTCGTCGGTGTTGCAGCTAACCAGGCAACTATTTATGCGGCCTCCCTCCGCCGCGGCCTCTTCTCCACATTTAATTATTTTGTTTAAAAAGTTTTGACACCGCGACGCGCATGCAGATTTACAGTCCGACTCTGGGATTGGGATTTGTTTTCTGTTTTTGTCTTTGGAGCGGGAGTGGAAGTGGAAGTCATAGGCAGACTGACAGCCCCGGCCAGCGGCTCTGGCATGTGTGTGAGCAGAGAGAGGAGGGGTCTGGGGCTCCGTGACAACAAAATAGTAAAAATAGAAAACACACAGCAGAAGAAACAACATTTTGCCACTCAATTTTGGCCGTTTGCCGGACGAGCACGAGCTCTCTGCCAGATTGGCTGGCCTGGGATTGTTGCTCCTCCGGTGGATCGCTCGGCGGTTGTTAGTGCCGAGTGTATCTAGATTAAGGCGCGACAATAAGTATTAAGCATTAAGTTGTCTTTGCCACGGCGAGCCGTGTGAAGTGCCGTCTCCGTCTCCGTCTCCAGGTCCGACTCCAACTGCAGCCTCTCCGGGTCAACTCTCGTGTACACACTCGAACTACACTCGTACCGATGTGACAGTACAAATCGCTGCCAGAGATTTGGGTGGGTGTCAAAAAATAAAACACCATTAAGGCGGAGGAGGAGGGAAGGACTTTAATGGGGGGAAGGGGTACCAGATTTAGTTAGCGATTTATTTTAAAAACTAATTTTTAAAGTATTCAAGTTTATACAAATTTAGCAATATTTTTATTAATATGTCTTATAAATATGTTATATGTTTTATTTGTTTGATATGCTTTATATATTTTATATGTTTTATATGTTTTATATGTTTTATATGTTTTATATGTTTTATATGTTTTATATGTTTTATATGTTTTATATGTTTTATATGTTTTATATGTTTTATATGTTTTATATGTTTTATATGTTTTATATGTTTTATATGTTTTATATGTTTTATATGTTTTATATGTTTTATATGTTTTATATGTTTTATATTTTTTATATGTTTTATATGTTTTATATGTTTTATATATTTTTTTATATATTTTTTTATATATTTTATATATTTTATTTTATCTGTTTTATATGTTTTATATGTTTTATATGTTTTATATGTTTTATATGTTTTATATGTTTTATATGTTTTATATGTTTTATATGTTTTATATGCTTTATATGCTTTATATGCTTTATATGCTTTATATGCTTTATATGTTTTATATGCTTTATATGTTTTATATGTTTTATATGTTTTATATTTTTTATATGTTTTATATGTTTTATATCTTTTATATCTTTTATATCTTTTATATCTTTTATATCTTTTATATCTTTTATATCTTTTATATGTTTTATATGTTTTATACCTTTTATACGTTTTATATGTTTTATACCTTTTATACGTTTTATATGTTTTATATGTTTTATATCTTTTATATGTTTTATATGTTTTATATGTTTTATACCTTTTATACGTTTTATATGTTTTATATATTTTATATGTTTTATATGCTTTATATGTTTTATATGTTTTATATATTTTATATATTTTATATGTTTTATATGTTTTATATGTTTTATATGTTTTATATGTTTTATATGTTTTATATGTTTTATATGTTTTATATGTTTTATATATTTTATATGTTTTATATGCTTTATATGTTTTATATGTTTTATATGTTTTATATTTTTTATATGTTTTATATCTTTTATATCTTTTATATCTTTTATATCTTTTATATCTTTTATATCTTTTATATCTTTTATATCTTTTATATCTTTTATATCTTTTATATCTTTTATATCTTTTATATCTTTTATATCTTTTATATCTTTTATATCTTTTATATCTTTTATATCTTTTATATGTTTTATATGTTTTATACCTTTTATACGTTTTATATGTTTTATACCTTTTATACGTTTTATATGTTTTATATGTTTTATATCTTTTATATGTTTTATATGTTTTATATGTTTTATACCTTTTATACGTTTTATATGTTTTATATGTTTTATATGTTTTATATGTTTTATATGTTTTATATGTTTTATATGTTTTATATGTTTTATATGTTTTATATGTTTTATATGTTTTATATGTTTTATATGTTTTATATGTTTTATATGTTTTATATGTTTTATATGTTTTATATGTTTTATATGTTTTATATGTTTTATATGTTTTATATGTTTTATATGTTTTATATGTTTTATATGTTTTATATGTTTTATATGTTTTATATGTTTTATATGTTTTATATGTTTTATATGTTTTATATGTTTTATATGTTTTATATGTTTTATAAGTTTTATATGTTTTATATGTTTTATATGTTTTATATGTTTTATATGTTTTATATGTTTTATATGTTTTATATGTTTTATATGTTTTATATGTTTTATATGTTTTATATGTTTTATATGTTTTATATGTTTTATATGTTTTATATGTTTTATATGTTTTATATGTTTTATAAGTTTTATATGTTTTATATGTTTTATATGTTTTATATTTTTTATATGTTTTATATGTTTTATATGTTTTATATGTTTTATATGTTTTATATGTTTTATATGTTTTATATGTATGGTATGGTTTTCCTCAGTTTATGTCGTTATTATTATTTATTTAATATTTATTTTAGTACTGTAAGTTAAATATGAATAGAATAATTAAATTTCTCATTCTTTTTGAATGCCTAAATTTTAATTTATTAAGACTAATTTTACATCTAGCTTAACTACAAAATCGATGTATTTTATACTTCAATTAGTTATTTTCATATGACGATTTATACCTTTCCTAAAAAATTTTGTTTAGTTCTTATGTATTTCATTTATATTTAAATATATTCTCATATAATGTGTTCTCTTATAACATGTACTCAATATCTTTAAATATTGTATTATATAATAATTTTAAATGTTTTTTACAAAAGTACAAATAATAATTAAATATAATATTTATACCATTCCAAGGTTTTATAATTTCAGTCTGAAGCTTGCTAGGTAGTAAAGCAGTCATTTCCGACCCTATAATCCATATATATTCTTGATCAGCATTAACAGGGGAATCTTTCTAGACATTTAGGAAAGAAAAAAAAATTTCAAAATTTTTTCATAATTTTTTGTTGTTAAAATTAATAATGTTACAACCTGAAAATTTGTCAAAAATTAAAAATTTGAAAAATGTTCATTTGAGTTTTCAGATTAATTAAACTATAAAAAACTAGCACAGGACTGTCTTCCGTTTCGAAATTAATGCATTTTTGGCTTAGTTATGCATTTTCCAAGTTTTGGTTTGTAGACTAAATTGCCATATAAATATAACTGATAGAAGACGAATATGTATACCTTTATAAATTCAGTCTCAAGCTTGCTATGCACTGAAGTAGTCATTTCCGACCCACTAAACCATATATATTCTTGATCAGCATCAACAGGGGAATCTTTCTAGACATGTAGGGAAAAAAAAATTTTCCGAAATTTTTTTCAAAATTTTTTGTTGTTAAAATTTTGATTGTTACAACTTGAAAAATTGTCAAAAAATTCAAATGTTCAAAATGTTGATTTGAGTTTGCAGATTTGTTAACCTATAAAAAACTAGCACAGGACTGTCTTCCGTATCAAAATTAATGCATTTTTGGCTTAGTTATAAGATTTCTAAGCTTTGGTTTTTGTGACAAATTGCCATATAAATATGACTGAAAGAATACGAATATTTATACCCTTAAAGCTAGCTACACCGCGAAGCAATCATTTCCGACCCTATAAATCATATATATTCTTGATCAGAATTAACAGGGGAATTATTCTAGACATATAAAAAAGAAAAAAAAAAAATTCAAATTTTTTTTCAAAATTTTTTGTTGTTAAAATTGACATTGTTACAACTTGAAAAATTGTCAAAAAATTAAAATTCTAAAAATGTCTATTTGGGTATGCAGATTTATTGAGCTATTGAAAACTAGCACAGGACTGTATTCCGTGTTGAAATTATTGAATTTTTGGCTTAGTTATGGATTTTTTAAGCTTTGGTTTGTAGAGCTAGTTTTCATATAAGTCTTATGGTCAGAAACAAATTTTGATAAATATCGGTTGAAAAAATGCGAATATCTCAAACTTAGTTATTATTGATTTCCGATTTGATCCTAGAATTTGATTGTAAACTGCAAGAGTATATAAGCTTTGGCTTTTCGAAGTTAATTCGCTTTCTTATTAATATTCACTTAATAACACAATAACATAAGTTTATATATTTCCCATTTTTACAAGCTAATTAAATATATTATTAATTAGTTATGCTAATTTATAGAATATATACCAGTTATTGCATGTGATTACTTTTTATTAAGGCTTATTTACGATTTAATTGCCAAGTCAAGGTGTGTTTTAAATAACATTATTAATTAGTATTTGTGCAAAGCAAATGTTATAAGTAACACAAGTTATGAGTAGTGGTCTCTTTTGACCCCCTCGTATTTTGGATCACTTTAATTAGATCAACCTTTTGCCGTGGGAGTTGGGTCGAATTCCGGCCGTCCGGATCGTTTTTCCTTAATCATTTTTCCCCTCGGTGAGTCTCTGACATTTTCCTTTTAATTTATGCCACCAGCCAAAGCGCCTTGCACCGCTGAAGAGATTACACAGATTGCGGGTTATGCAAATTATTTAGCCACCGTTGCCGTTGTTAGTTTTTTCTATTTTTATTCGAGTTGTTTTATTTTTAAGTTTTTTCCTTCAGTTGTTCAGCCGCGGCTGCCGCTGCC
This sequence comes from Drosophila bunnanda, assembly GCA_035046265.1. NCBI lineage: Eukaryota > Metazoa > Arthropoda > Insecta > Diptera > Drosophilidae > Drosophila > Drosophila bunnanda. Next base: position 4,914,843 of record JAWNOB010000076.1, on the reverse strand, counting down.
CACTGACAGCCAATTTGGCAAGTCAACCCGCGGGGGACAGCGTGCGGCTAACGCGGCGTATGAGCGATGCCATTTAGGCGAAGGCAAGAGCCTCGACGGTGTTAAATAATTTTAATTATTGAGCATTGTTAAGTAAATGCGGGTCGCCGATAAACAAATACAACAAATTGAAATCGAAATTGAAATCGAACGAAACGGACGCCGCCGTACGCATTCCACGGTTCAATCCATTCGATTGGATTGGCCATCGATCGGCGGCACAGGAATTTTAATTGCTGGCCACCACCGAAATCGAGCTCAGTTGGAGCACCTGCTGCCGCCTTTTTCGCCATGCTTTTAGTTCGTTTCGGTGCCAGTTGCTCATACGCCATGGTGGCCAAGTTGGACAGCTCACCAAGCAGCGTGCAGCGAGCAGCTGGTCCCAAGCTCCCAGATCCAGTCAAATCGAGTCAAAAAGTTAATTACAGTCAATGCGGCAAACGATTTTCATGCACTCTTGACACCGCCTGGGACGTGACAATATGAGAGTCAGTCAGTCAGTCATTCAGTCAGCGGAGCAAGCTTGGGAGCAAAGGCTAAATTGGGATGAGGCTATAGCCACCAGCAACTCCTTGAGTGCACTTGAAAATATGGGTTTTTTTGGGGAATATATATAGAATATGTGAAAGATTAAGAGAATTTACTCTAAGATCAACGATTGTTCCTGTTCTATCAGGTTTCTTTGCTTAAGATTACGTTTAAGTAAATTTTTCCCAGTGCAACCCCAATCGATGGATCGATTTCATGAGCTCAATCGAGTTCGGTGCCCCAGATCCCTGATCCCGGAATGTGTTCGTCTGCCCTGGTAGCCTGGTAGTACTTACGCAAAATGGCCAGATTGAACCGCCGCCGTCTGGGTATTGCTCATTAAAAACTTTCTTTGGCTGAGGCTGCTCCACAATTACCCCGAACGACTTCATCTAGAGGAGCCACGGCTAATAACAGCCCAGCCAATGTCAGTGGGTTAATCGCAGACCACAAAAATAACGCAGAAATCAATGGGAGAGTCGCCTGAAGATGAGGCGGCCGCCGATTAATCATAGATCGAGCGAAAGTAACCGCCTGTGACCCTGCCAGGCCCACCAGGGGGTCACCTTCCTCCCCCCTCTATTCCATAATGGGCACTTTCTCATATCGCAGAGAGGAGGAGACACAGGGACTTCCCCAAGAGATTCGAACATGCAAATGCCTCATCAATCAGCAGGGAATCGGTGACGGGGTCTGACACCCGGCTCGGCTACTGTGCTGCCACAGTACCGCCGCTTCCACATGGCAATCAACGCGTCAAGCGGCCAGGAAACGGACTCCGATGCCGATTCCTACGTCTCCGTCATCAGCATAGCCACAGAGAGAGAAAAAAGGGGTAATAAAACCAGAAGAAAATGGTGTAAAAGAATCTTGTAAAAAGTTTATTATAGTTTTTTTTTTCACTCTGTTTTCATGCCATCTCCATTTCCATTTCCATCTCCGTCTCAAACTTCCATTTCCATTTGCCATTTGGCTTGCAGCAAAATGTGTGAATTTCCTTGGCTTTTCCAGTAGGCAGCAAACAATTTTTGACAGCTGCCTTCGAAATGGGAACAGCCTGCCTCTGCCTGCCTCCATTCTCCATCTTCCTGCCTCCAGAATGGACCAGCAGCATCCAACTTCTGTGGAAATCTGCAGACACTGTGCCAGCTTGTGGGTCAGGCCCAAGGAACAGAGATTGGACTCCACCCAGATCTCTGCCAGCCTCTTCGAGGCTTATTAGCTGCACGCTAATTTATTCCGGCAAACAGAAGGCCCCGGCTTCTGGTGTCGAAGATTTCCGAGCCTCGATCGCAGACGCTCCGGCGCCAGGCAACAAACTGCAAGTTGTGTGAAAACTCGCAATTGCCCGAAGACTTCTTCAGACAAATTGGAGGAAAATCAATATTAATAGAAGGATAAAGGTTTTCCGTTTTAAATTGGCAAACATCAAGTGTTCTTGTGGCCAATAGAACAATTAAAAAAAAGGTTCTAAAAGGTTCTATATTTTAATTTATTAAGTAAATCAGCATTGTGGATTAGGCCTCATGGGGAAACCACATTAAAAAAAGCGCGCCATGAACTTTACCTCACATCAAGGTGGCGTGGAAAAAAGTTCAAAAGATTGGTCAAATTTCCACACGAACTTTTCAATTGTTCTTTAGACAGCTATATGTTATAGTCGTTCGTCCGACTTATATGCTGATATCATTGGAGGAAAAACTATCGAAAACTGTTTATCCAAAAAGGCAAAGAGAGATTGATATGGAAATGGAAAAATTAAAGGAGAAATGGACAAAAAATATGGCAAACAGGAATTCCATGTGTAACAGGGTAACTCTAGGGATGCATTCCCCATTCCTCATGTGGTAAGCAAGAGCTTCAAGTACTGGAAATTAGTGCAACTCTGTGACATACACAATTCTGTACTTTTTGCTGCGGGAATTTTTCTAATTTTATTTATTTTTAAGAGATTGTTTTCTTAATTAACGCTTAAGAAATTCGTGCAGTGACAAAATCACTGCATGAATTCCACAGATCGAATCTTCATAAAATCGAATTAGTCTTTTCTGTAGGTAGTAGCAAATACTTCTTTCAGAACTGAAAAGGGGTTTAGTGCATTTCCCTAGTTTTAAAATATAGAGCAAAGAGAAAGTGTAACCGATCTCCAAGCGTTGCGACGTTTTTTCATCGTCTGGATTTTCCTCGCCCGCACTTTTATTGCAATAGTTTCTATGCTTCCCCCGTCGTCAGTTCATTGGCTTCATTATGCTGGTCCAGTGGACCAATAGTTTCCTAGCCGCTTGCTGCCTTCACACTTTCGGTTTTAATTGCAGTCGCCCCCAAAAAGAAGGAAACATTTGGAACGGCGGCCGGCAGAGCGAATCCCCCAGCTGCAACGGCGATGATCATTTGCATAAAACAAACAGCAATTTCTCACACACATGTGTGGCGGCGTCGTATTTTCTGTGTTTGCGGATTGCATTCGAGGCCCGCAGCTAGCGAAAAGCGATTCGTTACATGGGAGTGAATGTTGGCCCGGCCAGGCCAGGCCAGAGCCAGCGTCCGAGTCTGGAGTCTGGAGTCTGGAGTCTGGCCTGGAGGCTCCTCTGCGAAAAGCGTCACATCAAACATGCATCAATAAATAAATAATTCCAATTTGCAAATTTTTCATCGAGGGGGAACGAGCGTGGGCCTCGCTCGGTCTCTCCCAGAGATCCCAGTCAGGTGGCTTTGTTGGCAGTTTGAAAAAGGAAATTGTTCATCTGGCACAACATATTGGGCATCGCCGCAGCCGCAGCCGCAACAACTCCATTCCTTCAACGGAAAACTGAGAAACTAAAGCTCTAGGAAAACTCTGAGTACACCGAAAATGCTGAAAAACAGACGAAAGGCAAATAAAAGGCTATCGCTATCGCTCTTGGCCAATCTGCATGTGCAGCCACGGAGCTTACCAGGCAGCCAGCCAGCCAGCCAGCCCACAAAGCATCCAGCAAGTCGGCTCTTTGACTGTGCGTGTGTGAGGTGTGTGTTTGCCTGAGTGAGTGTGAGTGTGTGCGAGCTGCTGCTGCTGCTGCTGCGGACAATGACAACAATGAGCAAATCATGGGCACTTGGCACGGCGACGGTTCCCCCCTCTGCTTGTCGCCAGCTTTTTCTACACGTCGACAAATAATAAAAAATCCAACTTGAACCGAAATTATTATCGATTTTTCAATCTAATTTACACTTGCAAAATTCAAAGCTGACAAGCCAACAAATAGGTCTGAGAATTGGCCGAAAAAATGGCTGCGATATTATCTTATTTATCGCTTAAGCAAGGCCTTGATAGGCTTACCAAAGATTTCTATAAGCAAATTTGGTTTTTAGATCAACTATCCTTAAAATGCGAAAAAAAACAATTGTTTTTTGTTAGACAGGTAGTTTATACCAAATTCAGAGTTATATTTACCACTTTTTACATAATATATCGAGATTATTTATCGAAATTAAGTGTAATCTATCGATTCTTTAAATATCTATATATCTATATCGAAAATATCGTTTATTTTCACATATCCAAACTTTTTTATCATAAAATATCGAGTTTGACGACAAAATATCAATATTATGAAAAAACTATCCGAAAACATGTAATAAATTAACTTCTATCGATAACACAATCAAAGATCCAATACATATCAATCGGAATATAGATTTATCGCACATAAATATATCGTAGTCTTAATTTATATCTTTTATTATCGATCCTCCATTTTCTAATCGTTTGATTTCGCACAATTTCTGCTGAATCTTATAAATTTCGATCTGTTAGTAATCTTTCCTCAATATGCATTTACCTCCCCTTTTGCAAATTGCTCAACTCACTTTCTCTCAGTGCAGACCCTCTCACACCACCACAACACATTGCCGAAAGGCCAACGAGTGATTGGAGCACAGAGCACTAAATGGCATTTTTAGCTTTTGACATTTCACGCGTGCAGCGCCGTCATACACGGCGTATGTGTGATGTGATACTTTTCGTACTCTCTCCCGTTTTGGTCTGGCCCGATCTCCGATCCGATCCGATCCGATTCGAGCCGAAAAGCGACCCCAAAAGCGGGGCGGCGGCACTTTAATGTGACGCCGGGATCCCGACACCGACAGCGACTTGCTTGGGACCAGGCTTAATGCCATAGATTTGAGTGGCCGGCTAATTCACGACAATTTGCACTGATCGCCGATTACAGACAGATCGAGGGGGCCATCACCACCCAGTATCCCCTGTATTGCAGCATCCCAGCATCCCAGCATCCCGGTGTGCAGTATGCCACATGCACTTCCTTGTGGCATAGCGGCCTACGCTCGCTTCACGGTGCTCCTTAACCGCAAATGCATTTTTAATTACATTGGCAAACATTTGCGTGTTCCTTTGGGAGGTTTTCCAGAAGAACAATGCATTTGCACTGGGCGAAAAGTGACGGGATATGTAGGAAATTGTAGAAATTGTAACATTAAATTTATAAATAATAGTTGTATAGTCATAAAGTCAAACAAAAGTATAAATGAAAACTCAAAGATCATAATTGTGGGAGTCAGTCGTCATAAGATTAAAGATTTCACCGAAATTCGTTATTAAAATCTCTTTTAAAGGCAAATAAATATAAAACTCAACAATTAAAAGCTTTGCATAAATTTTAAATTATTTTTTAGAAGTATTTCAAGTACACAGCATAAAAAATAAATGAGTACCAAGTTAATTAATAGAAAAATATAGCTAGGCCTTAAAATTAGTTCAGCATTCCCATTGCATTCTCATTAAACTTAATTCATTTTTTCACTGTGCGTGCATGGGGAAATGGGAAATGGGGCTGGGATGGCTTTAAGAATGGCCTGGGTTGGCCTGGGGACGGACCGGGGTTGGACTGGACGGAGGCAGTGCATCATCCACTTGGCCATTTGCCTGATTGCGGTATTTTGGCTCGGTCAGCTGGATCTCTCTCTCTCTCTCTCTGTGGATCTCTGTCCCTGGGTCTTCAGTCAACAAAATAGCATATGGTAAATGGCAAATGTCCGCATCGAATGCGACTGGAAGCAGTATCGATTTCAGGCTACCGCTCCCAGTTCCTCCTCAGATCCCTGGCAGCTTGCCTCTGCTGCATCCCGGCTCCATCTTCATCTGGTGCCGCCTCTGGTTGCTCCTTTGGATGGCGCGTAAATTTTCATGTCGCTTTGCGATTTGCAAGCATTTAACAAAGTCAAAACAATTTTAATGCACAGACCGGGGCAGTTAATTAAAATTGCAACGATCTGATGCTGCTGTTGTTGGCTGGTTGGATGGTTTGTTGGTTGGTCAAGTTGTTTTAGGAATGGATGGGTTTGGTTTCCATCTTAATGCCCTGCTGGGTGCCCAGGCCCGGCTAGCAGGGATTACTTTCTATAAACTTTTATTTTGAGATCATTAACTGATGGCTCTGACCAATGAGATATCAATCTAGGAGAGTCATGTATGCTACTGATAGGGCATTAACAGGGTCTGCTAGGTTGTGTACTTTTTTACTAGACACAGATAAAAATATTTATGATTAAATTATTATATCAAGAGATTATTTTCAGAGTAAAATATTAATTTTCTTATCAATTTGTTTGTTTTAAATTAGATTAATTACAATTTAATATAATTTATTTATATTTTTAGGAATGTATTGCTCAAGGCATTGTTTAAGCTGCTTTATAAGCTTATACATCAGCCACTAGAGCTAAAATAAAAAGGTTTTAAATACAACCTATACAAAAAACACCCTTTAAGTTTAAAATTTAATATAGAAAGTCTTAACAATTGAACAGAGCTGTCCCTAATCCTTAAAACTTGATTAAATGTGTGAATTATTATTAGTTTTTGAACATGGTTAGGTTTATTAATTCTTCATTAAGCCATTAGACTTGAAATTAATAAGATTTAGTTTGTAATTTCTTATCCTAATTTTTAGTAATATATCCAAATTAATTTCTGTAACTCAAATCTCATACAAAAACCTCTCAGTGCAGAGCTCACCTAGACAGCGGACACTTGTCAAGATGTTCGGAGGGTTCCAGTACAGAGACTGCGCTTCCCATGTTTGTTGCCTTTGACAAAATCGAATTAATTTTAATGCCTGTTGGCCGCTTTGCTGCACATTAATTACCGAGCTTGGAGCTCCCCAGCTCCTGGATCCTCGCTCCTCGCTCCTCAGCTCCGGTGCATTTTGGCATTTCGATGCCGAAACCTGACTGGTTTATAATTCAATAAAATTTGATTAGGCATTAATTTGCAATGTCGTCTAATTAATGAGCGCAATATGTGCAATGCAATGGCTTCTGCCCGCCTTGGGGTTAAGGCATATTTTCCCCTCTCTGGCTTTGGCTCTAAGCGCGTCTAATGCCAACTTTTAAGTAGGAAAAGCGCTTCCTTCTGCCGTGTGAAAGGGGGCGGGCTGGCCGGAGTGGGCGTGCCTCTGGAGGCGACCTACTGCAGTTTCTCTCTCTCTCTGTAGCATCTCTCCATTCTGTTCTGTGGCATAATAGGCCAATTATTACTGCAATTTGCATTAGACCAACACAACACGGGCTAACACAGAGATATATAAAGATATACGCCGAGATGTGTAATCCCGGTGAGAGAGAGAGAGGGGGAGGGAGGAGCAGAAGGAAGCTGGGGGAAATTCTTTTGAGGAGCGCGTTGTTATTATGAAACCGTTTAGAGAACGTGTTTGTGAACAGCACAGTAATTTGGTTAGATTACCAGGCTGGCGACGACGACTACGACTACGACCACGACCATGATGATAATGATGATGAAGATGGAGATGATGAAGGTAATGATGATGCGGATGACGTGGATGATGCAACTGTGCCGGGGGGAAGCTGCAGCATGCAGCAGCAGCATCAGCAGCAGCAGCAGCAAAGCGACGAATGTGGGCCAATCTATCACCGCTCAAAGTCACACCAACAAAATATTGACTACACGAGAGTTGAGTCGGTACACGGTGGGAAAATGTTGAGGCGCTATAAGTATTATAATCATAGATTGCTATAGAGGGTTTCCTTTTTGTGAAAGTTAAAGAGAGAATCGAGACGCGAGACTCTTCGGAGAGATCTCTCTCTTCCGAAGCATAAGCTTACAAATTTCTCTTAGTAGAGAACGAGAGATTATTTATAGCTGTACTCAAAAAGTGTTTCCCTGTTTTTCTCTCCGAGACTTGAGATTGCTCTTTTTTCGGAGAGATCTCTCTTCTCCAAAGCATAAGCTTCAAAGTTTCTCTTGGTAGCGAACGGGAGATTATTTATAGCTGTACTCAAAAAGTGTTTCCCTTTTTTTCTCTCTGAGACTTGAGATTTCTCTCTTTGCGGAGAGATCTCTCTCCTCCAAAGCATATGCCTTAAAGTTTCTCTTAGTAGCGAACGAGAGATTGTTTATAGCTGTATTCAGAGAGTGTTTCCCTGTTTTTCTCTTCGATAAGATTAGTCAGGAGAAATTATAATTAAATTTACTTCCCTTTAGCCTTGCTCTAATTTTACAAAATGTATAAATCAATTTCCTAAGTTCATTAGCCTTTTTTACTTACTGCATTTATATACTTCATCTGCTTTTTCTCTCCGTGCACTTGCCTAAGATTGAGTGGCACTGGCACTGGGTCTGGCACAATCCCGTTTCGCTTGGAGCGGCAGCGTGTGAATAGAAACGTTAGCGGAGGCACGTTCTGGACGCTGCCTGATAAAAGTTGATTGCAAATTTATAGACGAGCAGATTGGCCATAAACCCATGTCCGAGCAGCGGGGCCTTGAGGAGTCGTGCTGCTGCTGCTGCCCATGGCTTGGATCTCTGACCGAATCTCTGCATCCACATCCGCACGAGCGGCAGCTGTACATGTCCCAATGCACAGTGCACAGTTCCTCAGACTCCAGCTCGCATCGATCAGAGTCAATCTCTCTGCGTTCAAGTCAATCGTCATGGCGATAAGAGCGCTGTCGTTGTCAACACGGGAACAACTTCCGCCAGTGCTCAATCATTCGAGAATCGAGTATATATATGTATATTCGATCACTGCGATCCGAGAATCGAACATGGAGAATCGCTGGCCAAGAAAGTGAAACCGCCCCGGCGGATCGGAGATTTGCTTTGACTCGCCTCTTAATTGAATTAATTAGCTTGCGCTTATGCAAATGCCTTTGGCTGCCATACAGCTCTATAATGCATAGATTCTTTATATATATTCTGCATAGATTCTAGAGCCATATGCGCCAAGTGTCAATATGTGTTCGTCGTGAGCCAGTTCTGGCACACACACGAGGTTGCCCCCGACTCCCAACCATTCCATTATTCTTCAAAATGCGCCGCCGTTTGTTTCTTCACACAATCCGCAGTCCACGAGTCTGCAAGTCTCCACAATGAGCCGCAGTAGGTCCCCATGAGTACCGTGCCCATGCCCTATATCGGGTCCAATGGGTCGATCACGAACTTTGTCACACGCAAGCCCTATCATGGACACGAGAGGGATCGTGTACAGTGGGGCAACCACTGGGCTCACCATTTATGGGCAGTGTTGGTAATCGAACTGAGGGCATTGTTTCTTCTTATATTTTTTTCCAGTGTGATTATCCATGGGGTGCCACCATGATTTCACTTGGAATCAAGGTCATCTTTCCATCTAGGGAGATATAGATTTAGATACCATAGAAATCAAAACATTTCCTAAACAAAAGATAAACCAAAGACCTAAATCAATAAGGAGGGGTTTGTCTTGTGTACCGATAGATATGGCGATATATAAGCGAGAAATCGATAATTGTTCAAGTATATTGAACCAATTTACATCTTTAGAAAGGTCTTAAAGATGTTTTATAGTATATCTTTATAAAAATGAGACAAATTCTTAAACTATGATATATTTTTCAATTATATCGGTCTTTGAATGCAAAATGCTATATTGATTTTATTATTTTGAAAAAGAAAAAAATTCAAATATCGATATTTTAGCTTAAAATTACACTATATTTATGTATATTTTAACCTTCAATGAAATATTTTCTATATTTTAATATCAGTTTCCGGTTGTTCAATATTTCTCTTCAGTATCGATATTTTCAAGTCCGAAATCGTCCGATATGTCTAATTTTGAATTATCAAACTTAACAATATTTTCGATATTGAATTCCTGTAAGATAAAGTTTTATTGCAGGTTTCTTACAAGATCTCACAAGTATTTTGACATACATTTAATTTTTTTACATCAATTAAAAATAGCTAAAAAAAAAAACCCAAATCTATAACTCTCTTTGGTATTAAAGAGTATCCCAAGTTCCATTTCACCCTCCCGCTCTCTTTGGATATTGTTGCAGTTTGTTTGCACTCGTATTTCATTTTAGCGGCCACTAAAGACGGGGGTAAACCGTGTGAGGGGGGGTGTTGGACAGAGGGACAGTGGGACAGCGGCACAGTGGGACAGTGGCAGTGGCAGGGGCGGCGACAGGGGGGGAGACCCAACGCCAACACACTCCAAAGCCGCTGCCAAGTAGACCTTCAGACGCCAAACACTCCAACGCCGTCGCAGCCAACGCAGGCAGGCCAAGACAAGAGCGCATATTCATTCGGCATTCGGCATTATTCAGCCAGTCAGAGTCAGAGTCAGAGTCAGAGTCAGTGGGACAGCTGGACAGGTGGTGAGGAGGGGTTCGGTGCTGCAGGGGCGTGGGCAGAGGGGGGCGCTCTTACAGGTACAGACTCTTGGCAGGCGGACTGCCAAGAGACAGCTCGAGTTTTTTGCAATTGCGCACTTCTGAAAGCGGTTCGAGGCGCAAATTTTTGATCCGTTTGCACCGCACACGGAGGTCGCTCCGCAGTCTCTCCTGCATCTCCATAAATAAAATGTATATAGAAGTATTGCCACCTTTGCCAGCAGCTCAAAGCTCATTTGCTTATTTCATTCACCTGTGCGGCTTGCGGAGCTTGTGGGCCCTCGAGTCTGCGCGCAGTCTGGCGGGATTGACACCTGACATGGCGGCGGCAGATCGAAAAGCGAATGCGGATCTGTAGATCTTCCGAGATCTTACATCCGAGATGCAAGTACAAAACTACTATAATGAGAAGGGTTACCTAGGTGGGAGAGTTGATATTTTATAGTTATATTTCTTGGGTTAATAATTTAAAGCTCTCATTCAAATGCTATAAATATATTTTACTAAAATCAGTTGTACGTATATTTGTCGAATGATAATATTTTTAATTTCAAAAGCTAATATTTGTTTCCCTGAATAATATATACGCTTACAGTAAAAATTCTACGAATAAGAATATCATATATTATCTATCGATTGATAATATTTTGATTTTATTTTATTGCTTATTATTTTGATGCTTACTGTGGAAATTCTTGGTATGGTACCAAATAAAATACTTTGGGAGTTAAATAAAATATTAAAGATGCTAAACACTTATTGCAAATATTAAGTAAATAAGAAGCTTCTCTCATGGCTTTTAAGTTCAATATGAATTCGACTTTATTATTTAGTTTATATAACAAATACCTTCTCCTCAAAGTTTATGTATTATTTATGTAATTACATTTTAGATTCTTGGTTCCATTTATAGAATTTTAATATGGAAAGACTGGTTTAAAAACAGTTTATAAACTTTTAAAATGTTATCAGACTATCGAAAATCTTGCAAAAATATTTCTAATTAAAATACTTTGAATTAAAATTATTTTTAATATAATTTCGGTAGCCTAATATCTTCTTAGACACATTTCTATATTAACAATTACCCCTTTTTATTAGTGTCACAGCTTGCAGCTATTTATTTACTCACTGAAGTATGAATAATATAGTTTTCCACTCAGGCGATCTTGGTCTGCAAATACATGTACATAGTACCTTATCTGCAGGGCAGGGCCTCTCACCGTTCGATGTATAATTTATTCACTCATTCAATATGCACATGCACCTATGACCGTATCTATATAATTATATAAAGCCCGATTTGGTTCGCTTGTGGCAAAAAACCACTGGCCAGAGTGTAGCAGGCGTTGAGTTATTGGTGGCCCAGCGATGATTCATATTCGATCTGCAATATATATTCACTCGTCGGATCGATTGCTAGATTTATGGCCATGTTGATAGGCAAATTTCCGTTTGCTTTGATCGAGAAGCACAAGTCTTTGTAGAACGCCAGAACTCGCTGCTCCAAATGAATGAAGATATAGCGTGCGAATGCGAAGATACTTAATTTAGTGACAGATAATTAGCGGAGGGATAAGCAGACAAGTCACTTATCATTTGCATATACGGCACAGAAACTTTAAAACTTACTAATGCCATGCAATGATTATGCCATAAGCAAACTGGTGACCTCTAAAAATAATAATCCCTATTATTAAAAAGGCCCAAAGACGATGGCACGAACCAGGGGAATATAAGTTTGTCAAGAAATAAATTATGTAAGCTCTCTAACAATGCAAAAGGTGCATATTAGCATAGACGTATAATATGCTTTTTAAACGGTTTTACACAGCCATATTAGGTGTTAAAAATAACTACACAGAGACAAAAAATATAGATAGAAACAATTTATCTTAATATCTAAATGTTTTAAAACATTTCCTTTAACAAAAGAATTCATTTCTATTTGATATTTAGGTCCGCTTTTTATACCCTTACTAGGTATTATAATTTAAGTCTGAAGCTTGCTACGCCGCGAAGCAGACATTTCCGACCCTATAAACCATATATATTTTTGATCAGAATCAACAGGGGAATCTTTCTAGACATTTAGGAAAGAAAAAAATTTTTCAAAATTTTTTCATAATTTTTTGTTGTTAAAATTAACAATGTTACAACCTGAAAATTTGTCAAAAATTAAAAATTTAAATAATGTCGATTTGAGTTGTCAGATTAATTAAACTATAAAAAACTAGCACAGGACTGTCTTCCGTATTAAAATTAATGCATTTTTAGTTATGCGTTTTTTAAGCTTTGGTTTTTAGGACAAATTCCCATATAAATGGGAGTGAAACAATAGGAATATTTATACCCTTAAAGCTAGCTACACCGCGAAGCAATCATTTCCGACCCTATAAATCATATATATTCTTGATCAGCATCAACAGGAGAATCATTCTAGACATATAAAAAAGAAAAAAAAAATTCAAAATTTTTTTTCAAAATTTTTTGTTGTTAAAATTTTGATTGTTACAACTTGAAAAATTGTCAAAAAATTAAAATTCTAAAAATGTCGATTTGAGTTTGCAGATTTGTTAACCTATCAAAAACTAGCACAGGACTGTCTTTCTTGTTGAAATTAATGCATTTTTGACTTAGTTATGAGTTCTCTAAGCTTTGGTTTTTAGAGCAAATTGCGATATCAAATTAAATTTAATAAAATATTTTTCAGAATTTTGTGAACATTAAAATTGTTAAAAATTTATAAATTGTTGTATTTTTTAATTATTAAATCCCAACATGGCTAGTAAACTAATAAAAGACAACACAGAAAAGTTTTTTTAATCAAAATTAATGCAAGATCGATTATGATCGATTTCTCACATGATCCTATGGGTAAGTGCAAAGGTACACATTCTTCGGCTTCTCGAAGTTAGCTTTTTCCTTGTTATTTTTTAAGTTTAATAATATTTTCTTTTATTTTTCACTGACTTTGAAATTTAAATAAAATTACTCGCGGAAAATCAAACGACTTTATTGAAATTAGTTACATTTACCCCTCGTCTCATAATTAAAACACAAATATTAATGGTATAATAACTTTTATTGTATTTCAGCGTATGCATTTGTTGCGTACAAATCGAATGTCTGGATATTGGTAAGTAATTATGTATTGCAATATATGCAGATACGTATATGTATGTATTTATTTGTTATCGCTACTAAGTCTGCTATCAGTCTACGAATGCGTGTGTGATAATTGATAATTGAAGGATGATAATTGGTAGTTGTTAATCAAAAATTGTTAATTGTGGGTTGTCTGCGTTTAAACCAAGGCGATGATCACTGATGGTGATTAGAACTAAAACTAGAACTAAACCTAGGCCAGCTCCTCCTCCAACCCGGCACAACCTGCTTTTAACTCTATATCTCGTCCCGGAACAACACATAATATTTAACGTAGAAATAAGCAACAACACAAATCAGTGATCGCATCACAATCGAGCTTACAAAATAATACCCATAGTTGCCAGGACTCAAGATCACATTGATCATCATCACCTCTTCGATTCGTTTCGATTTTGGGCTAAAAGTGTGTGAGAGTGTGTGTGCTACAAATGTGATGTGTTCTTGCTACTTGAATATATATTTATATATTCGGTATATATGCAGAGCTCTGCCTTAAGTGTTGAGGCTAATTGATTAATTGCTATCCGGCACTGGTCCAAAAAGAGGATTAAATTCAATATATACGGGTGGGTTCGTCAGAGACAGTCTCACGATATTATCCAAGGTTACCATTCCACATCCTTGGCTATTGTTTTGGTTATTCGATCGATCTTTCTATGGTTTTGTTTCAAAGGGGAACACGACGTTGGTCTATTGGTGGCTGGATAATATATGCTATAGCTTGCTGGGTCTGACGAACTGTGGGTGGGATATTCGCTTTCGCTTAGACCCTGCGATTGCTGTGCTCCTGCTGCAGGTTCAGGTTGACGTTGTTCATCACTGCACTCATGTCCACCACCACCGAGTCCGTCATGGTCATGGCGCACTTGCTGCTGGTCTCCAGCTCGGTCTGCCCCTCCAAGAGGCCACCGCCATCGTGGCTGTGCCCGTTTGGGGTGCCAGCGGGCATGTCCTGTGGATGCATTTAAGCTATAAGAAGTCTTGAAAGTCGTATAACTCTCACCTGGTAATTCACGGAGGCTGCATCTAGGGCCATTAGCTCCTTGCGCGACAGTTCCTCCACAATGGCGGCGGTGTAACAGTCGCCCAGCATATTGTTCGTAGTGCGAATCCGATCCCTGTAACCCCGAACATGAGTCTTCTCCTCTTGGGAATATATATAGATACTCACACAAACCAGTCCACGGCAAAGAGCAGGGTCACATCCTGAACGGGAGCATCGATGGCGGTGAGGACCACCAGGAGAAGCACCAGGGCCGCGCTCGGCACACTCGCCGAACTCATGGAGGCCGCCGTGGAGGTCAGGAGCACGGTGAGCAGCTCCCCGAAGCCCAGCACCATGCCGCTCATCTGGGCAATGAAGATCGAGGCCACGGCTATGTACAAGGCGGTGCCGTCCATGTTGATGTTGCAGCCAATGGGCAGGACGAACCGCGTGATGCGAGGGTCCACGCGCAGCTTCTCGTTCATGCAGCGGAAGGTTATGGGGAGAGCAGCGGCGCTGAGGAGGATCCGGTTACATTTCGTTGGAGAGTTGCAGAGTTGTGGAGTTGTGGAGTTGTAGAGTTGTGGAGTGTTGCAGAGTGTTGGAGAAGTGTGGTGGTTTTTGGGGTGTGGAGGTGGTGTGGATTAGTGGGCGTCAGGACGCGCGTGGCACACACCGAAAGAAAGAGAAAACACTCATTTAAGGTACTCCTACACCAACTTGAGACCCTGATCTTAACTAGAGAGCTAGTCTAACTATGCTGAGCTTTATTGAAACCCATTTATATATCATTATTCTGGACTTTTTGAGCTAGAAACTAATGGAGAATTAGGTCTTTAACTCTGGACTTTTAGAGCAAGAAAGTAGACAGAAACTAATAAGAGATAGCTCTATATTATAAAAATTAACTACAGACTGTTAAGAAATTATTTTAATCAAGTCAGGAATATTAGGAATGAACTAAGTTATGTTAAGTTACTGAGTATTATAAAAGTTTTTCTTTTCAAAAAACTAAGTTACGTTAAGTTACTGAGTATTATAAAAGTTTTTAATATATTTAAGGTAGTTCTTAATAATGATTTAATTATTTAATTTGTATATATCACAGGTATTTAAATACTTTTTATGTAAAACTTGGAATATGTTTCTGAACTCCTATCACAAGTCTATATTAAATATTATGTTCTCATAATCTCTTCTA
Source organism: Drosophila bunnanda (assembly GCA_035046265.1). Taxonomy (NCBI): domain Eukaryota; kingdom Metazoa; phylum Arthropoda; class Insecta; order Diptera; family Drosophilidae; genus Drosophila; species Drosophila bunnanda. The sequence goes on along the minus strand of JAWNOB010000076.1, from coordinate 4,899,247 downwards.
AGTTAATTTATAAACATATTTTTTTTAAATCCCCATCTAACTAATTATAATTATTAACTTGAATTCTGTACTTAAGAAACGCCTTTCCTAGCGGTTATCTGATAATTTCCTTTACATAAATCCATAAGAAACGTTATTAGTGACACTACAAAGAATTTACTATCTTTTATCAATTCACCTTAAAAATCCCTAATAGAAAATTCTGCAAATTATTTACTGAATCACAGACTGATTTTACATTTAAATGTTATTCTTTGAATGAAACAGTTTAGTGAGTAAAAAAATAACACAAGCCTTTCTTGCAGCATTCAAAACCAATTTAGGTTTGTTATAGATCAGATTTCTTCAGCACTTTTCTTTATGAAAATGCCATAGATTTCCCATTTTCAAGCTGAGACTTGGACCCAAAACTCACGTTGAGGCCGTGGCGAAGGCGGTGAGCATGGCCTGGATGAGTCCGGCGTAGAACTTGAACGGATTGCGGCGCACGACGACAAAGTAGATGGCCTGCATCACGACGAACTGGTAGAGGAACACCCCGACGGCGACCGTGATGATGAACCACATGAGCTGCGCCATCACCAGGCCCAGGTCGTCCACGCTGAGTATCTTGCCGGCGATCACGGAGCTGATGCCCACCGGCGTCAGCCACATCACGCAGGTGACCATCTTCATGATCACCTCGAAGATGGCCGCGAAGAAGTCCACCACCACCTGGCCCTTCTGCCCGATGGTGCCCAGGAAGGTGCCGAAGACCAGGCAGAAGAACACGATGCCCAGGGTGTTGGTGCCGCTGCGGTACTGGACGTCCCGCACCAGGACCACATCCTCGCCCAGCTCCTCCGCCTGACGCTGAGCCTCTACGCCGCCTCCTGCTCCTCCTCCAGAGATTAGGGTCTCGTTCATGGTCTCGTTGAAGGCGTGCAGAATGCTCGGTTTCGGTAGGTAAACGGTATGTGCCTGCTGAATGGAGGCCTGGAACAGGTTGTCCGGGAATACGTTTCTAAAAGGGAAGAGTAGGAAATTAGATTTTCATATCAATAATTAACAATATGGGAAAGTTTTTCAAATTTGAAACAAAATTTAAATAGTTTAAAGTTTTTTCAAGCAGTGCCTCTCATGTGCCAACACATTCACATGTAGAGGGCGCATCTACAAAGTTTTCCTGCTTGTCTAAAGCAATTTCCCAGTGACTTTAGACTTTGAATTTGTATGTTAAGGTTTTACCAGGTAGCATTTAATTTCACTATATTATTAATATAAAAATATTATCAAATAGGAATTTTTATCAATTTTAATTTCCAGAAATTATAAAAACCAAAAATGGTATACTAATTTCTGTGTGCAATTGCGAGCGATTTGTAAGCGTTTTGCGCGCGATTTTTAATTTGTAACTAACAGCAAAAAACGCACTGCTTGATTCCAGCGATTTGCAAGCGTTTTGCCTGCGATTCGGGGTTATACAAATATTCTTTTCCAGAATTTTAATTCTTTCTTTTACGAATTTATAGTAGTCAAAATAGAAATTTCCACAATTAATATTTTTCACAAATTTATACAACAAATTTAATTTTTCATAAGAAAAAAACCCTTTAAATAGGGTGCTTCTCACCTGCCCAAATCCAAGAGACTATCCAATAGGTTCACAGCCCGCCTGTCCGTCGATCGATCGTCGGCATTGTGCAGATCCGGGTTCCCAGGATGGATCAGCAGAACCAAAGCAATTCCCAAAGCGGCATTGAAGAACGAAGTGCTGGCAAAGTAGACCAATGTCCGGAGCGCAATCTTGCCGTTCATCTTGGCATTCAAGCTCGCCGAGCCGGCAATCAGACTGGAAATGACCAGCGGCAGGATCATGAGCTTCAGCACGCGCATGAACAGCTCGCCGGGATAGGAGATCAGCATGATGGAATCGCCGTGCAAGTTCAGGGGACGCAACGAAAGGCCTGAGGGTGCAGGTGAGGGAGAGTGATTCAAGGGGGTGAGTTTTTAGTTTAAATATTAATATTTAATATTTAATTGAACACCATAGAAGCTTTTTTCCTTAACTAATTATCACTTAAATGAGGAAAAATATGGTGATATGAAGGCCAAATATCTAGTAAACTCTTAAATGTATTATAATTTCGTACAAAAACTATAGGTACTTGCATCTGTAGATTATAAATAAGCAACATTTACACAAACTTAATTTTCGAGGTAAAAAATTTCAAATAAATAGGAGTTCGCCACTATATTAAAAAAACAAAATATTATAGTAATAAATAATGTTGAAATTAGCAAGAATTTGGTCAAAATAAATTTTTAAAGGTTTTAATTTCATATTTTTATATAGTCCAGCGTATCCTTTTTTAGAACTTATCCTTATATGATCTTTATAAATTAATAATAATTCAGATTTCTTTAGTTTCTTCGACTAACTTAATATTGAAATTTAAGGAAATTTAAGAAAACTCGCTTTTTTTAAGACGAAGTAAACTTCCAACATTTATATTAAATAATTCTTAAACAAGACTGTTTTATGATCTTGATAATCAAAGAATAGAATACTGAAAATCTTTTTTTTTTTGTTTTTCCAACTAAGTGACGTTGCAAACCCCTTTTATAGTAAGAAATATGAAATCCTTAAATATTTTCAAAAAAATTCTTTTTATACCAAATTGTAATAGAATAACAATAATCTAGTCTATTTCAAAATGAAACTATAGAAAACACACAAAGAACCCAAAGAATAATCGATTAACTTACTAATTTTCCTTCTTCTCCACTGATTAACATACATGATATCTTCCTAGGTATACAAGGAACCCGATATTTTCCCACCTTGCAATCCCCCAATCCCAATACTCACCCAATATCACACCGAGCAACACTCCGGAGAGGGTCACCAGGAGCATTAGGTTATCGCTGAGCCACCTGCGGTAGCCGGTGAGCTCGACGGGGGCATCGCTGCGCTCGGTGGTCTTGGGGGGCAGCTCGGTGGCGGTGGGGGGACCCATTTTGGCGAAGAGGTAATCTGAAAATTTCCCAGACTTTTCCATTGTCCGTCCGGCCACCCGACAGTGGGTGACGAGGCGCGAAAAGCAGCAAAAAAGCAGCAACGGCGGCGGCGGCGACAAATTCAGTTCAAGAGACAGAGAGAGAGAGACAGATAGGAGCAAGCGAGACGAGACGAGCCAGGTGAGAGAAAGAGATGGACAGACCGAGAGAGAGAGAGAGAGAGAGAGAGCAAGTGTGGCGTGTGCTTCCCCTTTTCCTTTTAGTTTCCTGCCTTTTTTGTTGAATGAAAACCGAATCAAGTCGTGAGATAGTGCTCCTTGTGCTCCTGCTTCCTCCTGCTGGGATCGCTGGCGTGTCCAGTTATTGATTTTTTAAGTACTTCACATTGAACTTGAGGATGTTGATTAGGTAGGCCATCGGAAGGCCGTTGCTCCGCCGCTCCTCCTACCGGTGCGGCGTGGTCTTCCTTTTGCTCGGCGGCTCCTGCGGCTCCTGCGGCTGCTGCTGGCGGCGTCGTCGTTGGCGGCGTTGGAGGAGGGTTAGGGGCTCCGTTGTTGAGGCTTTGTGGGTGCTGCTGGCTCCAAACGAAATCGAAATCGAAATCGAGTGACCTTCGGTGCTCGAGCGACTTGCAGTCAATCGATTTTCCAGACGACAGCTGCCGTCCAATTGGGGGGAAAACTGTGTCACGGAGGAGCAGACTTAAAGCTCGATTTTAAAGTCTTTCGGAGGCCGCTTTTCCTTGGATTCCTCCTAAGCCTTGGGGTCCTTTGCTGCGCTTTCGTTTTCACTCAAGTGTCTGTGTAAACTGAAGTGTGTCCTGCTCTTGCTCCTGTTTCTGGCTCTGGTGTTTCGGCTCCTGGCGTTGACCCGTTCACTCCAAGCTTGCCACTGCGAATGTGCGGCTCTCCGGCGGTCTCGGGCGCTTTTATCCTGGCCGGACACTCTCTCTCGCAGGAGTCGCAGGAGTTGAGATTGAGTGCCATAATACCCTTGCTCTCTCTCACTCGCTCGCTTATTATGGCAGGAAAAGCCGGCAAGGGAAATGAAAACGAAATGGAAACTGAAACCGAAATGGATGAGTGACAGCACGCATTGCCGCGGAGCTGATTGACGCTTCGTAATTATCATAAAGCGGAAAATTCCGCTCAGCGAACACGCAAAAATTGATTAGGCAACTAAATGCAGAGAAATTAAATCAGGTTTTATAGTTTAACTAGTTACTTTTAAATAAAAGTGTAACATTATTTCGAATTTCAAGGATATATAGAAGATCTTATTAATATTCTTATAAAGAAAACGAAAAAATAAAGAGCATGTATTGTTTAATTAATTGGGGTTTCCCTTCTTATGGAGAGTATTTTGCCTTGTAATAAATTTGTATATATACTAACTAATACTACTAACAAACTAACTAACTATTATACGTAAGATTTAATTTTATAGAGTAGTTTATATGGTATCCAATCTTCTAAAGCAATCATATAGAGTATATACAATTTTATTTTTTCCTAAAATAAATCCCTAAGATAAGATTTCTAAGTTTATCACTATTTAGATATTAGATATTCTTAATAGAAGTTTAATCTGGAGCATCCCACCTCCTAAAGAATAAAAAACATTTAAAATAGTTTGGATAAATTATAGAAATTGATAGGTATTTCGTATTTTCAGAAGGTTAATCTGAAAAAATATAATTTACGACCACAAAGCTATGTTAATTTTCCAAAATACTCGATTTTCTTGCTTCTCAATCAAACTTTCTCGTTGTGCAGCACAACTTCCTCGACCCTGTCCAGGTAATTTGATTTAATAGCGTCGCTAATCGATTTAAGTGACTTGGCAATTGCCGATGGTTGAGGATGTCCTTGAGGCTGGGCATGGACTAGGGAAAGGCGGAGTCCCCAGGAAGACAGGACTCGGAAGATACCGAAAGGGGTGGCCGCTTATTATCGATCCGCCAGGCGGAGAGAACGCGCCTTGTTAGCTGTCATTCATAAATCATGATGCAGATGGGAAAGGGGATCCCCCTACCGTTCCCACCGAAAACTGCACCCAGGTACTGGTGGTGGTGGTGGCGGTGGGCAGTGGGCCAAATCAATAGGGCAAAACTATATTTAAACCTTTTGGGCCACACACACCCAAGAACAACACGTTCTGCGTCCGCCCGGATCCGGCTGAATTCGGTTGTCATATCGGCATTAGCCTGAGCATTTCCCGCGCGCTTTTCCCGAGCAGATCCTCGCCAATTCGATCAGTCTCTCTGGCGGATAATTAAGATAATTGCAGCGACGAGTTGCCGTTGTCCACTTTGATTTTCTATCTCAGCCAGACGCTGGGAAATTTATGAGCGAACTTGCAGATGTCCGAGGCGAACTTGAACTTGACATTGGCCAGGTTCTGCTCTTGGGATGTGTTTTCTACATTGCAGCTATCGATGGCACTTTGGGTTGTCACTTGGTCTATTTATTGTTTGTTGGCAGTTTTGTTTGCTTTCTCTGACACTCTAATTGCCGCCAAGCACGAGGGATTCGAAGGTCACCCTGGACTACTGCATACCCCATACACCGACTTCTTTGTGAAAAATGTGGCAAAATATCTCCAACTGTGCAAAATTTATATATATAAATATATATTTGAATAATTGTTGTGCGACAAAAATGTATTTTTAGACTCTGCTCACTTTTAGGCATTTTGTAAAGATATTTCCTGAGAACCATTTGTCATTTCGTGTTTGTATTTTCAAGGAAATATTGTTTGCTTATTGTTTTATATTTAAAGTGCATTCAGATATATATTTATATTTATTTTCCCATATTTTAATTTTAAAACGCAGCTTTCTAAATGCATATTAAAGTCCTTAAATCATTGGAAATATTTATATCTGACAGTGAAAAGGCAAAACTGCTGATTAACACCTCAAAAATCTTCCCCAAAAGCTAAATCCCCCATTTATTTGAACAATATCAGCTCTATTAATGTGGAAAAGTACTTGATTATTTCTCTCGGCCGCTTTCTGCGTGTTGCTCGGACATATAATTCGCTGTTAATGCTTATTTAATAACTATATTTAGGTTGCCAACTTGTCGCCGCCGCCTTTTCCACCATTTGTTCTTTGGATGAGCTCACCTCGAACGATTAACCACAGATTACCCAGGATGGAGCTGGTTTGAAGGCACTTTCACCCGCGACAATTACTGTTTTTCTCGTATCTTTTTATTTGCTTCACTTGCTGCGCACTTAATTTCCTTGGCGTACACCACTGCGTATGCTTAACGTTTTGCCAATGCAGTCAATTGGAATAATTTCCGCAGCAATTTCTGCTGCCGTTGCATCAACAGTTTCAGAATGCGTTGCACCGCTGTAGCCGTTGTAGGGGATTGATTTCTACCTGTGAATACCAGAGGTGGCAATTTGAGGTTGAGGGGGCTTTTTGAGGGGTGTTTCAGGGGGGTTTTCCAAGAGATTCTTCAGGAAGGGGTGACTGAGGGGTTTTTCAGAAAACTACCTTTGCTTTGGTCTGGTTTCGGGTTGATGGCTTCTTAAGACAGTCTGACTTCAAGGTTTGTTTACTAGAAAAGACCACAACAATGGGGGTAAAGATGTGGCAAAAGGAAATATGGGAAAAATTACATATGTGTCTAACCTTTATGGAAAATATAATAAACAGGCTCTTGGAAAACAAAATGTAATCTAAACTATTTAAAAAAATGAACAAAATTCACATTGTCATCAGTGACATTGTCACATTCTGTATTATAAGGTAGAAGCCTGGCAAATTGAATTAAATCCACCAATATATAAGTGTTGGCTTTTGGGCTGAATCACCAGGCGAATGGCAAACAAGAAGGGCTTAAGTTGTTCTTCGGTTGCCTGCTGTGCGACCTCAGACCTACCTACGCCCACCAGTTACATGAACTGTTATGATGGCGGGCTTTTGCAGAACAAAAAAACAGGAAGAAAATCTACATAAACTGACGCTGTCAGAGTCAGACAAAATAACAAGCTATTTACGTGCATTAAATAATCAGAATTTATTGCCAAGGCGCAAAGGAATTAAGTAAGGCAGCTAAGGTGATGTAATTTATTAATGTTTTATAGATAGTTTTCAAGAAGGAAAGAAAGAAATCTTTCAAATCTCCTAAATATTTAAATCTAATATAGTTATTGAGAAGTTTGAGTAAAGAATAGGTAATTATTTCTCGGGGTTGTTGGATCTCAAGGGATCACCTCAACACACTCAACGCTCCACGCTCAAAACCTTCGGCACGAAATCGAGAAACCGAACCGAGAACTGTGACCGGAATGCCAGGCGATCGACGGACGCTGGGCGTTTTTAAGCGCCTAAAACCGACTGAGAATCTGGGCAAGATCCGCACGGAGATCTGAAGACGTTCCTCCTGGCTCGACAATTGCGCGGAAAGTGAGCAATGAATTTAATTTAAGCAGCAGCAGCGGCAACCGGGCACATTTCTTTGGCTTTGTTTCTGCCGCATTTTGTTTTCACTCTGTCGCAAGGGTTCTCTAGGTTCTTTAGCTCTTTAGGTTCTCTGGGTTCTCTGGGTTCCCTAGTTTTCCTAGTTCTCCTATTCTCTAGGTGTTGTTGCGGTAATGCGACAGCGAAAGAGCCAGAAGTCGTCGTCGTGGCCAAGTGACGCCAACGATAGTGAAAATGCGTCAAAAGAAAGAGCCTCCGCCTGTCTGTCGGTGTGTCTGTTGTGTCTGCGAAAAGCCTATATATTAAAGTCTATATATTAACCCAAAGCCCTCACCTCGACCCCTTCGTCGTTGCTTAAGACAGCGCACAGCCGAAAAACAAACGACAATTGTTTAATGCACTTTGACACACTTTAAATCTCTGGGAGAATTGCCTTAAACAGACACGAATGCCAAAATAAGAGAATTTATGCAATGCTTTAAGGGGTGACGAATTTCAGATACTGTATAAATATGTGAATTATTATAGATAAATGTCAAACATAACCTTTATTTAATATAATATAATAATTTTAAGCTTTTATAGGTTTTTATTTATATTTGTTTATAAAGTTGTGACTGCCAAATATCAAATAGTTTACAAGACACGAATTACTATATTATTATTATATAAAGTAACTTGGAATTTGAAAAGAAAGGTAACTTTATCGATTTTATATGTATATATATTTAATGAGAAATTACTGGATTAATGATTTCAAAAAGGTTTCTATCGATAATTTCGCGTTCTTATTTAAAATAAGATACTTCAGGAAATTAAGCAAGAAATCTAATTGTAATAATAATTGATTTTTGTCTATTAATTGTATGATAATTATGACTTTCCATCGATAATTTTAGTAGATCTTCAATAGCGATTAGTGATCTTAATGAATTATTTCTTATGTAAGTAATATGTGATCAGTGAACCCCAATCAAGCTGCGTGAACTGATACCCATGTATTTTTTTGTAATCCTCTCCCCTGGCGCTCAATTCAAGCAAATGATTGTTCTGTTTGTTGCCCTCAACTTGCGTGATGTTTCTGTTGTGGCTGCTGATAATATTACAAACTTAAGTGGAAAATTGCAAGCATTGCGAAGGGTGCGAGCAAGCAGCGACAAGCTGAGAAAATTACGCATACGCCTCGTGGCGCTGCCAGCGGCAACGACAGAGATGAAAGACTTTTGCATATTTTCCGATTTGTCATTTTAATTAGAGCGTGCTGCAGGTGCACTTATACGGGGCATACTTGGCATATTTGCTGAAAATGTAGTCAAAATTAAAATTAGCCCATCTCGCTGACTTCCCCAAATTAAAGGCCCATTATAGGCCCAATTTCCATAATACATGAGCCTGATTCCTGAAAGTGAGACGAGACGGGGTCATTGCGTGCCAGTTGGGATCAGGGACGGTGTGGTTGTAAGTTCGAACCCGCTAAAGGTTGCCTTACATAAGCCGAAAGCCAATTAGGGGTCAGTAGGTGGAAGCGCCAGCAGGAAGAGGCGGAGGAACAGGAGACAAACGCAGACAGGAGACGTCATCGGCAAGCTCTAAAAATTGCAAATAGCCAAAGAACACTAGGAAAAATGAGTGCGAAGTTATTAAAATTGAAGAATTCAAGGAATTATAAGCATTGATTATAAATATTGAATTTATAGAGTTATAATAGGTACTAAAAGGTGTAAGAGAAGCTGTATAAACTTGTAGTTTCTTGCTTAGCTTCCTTTAAAAAGGTTGTGAAAACGATTTATAGAGCTTGGATCCGAAGTACTCACTAAGTGCTTATCTCTTTATTTATTTTCTTATTTTTTAAATATAAAATATTATTTATAAAGAAACTTATTAAGCCTTAAAGTTCTAATTTTTGAAATACCATAACTTAGCTTAAGAAATTAAGCTTAATGTTTAATCTACCAAAACAAGTAAGCCCATTTTTGCATTTAGTACTTGACTGCCTATAATCTAGTTACATTTAAGTATCCAAAATGAAAGGTTAATCTATTTTTAAAGGTACATTTTAGACCCCTTACAAGTCACTTAATTAGTTATTAATCATTTGTTGTAGCTGTAGCCTCTATAGTACATAAAGGTGGGTTTATCGTTAATATTTTATAACAAACCCTATGTAGGGACTCTTGATTTTTTGGGCCGTGCATCTACTGGCGGCAAAGTCACGCGCGTCTGAGGGACGCCTGCACCTGACCCACTCAACCGCTCGGATTTGGACTCGGAATCGGTTTCGGGGGACTTCGGGCACGTTGCGAGTGGATTTCCCAGCGCTGCGCCGCGAGAGCGGATGCCGATTTCCCTGGGTTTTCCATCGACTCGCGGCGAGCAGTGCAATGACACCGCCGACGCTCAAGACAGCTGTCTTTGTTTACGACCCGTCTCTTTCTCGCGCTGAGACGGAAGAAGCGGCTGTTGCTTCGCTTTGTTTACGGTGCATCCCGCTCGCACACTCAGCTGCTGTCCCGCTCGCTCGCTGCCTGGCTCTCTCTCTCGCACTGCTCATGCGTTAATCGGAAAATTATGGCACCAGTTTATGGCTTTTGCTTCGATTATGGCTATGCCATACGGGGGTTTTGACTTAACTAAAGGAAAGCTGTAAGCTTAAAAATTGTACGGGTTGCTTTAGCAGCAACAGCTGTCCTTTGTTTACAACCGGCAAATGTGAGAGAGATGGGTATAGAGTGCTAGAGAGAGACGGAAGAAAGAGAAGAAAAGAGAGCGAAACCGGGACAAGTTGAAACAAGTTGAAGGCTTCGAAATTGATGCTGTTTTTCGGCTATAAAAGAAGTCCTTCCATCGCCAGCGCTCATCAGTCTGTATTTTCACACATTTCCCGGCGGCTGTAGCGGCTTATACAAGTTTTCGAGTACAGTGATTACTCGCTATCGGGAAGCTAGAAAAAATATCAAATAAATATAGAGCAAATAAATTGAAGCCTTGTCTTTTACATTATATTTTACCATTGAATTTGATTAAATAATTTAAATAGGTCTTAGTTAACAGCACTTTTAAACAGAAAGATAATTTTTTTTTCGTTGGATATAAATTAGTTTTAAAATCTACAACATTTGAAAAACAATTAAAAATAGTGTCCAAAATTATGTTTCAGAAACTCATATTTCTCCATGTAAGAAATATTTATTCTAAAAATATTTTATACGCATTTGCCATGAACTTACAACGAAGATATTTAATTGCACAGCCTGAGGTAGCTTTTAAAATTGATTTTAAATATAATATTCAGACATGTCTTTTGAAATACCTTTTCCCTTTTATTTTATTACAAATTAAAAACTTAGTTCCCACTACCGAGTAATCACTGTACTATAGTCCCTCCGAAAAAAGTGAAATCAAAACCCCTGCAGCTGACTTGCAAAAAACAAAACACGGGACTGTCAATCAAAGGGGAAAATCGAGTTAAAACTGCCGATCGCAAGGCAAATCGAATGAAGTTCAATTTCAGTGTTGGCCAAAAAACAAAGCGAATGCGGATTTACGGGATGTTGTTCGGTGCTCGCACAGCTTTGGGCCAGCTTTCGGGCTAATTCGATTTGGGAAAAGGGGAAAAAAGTGCCCGAAAACGCAGGGATCTAATCCAATTAACCGCGGCAGGAGCGAGAGCACATGCAAATTATCCGATTCTGCTCCGTTCTTAATTAACATTTAAAATGCTTCAGTGTTTCCTTTTTTTTTTCTCGAACCTTTTTGCGCGGAAACCAGCCGCCAACCGCAGTTGTGGCCGGGCGAGAGTCGGGGAATATATGTACGTACGTATATATCCATACAGAAAAGTTGCAGAAATGTTAAATATTTGCAACACCTGAAAAATTGAATATTTTTCATTAAAAAGTTCAAAGTTTCCCGACGGCAGCGGCTTTGTTCTGGGCTGGCGAAGGGAGATTTTCGCGGAGCGGTGGGGGCGAAGAGGTTTTCCTGGCTCAACCGCAGTCAATAAATAAACTTTGAAAAGTGCGTGAAAATGTATTCGCAGATTGAAAACATTAAGCAGGGATGAGGGCGTGAGTCGTGAGTAGGGAATACCTGTGAGAAAAGTTCGATGTTGTCGGGAGCAGCCTAGGACTCCGGGGATTCTAAGTTTATGTACGCTTTCAGACTGAAATTATAATACCTGCAAGAGTATAAGTATTCGTATTCTTTCAGTCATATTTATATGGCAATTTGTTATACAAACCGAACTCATAACTAAGGCAAAAATTCATTAATTTCAAAACGGAAGACAGTCCTGTGCTAGTTATTAATACATTAATAAATCTGCATACTTAAATCGACATTTTTTAAATTTAAATTTTTTTTTTTAACAATCTAACTTTAACAACATAAAATTATGAAAAAAAATTTTGAAAATTTGTTTTCTTTCCTACATGCCTAGAAAGATTCGCCTGTTGATGCTGATCAAGAATATATATGATTTATAGGGTCGGAAATGACTCCTTCACTGCGTTGCAAGCTTCAGACTGAAATTATAAGGGTATAAATATTCGTATGTCTTCAGTAATATTTATATGACAATTTGTCCCATAAACCAAAGCTTAGAAATCTCATAACTAAGCCAAAAATGCATTGATTTCGAAACGGAAGACAGTCGTGATCTAGTTTTTAATAGATTAATAAATCTGGAAACCCAAATTGACATTTTTAAAATTTAAAATTTTTGAAAATTTTTTAAGTTGTAACATGTAAATTTTAAGAACATTAAATGTCGAAAAAAATTTTGAAAATTTTTTTACTCTCCTTCATGTTTAGAAATGTTCCCCTGTTGATGCTGATCAAGAATATATAAGGTTTATAGGGTCGGAAATGATTACTTCACTGCTTAGCAAGCTTAATACTGAAATAAGGGTATAAATATTTGTATTCCTTTAGTCATATTTATATGGCAATTTCTTCTAAAATCAAAATCTTAGAAAACTCATTACCAAGCCAAAAATGCATTTATTTCGAAACGGAAGACAGTCCTGTGCTAGTTTTTAATAGAATAATAAATCAGCAAACTCAAATCGACATTTTTCAAATTTAAATTTTTTGACAATTTTTCAAGTTGTATCAATCTAAATTTTAACAACATAAAATGTCGAAAAAAATTTTGGAAAATTTTTTTCTCTCGTACATACCTAGAAAGATTCTCCTGATGATGCTGATCAAGAATATATATGGTTTATAGGGTCGGAAATGACTCATTCATAGCTTTTCATAGCTGAAGAAAATTAAAATGGAATTTTAAGTGTTAAAGTTTTACTTGGTTAACAACTAAATAAAGTCTCTCTAGAATCTCTGTAAAGTAAGTTTTCTTACAATTCTATGAATTTATGTGGCATTTCTTGGTAGCACCTTGTAATGTTTTAAATATTTTCTAAAAAGAAAACCATTTGAATAAATCTTGTGATGCTTAAAGTGCGAATTGAATTACTTGGATACTTTTATATTTATTTTTTGTACCCACTTTCCACTACCTTGGCTTCGTATTTGCACAACTTGTTCATCGCAGACAGCTTTCGCTTCTTTTCGCTGAGAATAACAAGGCTGGCAGGTGCTTTACAACTGATGTATATATATAGATATATATATTTATATATATATTCCTTGGGCCCAGCTTGCTTTCTATTTTTCCAAGTCGTCCGTCGCCTGTTTGCTTCTTGTTACTTGTTACTTTTCACTATTTGCCTAAGCTCTCTGCAGAGCTTGACTATGCTTCGATTATTAGTTATCCCGCCCACCGCTGCATCCTCTTTAATTTCCCGTCTGCGGCGACTAAATCAATTTACAGGCTTCAGTCGCAGTTCCCCTCGAAGAGGAGCAGGAGCGGGGGAAAACCGCGACAAGAAAATGGACGACAGCCGGTGGCTGCTGGTGGTTTTAGGTGGTGTTCTTCCTCGGAGGACTCCTCCTCATGCTGGCACGTGCTGTGGGTAGGCAGATGTGGGCTGTGGGATGTCTGTTTAAAGCGCCATCATAATCAGCAGCCTCATCATCCGGACAGAGTCCTCCCACCTAGCCTGGTCATGTTGTGCTTTGTTAAAAGGATTTTCACGGATTTCCGTTGTAATTTGAAAAGTTTTTTGTGCAACTTTTTTCATTAGAATAAGGCGACGGTAAGCGGGAACCGGGGAACCGGGAACGGGGAACCTGAAACCTTAGGTGAAAGGGAAGAGGGCTCAGCTCGAATCTTCTCCGGCCGTGTTAGTTTTTGAAGTGGCCTGCCACGAGCAGCCGGCGGAGAACAGGTGTTAATTGTTTTCAAGCTAATTTGCCCCGGCGATAATGAATTTCCTCTCTCATTCCTAAAGAAAAAAAAGAAACAACGAAAAAGAAAGAAAATTATAATTAAATTGCTGTGAAAGCGACGCGGATTTTGGTAAAAGTTCGTCCAAGTATCTTACACGGCTAAAAAAATTATGGAAGAGAATTTGAATAAGTTAATTAGGAAAGTTTAAAGAGCTTATAACTTATCTATGATTTATTATTTTATTAAAAAGGTTTTTTTTACACTAATACTTTAACTTGCTTGTTTTTGGCACATTAAGGAGAATTTTATTGATATGATTTTTCTTTTTCACTTGTTTCTATGGAAATTACCCCTAATAATTTTACTATGTCATTTTTGGCACATTAAATTGTGAAAGTATGATGATATCCTCACACATTCCGATAAAGGAAAGGTTTTATTGCCTTGTTATGCCTCGAATGACAGTAAAAGTTGCCAAATGAAATAGAAAAACATTAGTTTAAATCAAGATTTTTGGCTCTGTTTGGTTACTAAGCCACCCATCCAGTTGTCTGTCTGAAATGGAAAGGGATTTTGGATGGGATACACTTGCTGCTAAGCCACCCAGCTCCCAACTTCCAGATCCCTGCTCCCTGCTCCTTACTTGCTACTCTCTACTTCCTGCTCCCTACTTGCTACTCCCCCCAACACCCAACACTTTCCAACTGTTGACTAAAAACTCCGAGGAACAATAAAGTTGGCAGTGTGTTCTACATGCCTGCCAGGCCAGTATCCTTCATCCCCGGCATTTAGTTCCTTTTGTCAACCTTGAAAAGGCGCGCAGGTGTAAAATGAGCGTGCGAAATGGAACCAGGCCTACACCTCCGATACCCAGGACCTCTCCTGTCTCTCTGTGTGTATGTGTGTGTGGGAGATAATTGAATTTCTGATTTTAAGTGCTGCCAGGGCGGGGGGGAGACTGGGACATTAGGAGGCAGAGGGTATAGAGAGCCTAAACAAGTCACAAAAGTGCAAATTTGTGCCGCAAAAGTATTCAGCACTAAATTACGCATACGCCATGTTGTGCCACGACAGTGGAAAGTGGCAAGTGGCAAGCGGCAAGTGATAGGCGGCAACTGTGGCAAGACCGGACCGGAACGTGTAAATTGTTTCGACTCGGTAGGGAAAGTCGAGTCGGAAAAGCGACCGCACTGCCAGCTGCGAGCTGCCAATTTGCCAAGTGTCCGCAAACAAAGCGAGACACGAACCAAACGAGACAAACGAGCGAACAACAAATAGTTGTCAGCAATGGGAAAAGTTGGTCAACACGACCAGCGAGTGCTCTTTTTGTTTCAAGGATTACTTAAAAGAAAGAACACTTCATGTCTGTAAATTAAGGCCTAAAAGTGTGCAGGTATAGTAACTACTTTTCGATTTAAACAAATAATTTAAAGGTGTGTAAAAGTAAGCAATAATATAGTGCAAATTTCCATTTCAAGGTGCATTTTAAGAGCTATCAACTCGAATGCAAGTCCTGTGTCGTGTTTCCTCGATTCACAAACTAATGTACAAATATTGTTACCTTCCATTCTCATTTGAATTGCTGCTGCTATGGCTATACCCTCTTTCTTTGTGGTGTTTTTTTGGCTCCAACTCACCGAAACACCATTTGATATTATAATACGGTTGCGGAGAGGTGTCCAATCTGCAGCCGTATTCCGAGCACCCGCTCGAGAGAAGTCCCCGACAACTTCAAGTGGCATTGTAAAAAAGTTTTCCAGCCAGCTCTGCTGTCGCTCATTTAAAATGCAAATGGAGGCCAGTCGCACAGAGGCAGTTCCCCGGCCTCCTCGATGCCAAATTAGTTTGCCAGCAAAGTGAGAGAAAGAAACATAAACAGAACACGGCCAATATATCGCCCATTTGGACTATAAATTATCCAGGCTATCGCTCCACCGGCAGGCGGGGATGTCGGATGCTGGGGAGTCATTTTCCGGATTTATTTGGACCCGTCTCTTGTTTGCCTATAATCCCGGCCTGAACTTTGCTCTGTCCTACAGGATTCTAGACTCTAGATGGTGGTGGGATTGAAGGAGAGAGGGACTGGGTGCAGGCAGTCATCGCACCATCGCTAACTTCTTAAGTGCAGCGCAACTTTTTGACACTTGGAATTGAGTTTTGCGGTGTAATTGCATTTTATTTTGCCAACTTCAGCCGAGGGAACCCAAACAAAAGTCGCAATCCAATCCCATTCCCATTCCCATTCCCCATTTCGTATTCCACGTTCCCTTTTCCATTTCCCATTGCAATGCCATTGTGGAAATCCTCTTGGATGCTGTGTATCTCCCTGTCACTTAGCGCCCGAGCCGGGACTCTGGGAGGAGGATAATGCAGGGGACGCCTGCGAGGAGGTCCTGTTTGGCAGGGGAAAGGTCCTATCAAATTTGCATGGATGGCGCCAAGGAGGCTGAAGCTCAAGTCAAGTGGCGATAATCGCAATCTTTGGCTCTGCCCCTCTTTGTAATGCCCCAACAACGCCCACTTTACAGCCGCCCAGTCACCTTGCATGTGTCCCAGCAGTGAGAGAAAAACTATTAAACTTATTTGGAATATATAAAACAATTGAATTTTGGGATACTAATATTAAATAATTACTATTAACTCAGTGGGATCCTTGAGGAAATATTAAATTTCATTGTAAAGCAATTTATACATCATTTATTTTCTTGTTATCCCATCTTTAGATCCATTTTTTGAATTAAATTTAATTAATTTGCTTTAAAAATCAACCACAATTTCTTCGCGTGCAACAAGGAATTGAATTGGATCATTTTTGCAAATGGATTGCCTGTCGCTGGCCAGGAGCAGGAAGGATTGTAATGAAGGAGGGCGGGAGGTTTGTGCAAACTGCAGTTTGGCAGCTCATAAAATCAACTTTTCGCCATTCCAGACCCGCATGCAGTTCCACCAAGGGAAGGGGAGGCGAGGCGCCAGAAAATTAATTACAATTTTTTGAATGGAAAACCATTGAAAGCGAGGGCGCGCCACGGGGAGGAAATGGATGAGGAGCAGCAATCAAATCAAATTATTTTTCATTGCAACTCAATAGGGGAAAATGCAAACGAAAACGAAAACGAGAAAAAGGGCAGTCGGAGAAGCGCAAAAAGGAAAATAAACTCGGGCATATTATGCAAGCCATGCGCTGAGCTGAGCGGAGCTGGGCTGGGGAAAAACCCCGGAAAATGTTCCGCAATAATGCCAAGTTGGTCTGAGTTGCAGCCATAATTAAGAGTGTCCTCGGTGGCTGTCATTTTCAGCATTGTTTCGTATTCTTCGCGGAACCTCGAATGCGAATCGACAGCTGTCCTCGTCTTCCGCCTCCTGCTGCCAGTCGGCGGAGCTCTTTATAAATGAATTTTTCATTAAAACACAGTTGCAAATTATTTAGTTCCATGTTCGGGCATTAATTTGCATAATTTAAAGTTAAACTTTTGCCTGCACAACAGTTTTCAATTGCCGCTTGTTGCTTGTCCCTGCCCCCCGGAACTTCTCCTTCTCTCCACGCGATTTTCCGTTTTTCATGAATGAATTTTTTGGCGCCTTTTACAGGGCGCAGACTCGGGAGAGAGTCGTCGCCGGTTGAAGGCGGAGATTGAATGGGTCAGCATCCTCCATTGAACAAGGATGCCGCCTCGTTCAATCTACAAAAGCAGCGGCAATCCTTCGGCTACCAACAGTTGCGGTCTGGAGCTCGTCGCAGGCGCGTGTGTCGTGTCGGGAAAAGTGCCCGGAAAAGCCCGAAAATACATCTCCGAATGTATCTCGTTTTGTGGAAATTGCAAAAGTAAATGAAACAAATTAAATTATGGCTTAAATTATGTCTACGAAAGAGAGCCATTTGAAAGGCCAATAAATTGTCATTTGTGTGCGTGCGTGTCTCAGTGCTTGTCTGAGAAATATAGTGTGTGTGTGGCGGCCCCTGTGTCGTATGCGCAATATTTATGAATGCAATTTCCTCGACTGAGCAGAGACAATGTGAGCCCCCGATATCGGTTTCGAGATTATTGTCAGCATCTGGCAGTGGTCTTGGCTTAGAAGCGGATCTGCATTGTCTCTGCTAATCCCTGTGGAAATCCCCCGAAAGCGAGATGGCCCCCCCACATTTTCCGCACAGATATATTGGCTGCATAACAAATCGCATCAGGCATTCTGGCATGGCAGGAGTCCACTCCCATACAACACCCTCTCAGGCACTCGGCATTGCTGATTTTTTGCCAGTTTTGCCCAGTTTTTTCCAGCAGCTTGCAGCTTACACACGAAATCAGCATTACAAATGCAGCCATAGCCAGAGAGCCGGAGCCTGAGCCAGAGCCAGAGAGCCAGCATTTTGCATAATTTATGTCAAGCATGAAAATAACAACTAAAAAGCGGGTGGGATCCCCCCTTGCCTCGTCACACACATGGCCATAAATAAGTGCAGGTTTAAATACCACGGCAACAATTGTGAAATATGGCAGAATAATAGAAAGTACCAGCAGTAGCAACCGTACCACTGGGACGAAATATTCATATACACAAATGCACTTGGGGAAAAATCTGCCAAAAGGGAACGAGACTTTAAATTAACCCGCAAAAGTGGGGCAGGAATGTATTGCCACAAAAAATGGCTATGAATTTTATATACCTTTTTTCTGTGTGGGTTCTGTGTGGCCTTTTTTTGTTGAAAAAATTATAAAATAAATCAAGTTTCCGGGAATTATCAACTGCAATTGAAATTCATGACATGTTTTTGGCTTAAAGTAACTCTCGGGATATGCTTTGAGTTAATTTAGTTAGAATTTGAATAAAAAGTCAAAAGGATTGCTATTTTTTTGGATATTTAAAACGATAATAAATGGTTTTAAATCACTTAAATGTGAACTTTTAATAAAAATGACATGAAAAAGTACTTTAAAGTATCATAATTTAAAGAAATTTGGTCGCTTAAGTCTTTAAATTATACCATAACTCTTTTACAAACTAATCAAATACATTAAATAACAGAATTATCCACCCAAACTTAAGTTTTTCAGGATTTGTATTGTTTTAAATAACACTATAACAATAATTTTAGTTTATTTATTTACAAGTTTCATGTAAGGTTTATTAATATTTGAAATATTTGGTTATCTGTCAAATAATATAACCAACCTCTTAATTAAATGCCCATTTTCCCGCTTTAAAAAACTAAATTAGGCAACAACTAAGCTGCCATTATTTATAAAAGGATAATCTGGCTTAATTGAAGGCTTAATTATAATTAAAACCACATATGGATGGAGCTCCCTTTGTCTCTCCTTCTCTCGGCTTTCGACGTTCAAATCAATTGAAAAACAAATTCAATTAAATCCTACATACGTGTACTCCCCTGTGTCTCTTCGGTACTTCAATAATTCAATGTTCCAAAAAGCTGAGCTGAGCTGAGCGAAAGGAAGAGTGAACGGCTCCAGACATCAAGTTTAATCAATTATTTTAAGCCAACACAACACACAAGTTGTTGCTGGGGATTAGTTTCCCAGCTTGTCTCAGGCATTTCCATATTTTCCTTGCTTTTCCTGCCAGTGCATATATCTTGTTATATGTACAAATGTATAAACATGCAAAATATATACAAAAGCTACACAAATATGAGTTGTAGTTACACGAGTAGCCGACAAGTCGAGCGAGCAGCAGGCGGGTTAAGCGAAGGCAAAGGAGCTCGCAGACCGGGGCAAATGTCAACTCTAGGATGCTGCTGTTGCTGCTGCTGCATCAGGGGTTAAGAGGAGGGGTTAATAGGAGCCCCAGCCCCAGCCCGAGCCCCTTTGGGGCGAAACAAAGGGGGCTTAGTGTGGACAAAAAATGGGCCAAAAAGTTATTTTAAGCGAACAGCGAAAAGCGTGCGACAAGAGTGAAAGAGCAGAAAGAAGGCAGCAGGAAAGCACGAAAGAAAAGCGTCCATAAAGAGGGTGCTGCGGGGGCACTGGGGGGGTACTGCAAGTTGGTAATCTCGAAACAATTATGCATACGCGCGCATTCAGAGGAAAAAGCAGCAACAATAGCCAAAACGTTCACTGAAAATCTGTGGCGCGTGAGCGGAGACACAAAAAAAAAAAAAAAGAAAAACGAAGAAAAACAAGAAAGTAGCCCAAAAGCCCGCAATGAAAGCGCAAAATGTTTGGCCATTAGCATAAAAAATAATGGCCACACACACACACACCGATCACAACACAACACAACATTGGCAACACAGCAACGATAGCTACTGAGGAAAATAGGGGAAATATAGGGGGAGCACGTAGGGAGAGGGGTCTCTGGGGCATGCCTCTGATGTCCATTTCATCGAAGACTTCATCTTAATCCTTTTCCAACCAAACCAATTGGCGTGAAAATGCCCTTTTTCTGGGGGGACTATACACCCAGTAATTTCGATTTTCCATTTGGTATTTAGGGTTTTTCCAAGCACATAAAGAAAAACGAGGGTTTTTAAAGAGTTTCCTTTGAAATATTTTCTATTTGTTGTTTCCAAAAACTATATTTCATAGAAAATATGAATGAAAATTTAGCAAATTATAAATATGAAACCTAAATTATTGAATTTTTAAAAGATAATTAACCAGAAAGTTTAAAATATAACTAACTAGGAGAGAATCGTTGAAAGAGGCAATAAATTATTTATAAAATTCAATCTTAGTTTGGAATTATACAATATTTGTTTATTAGTTTTATTTTAACCGATTTGGCTGCACATTTAAATTCTTAAAAATAGTTCTATTAATATTTATAGATAATAATACCTTAGGTAAGGTTAGTTTAAGTATAAGGTATATAATAATATAGTAATTAAACACGTATATACAAAAAAAATCTCGCTTTATTTCGAGTGTACCTAATAGCCAAAAGTCCGCCAGCACATATTTCTCCATCATCATATTTTCTAATTTAATTTGAGAATGAAATTCAGCTGAAATATAGCTTAAATAAGGATTTTCTGGGATTTACTACAAAATGCATTATTAATTTGTATTTAAAACAAACAAAAATCTAACAAAAAACATAAAAGTAAGTGATTTAATAAGAAATCTGTGTGTTCGTGATTCTAAAAACCTTTCAATAAGTGAAAACATCAACAATATTTCTAATAATATATTAAACAAATAAAAACCAACACAAAACTCCACCGAGGACTAATAAATCTACACAAATTCACCATAAAACACAACCAAATTATCTTACCTACATTCTTTCCGCTCCCGAAAAAAAGGCTTGACTATAAAATATATAGACAAAATATTGAATAAAAATACCTACTTAAGTTGAAGGAATCACAACGGCCATCCATCGCTACATGGCCTATCGTGAGGTGTAATTTTTCTCCGTGTCACCCAATCCTGTCCTGTCAATCGGCCCCATCGAGAGGCTCCCCGGCACATTGCATACTTTTATGGCCACGTCCTTGACAGGATAAGAGGATGAGGAGGAGTGTGTTGTGTGTGTGTGCTTGAGAGGCAAAAGAGATACAAAATGCGAGCAAAAGTGAGGCCAATAAAAAGGCGATAAAATTGACGCCGATACAGGAGAGCAGGAGCAGGAGCGGCAGCAGGAGCAGGAGCAGGAGTGAAGGAAAGTAGGAAGCGATAAGCGTATCCTGTCGGCAGAGTGCATAAAAAGGCGATATATATTCCCGTATTCCGTATTCCGTGTCCGGTGTCCTGTGTCCTGTGTCCTGTGTGCTGTGTGCTCGCTGCAGCCTCCGATAGCCAACGATTCAAATGCCTTGCGGTGATTAATGGGCCACTGGCCATTGCCGACGGGATGCGCATAATTCACCCGGCCAGATACGGCCCCTGCCAATGGCTGGCCATGGGTCTGGGCCTATTCCTGGCCCTGGCCTGGACCACGGCAGCGGCAGCAGCCATGGAGTCCTCCGCAGAGCTGCAGGCGCTCGGCTACAACGAGGCAATTAAGGGGCCAGGTGCCTCAATTAGCACCGAACGACCGAAGTCCAGGGAAGGCATAGGCATAGGCATAGGAGCAGCACCACATCCCCACGAGAGGCCCTTGGCCCAGCGCTCCGAATGGAAGCACAAGCGGACGAAAGTCAAGCGCCGCCAGCAGCGCCTCAACTCGCAGCACAGCAATCTCCCCGGGAGCAGTGCCAACGCCTCCTCGCATTACCACCACCACTACAGCGGCAACTACAACCCCCTGCCGGCGAACCTGCCGCCCAGGCAGCGCTACCTGAAGGTCAACCAGGTGTTCGAGAGCGAGCGGCGCATGTCCCCCGACGAGGTGGAGCGCAATCATGGCAAGATTGTCCTGCTCGGCCTCTTCGAGCTCTCCACGTCGCGCGGACCGCGGCCGGATGGCCTCAGCGAGCTGGGAGCGGCCACCATGGCGGTGGAGCACATCAACCGCAAGCGTTTGCTCCCAGGATACACCCTGGAGCTGGTCACCAATGACACGCAGGTGAGTGATGGGAAGGGAAGGGTTCTGGTGTGGCTAGACGACTCTCCCGTCAGCGCCAGCGTTTGTTCCATTACGAAATTGAATTTTCATTTAGTGGCGCGTGCAACATTAAAACTTAATAAGAAAAATCTGCAGCCCAGGCCCAGAAGGAGCGGGACCAGCTGCGTCTGAGGCGGTCCTAAAAAAAGAAAAGCGGGAATAAGAGGGGCAAATATGTCATCAACGTTGTCCTCCCTCCGTCTTCAGGCGCTTTTATTGCGCTGAGTCGTTGCCGCTTTTGATGGGGCACGCAAATGTACCAAAGCAGCAAAGGCACCGAGAGAAAATTGGTCTAAATTAAATTATTTCCAAGATAAAATAGATGAGATTTCTTAGAAGGAAAGAGAAAAGTTAGAGCTTATAATTTAAATCCTTATTAAGAAAATGTTTAATTTTTGTTGTGGCTCATTAAGCTCTCATATCAAGTTGCAGTATTTGTAAATATGTATTACATATATTTTATAAACCAAGAACAAATCTAAATTCTTGTTTGCCAAACTTATTAAGAAAACTCACTTTGAAGTCCGTTATTAAATTTTCCACTTTCATTCTATTAAATTTTAAACCAGAAATGGTTCTTTAAGTTCTGAGAATTTTTTTATAAGCCTTTATAAGTAGAAAACCAAGCTCTATACATATTTGAAGTTAAAGACGGCCTAGTAAGGCTTATAAAAACAAAATATAGATGCACATGTAAATGAATTTTGTGTGCTCTATGACTCTTAGTGTATTTTCCAGTAAGGTTCGTAAAAAAAAGTCAAATCTTTAAGAGTTTTCCGAAGTTTTCCGAAGTTAAAAACATACATAATGCCTTTGGCATTTGCTTAGCTTGTCTTTGCTCCAAGTCAAGTTAAAATACGAATATAGTACTTAACTACAAATTCCTTGATTAAATTACTTGTGTACTAGACCAATTTATCTCGCAGTGTACGGGCATATGCACATCTACCATAACAGACAGACAGTCATATCTGGAGCTGGGATCTCTGCTCCTTCTGTGTCTCTATCAAAGTCGACATTTTAAAAATGTTTATTGCGCCATCTCGCCGCCTTTTTTATGGCGTCGAAACGAGTCGGTGAACAGTGGCCTTTGCCCTCTGTTTCTTTCTGCTTCTCAAATGCCTCCCCCGCCCCCCATATTGCTCATCTGCTCCTCCATTTCCCCAGTGCGATCCTGGAGTGGGCGTAGATCGGTTTTTCCACGCCATTTACACACAGCCCTCGACGCGGATGGTGATGCTGCTGGGATCGGCCTGCTCGGAGGTCACCGAGAGCCTGGCCAAGGTGGTGCCCTACTGGAACATTGTGCAGGTGAGTCTAGCGACTGATTAAAATGCAAATATCATCCACCGCCGCCACATCCTCCTAATCGGGGCAATTTCTCAAAAATCTAATCAACTCACGTGCCACACGCTCGATTAGCATAAATGCGGGGGAATCTCTGGAACGAAGGCGGATAGGGGGATTGGATACCATCGCTGGCACCCCATAAACCTTTGAGCCATAAACATTGCCACAGCCGCAGCGAATTATGAGGTCCACAAATTCACTTAGAAGGTTCTCCTCCTCAATCCCAATCCCAATCCCAATCCGGGACATTTGCATTTAACCTTTGAAGTTTCATTTGGGCGGAGCGCGTGTGTGTGTTGGAAGTTGGATGCCTAGGCGGAGGCATGTCTTGCATTTTAAGCGACCCCCAAATACCAAAGATGTATATTTAGATAGATACTCTAACGAGTGACTCCCCGATTAAAGGTCTCCTTCGGATCAACTTCGCCGGCGCTGAGCGACAGGCGGGAGTTCCCCTACTTCTACCGGACCGTGGCCCCGGATTCCTCGCACAACCCGGCGAGGATTGCCTTCATCCGCAAGTTTGGCTGGGGCACAGTGACCACCTTCTCGCAGAACGAGGAGGTGCATTCCTTGGCGGTGAACAACCTGGTCACCGAGCTGGAGGCGGCCAACATTTCCTGCGCGGCCACCATCACCTTTGCGGCCACGGACTTCAAGGAGCAGCTGCTGCTGCTAAGGGTGAGCCCAAACCACATAACATGAAACATTAAATCTAAATCATAAAACATATACACGCAGAATTGCTAAAATTAAAACGATAAACGCAAACTGGTGTATGATTTTATGGCAAAACATTCTTCATTTCACCGCAGTTTGGTTTTTCTTTCGTTGATTGCAAACTGGAAGGAAAGGAATTAAAGTTTAAGAGCTGTTAAAACCATTGAAAAGTGAATTAAATATTGCACTTATTCGATTTTTCAGTTTAATGATCTTTTAATGATGCAACTAATATAATCTGTTCTAATATAACATCATTATTCTATTCCAATGGCAGCGTAAGCTTTTTCTAAATTGTGTATAGTTTTCTTTTTGTTTTTATATATAATAATATTTAATAATTATTTATATTCCATTCATAGATTATATTTTCCCTTGCTTTCCCCTTTCCTATTTTCCTCACAAAGTTTTTCTTTTCCGACCACAGACTCGAGAAAAATATTGCATCATTAAGTAAGAGCAAATCGAAGGCCTGAGCTGATTCTTGACTATTTTTTTCGAGTGTGTGGGTGGAGTGCTCCTAATCGAAGGATGACAAATGACAAATGGGCCTTCCTTTCTTTCCCTATCTTTCGCATCGCCACAGGAGACGGACACGCGCATCATCATCGGCAGCTTCTCGCAGGAGCTGGCACCGCAGATCCTGTGCGAGGCCTACAGGCTACGCATGTTTGGGGCGGACTACGCCTGGATCCTGCACGAGAGCATGGGCGCTCCTTGGTGGCCGGACCAGCGGACCGCCTGCTCCAACCACGAGCTGCAGCTGGCGGTGGAGAACCTCATAGTGGTGTCCACGCACAACAGCATCGTTGGGAACAATGTCAGTTACAGTGGACTGGTGAGTAACTGGTGACGGGGTAAAGGATAGGTGCACGGGAAGAAAAAGTAGATAGAAACCGGAATTTCCAATATTGATTCCATATTATCAACATCCCTAACTTTCGCTCCTACAAAGGAGAACTTCCCGCAATTATAATTAAAGCCCAAGCTCATATTTCTCTTCATTTTAATAGCCTTTAAATTCTGTGAACCATAATTGAATCCTCCAGGGATTGTCCGTCTGTTTTCCTCGAGTTTTCTTGCCGTGCTTCTTGTAAACAGACTTGTCTTGTCCTTCTCCGCCTCCGTCCTTTCCGTGCGCGTCCAGAGTGAAATGATTTATTTGATTAGACAATCCCGAGGCTGCGATTGCGTTTGCCGATGGCTCCAGAGATGGCAATGGCAATGGCAATGGCGATGGCAATGGCGATGGTGATTGCCAAGTGGCAAGCCGCCGTCGCCGCCACCGCCTAAGTCCTGCCTGTCATCGCATTCGCATTCGGTGGGGCAGACGCGGCTCTTTTACGGCTCTTTTAGTGCCTGGTCATGAAATTGTGGGAATGAAATCCCGGCAGGGATGGGAGGGGGCGGGATAGGCAATCTCATTACTGCGGCGGGCGGCATTCCTGCGGCATTCGTGGTCTGTTTAATCGCATTTCCACTTGGCAGAACAATCACATGTTCAACTCGCAGCTGCGCAAACAGTTTGCCCAGTTCCATGGCCAGGATGTGGTCTCTGGACTGGGATCCAGGATCAGTGCACCACAACGTCGTCGACGTCGAAGGGGGGCAGGAGGTAGCAGCAGCAGCAGCAGCGGCAGCGGCGGAGGTGGAGGCGGCGGCGGAGGCGGAGGTCACCTCTTCCCGGAGGCCATCTCTCAGTATGCTCCACAGACCTACGACGCCGTCTGGGCCATTGCCTTGGCCCTGAGAGCCGCCGAGGAGCACTGGCGGCGCAACGAGCAAAAGTCGAAGCTGGATGGGTTCGATTACACCCGCAGCGACATGGCCTGGGAGTTCCTCCAGCAGCTGGGCAAGCTGCACTTCCTGGGAGTATCGGTGAGTAATTGGGGCTCCTGTATATAAAATATATCCAAAAAATTATTCCGACTTTTATTCCGAATTTTAATTCCTTAAATCCTCTTCGTTTTTCTTTCTTTCGTGCAGGGTCCTGTTTCCTTCAGCGGCCCGGATCGCGTGGGCACCACTGCCTTCTACCAGATCCAGCGCGGCATGCTGGAGCCTGTGGCCCTCTACTATCCGGCCACGGACGCCCTGGACTTCCGGTGTCCCCGGTGCCGGCCGGTGAAGTGGCACAGCGGCCAGGTGCCCATTGCCAAGCGGGTGTTCAAGCTGCGGGTGGCCACCATAGCGCCGCTGGCCTTCTACACCATCGCCACGCTCTCCAGTGTGGGCATCGCGCTGGCCATAGCCTTTCTCGCCTTCAATCTGCATTTCCGGAAGCTCAAGTAAGGGGAAGTGAGGGAAAGTCAATGAGTACTGCGGTATTTACGGCAATATCCATGGGATATTTGATTGAAAAGTTGTTGAAAAGTATTTAAAGGTTTTCTAAATACAAAAATATAAATGGGTTACCTATTTCTGGGACTTCTTTCTTGATTGTTTTCCTTTAAAATACAATTTCCTTATTGTTTTCTTGATTTAAATGAAAGTAAGTTTTAAAATCACTATTTCCCTAATTTATGTTGCTTGTAGTTAAACTTTGCTTTCAATTTTACATGGTATAACGCATTACAATATTGGTTGAATTTATTGCAAAACCTTCAGTTTCTCTTGGAAACTCCAGGAAGTTAATCACTAGTTTCTGATTTTTAATTGAACAAATTGATTGACTTCCGAGTGGTGTTCTCCCTCAGCTAATATGTATAGGGATTACTCTGCACTTTCCCAGCATGAAAGGAAAGCAAAACAGCATCGAGGGGCGGACCTCGTTCTCATGACCTTCTCCCATCTCTCACTCCACAGAGCAATTAAACTTTCCAGCCCCAAGCTGAGCAACATCACCGCAGTGGGCTGCATCTTCGTGTACGCAACCGTCATCCTGCTGGGCCTGGACCACTCGACGCTGCCCTCGGCGGAGGACTCCTTCGCCACGGTCTGCACGGTGAGTTATCCGGCGAGGCGAAGCTCCTTGGCCTCATCCTGCTGCTCCTGGTCCGCCTCCTTTGTTTGACTTTGACGGGTTTCTGGTGGGTAAGCAAGCGTGTGTGTTGTGTGTGGGGAGTCCTCATCAAATATGACTTTCAGTTTCTGGCTGGCAACTTTCGAGTCGCGTTCCTTCTCCTGTGTTTGCTTTATTTATGCACCGCAAAAAAAACATTATTGTTTTGGCTTGAGGGAACTTTACAGTGAGGCTTAAGGTCCTTAAATTGTATTATTTGTGGGGATATTCTTTCAGTCATGTTTATATGGCAAAATGTTCTACAAAACAAAGCTTGGAAAACTCATAACTAAGCCAAAAATGCATCAATTTCGATACGGAAAGCAGTCCTGTGCTAGTTTTTAATAGGTTTATAAATCTGCAAACTCAAATCGACATTTTTACCATTTTAATTTTTTGACAATTTTTCAAGATGTAACAATGTGAATTTTGCAACATAAAAAGTCGAAAAAAATTTTGAAAATTTTTTTACTCTCCTTCATGTCTAGAAATGTTCCCCTGTTGATGCTGATCAAGAATATATATGGTTTATAGGGTCGGAAATGAATACTTCACTGCTTAGCAACCTTCAGACTGAAATGATAAGGGTATAAATATTCGTATTCTTTCAGTCATATTTATATGGCAATTTGTCCTAAAAACCAAAGCTTAGAAAACTTATAACTAAGGCAAAAATGCATTAATTTCGATGGGGAAGACAGTCCTGAGCTAGTTTTTAATAGATTAACAAATCTGGAAACCCAAATCGATATTTATAAAATTTAAAATTTTTGACAATTTTTCAAGTTGTAACTGTGAATTTTACAACATAAAAAGTCGAAAAAAATTAAAAAAATTTTTTTTCTTTTCCAAGTATCTAGAAAGATTCCCCTGTTAATGCTGATCAAGAATATATATGGTTTATAGGGTCGCAAATGATTCGTTCACAGCGTTTTATGCTTCAGACTAAAATTAATGTGCAGGGCTGTAAAAAAACGTAAATAAGCCATAAATTGATCATTAGGGAAGTAATATTTTATTTCATTAAGAAAACTGGACTAATATTTACTGATTAATATTTTATTTAGAGAAGAGCATTGCTGTATAAAAAGTATATTATTATTTGTATAATTTGTGTATTGTGTGTTGTGCCCAGTGTGTGTGCTTCCCCAACCAAAGCTCTACTGTGGCTGTGCCTTGTACTATAAATAGCCAAAGGTTTTTGGCTGCAAATCCTGATGCTGCTGCTGTTGGTCTTTAAGCTAGAAGCCAGGTTGAGAGTTTGACGAGCCTTTCAACCAGATCTGCTGATGTCCCTGCCCCTGCTCCCGCTGTGGCGCCTCCCTTGAACGCCACTCTTGGGAAATTTGCTGGTCGCTGTTGTTTCTGTTTCTGTTTCAGTTCCTGTTCCGCTTTTCCTCGTTTCCAGTTTGTTTTTTGTTATTGTTGAGGAGGCCCTCGGCCCTCGTGTTTAACCCACATTTGCCCGCGGCAAGCGGAGGGAAGGGGGGTCGCCGGAAAATGCAAACACATGACACGAAAATTTACAACTTTTGTGATATTCCTTTATTTGCATAAATTTGGAACACACAGCTCCGGGATGCCTCCCTTCCGCCAGGATTGTGGTCCATTGATGACTTGTTTCCCTTGTTTGCAGGCCTTGTTTTCCTTGGGTCTGCTTGACATGACACTTGCCGTGTTACAAGGCTCCTCCCGCTCCTGCTCCCGCTCCTGCTCCTGCTCCAGGTCCTGTTCTAACCTCCGCCTTATCCGCTTATCATCCAACCCGCAGGCACGCGTCTATCTGCTCTCCGCCGGATTCTCGCTGGCCTTCGGTTCGATGTTCGCCAAGACGTACAGAGTGCACAGGATCTTCACCCGCACTGGCAGCGTTTTCAAGGACAAGATGCTGCAGGACATTCAGCTAATACTGCTCGTCGGAGGCCTGCTCCTGGTGGATGCCCTGCTGGTGACGCTCTGGGTGGCCACCGATCCCATGGAGCGGCATCTCCACAATCTGACGCTGGAGATAAGCGCCATCGACCGGAGCGTGGTCTATCAACCGCAGGTGAGTCAGGTGACCCAGGTCACTCCGACCTGATAAGAATGTGGCGAAGATCAAAAAACAGAAGGCAAAAAAGTCCAATATATATATATTTTTTGCAATTCATTTATCATCAAAATTTTAATAAATAAATTTAAAAAATGTATTAATCAAAGGCGTTTATCAAAAGAAATTTAAAAAAAAAAGCAAAATGTAAGAAAAATATTACTTGCGCTTCTTTTGCTAAAGAAATATCATTAAAATTAAAATTAATTAAAGTTAAAATTAAAATTAACAAGAGAAAAAGTCCCGAGTGCATAAGCTGTTGACTAAAGTTAATAACAAAAATAACGGCAACGAAATCTATGCGTAAATAAGTATTTAGTTATTCAAATAAAAGTATGAAATTAAATTAAAAGAAAGCAAATGAAAATCTAAAAGCATGGGGTTAGTCAACCAACCCGGGTCTCTCCGATTAATTGGAACAAGAAAGGTTTACCAAAGTACAAGTCAATATATTTAAAAATGAATGCATTAAGAATTATCAAGGCACAAGACCCCCTTCAAAGATGTTTCTGGAATTTAAGAGCCATTTAAGTATGGGAGAAAGTACAAACATGAGCCCGAGTCCTATAAAAAACCTGCTAATAATAACCAAAAAGAACAAAGTTCGATATAAAGTACAAGTCAATATATTTAAAAATGAATGCATTAAGAATTATCAAGGCACCAGACCGCCTTCAAAGATGTTTCTGGAATTTGAGAGCCATTTAAGTATGGGAGAAAGTACAAACATGAGCCCGAGTCCAATAAGAAACCTGCTAATAATAACCAAAAAGAACAAAGTTCGATATAAAGATAAAGTAGTAACGAAAGTAAAATAAATTAAAATAAGTGCAGAAATATAAATGAACACCAAAATAATTCACAAAATAAATAGGAAGAGCTGGAGAAAATAAAGTGATGTTTGCGCTACGAAGTCAGCGCACTGAATGAAAAATAGGTATGCTTGAAATCGGAAGGAAAATGAGTCAAGGCCTACTAGTGCTGGAAATCGTCTGGCATTTCCACAACTCTAAATTTCTTTATCGATTATTTATCGAGTGCCAGTAACAGTACTCTTTTTAAGGGTCGAAAATGTCATTCGTAGAGAGTTGCAAAAGTTGTAGAAGTCGAAAAAGGAACGGTCACCTTTTTAACTGATTTAAAAATTTGAAATTTAATAATTTCAATTCTAACCACTATTGCCATTTAAAAGGTAAATGCCTTTAATAGAATATTATTGTTGCGACAATTATTTATTCGCTTCAATCGAGTGTTAATTTAAAATGCTGTGTAGTCCATAGAAATGAGGCAACACAAAATATATAGTGTTGTGCAATAATTTAATGCCATTCTGTTGTTTTCTTTCTTTTAAATTATTTTTTTACATTATTTGCCTGGCTTTATTATTTATTCAATTAAATCCGATTTCGATGTGAATGCAGTTTTTAATACAGTGTATTTTTGTTAGTTAAACAGAAAGAGGAAATTCGAAACGCTCGGATTGAGTAGTGGTTATAAAAAAAGACAAACAAATAGAAAATAGCGCTCGTTTGTTCGTTCGGAAAACAAACTCATGATAAATATATTGTACAAAATATTATTCCCATATTATTTATTTATGCACGAAACGATTGTTGGTCTTAATTCCTATTTTTTCAATATGAAACTAACTAAACCCGAACTCTGGGAAATATTATTTACAATAAGCGCATAGCCAGGACCTTTAATTGGGGTCTCTTTTAATCCTTTCCCACCTCCTGCAGGTGGAAGTCTGTCGTTCGCAGCACACCCAGACCTGGCTAAGTGTCCTCTACGCCTACAAGGGCCTCCTGCTCGTGGTGGGCGTGTACATGGCCTGGGAGACGCGCCACGTCAAGATCCCCGCCCTGAACGACTCGCAGTACATCGGGGTCTCTGTCTACAGCGTGGTCATCACCAGTGCCATTGTCGTTGTCCTGGCCAACCTGATCTCGGAGCGCGTGACTCTGGCCTTCATCACCATCACGGCCCTGATCCTGACCAGCACCACGGCCACGCTCTGCCTGCTCTTCATACCCAAGCTCCATGACATTTGGGCGAGAAGTGAGTTCGAAATTTGGGTTTTCATGTGAATTTCCTTTCAGCACGTTTATTAATGTTCCTTTGAGTTTTCCTTGACAACCCCCTAAGAAGCCCAATTAATCCCTTGCTCTGTCCTCCCGCCTCGCTTCCTAGACGACATCATTGATCCCGTGATCCACAGCATGGGCCTGAAGATGGAGTGCAACACACGGCGCTTCGTCGTGGACGATCGCCGGGAGCTGCAGTACCGCGTAGAGGTCCAGAACCGGGTCTACAAGAAGGAGATTCAAGCCTTGGATGCGGAAATACGCAAGCTGGAGCGCCTGCTGGAGTCTGGACTGGCCACCTCCACCACGACCTCGTCCTCCACCTCGCTGCTGGCCGGAGGACACCTCAAGCCGGAGCTGACGGTCACCACGCAGATTCCCCTGCCGAGTAAATCGCGCACGCCCAGCATTTCGGGCATCCTGCCCAACCTGCTGCTCTCCGTGCTGCCACCGGTGATTCCCCGGGCCAGCTGGCCCTCGGCGGAGTACATGCAGATCCCGATGCGTCGCTCGGTGACCTTTGCCTCGCAGCCGCAGCTGGAGGAGGCCTGCCTGCCCACCCAGGACCTGATCAACCTTCGGCTGGCCCACCAGCAGGCCACGGAGGCCTCCAAGATGGGCCTCATCAACCGGCTGAGGGGCATCTTCTCGCGCACCACCTCCAGCAACAAGGGCTCCACGGCCAGCCTGGCCGACCAGCAGCAGAAGGGCCTGAAGGCGGCCTTCAAATCGCACATGGGTCTGTTCACCCGCCTGATTCCCTCCTCGCAGACCGCCTCCTGCAATGCCATCTACAATGCCCCCATCCAGGGCAGCGGCTCCGAGGCGACACCCCTGGACTCCGCACACTCGAATGGCAACCACCTGAAGCCCATGCACCGGGGCTCGCTGACCAAGAGCGGCACCCATCTGGATCGCCTGACCAAGGACCCCAACTTCCTGCCCATTCCCACCATTTCGGGGGGAGAGCAGGCTGTGTCTTTGGCGGACCAGCAGCCAGGAAAGTTTGTAAAGCTGCTGGAGACCAAGGTGAACTTTCAGCTGCCCAGCAATAGGAGGCCCTCGGTGGTGCAGCCTGTGCCCAGTTTGAGGGAGCGGGTCCGGGGCTCGCCCCGCTTCCCCCACCGCATCCTGCCGCCCACCTGCAGCCTGAGTGCTCTGGCCGAGTCCGAGGATCGTCCCAGCGAGAGCAGTCCCTCCATCGTGGGCAGCTGCAAGTCCATACCCAGGATCTCGCTGCAGCATGCCACCAGCGGCGGCACCTGGAAGTCCATGGAGACGGCGGCCAAGTCCAGGCTGTCGTTGGGCGACTCCCAGGAGGAGGAGCAGCAGCAGCAGCAGCAGCAACAGCTGGCGACCGTGAAGATTGAGGCTTTGCCACTAAACGGTCTGGATTAGGGTTAGCGAGCTCCACAAGTCCATGTCCAAGTCAAAATCCTCGTCCAAGTCCTCGTCAATTAGAAGCGAAACACCAAGCAATTATCTCCCGCCAGCCCCAGAGGAATCCCCGCCAGCAGAGCGCGTGGGCAACTGACCAATCATCAGCTTAAAGCAATCAAACGCATTAGGGTAAATCGCTAGATAAGTCACGATAGGAATGCCCCTACTTCTGACCCCTCTAGCTGGTCATCTTCCCAGCCGGAGCTTGGCCCAGAAGTTACACACAGAGAAAAGCCCCACAAGCGTAGCAATTGAATTTACAAAGTAACGTAAACTTAGCGCAAAATCATCTAGTTATTCGTGCGTTGAGTCTTTGTATTTAAATATGGGAATAGTTTTTTAAAAGCTATCGTCAATCAATCAATCAGTATTCCGCTTGAACACAAATTTTAGGAACAAGTT
The DNA here is from genome assembly GCA_035046265.1 of Drosophila bunnanda. Lineage (NCBI taxonomy): Eukaryota > Metazoa > Arthropoda > Insecta > Diptera > Drosophilidae > Drosophila > Drosophila bunnanda. Next base: position 4,865,923 of record JAWNOB010000076.1, on the reverse strand, counting down.
GAAGCTCTCAATGCCAAATATACGATTTCTTATTTAAATTTAAATAATTATTTAGCCGGTGTTGTTGGTATTTTTTAGCTTTACTTACAATAAGTTTATAAGTTATGATTATTTTTTCTGGATTTAAGAAGTTTTACTTAGCAGAAACTAATTTTTAAGGTATCTGCTAGGGTTAAGTCTTTTTATTTATTTTATTTATTAGTATTCCTTTTAGGTTACGTATCATTTTTAAGAATAATTTCTATTTTTCTTTGCAAAATTTAATTAATTATTTAAGTTAAGTTTACTGAAGTTTAGTTAGATTGTCCTCTTTTAAAATACGACTTTATTAGGATATAATCAAGGTCATTTGAACATAGTTTTAGGACCTAGCCTCTTATGTCTCTCTTTCTCTCTGTGTAGAACCTCCTCTCCGCAATGTGATTGAACCCTGGATCCTAGAGACAAACCCTCTCTCATGTAGGCTAAGTAGATGTTCCAGTTGCTCCCGCCAAGTTGTGATTAACCCGCTAGTCCCTAGTCCCTAGTCCTTGAATCCTTCCTAGGCTAAGTAGCTGCATTAGTTGATTTTCTTTTCTCGTTGTTGTGAGGCCGCAGGACCGACTGTATCCTGCGGCGTATCTCTACAGTGTATCCCAGTGAGCAATACTAAGTAAAGTACTTAAAGTTTAGACTTTAAAAGCAGACGAAGGAGTAGGAACCGAGGCAGAGAAAGAAACAGTAGCAGAAGCAGGACAAGAACCAGAGTCAGTAGTAGGGCTAGGAGCCGGGGCAGTATATGATTAATTAGCCCCGCGTCATGTGTAGTAGGAGTCCAGAGATGTTAGGGCCAAAGCCAACACTTGAGAGCTGCTCAAGACTAAGCCATAAGTTTTAGCATTGTAATCCAATTCCACCCCACACTCTCTCACCTTCCACCTTCGTCGTGCTCCTCCTGACCGGCGGCTAGCTTGAATAAACAGAAAAGTCTAAGCAGAAATGCCAAGCCAAGGATAATGATTAATTAATTAAAGTTGTTTTATTGAGTGGGCAAAGGAAACAACACCAGACTCTCGCCATTTCCATCTCCATCTCCATCTCCATCTCCGCTTCCAGCTGCAGATACAGATACAAATGTCGGAGGCGTACCAAGAGAAATGACTTTGTACAAAGCCGTGAAATGAGTTGCTCCGCATCCGCAGGATTTCTGCACACAAAGAAGGACCCGGGCCAGCCGAAACTAAATAGAGTTCGGTGATTAAGTTGACGCTGCAATTTGTTACCATAAATAAATAAATAAATCGGATGACCGAAAAGCGGCGGGCGGTCGCCTGCGACTTGAACCTGAACCAGGAGCAGCTCCTTCGTCCTTCGACCTGCACTCTCGCCCCGGTGCCGTGTAAATCCTCGTGAGTTCGGGTGGCGTGTGAATTTATCTTTATGCTCGTAAAACAAAAAGCACATGAAACGGAATCGGCCAAATAAACAGCGACGACAAAGATGTATCTGGGGAGAGACAAGTGCACGGAGAAAAAAGATTGACAACTGAATTGGAAAATGGAATATTTAATGGGAATAATCTCATTCCAATTATAATTTAACTATTTTTTATGTTTTATTATCTAGGTCTTAAGCCTTAGCGACAAATAAAAAATATTTGTAAATACTTACCTCATTTGCGTTTTAATTTACTTTATATATTTTTGCAGGATATAACTACAGAACTTGTATCAATTAAAATAGATTTAAGATGCTTTAGGTTAGTACAGGATGCTATTTACTTTGATTGATTGATAGCAATGATTCTAATACGCTTTTCAAAACTTTATTGAAAAATTATAGGGTATTTTTGCTTATTGACTTCACATGAATATGTATTCGAATAAGCATTATTTCACGTGTACAACAATGAACTGGCTGAGGGGAATAGATGTGATGGCGACACTCGTTGCCAGAACGAATGAATACGCCAACATTTTTCATGGCTCCATTCAGTGGCTTCCACTTCCCCCAGCAGCCATTTCCCATTTCCCGTTTTCCATCTCCCGCCTGACGCATCAGGATTTATCCCGGCGCACTTTGTTGCCACTTTTGGCTGATGGTCGGAGGTCTGGGGTCCAGACTCTGGAGTCTGGATCCTGGGTCGCGGATCGTCCTTTGCTTCCGCTCAATAAAACGGAGCTCCGGCTGCCTGTCTTTACATTTGCTTTATTACAGTTGGAGTACCTTGCCCGAGGGCTGTCACAGCGGCGAAATGTTTATTTATTGCACATATTTGCCACAGCTGCTGGCCCTGGTCCTGCTCCTGGCCTCCCCTGCATCCCAATTCTGTGCCATCAGAGGCACCAGACCCCATCTGCCAGCCGGCCGGCGACGACAACATTTTGTGGCGTCGCAAAAGTTGCGCAAATATTAATTTTAATCAAGCTAATTAATATGGTCAAGTCGGAGATGGAGAAGGAGTCGGAGAGGCCATCCAAACGAAATGAATAAAAATGGGTACGTGGTCAGTGGCGATATCAGGATGTATTTCTAGGGGGGGCTTTGCTTTGTCTGTCAGCCGTAAATTGTTACGTTAGCAATCTTTTTGGTGGGAAATGTAGGTCAGAAAAAAAGGGGAAATACAAAAGAAAGAAGTATATTTGCAGTTTCCAAAAAATAATGATTTAACCTGAGGTATTAGTAATAAATTTCAGAAACAAAGGAGAGTTAGCTAATCCAAAATATAAACTATCTGGAACAATATTTACCTGTAGAATTCTAGAGGTTTTCAGACCCCTCCTTGGGGGTTCGTCCCCTGTTGTCTTCGACACGCTGCTCATGTCCTTTTTGGCGGCATTGACAAATGGCCAGCTGGGTCCAACAGGTTGAACCCACGCACAGCAGCCACAAAATAAAATAATAACAAAAAAAAAAAGGGAAAGGAAAAGGGCGCACAACACATTGTTGGCTCTGCTGGGGCTTCACCTCAGATCGTGTTCCTTTTTTTTTTTGGGTGGGTTTCGAAGGATATTTTGCGGTCGGTTCATTAAAGTCCGGGAGGATGCCTTCGGCACTAAGCCCACTTAATTAGCACCCGCTCCAAAAGGCAATTTACGCATATGCCAAAGTGCATTAAGTGAGCAGCAGTGGAAGAGCCGCGGAGGTCTCTGCGGAGCCACACGCCAATTCCCGCTAATTATTCAGGATTATCACTGGGGAAAGCGCCGCACTTCAATGCATATACATACGCAGCAAATACGTACACATAAATATACAACAATGCCCGGGAGTCTACAAGGATTCCCTGGCGACGGCGGGGGAAGGAGCACACACATACCTCCAAAAGGACTTGCACTTTATTTACCTGTGGCGTAAAGCGCCCGAGTTTATGCCAGGTCCCCCTGCTCCACTTCAGCTCCACTCCGGCACTCGCGATGGTGGCCCATAAAACGGCACTAAGTTATTTTCAATCAATAAAAACAACATAAACAAAAAGCAAGCTGTAAAAAATACACTCAAGTGCGGGAACACACACCGCACTGGGGAGGGAAACAGGGAAATGAAAGGAAAACCACTGTGCTCCCAATTTGCCAATAAATTTGCTTGCCATGCACTGTGCCTGTAATTCAAAAGAGGCGAGTGAGCGGCACATAACAAGTTGGGAGCAGGAGCAGGAGCAGGAGCAAGGAGCAGGAGCAGGAGCAGGAGCAAGGAGCAGGAGCAGAAGCCAAGCCATTGCCGAAATGCCAAAATGTTGGACAGAAACTTTTCCCTGCTGCTGCTCCTCCTCGGGGCCTTTCCTGTGCTTGTGCTTTCTTTCAACTTTTCTTTCTTTACTTTCTCGGGACACGTAGGCTGCTGTCTGCCGTCGGGCTGTCAGCGCCTGAAAATGACAAAATATGTTCGTACACAGGTCTGGGATGTCGTCTCTGGTCTAATCCGCCCCCTTGGTCCCCGCCTGCTTAATCAGGCATAAAAACACCCACGTTAAACATTTTCCGCACTGATGACAATTCGCACTTTTAATTGAGATGTGAGAGGAGCACTGACAGGAAAATAGAGGAGGTCCTTCATTGAAGTAAGGAAATATGAGACAACTTAATTCGAATTTAGGGAATCCAAGGGAAATTTTTAATAAATATAAACTATATTTCTAATTCCTAACTCAATTTGATATTAACAAATATGGCTACAAATCAAGGCCTTTGATTTTATTTTTAATGCTTTGAAGCTTGCTTAAATTTACAAGAATCTTAAATGATTTCTCCAATCTGCTTTTTCCCCTAAAAAGAAAGACATTTGTTTGCAGTGCCTTGGGCTTAAAAGGGGTGCCGGGCCATAAGCGCTCTAATTGGTTATCTCGAGGGGATTCCCGGCGACGGGAATCACGCCTGAACGGTGTCGGGGAAATGGGAAAGTGGGAAATGGTAAACGAGTAGCGGAAAACGGATTTCTAGACGACTGAGCGGCTGATTGAAAATTTTCAAGGGGGAACGAACCAGAGGAGCCTTGTTTCATGCAAATGCCCTGCCTCCTTGTCAGATACAATCCGGGAAATCAGAGCTCTCTCCCAGCCTGCCGAGAGCTGGAGCCCGTTGAGGAGCAGTTGCCATTCAAGTCATGATTGCAATTTATTATAAGCGAGAGCTGTAAACAAATGCAGCTCCGAGGAGGAGCTCCGGGTAAGCGGCACAACCTTGCCGGAGCAGTTATTGTCGCGACAACTGGATAAGACAGGAAGCAGCTGCCAGAAGAAGTGTGTGGAGTGGATGCGGACAGGGACGTGAATCACAGACAACAGCGAGAGCAGGAGCGGGAGCAGGAGCACTGGCAGTGCCTGGAGAGGTGGATGGAGGTGGATGCACTCACATGTTCAGTTACCATGGGAAATTACGCGAATGGAATGCCAGCACACACACACACACACGCATGTCTACCCAAGAAATAACATAATGTTGTTGACACACTACACACACACTCACACACGACAGGGAGCCAACTAGAAGCGGAAACGGAAGTAGCAAGAAGGCGACAGATGGGAGGAAGAGAGACTGCCAACTGATTGCTATAGATGGCAGCAAATCTGTAGGAAGCGCGGGGAAAAGGTTGCTAAAATTGAGATACCCTTCGAGAAGAAAAATTACTAAAGAAGGTACATGGGTTATGTCGGTTAAAATAACTCGAAAGTATTAACAAGTAATAAACAAATTAATAAGGAAGATAGGAGGCTCTTTGTATCCTTTTATTAGGAAAAAACTGAAAAGTCTTCTAAAAACCTATTTATAACTAAAACTTTCAGTCACAAAATTAATTAGAAAAATATTTAAAATTTCCCATATTTTCTGGGCCAACTCTTGACCGTATTCACAATACCCTTCCACAAAGTAAGAGCGCCAAAAGTGAGCCAAAATACTCCAGACTTCGAAGCCATCTTGGCAGCCAAATGATTAATTTCAACAAGCTGCCACAAACTGTTGATGGAGCAGCTAGCAGAGGCAACCTTCCTGCGGAGCCGGAGCCGGCTCCTGGGGAAAGGGTACTCTGGAGGAGCAACAGCAACTGTCGCTCGTACGTGTCTCCGCACCGATTTTATCGAGTTTGAGTATGTGCGAGACGAATGCAAACTTGGAGCGTTGATTTTGCGCTCCAGAAACGTAATGAACCGCAAAATAACAGAAAAAGTCTGAAGGATACGCTTAAGCATATATCCAGCAAATATAATACATATATCTGCCATATTTGCCGTCCAATCTGGGCTCCGCGTTATGATTAGGCTGGCACGTGGATATGGGATATGTCGCAGCCAACTTGATTTAGTATTTATCACTTTTCCAAGATGTTTGCTCGCTGCTTGGCATAAAATAAACAAAAGTTTGTCTCTCTGGCTTAGCCACTGATGGAAAACCCTGTGGTGAGACGGGGAAAAGGATTAAGAAATCAAGGAATGAAGGAAATGATGAAAAATCCGAAAATACGATGACCTGATTTTGAGAAATAACTCAAGCACACGTGTGTCCATGATCAGATTACCAGCAAGGAACCTTTCGAACCCAATTCGATTTGCATTTCCATTGAAAGAGGAGAGCCAAAGCCTCCAATGTCCTCCCCTTCCTTGCCAGAAACAAGTGCTAACTGGCCTGGAGAGCGGATATCAAATAACGCACAGGCTCAGGGTGGACGGAAGAGGATAGCCCGGAGTTCAACTGTCAAAACATTTTCTGGCAAATTTCTCAATTTTCCCTTTCCCCAGGCCAGGCGCTGCTGGCCAATGCTGTGTCTGTTGCTGTGTTTGATTTGCGGTTTGTGCATCCATTTCACTGCAAATGAAGCAAACGAGCCGTGCGGTCATTAGATGTCGTCCCAATCCGAATCCGGAGTCCTTGACTACTGAATGCTGGTCCCTGGCCTGGAAGGATGGGCCTGGTCAGGTCCTTGCAAACTGTCGCTGGACATTAAAGCGAGCTAAAGCCGGAAATGGAGCACTAAATTCGGCTCTGAACTTTTAATTAGAGGGGACTCGGGTGCAAGCGGGGGATAATGTATGAGTGGGGGGGAGCCTAAGCCCAAAACGCAGGTGAAAAGCTAAGCCAACGTGTCAAAATCAGCGCCAAAAGTTTCGCGTGTGTGTACGCGTGTGTGTTTGCGCCTCATTTAACTTTTTTGGCAGCGGTAAAGTCGCGAAAATGCAACTTGACACACGCCTTCCCTCTACGACCTCACCTGCAACACACGGCGTATGCGTAATCTGCATTGTTTGCCCTGAGCAGCAGGAAAGCCGCCTGCCAGCTTGATAAATATTTTCATTGGCGTCAACATAATCAACAGCAACTGTTGCGGGGGGCAAGAGAGAGGCGGCGGAGCAGGGAAGTCATCCCTTTGTCTTGGCAAAACTGCAGAAATAAGTTTTAATTAGACGTCAGTGCAGCGAAAGTTTTACGGGCTCACGCGGCGTATGCGTAATGCAAGGCAAGAGATGAGCGAATGCTGACACGAAAAAGGTAGCTTTGCTCCACTCTGACAGAGGTTTTAATATGATTTAAAGTACGTTTTTAATTTTAGATAAAAATTTACATTCTTTCAGTCGATATTTATCAATATATTTATATGACAATTTTGTTGACAAATTGAATTTAAAAAAAACTCATAACTAAGCCAAAACAGTGTTAATTTCAATTCGGAAAGCTTTCCTATGTTAGTTTTTATTTTGGTAATAAATCTGCATACTCCATTTAAAATTTAAAAAAATTGAAATTTTTATCAATTTTTTTAAATTTTAATGATGTATAAAATTTTCAAAATTTTGAAAAAATTATATTTTTTCCCGGACATAGCTTAATAGACTCGGATGTTGATGCTGATCAAGAATATATATGGCTTATAGGGTCGGAAATGACTCCTTCACTGAATTTCACGCTTCTGACTGAAATTATATACATATTCGTATTCATATTTTTGTATATGACATTTTGTTCTAAAAACCAAAGCTTAGAAATCTCATAACTAAGCCAAAAATGCATTAATTTCGATACAGTTTTGTGCTAGTTTTTAATAGGTTAATAAATCTGCGTCCCCCAATTGCCATATTTAAAAGTTTAATTTTTTGACAATTTTTCAAACTGTAACATTGTTAATTTTAACAACAAAAAATTATGAAAAAAATTTAGAAAAATTTTTGTCTTTTCTAAATATCTAGAAAGATTCGCCTGTTAATGCTGATCAAGAATATATATGATTTATATGGTCGGAAATTACTCCTTCACAGTTTAGCAAGTTTTAGACTGAAATTATAAGGGTATAAATATTCGTATTCTTTCAGTCATATTTATATGACAATTTGTTCTAAAAACCAAAGCTTCGAAAACTCATAACTAAGCCATAAATGCATTAATTTCGAAACGGAAGACAGTCCTGTGATAGTTTTTAATAGATTAACAAATCTGGAAACCCAAATCGATATTTTTAAAATTTAAAATTTTTGACCATTTTTTAAGTTGTAACAATGTAAATTTTAACAACATAAAATGTCGAAAAAAATTTTGAAAATTTTTTTCCCTCCTTCATGTCTAGAAATGTTCCCCTGTTGATGCTGATCAAGAATATATATGGTTTATAGGGTCGGAAATGATTGCTTCACTGCTTAGCAAGCTTCAGACTGATATAATAAGGGTATAAATATTCGTACTCTTTCAGTCATATTTATATGGCAATTTCTTCTAAAATCAAAATCTTAGAAAGCTCATAACTAAGCCAAAAATGCAGTTATTTCGAAAAGGAAGCTAGTCCTGTGCTAGTTTTTAATAGGTTTATCAATCTGCAAACTCAAATCGACATTTTTAACATTTTAATTTTTTGACAATTTTTCAAGTGCTAACAATGTCAATTTTCGCAACAAAATTTTGAAAAAAATTTTTCGAAATTTTTTTCTTTTTTACATGCCTAGAAAGATTCGCCTGTTAATGCTGATCAAGAATATATATGGTTTATAGGGTCGGAAATGACTGCTTCACAAAATGAAATGCTTTCGACTGAAATTTTAACACCCTGCAAGGGTATAATTATAAATTTATACTTAAGAAGCGTTTTATTCTCTTGAATTTAATTACAATAAGCCATTTTGTATTTGATAACCATTTCTAATATGAACTTTTTACTTCTCTCTTACAGTGCTTAAAAACAAAAGAAATACAAAACCCATTTGAAAGGAAAATATTTACAAAAAACACTTGGAGCTTCAGTCAACAGAGTCCTTTGGGGTGAGTCTTATATGATTATAATTTAATAAGATGTTCAGTATATACCAAAAAACCTTTTATATTTATTTGAAAAATGAGAATTTAAAGAAAAGTTATTTAACAAGCTGTTCAAGATAAGTCAGTGCTCATCACTGAATTCCTGTGAGTACCTGGGGTTTTGTGGGTCCAAAAAGTTGAATCAAAAATTGTGTTCCTCGGCAATTACCGCGACAAGAAGTCTGTTAAAGTGCACATCCCCCGCCTGTACTTTACCCTTTTACTTTACCCTTTACTCAACCGGGTCTACCCTACACTGTACCCTCTACCCTCTACCCTTTGCTCTGCGGGGGAAACGCAGTTCACCTCTAATTAAGCGATGCGAAGCGTTTTAAGCTGGCACGCGGGATCGGGCTGCCAGCGATGCAATGCATCATTAATGCACACTCGCACACACACGCGGTGTGTCTGGCACACACTCATACACTGGGAAACTTAATGATAACGAAAGTTTTAAATTATACATTTTAATAGGGCATAAACTAAAACGGGAACATTAAAGTGCACAAGGAAAACTATATGGGATATGGGAATTTAAATTTTATGTTTAATTTCTGAATAACCAAAGTGAATACTCACTCTCTCCAAACGATGAGTATTAATTAACGTATAAAATACAAGTAAGGAAATTGGGAAAAATAAAAGAAATTCTATAATAGCATTACATTAAAATAAGTACAAATAAATCTTCTTTATGGCGGCTTAAATCCTCCAAGTCCTTCAGCCTCTTCTCATCACAATCTGGCTGCCTTCATTTCCTTTTGAATTAAAATGGCGAATTTAAGGAGATAATTTCGGGGTTTTACATCTCATATTCCTCTGTGTGTAAGGACACGCTCGCTCTCCTCAAATGCCCGGCGAAATGTGCGTGTCCTCAGCGCCGCGAATGGGCTATGAACGGGGAGGAAACAGGAACGGGTTGGAAATGGAAATGAAAATGGGTATGGGTTTGGGAGTGGAAGTGGGAGTGGGAGTGGGGGGAAAATGGCGAAAAAATATGCCAGCTAATAGCTCCTTTTATGCTCCACTTGAGTTCCTGGCTTTTTCGTGGCTTCCAAGCCCCGACACGTAGGCAGCATAAAATGTTTCGGCCGTGATTATAACGAGAAGGTTCGCTGGAAGGGCATGCAGGGGAGACTCACTCGTAATTTCATTAAAATTTTATTAGCTCGATATGGGGCGAGGCTCAGGTTGGGGCCAGGAGTCTCCAGTTTTGATTTGGGCAAATGAAATTATCACCTATGCGAAGCTATGAACATAAAACCTGACAGCGAACACAGAGCTCTTACTTTTAAGTACTCTGCATTTCCAGAGGAGGGAAGTGCGATGAAATGGCGACTAATTCTGCAGAAGAAGCCACCCAATGCTGCAGTGTGTGAGAGTCCAGAGTGCCAGGTTTTCCTTTGGCCGAATGGCTTTTAATTTCCATTTTTGCTATTAATTTCAACCTCAAAGGTTACAAAGGCGCCAGCAGGTGGGCTTCGGGCAGCGGTCGGGGGGGTGGCAAGGTGGAAAGGCGGAAAGGTCGTATCACTGCCACACAACAAAGCCGCAAAGCTGCCTTGGCTTTGCTTAATCCGAACACTCGCACACACACGCAGCTAGATCCCGGGCACTAATACAGGGCACTGTGAGAAAAACATCATTTCAACAATGGATTTTGTATCTTTAATTTAATAAGAGATTTACAAAGGTCTTTTCTTCTTAATTTGCATTTTAATTTCAAGTTTAACTAGCTGCTAGCTAAGACACGTAAATATTTATTCAAGTCTAAATGCGAATAAAAACTAAATTAACTTTTTAATGTCTAGAAATAATTTACAACGTCTGCTCTTAATTCTTTTAGCTAAACAAATTCTGTCGGTGTTCTGTGTGCCAGCCGCCTTTATGTTTTCTTGATTGAGTTTCACCTTTTGCATATGAAATTCAATTTAATCAGTTTGCCAGCTCACGATGGCCCCAGCATCCTGACAGCCACACACACCCAACACCACACACTTGCTATACACACACAATGCAGCCAATAATAATGAAGTCCTTTTGTTGTTCGACATTTTCCAACAAGGGCGCACACACATTTTGCTCTCTGGCTACGCAACAATTTTCATGACGGAGGCCAAACCTCAATAATGTTTTCACTTGGAAATCAATAAATACAAATAACATATATTTGATGAGGGAAGACTGGGGGGAGACGAGCCTCCTGGATGCGGGAGGATGCGAAAACCAGAGCCAGAGCCAGAGCCGGAGACCGGCTCTCTTGACGGGCATAAACTGGCAAATTGTATGCAAATAAAAAGCAGAGCCGCAGCATTGCCGCAGGACCCACTGTAGCGGCAAGTGGAAATGTGGAAAAACAAGCTGAAGCGATAGAAATGCTGATGCTGCAAGCCGCTGAAAGGAAGCTCCATAAAACAACGAAAGAGTCCTGCTCGGGGAAAAGGGGAAAAACTTGCTCCCTGACAAGTTTTTATTAACTCTTTGCCTCGTTGGCTCCTTGGCTCCTTGGCTCTCTCTCAGCCTGACCGCAGCTGCCTCCGACTTTGAGCTTGGGTTTCCCCAATGTCCTTTGGCGCCAATTGGCAAAAACCCAAGGCACACAAAAAGGGACACCGCCAGGGACAAAGAGGACAACAAGTTGTTGTGCTGCCTTGGTCGTTGCTCAAGTTGCCAGATGCAAATCGTCCTGCGGAGGGAACGAACGGGGAGTTCTAAATGATGAACCCTTGGCGGCGGGAATAGTAAATCGAAAAGGATATCCGAAAGAGAAAGATTTAAGGGCTATCGAGAGCTTGTTGAATTTTTATTTGGGTATCAAACTATTTATCGCATTTAAATCTGTAGTGAAAGCGTAATTAAAACTGGGCTACTTGGCGTGTTTACCTCATTTAAATGTGTAATTATTTGTATTTTTGGGAATTTTAATTAAAATGCTTGTTACTATTTAATAAAATGCGAACCTTTTGACTCTCCATTAGATATAGAAACACATTTCATAGAAATCAAAATAGAAATGCAATTATAGATAAAGGTTTAAATGCAAATACGTTTTTAAATAGAAATATACGTAGGGATTGAAATTTACATAGAAATCCCTTACTCTTGGCTGAAATTCAAGTAAAATAATAAAACAAAAGCGCTGCATTAATTTTTATGGGAATGCCTCCTCTTCCTCTCCGCCCGAACATAACTTATTAGCTTGGCCCAAGTCCAATTCCGGGCAATTTTCTCAGTCTAATAAAGGCTCGAACTCGAACGAATCCCGATGATCATAGGAAACTTGGCCCCGGACTTATTGTTTTCCTCATTTGGCGACTGCTTGTTGGCATCCCTTCCTCCTGTTCGCTCCTGGACAACGAGGTCAAAGTGGAGGAGCTGCGGTGATTGCGGCACCAAACAATCGTATTGATTTAGGCCCAAGAACCGGCTCTCTCGGACATATGTTACACATGCCGCAGGCGTGGTCATGTCCTGGCCGGAGGCCATCCGACTAAGAGGCTCTGACTTTAATATGGCAAAGTCAGAGAGACAAGGGCGGCCTGTCTGCCCGAGTTTAATCGCATTTTGGCTCATTTAGCGGCAAATTGAATTTGCCAGAGAGACGGAGCGACCTCGTTGACAGCGCCAAAAATGAGGAATTCAATTAAAATTAAATTTTTACGACATCCCCCACTGCGTCTGACTGCCTTTAAACGGATTTTCAGTTACCAATTCCAGGCTTTAATTCGGCCCACAATCGGGGGACTGTCTGGATAAATAGGCAAGAATAATTGAGCGCCTGCTGCTGCTGCTGCTGGTGCCATCATTCCATCATTTCATCCATTTAGTGAGAAATCCCCACCACCACAAGCAAAACCCCTCTTCTCCAGAGATAAGCGGCAACAATTTTTTCGCTTGGCTTCCGATTCTCGCACAGAGGCGGAGCAACCCCTCTCCATTCATGATTAGCTTTGGTCATGGCTCTGGGTCTCTCGTCATGGTCATTGGCAGGGGTTCCAATTGGTATTTGCCTGGGGTTTCAGTTCGGCTTGGGGGGAGGGTTAGGGGAGCCAAGGACTCCGGGATGGAGCAAAGGCTTGGGGGCGATAATTATGCCAGCAAAATCCAAGTCTCGAAGATGATTTATGAGGTTCGAACTGGTGGCGAGTTCATCGCTCGCTAATTTATTACAGGCACTGCCGCAAGGAATAGTATTCCCAGACTCTCAGGAGTTAATATTATGCTACTTCGAATACAAATGAAGTTACTACAATTGTTGTTTCAAGTTCTTACTGGTTTCAAGCCATGAAAGCTGGTATTTTCCTATAATATTATGTTCCTTCTCGGAACATAACAACCTGTTGGCCAACTTTAATTTGAAACTCGCAAATTAAAGCCAAAACAAACAGAAACTACCAATAAAAAACAGAAGTACTGGCAAGACAGCTGTTTCTTAAGAACTCACAGAACAGCTCAATTAATGATTAGTAAACACGAGGCTCTTTTCAAGACCACGAGCTTTAAACACTCTTTGTTGTTGCTTTCGGTTTAAAAATATAAACAAATAACTGAAAACTCTCCGTCATAGTCACAGCTGTTTTTCAGTCGAGGGGATTTCTTTGGTAAAAAACCTGGGGAAAAACTCTGTACAGTGGGGATTATAAAAAGGCCTTGGTTGCGTGGAAAATGGCATCACAACCAGATTGACTTTCCACTGAGCAGCTCCCAGAGTTTGAGTCGAAAAAAAAAACAACGAACAAAAATGCGTTGCTTCCTTCTGATTGCCTTCTTCGCTCTGATCGTCGTCCTGGTGGCCGCTAAGGCAGGACCTCAGCATGTTCAGCATGGAGCAGCTAAGGGAGGACCGAAGCCGGCTCTGCCTCTGAATGGCACCCTTCCCTCATTGAACAGCACCAGCACCGCCAATGTGACCACCACTGAGGCCAGCACCACCGAGGCCAGCACCGCCGAGGCCACCACCACCGTGGCCAGTGCTAGCTCCGCTTCCGCCTAAGCTTGTTCGCAGCTTAGTGTAGATATTTATTTATTTATTGCTTGATTTTGTATGTTAACCTTGATAATAATAAATGTCCATTGCATGAAGTATTTATTTAGTTTAAAAAATATTAGAAATTGATCTGCTTTAAGCATTTTGATCTCTTTTAGAAGGATTCTTCCGTTTGCTACCTAACTTTCAAGCTTGACTTTAGGGAATATGTAGAGTTTAAGTGAGCTGGCACCCTTTCCCAGCTAATGCCTCTGCAAATTACTTAATTCCGCTTCGGTGCGACTGCTATTTCCCTCAAAACAGGATTTCCCCCTCTTCCTTTGAGCGGCAATTGACGCCAGGAGGTATGCAACACTTTCTGTGGCATCCTCCAGAGCCGCATCCGTCGCCACTTAAAAGCAAATCCCAAGAATGCATCTCACTGTCCCTAAGGGGAAATGGGGAGGAAATTGGCAGTGAAAGAGAGTTGCCACATGTTCTGTCCCGTCCCCGGCTAGTCCTGCGACAAGGAGCGAGTAAAGTGAAAACGAGGCAAAACGCATATGTGCGGTGGCTCGTGAAATGCAATACAGAGTCCTGCTCCTGCTCATCCTGCTCGGCGAAGTGGCCACTTTCAGTGGGGGGGAGAAAAGGGGGCCCTGAGCAGCGAAATGATCAATTGATTTGCATTTCCCAGTCCACGAAGAGCGAAGAGCAGAGTCCAGAGTCCGCAGAGTGCAGAGTGCAGAGTGCAAAGGCGCTTTAAGCCCCAAACTCAACCACTGACTAGTGGACGCTGCGGCAGGGCTTAACCCCCATTTTGAGCTGGGTTAAATGCTTAACCCCAGGAGGCCTTAAGAGGCGCTGTACAGATGATAAATTCTATGTAGATAATTAATAAAGTCGAATTATTACAAACCAAGTAGAGTTTTAAGTTTTAAGAGGTTTTTACTATATAATGTATAGAAAAGTTAGACTAAAATTGTATTGTATTATTAACAGAAAAATTATATTGAGGAAATATGGTCACATTTTCAAATTACCATAAACTCTTTCGGCATCAATTTAAATTAGAGCATTTTCCTACACAAATTCTTTTCAATTTCCCATCAAATGGAGGCTCTCCTCTAGCCTTGATATATTTCATGATTTTTGCCTATGATCTGTGGGGCCACAGGTGGGTTAAGCTGCCAGCTGCCGCATGACTGAGAGGGGGGCAAGCGGGGGCGAAACAGCTCGCTGGGGAACTGTAAATCACGTCGAGCGCAGAGCGCAAATTGGTTAGTGAAACACATGAACCCAGCCAGCCAGTCAGCGCACATTCATCTCTCGGTTCAAGGGGGGCTGGAGGGATTCGAGGGATGCAGAAGGATTCGTCCTTCCCCTGCTCCTCCTCCCCCTCCTCCTTGCCACACACATGGCTGGCCTGGCAGACTAAATTCGCGCTTTTGAAAAATGAAAGCAGTTGCAGAAGTACAGAAAACACACAGCACACACGCAGAAATACCAAAGTAGCAAATGTAATCTGCTGAGGAAGCTCACAGAAGCGGTGGGGGGAAGCAGGAAAAGGCAGGTAGAGGAGCTGGGAAAATCATATTATCCTTACGTGGAATTAGTTGCCCAGAGAGAGAAAAGAAATTGCATATGAAAAACACTAAAGAATTATTGGAGCAATCTCCGGACGAGGTGTATCTCATTTTTATGCCCAACCTAATGCCACACTTGCCGCTTAAATCGTGCGATTATGTATCGTGCAAAATCCAACTATATTAACCCAAACTTGTGCAGGAAACTCGGGCTAAAACTATATTATTTTCCTGTGCATCCAGCAGGAAGTTCCTCGGCCCGAACTCAACTTAACTCAACTCGAGTCGAGTTATCCTCTGGCCTGAGCCTGTCCTACCCCCTGCATGTATTTTAGTTGCACAAATTGAAAGGAAAACACATCCTGGCTTCCGCCGGCAGGAGCAGGAGCTTGCTTCTTCCTGCTGCTGGCTGCTGGCTGCAGGATGAGCAAAGCGTCGCTGAAATGCAGCAAATGAAATTTTACCAAGGCCATAGAAGCCGCTGCGGATCGAAGTGAAATTGAAAAAATAATCATAAATATTGCATGCAGCGCGCCAGCTTGCCATTTTTTCGACGCTTTCAGCTTTCAGCTTTTCATTTCTCTTTTTCTCCGATTTTTCCTGAATTTTCTGCCGATTAAGCGACGCAAAGTGAATGCAGGCAGAAGCGCCGCGCCGGTTAAGTATACGCCGCGTGGGCTCCACAAAAGCTGAGCCCGAAATGCGCACAAGCCGCTTCATGTCATCCCCGGCTCAGTTCCGGATGGAAATGAGGTGGCTTGTGGCAGGGCGGGGAAGGAGCAGCATCCCAGCCATATTTACATGGCACTCCACTTTCTATGGCGCCGCCGGCAAGGAATATTCTAAAATGCTTCGTGTGAAAATAATTTCACGGCAGGCAAAACAAGGTTAGAGACTGGGGCTAAGGACCCAGGCTTAACGACTGAAAGTGTATCCTGTGATCCTTGTCTGAATTTTTTGGTATAAATGTTGTATGTAAACGAAAAGGAAAAGTCTCTCTAAATAATTTAAATTCTGTGATTATTAGTGAGTAAACTGTTACTCAATTTCCCCCATAATTCTTCTGTATTTTAATTCGAGTTAAACAAACCTATTTACTTCTACGCTGTGTGCTCTGTTTTACCAAAAAAGTGTGTAAATATTTACTAATTACCTAGCTAAATTGGTTAAAGTTCAAACAAAACATATTTAAACCCAAGCTGAAAGCTATATTTGAATTCCCAGAAAAGCATAGCTGCTTGCGCAACTAAATGACGTCTCCTCTAATGACAGTAACTTCCCCGAAAACGTAGTAAGAAATAATAGCAATCCACACAAAAACCAAGTAATTTTATACACAAAAACAGAAAGCAAATCAAAAGCAGCTGTTCCACGTTGACGCACCGCAAGGTAAATGAGTCAAACTCTCTTTGTGTGGGTCTGTTTGATCTCTGACGTCACCGAATACCAAGCAACAGCTGGTTGGCTGCTTTTCCAGCTTTTCCCGGGAAGTTCCCTGGCCACCAGAAAATTGTAAACTATAAAGAAGGGAGGTAGCCGGAGAGATGGCATCACACTTTGAGTTTCCTTCAAGCCAAGCACACCAGCAACTCCCAGTAAACTCCAGGAATATGCGTTTCCAAATCCTGATTGTCCTGCTCGTTCTGGTAACCGTGGCTGTCGCGGTACCACATGGAGGACCTAAGGCAGGTCAGCTGCAGTCTAAGCCACTGCCGGTAGCAGCTCAGAATGTGCCTGTTAATGGCACCCAGCCCTCCTCGAACGGCACCACCGCAATCACCACTGCGGATAACACCACCGGGGAGAGTACCACCGAGACCACTACCACTGTGGCCACCACCACTGCGGTTCCTAAAGTCTAAGTCGTTACCTCAGGCTCATAACAACTAACTGTATTCGGGTATTTATTTATATCCTATTTATTGATATAATAATAAAAATATTTAACATGTAATTCAGACCTGTTTTATTTATGCATCATATTTAATAGTTATTTAAGTAACCACCTAAAATTTAAGTGTAAAAAATAATATAAAAGGCATAAATGTACATTTCTGTTAGAGGTTCAACAGCCATGTCAATCTGGACAGCTGAATGTGGTAACCCTTAGTCTTAGTGGAGTCTATGTTTAAACTACTATTCTTTAAAATAAATATAGAGCTGGCAAATACCTTCTTCAAAACTTGGTATAATAAGTAAGAAAAGGAATTCAAACAATTCTTTTAAACTCTGAATAACATCGATATTTTATCAATATATCAATGATATTTTCGATATTTAAAATTTCGAATAAATCATATTTTATGATATAGATATTATATCAGTTATGTCAGCCTACAGAAAATCTCCTACCCAGATTTTCGGCTTCAATTGCTATGTTTAAATATTAAATAATGATGTTAATGTTTAAATATTAAATATATATGAAGTAAAGAGGCAGTATCTTTATAGACTTTTCCTTGAATGTTCGACTAATGATACTGCATTCCAAATACTAGTCTGAAACTTTCTTTTCCAACTCGCACTAACTTCTTGGAAAAACAATATACCCCAACACTATCCTAGACAGGGAATGGGTATCCATTTAGTAGTAAAAAGGTGTTACAAGCCCAGAACAAGGAGAACCGCTTAAAGCGCCTCGGGGTGGCTCTTTCCAGCATTTAACATAACTGGAAAAGTTTCGCTATTTCCCACCGCCGCCCCTCCCTCGCTGGCTCTTGAACATTGGTGAAAATTAAAAGTTAAATGCGCAAAGTCAATAAAAGCCAGAAATGGCGATGGCGATACTAACAAATGGAAGGACCAAGAACGAGGCAAATCCTTTAATGCCATTCGCATTTGCATGGCACTGGAGAAGGAGGGCACATCCCATTCGAGGACAATAGCTCGCCGCCTCTTTGTGTCTTTTGTGCGGCACTTGCGACGCTTTGCCAACTGTTTGCCGAGAGATAAAACTCGGTTGAGCGCCGCTAACTAATAAAATGCATCCCAGCAGCAATCGCTCTGGGTCCTGGGTCCTGGGTCCTGCGAGTGGTTTGCGTTTTGTCTTTGCCGGCTGAGTGGCTGCGTTTGCTTTGCTAATTGATGCACTAGGCCCTGGGCTTGTGTACTCTTCAATTACGGATCCAGCATTTGGGGATCTGGAGTGAATGGGAAAGGGAGTAAGGGAGCCCCTCTTTCAGTGCAGCTGCTGAAAAATCAATTGTGTGGGGAAAATATGCCGAGCTTTTTTAATTAAAATTTTGAAGATCTCTCCTAAGCACGGGCGGCGAACGCATTGGACCATGGATTATTGCGAGCATTCCATAGTTGGTCACGTTCTCTTTTCTTTTTTTTTAATTGCAATTGAAGCGGCGCTCATTATAGCGATAAATTTCCAATCCAAAATGGAAATTTGCATTTTAATTTGCGCAGAAATGGGAGAGAGGAAAAGGAAGCACTTTCCCCACAATAAAAGGAAATTAGTTTGCCATATTTTCCCCATTTACACTTTCCTCTCGCATTGAATCATACTGTGGAAGGGCAGGGCAGAGTGTGGCCATGTTTGGTGTGGGTTCTAGATGTGTGAGGCCTGCCTTGCAGTGTGGCCAGAGCAAACATTGAGGGTAGCAGCGCTTGCTTTTAGCACTAATTAGTCAATTTATGTCCAATTTGCTAATTTGTGGATGCTCTGGTGTAACTCCATGGCTACAGTAACGGACAACGGACATGTCGACATATGTATGCTGGTGCTGCTGGCCGGCCGCACACAGTGCGTATGATTAATATTTAATTGCATTTAGCCAGAGTGCAAATCGCAGGGGTACACTGAGAGCAAAATCGATAGAGATTTCTAAGAAGATGTGAATAAAAATAAGTTAAATTGTTGAAAAATATTTCACATAAAACTTAATTCGATTTGTCCTTGTATTCAAGCTCGGCAGAGCTCGCTTTGACTCTCATGCACAAGCACAGCTAAATCCATGATGGAGAAATATTAAAGTTTTGAGCTTGGGTTTTTTTAGCTGTTCCTTAAGAAGTTTGCAAAGCAATGAATCATTTCCGAACCTATAGATTTTTTATATTCTTGATCAGAATTTTTTCTGAGGTTCGATTGATTTTCATGTCTAATTACAGAGTGCTAGACTATAAAAATTCGGGTTTCCTTAGCCAATATACACATATTTTAACACCCTGTTTAAATATGAACATTATGCACACTTCAAATCCTTTTTAAAGTTCACTTTTCCAAAGTGTATCTACTTTTCATATGTTTCCGTTACGCATTAGAGCTTGCCATTTTCAGTGACCAAAGCAAACCAAATTAAATTAACATTTACACATAAATATTGGTCCTGCAGCGAAGGACTCATAAATTGCATCCGCTCGCATAGCTCGCCCTGATGAATAACCCGCAAAGTCCCCCCCACTCGAAAATCGAATTGAATCGAACGACAGACAAGGCCATTAGCTATATTCTCCGCCACACACCACCCACGGCCCCTCCCGAGGGGGTGACAAATAGACAAATAACGCAAACGAATCAAGAGCAGCTGCTCTGTGACGCAGATGAACGCCAGATGAATGGGCTTCTCTCGGAGCTTGGTGAATGGAAGACATTTGCAGCCCAAGAAAGCACACGCGCTGGTGGTTCTGGGTTTTACCCACCGACGAGCGACAGCTGTGGGTTTGGGGAAAGGTGACAGTATAAAAGGGTTGTGGTGGCGGCAAAGAGGCATCACAGTTTGAACTCCTCAGTTCTCAGACAGACCCAGCCAGCCAGCCAGCCAGCCAGCCAGCCAAGCCAATCCCAGCAAGATGCGCTCCTTCATCTTCGTAGTCCTCTTCGCCCTGATCGTGGTGGCAGCCGCTCAAGGCGGACGTCGTGGTGGCCGCGGAGGTCAGCAGGGAGGAGCCCAAGGAAGACCGCAGGGTGGACCTCAGGGAGGACCTGGTGGTCCAGGAGGTCCTCAGGGTGGACCTGGTGGTCCTGGAGGTCCTCAGGGTGGACCAGGTGGACCTGGCGGACCATGGGGTCTGCCGCCAAATGGTACCCTGCCCTGCAACAGCACCACGACCACGACTAGCACCACCACGGAGGCCAGCACCACTACCGAAGCCGCCACCGAGGATTCCTCCTCCTCGGCTTGAGAGATGTAACACAGCTCGAAGCCAATCTAAAATCCATTTTGGCTTGTTCTCCGCCGTTCCCTGGATATTAATAAAAGTTCTTTTTCATTCCTGCAAGAACTAAATCTTTTTCACATTTTCACAAGACAGAAAGTTACAGGGAGAGAAAAGTTTGGCCATTGAAAACTTTAAAGAGAAGCTGAAAACTCAGGGCTTAAAAGCTAGTTTTCCCTCATAATTCCTGCCCTGAAAAGCCTCGATTTCTTTCAGTGATAAATGCACGATGCCCGAGGCTAAACCAAGGGATTCCAAATCGAAATGTAACTTGTTCCAAGGCCGCTGTGGTGGCTGACAGCCCGGCGGCCATGAGATGTGACAGTCGAAGGAGTGGCAAGAGGAGGACGTCGACACACGTCCTGGAAATGAGGCTCCTCCTCCTCCTCGACATCGCCGTTGCAGTTCTTTAAGCCCCATCAAAGGCTGTAGCAGTGTCAGCTCCGAAAGGCATTCCGCTGCCTCTTCTCCCAGCAATTATGTCAGTGGAAAAAAAGCCAGCTAAACACTTTATTTATGCAGTTCGCCCTCGTCGTTTGTCTTGAAAGTTTTCGCATTAAACGAGCGCCAAACTATGTGCAACTGAAAATGAGTTTATGCTGCCAAAAACGAACAGAGAAAAACCCTGGGAAAATCCTGGTTAAAATACAATGTGAAGAAGAGGGAGATGGTACCAGGCAACAGTTGTCTCTCCGGGCAGGACTCCACGCATTCCCGACATTCTCCTGGGGGAGATTTGTTGCTTCAGCAACTTGGCTTATCCCCAAGGAGCAGGAAGTTGGAGCAAGTCCAGCTGGAGCTGCCATTGCCATGAATTTCCGCTTCACTCTCGACTAACTTTAAGCGCCTTAGCAGCCATCGATGCTGCCGTATTTGGTCCTTTAATATGTGAGGCAGAAATAGATCAAAAGTCAGGGAGCCAACACACATGACGAGGAGTTCGGGACAAAGGCACAAAGACCCTGATCCAGACGGAGACGGAGACCCGTACACGGGCACGGACACGGTCTCGGCCTCGGCCTCGGACTCGGGCCCGTTGGTGGCACATTTTTATTGGTCATTAGTGCGAGCCTCTATCGGCATTCGTAAGCATTTACACATCGTTAAACTTTCATTTCCGGCAAATTAAGCGCATTTTATGTACCTTCCTTCAGTTCGGTTGCCCTCAGACTGGCCCTTGTCCTCCCACCTCCCTGCTCCTCGCTGACTGGGTCACCCACCCGATGGTCCTCGGTGTCAGCAGAATGACCACAACAAATGCACACTGGGAGAAAATGCCCAAGAACTTTTGAGTTATATTGAAATAATAACAAATGTGTATTTGGGATAGAAAGTCTTAATATATCGATACTGTATAGATATTGCAATATTAAATATTCTATATAATATTCTATATAATATATAAGACCAAGGTTTTGAAATTGAATTCGTTTAATTGACAAGCATTTCAAGATTAGCCTCTTAGGAGGCTTTTAGTAATTTTAGCATTTAAGACATAAAAAATAAGATTATTTCCCTCACTGCTGAGGAACCCGGCTCAACCTAGGCTCGTGCCCGGTCTTGAGCATATTTAATGGACGGACAGCAAAGGGGCCCCGCCTCCGGGCGTGTCCCTTTCATTGTTTGTCTTTCAATCGAAAGTCAATAGCAAGGACTCACCGCCATTCACATTCACATTCACCGGAGGAGTATAAAAGCAGCCGTGGCTGGCAGCCTTAGGATCCGGCTGCTCCAAGTAACATGTCGTTCTGGGCAGTGAGTCGCGGCCTGACGCCGCCTTCGAAGGTGGTGCCCATGCTGAATCCCAACCAGCGCCAGTTCCTGGAGGACGAGGTGCGCTACCGCGAGAAGCTGAAGCTGATGGCCCGCGGCGATGCCATGGAGGAGGTGTATGTGCGCAAGCAGGAGACCGTGGACGATCCGCTGGAGCTGGACAAGCACGACTCCTTCTACCAGACCACCAAGAGTCTGCTGGTGCTCTTTCAGATCATGGGCGTGATGCCCATACACCGCAATCCGCCGGTGAGGGACCTGCCGCGGACTGGCTACTCGTGGACCTCCAAGCAGGTGATGTGGGCCGTGTTCATCTACACCTGCCAGACCACCATCGTGGTCCTGGTGCTGCGCGAGCGGGTGAAGAAGTTCGTAACCAGTCCGGACAAGCGCTTCGACGAGGCCATCTACAACGTGATCTTCATCAGCCTGCTCTTCACGAACTTTCTGCTCCCGGTGGCCAGCTGGCGGCACGGACCCCAGGTGGCCATCTTCAAGAACATGTGGACGAACTACCAGTACAAGTTCTTCAAGACCACCGGCTCCCCGATCGTGTTCCCCAACCTGTACCCGCTCACCTGGACGCTGTGCGTCTTCTCCTGGCTGCTGAGCATCGCCATCAATCTCTCGCAGTACTTCCTGCAGCCGGACTTCCGGCTGTGGTACACCTTCGCCTACTACCCCATCATCGCCATGCTGAATTGCTTCTGCAGCCTGTGGTGAGCCACGGATCGATTGTCTAGCTGGTTAACGGCCTTACCTTACTCCTTACCCCCACCCAGGTACATCAATTGCAATGCCTTCGGCACCGCCAGTCGCGCCCTCTCCGATGCCCTGCAGACCACCATCCGGGGCGAGAAGCCCGCCCAGAAACTGACCGAGTACCGGCACCTCTGGGTGGACCTCAGCCACATGATGCAGCAGCTGGGACGCGCCTACTCCAACATGTACGGCATGTACTGCCTGGTCATCTTCTTCACCACGATCATCGCCACGTACGGGAGCATCAGCGAGATCATCGACCACGGCGCCACCTACAAGGAGGTGGGCCTCTTCGTCATCGTCTTCTACTGCATGGGCCTGCTGTACATCATCTGCAACGAGGCCCACTACGCCTCGCGGAAGGTCGGACTCGACTTTCAGACCAAGCTGCTCAACATCAACCTCACGGCCGTGGACGCGGCCACCCAGAAGGAGGTAGAGATGCTGCTGGTGGCCATCAACAAGAACCCGCCCATCATGAACCTCGATGGCTACGCGAACATCAATCGGGAACTCATCACCACCAACATCTCCTTCATGGCCACGTACCTGGTGGTGCTGCTCCAGTTCAAGATCACGGAGCAGCGCCGGATTGGCCAGACGCAAACGTAGGCAAGGGAGCTTCATTTTTTAAATGAATTTCGCTGAAAAATACTATTTCTTATGAGGTTCTTGGGCATGATTCAATTATGGGAAATAATTATAATAATTGTATTATGCTTTGGGGCTTGTTGTTTTGAGAACAAAATCTTTTTTCCCTGTATAAAATGCCTGCTTCTTGATCCTTTTCTAAAAGGGGAAATTAATTTAGTGAATGTTACTTATACAGGGCGGAAATTTCTCCTAACTAACAACACTAAAATATATATTAAAAATCATACATCTTCGTGAATTTTAGAAGACGTTAACCTTTACCTTCTATCAAATTAACTAATCAGCATTTAACCCAGTGAAGGCTGTTAACTACTACCTTTATTTAAGTCTAATCAGTATTTAACCCCATGAAGGCTTAGTCTTTTCTGCTTCAAAATTAGAAAAAAAAAACAAAAAATTAACAAAAAAAAACACAAAATCCTTAGTTTCCAAGCCGCTTTTTTCCAAGAAATGTGCCATCGCCGGAACCCGGACTACAGTGGCAACACCTACCTGGGCCTGCAGCTGGGCACCGAGAAATTCCGCGCTTTGATACTCGACGCCAACCTGAAGGCCATCTACTTTTCCCAGGTGCGCTACGATGTGGATTTGCCGGAGTATGGCACCAAACATGGCACCTTCACGGACGGCGGTCCCATGGAGTTCCTGGCCAACCCCGTGATGTGGGTGAAGGCGATGGACATTGTCCTGAATAGCCTGCATCAACAAGGAGCGGACATGCACTCGATAGTGGCGGTAGCGGCGGCTGGCCAGCACGGCGGCTGCGTCTTCTGGTCGCACCTGGGCCTGCGCAGGCTGTGCAACCTGAATCCCAACCTCCGCCTACACGAGCAGCTGACGGACAGCGCCTTCGAGCTGACCCGCACGCCCACCTGGCGCGACACCTCCGCCGACAAGGAGGGGCTCGAGATGTCGAACGCGGTGGGAGGTGCTGCCGAGATGACAGAGATTACCGGCTCCCGGACATACTCCCGCTTCACGGGTCCCCAAATCCGGAAGGTGTTCACCCACTGCCCGGAGCACTACGAGCGCACGCAGCGGATCTCGCTGCTCAGCAGCTTCGTGACCTCGCTGCTCATCGGCGGCATGGCCGCCATCAGCGTCTCGGACGCCTCGGGAATGAACCTCTTGGACCTGCGTCGGAATAAGTGGTCGAAGAAGTGCCTGGAGGCCTGTGCCCCCGACCTGGCGAGGCGCCTGAGCAAGCCGGTCGCCTCTTCGCGGCTCCAGGGACGCATCGACGACTACTACGTGAAGCGCTGGAACTTTCGGCCCGACTGCATGGTCCTCTCCGGCACCGGGAGCAAGGGCGCCGAGCTGGCCGGTGTGCTGGTGGAGAAGGACTTCATTGTGATCTCGCTGGACGTCAGCGACACGATTACAATGCCCCTCGCCAAGGCCCCGCACCTGGAGGAGGGCCATGTGATGCGTCACACCACCCGGCCGGATGAGTACATGGGCGTGCTCTGCTTCCGAAACGGTCTGGTGGCCCGCACCATCGTTTGCAACGCGGTGGCTGAGGGGAACTTTGAGCAGTTCTACGCGATGCTGGACGCCACGCCCAAGGGCAACGGCGGCCACTTGGCCGTCCACTTTTACGACCGAGAGATCCTGCCTGTGAGCAGGGGCGTCCTGCGCTGGGACCCCACCATGGACAACCTACAGCAGGAGTGCTTGCGCGGCGTACCGAACTTCGAGACGCCGGAAATTGAGGTGCGAGCCCTCCTCGAGGGCCAGATAATCCACCACTGCGCCATTTCCCGCGAGATGGGCTTCGGCTTGGGCCCGAACACCAAGGTCATTGTGGTGGGTGACGACGCCAATTACCCCAAATTGGTGCAGATCGTGGCCGATGTCTTCAACTCCCCCGTCTACAAGCGGACCGGGCCCGAGGTCTGCCTGCTGGGCAGCGCCTTTCGGGCTCGCTATGCCTTCTACGAGCACAGGGAGATGGCCTGCAGCTGCCGCTCCTGCCAGCGCAGGAGCTGCCGGCAGCCGAAACTGAGCTTCGACGAGTTCTTCCGCAACGTTCCCTCCGGATTGAGCCTGGCGGCGGAGCCGGATCCCGACAGCGAGAAGATCTACGCCCCGCTCTTCGGGCGCATCTCGCAGATGTGCCAGCTGATGGGGGCCCGGGCGGCCCAGTTCCCCGAATCGTAGGTGCATTTGTAGGGTGTATTTATTGAGATGGGTTTCTGGTGTGTGGTTTCTTGCTCCTCCTTCTCCGAAAAATATAATAAGTGTAACAAAAACGGGGCTAGGTCTACGGTTAGGCTAGGTCTGGCTCTAGAAGTCGGCATCCCAACCGGAGAGCTCGTCCGGCGGCTCGTTGGGATCGCAGGGGAAGCGGTCAAAGTACCGCACATCCGTGGGATGGGCAATGGGTCGCACGAAGGGCGGGATCAGTAGCTGGCTGGTCAGGCCGTCCCAGTCGAAGCCCAGGAACCACCTGGAAGGGGGGAAGAGAGAAAAGGCATTCTTATTAGGGGAAGAGCGATCGATATTGTATTAAAATTATAGTGCAATTTCAAAGTACCAAAGTTTTAAATATCGAAATCATAATAATATCCTAACTTTTGATATATCAAAACTTAGTTTGTCGAAAAGTAACTCGTGGAACTCGTTACTACCGACAATTTTCACATCAAGTAAGGATAGACCACTTTTAGAGGGACATTGGTTCGATATACAATAAGAATATCGATTGAACCCTCACTAGGCATCCTTAAAATATCATATACAGTATTGATTTATTGACATTTTCTGTCATCTGGTTATACCCACTTATGCTTCTTGATATCCTGGATGCCGCCCGTTTGGTAGCCGAGACGCTCCGAGGGCACATCCCGACAAAGACGCTTGATGAGCTGCACCGCCCAGCGGGACATGTGCTTGGGAAAGTTGATCATGTCGATGCCCTTAAGGATGAGGTTGTACGTCTGCATGGGATCCGGGGCACTGAAGGGAGGACTGTAGAATAGGTATAATTAATATCAATACTCTGCCTCTGCCCCTAGAAGCACTCACGTGCCGTTCAGCAGCTCGTGGATGAGGATTCCCAGGGCCCAGTAGTCCACAGCCCGGTCGTGGCCCTTGTTAAGGATGATCTCCGGCGCCACGTACTCCGGCGTACCGCAGAAGGTCCACGTCTTGGCGCTGGTGCCTATCTGTTTGGCAAAGCCGAAGTCCACGATCTTGACATAGCCCCGCTCGTCCAGCATCAGGTTCTCGGGCTTCAGATCCCGATAGATGATGCCGCGGGCATGCAGGTACTCGAAGGCCTGCAGCACGCAGCCGATGATGAACTGGGCGGCGTTGTCCTCGAAGGAGCCGCGGTCGCGGAGCATCGTCCAGATCTCGCCGCCCATGCAGGCCTCGAGCAGCATGTAGACGTACTTCTCGTCCCGGAAGGTGCGGTACAGGCGGCAGATGAAGGGGGACTTGGAGCTGAGCATGATGTGGCGCTCGCTGTAGATGTGCTCCTCCTGCTTGGTGTCCACAATGTGTCGCTTCTTCAGGCACTTCAGGGCGAAGGTATCGATCCTGTTCTGATGGTGGGCCTTGACCAGCTCCACCCGGCCGAAGCCTCCGATGCCCAGGGTGCTGACAACCTCGAGATCCGTGAGCTTGAGGTCGGGGAACTCCTGCTGCAGCTGCTGCTGCTCCTTGGCCTCCTCCCCGTCGGGGCTGTGCTGGGCCTGCTTCATGGCCAGCATGCGGCTCTCATCGCCGTAGTCCTTCTCCTTCAGCTCGCAGAGATCCCCAATAAGGCGCTTGAAGGAGTCCCTGTCCAGGGTGAGGCACTCCACGCCCGGCGGCAGGGCAATGATGTTGGCCGTCCGCTTGTCCTCGTTGATCAGCGCCTGCTCGCCGAAGTAATCTCCCCGGGCTAGGGTCCTTAGCTCCGTCTCCTCCGCCGAAGAAGGCGTCAGCTTCTGGGTCACCCGGACATTGCCCTGCGAGATCAGGAAGAAGCTGTCGCCGGCAGTGCCCTGACGGATGATGTAGGTGCCGGCGGCATAGAACTCCAGCTCCAGGACATCCGCTATCTTGGCCAGCAGCTCCTCGCTGAGGTTCCTCAGCAGCGGCACTGAGCGCAGGAAGTTCACACTGTTCTCGATCCGCTGCAGACCCGTGCACATCATGATCTGCTGGAAGACCCGACGGTCCAGCACCCACACGCGTGCCGCCTCGCTGAGCACCCTTATGGACGCCGTCCTGGTGCAGTTGTATAGGATGGCCAGCTCTCCGAAGGCCTTGCCCGGCCCCATCTTGTCCAGCACCTTGCCCTGCTGCATCACGGCGAACTCCCCAGCGGCGGAGACGTACAGATGGGCGCCCACCTCGCCCTCACGGATCACAAACTCACCGGCGGCAATGCTCTTGGAGTACATGGAGTCCACCAGCTCGCGCACCTGCGAGGCATCGATGTTCTTGAGAAAGTCATTGTCCATAATGGCGTCCTTGATCTGTTGCTTGTCACTGGAGGAGGACAGAGATTAGCGGAGCTTTGAGGTTCCTCGAAACCAACTGAAAACCCACCTGAAATCCTTGTCGTACTTGGGTATGGGTATGCTGTAGGACTGCTGCATGGACTGTACGCAGCTCTCGGCGGAGACACCCTGCTTCTTAATGGCCGCCGGAATAGCCTTGGGTCGTAGCTCCGACGCTGGAGCTTCCATAGGAGCCGCTGCATCCGTTGGAGAAGGAGAAGGCGATGCAGCGGATGAAGCTGAAGAGCCGCCTGCCACCGCCGTGGGAAGCGGACTCAAAGAGAGCGCCTCCATGGCAAAGGCCGGACTGGAGGGCAGCACCATGCCGCAGGACCCACAGACATGGGGATCCTTGCCCTGCTCCTGCTCCCCGCACTGCTCTGGCAGCGAGTAGAGCTTGGTCTTGGACTGCTGCCGAGTCACGTTCAGGTGGTTGGTGGTCTGCTGGAGCACGCTCTGTGGGAGAGAGGAGGGAGAGTCAGAGATGGAACCGCGTTGCTCAATCAATTCTGCGTGAGATTCCCAATTGGCTGGCAATCAATTGCCGGGTCGCCGTCATCGAGTGATTCTTCAGACACACCGTCAGGCGTGAATCCAAATCAATTAAGGGAAGATGACCTACTGCGGCCACTGGCATTCACGTGCATTCCCGATGACGAAAGCATAGAAACCAGGCAGAAGATTTCAAGAAGAAAAAAAAAATCGTTAACTAAAATCTGAAAACGAAAACGGATTCATAAAGTCGGCTTTAAATATACCTTTCAGGGTATATTTTAGACTGAAGCTTGCTACGCAGTAAAGAAGTCATCTTAGACTCTAAAAACCATATATTATTGATCAGCATCAACAGACGAATCTTTCTAGACAGACAGGAAAGAAAACATCGACTTCCCGAAGTTCGTTTCCTTGTTTTCTTTTATATTACCTCTTTCATGTTATTTATATGGAGAATTTCCATTTCATGCGCTTCTTTACCCGCAGTGTAGACCCTTCCCTCAACTTTCTTATCACAAATCCGCAAATAGAATGCTAAATTCTTCTATTTTTTCCCGGCGTTGACCCAAAAAACAGCATAGATAAAGCCTAAACAAAGCCAAGACCGCTTTCGGGGCGCCTCTCCCCAGTGTGCAAGTAGAGCTAGTCATAGCCCCAGCTCCAGTTCCACTGCCAGCTCCACCTCCGCCTTCCATCGGAGGTAAACAAAGATAAGCCGAATGTCAGGGCGAGGTGTTACCACCTCTCGCCCCGTCCCTGGTGTCCCCTAGCCGGGCTTTGCTTGTTTTCCAAATTATTTGCATAGAAATTAGCATCGAAAAAACACTTTGTATTTCCTTTCGCTCTTTTTGGGGATCTCTGGGATCTCTGTTTTTCGAGATGCGCGCGTGCTGCCCGGGGTCGGAACTATCTATGTTTGTATCTCAGAGCCACACAAAGGTGGCTTGGAGGAGGGGATCGGGGCAGGGAATGAGTATCAACTGCCCTGAGGTGGAGGTGATTCGACAATTAGCGATGCACACTCGACGGAATGAGTGTCAAAATGGTTTTACAGCTTCTTTAAAGATAGCTCTCTGAGGGTCGGCCTCTGCCTGGGGAAAATTTCCGCCAAGGCAGAAGTTGGGAGTATAGTTTTGGATAGTTTTGGGTCTCTTTAAAAGTGTTTAGATCACTATAGATTTCTGTAGATTTCACAAGATCTCTATATTCCCTTGTGGGGTCTCTCTAGTTCCTCTCTAGGTGTCTCTAGATATATAAAGATCTCTTTACATCTCTCTTTATCTGCTCAGGTATCCCGAGATATCTGTATCTGCAAGTCTTTAGATCTCTGTGTCGGTCCAGGTCTATCTCTAGATCTTGATGGATCTCTCTAGGGGTCTGTATTTACCTTCAAGCCTTTAGAATGCTTCCTAGATCCCTAAGATCTCTATAGAGCTCTCTAAGTCTTAAGGTTTCTCTCAGATCCTCGTAGACATAAGCCTTCGTCTGTAAAATAAATCAATCTACAGAAATCTCCTATATCTTGTTCTTTTAGATTATAAAACCCCTTCAATTTATTATGATATTTTTTCCTCTAGCGAGCTTATATCATTTATACGATCTAGATCTCAGTGGCGAGTAGACCTTACCGCAACTTTATCGCTTTACAGCCCCCCAATTAATGGGATAATTGAAATTAAATGATTTTTCGGCTTCCGAATGTACACGGAAAGTATCTCTCAGTCGCGAGACTCGCTCGCTCTATACCTTTCCACGCTCCTCCTGTTTGCCGGGGGCTATAAAACCGACTACGAGATCTCGCTCAGAAGTGCTAATCACTTGGCTCAATAAATCTGTCTTACAATTTAAATACGAGTCGGAGCCGGAGGAGGCGGGGCAGCGGGAGGAGATCCAAGTACGAATGCCTGGGCCTAGGCCAGAGCAGAGCAGAGCAGAGCAGAGCGTTAGATAGATACGGATATCTCACAGATACAGATACCACGGCAAGGGCACGGGTTAGGAGTGGGCACAACTAGGGGTTCCGCGGGGTGTATCTGATATCTGGGCAGCGTCTGAGATAACGATAGCCGAGGGCGGCGTGTCTATGTTTGCGATACACAAAGCGAATTCGAAATTAGTCCGAAAAATAATAGAAGCCAGAGCGTTCTGTGTTCAGCGGTGGCTCCTGCTTATCACCGCTGCCGGAGCAAACAAGGCGATGCCATAGACAGCGATGGATGGATGGGCCACCCAACCGGCCAGGGTTTCCCCAAGAACGGCTTGGAATCGATGAATGGATGAATGGGAGTGGGTACATGGCTAGCTAGGCGGTAACCTCTCACCTTCAGCTTGTGTATCTCCCTATGCAGCTTGACCAGCTCACTCTCCCTGCTGCGCACCATCTCCTTGAGTGCCAGGACATCCCTGGTCAGATTGCTGACGATCGCCTCGCGCTCCCGGTCGGTCATCATAGCCTTGGCCATGTCTCAGGTCGTACTCCTGCCTCTGTTAAGTGAGCCCTGTCCCAGCTCGGGTTATATTCCATTCAGACGCTGGTCTTCCGCTGCAGCTCGCTGGCGGTGGGGTTGCGCGCGCGATTCGTTAGCGACTGGCGGTGGCGA
Source organism: Drosophila bunnanda (assembly GCA_035046265.1). Classification (NCBI taxonomy): domain Eukaryota; kingdom Metazoa; phylum Arthropoda; class Insecta; order Diptera; family Drosophilidae; genus Drosophila; species Drosophila bunnanda. Next base: position 4,834,681 of record JAWNOB010000076.1, on the reverse strand, counting down.
TCAACGCGGCCTATGCGGCGTATACGTGATTTATCAGAGAGAGCCAGAGAGCGACGGCGGTTACTCTGTTACTCTGCCCCGAAGAGCAGGGCATATCAGTGCACAAAGAGAGCGATCAGCGGAAGAGAGAGCAAGAGCTGGAGAAGCCCGCAAATTAAATTTGGCTTTACGGCAGCCCGCTGCCGAGCTGAAAGCGAAACCCAAAACAAAACCCAAGCCACAAAAGCCCGGGCGTAATTTGATGATGACAGCTACGACGACATTCAGCCAGGCAGGGGCGGAAGTGCGAGGGTACGCTGGGTTAGAAGGGGGTGAAAGAGGGGGTGGAAAAGCAGGAAAAGCTGGAAAACCAGCAGTAACTGGAGGGCAAGGGCAGCTGCTCGTCCGAAGCATAAAAATGAAAATGAAAATGCGAAAAGCGAAGTGGCAGCCAGCAGATATGAAAACGAAAGCTAAACGAATCAGCGGACAGGGGCAGCAGAAGGATGTACAGGCCAGGATACGGGCAGCCAGGATGCGGTGGACCAGAGAGCAGCAGAGACAGGAGCGCGGTCCGGGTCACGGGGTAGACAGAACAAGGCTTAAGCCACCAACTACAGAGGGAATTCTGTAAATAATTTTTTGTTTTTGTGCACTTGCTTTTACTTGAAATTTAAATATAAAGTATGATATATTAAAATATATATAATATAAAACGTTCAACAAAAACAATATAAAGAGACTGTTCAGTATTCTTTATTAATAAAGAAATCCCTATATTATTTGTATATTTTTTCTGTAAGATATGAATTCTAAAGGAATATCTTAAATAAATCATTTTATGATGTAAAGCTTAAGAGCTTAATTAAATTGAAAATATTCTTTCTTGCTGAGTCTTTTTAATTATAATTCTCTTAATCTCTATTTAATATTTAGCTAATCTACTACAATGTAATATATACATATCTTAAAGAAAACTAAATCATTCTGATTTGATTCTCCGCTTTAAAATCCCCCATATAACTCAAAATATAAGGAGCACTAAATCGCAAATAATCCCCTTGAAAATCTCTGATAAAATCTCTTCAACGAATCTCCTTCGCACATGCGGGAACTTTAAATTCGAAATTTAATTTCATTTTATTCCCTCAATTTAAGTTTTCGTTGAATCGCTCACTGTGGAGGCCAGAGAAGTCCCGCTGTAGTGCCGGAAAAACTGCTTTACAGCCATAATAGAATTATAGTGGCCAAAACTATGAAGCAGGCAGGCAGGCAGCGCCCAGGCACAGCTTTAACTCTCTGTATTTTTTGTGCTGTTTTTGCGTTGTCTGCTGGAAGTGAGGCCACGGATTTCGCTGGTATTCAGTGGCTTCACTGGATTCACTGGCTGCTGCCGGCGGTGGGCCACATTTAATGGAGACGCGCGTCGCATTCCCGGCACTGAGACAGTGATATATCTCGAAAAAGCGCGCCAAGTGCGCGGAGAGTGGGACGTGACAGCCGACGGGCAGAAGTCGCAGCCCAGACAAAGGAGAAGCAGGAGCAGGAGGAGGGGCGCATCCCAACCACAGACACAGAACAGAAGGATTAGCCGGAGCTCAAAGGTGGAAGCGGCACAGCGTCACACGGGGCGTATGCGCAATGATGCAGCAAATGATCTATTAAGGCATCGGCAGGCAGGCAGGAGGAGGTCAGGAGTACCTTGGCTTTCGGGCTAAGATAAATTAATGCTCAGCCCCGAAGTGACTGCCAGCTCGTCACTCACCTCACTGCCAGGTGAAGAGGAGGAGACCGAGCCCGGCGCAGAAGCTGCTCAAAACTTTGACATGCTGCGGTAATTATCTGCAGGGGCTGCCCTGCTCCTCCAGCACCAGACAGCCTTCCCTCAGCCAACCCAAGATTGACCCCCATGGCTGGAATGGAAACTTAACGTCAATCCCGCAGAGCACGCTAATTAATGGACGCTAATTCCTGATGGCAGCCGGGTCGGGGGAGAGAGAGCTCTGGGGATTCCCCGCTTATCATAAAACTTTTTGTCGCGCACAAGAACACAAGCTGAGAGCTGGAAGCTGAAACAAACAACAACAGTTTGCAAATAAATACTAAAGTCACGGGGTCCAGGCAACTTTTAAACGGAACTATTTAAAGGGATTTCCCTGACGGAGTAGTTATTAGTTTTCAAATTGAACAGAGAACGGAAAACATTTAAAATTGGAAGTATTCAAGCGGAAGTATTAAGCGGAAAGTGTTGCATCATAGTTGATGAAAAGTTAAATTGCAAACTAATTGATTACAGCTGCCGGAAGAGCTTCCTTAATTATGCCGAGTTCAAGGTATTCCTGCATTAAGTATTTCCCGGCATTACCAGCTCCATTTCCCTGAAACCTATCACGTCTCATGGCAGGATTAGCAACAGGATTTCCAGACAGGAGACCAGTGCCAATCATTGCGAGGATTTGTTTCGCCTGCCAATATTTGCATAATGGATAAGATATCGCATGTCACAGATTCCGCAGATCCGAGATTCGCCTCTGCATTCCGCTTTATTCGCCGGCTGTCAAGAGGGAAAAGAAAACCACAGACAGAAAAACATCAACACAAACGTGTCATCAATTCTCGGTATTTCCCTTATCTGTGACTCCGTTTTTTTCTCTCTGTGTGTGAGCTAGTGGGAAAGCAAGGAAAAAAGCCAAGCACCAAATGCGATTCGGCATGGGGACAAATCAAGTGGCAATCTGTGGTTATGAGCGGGTTCCCATAAACATTTCCAAAGCCCGAATCCTGAACCCCTATCCCTATGTAGATCGTATGTAAATGTGAGGCTTAAGCAGGCTTTTTTTCCCCGGGAATGTCATCAACACGCAGGAAGTAAAGGGAGCAGGAGGAGAAGGACCAGGAGCGGAAGACAACTAGGACAACACTAGGGATGTACATATGCATATTGAGAAAATGGGTTCGATTTGATATATCGAAAGATATATATAATAAAAAATATAACAATGTTATGATATATCGAAATTTTAATTATCGAAAATATGCTTAATATATCTTAATGCTATTCTGAAGCTTAAAATATCAAAAAAGTACAGTTTCTTATTTAAAAATATTTACTTCCAACTGTGATAGTTTAAGCCAAGTTTAGACTAAATATAAAACAGAACATCGACTTGGATATATCAGTATCGATATATTCTGTCATCTCTATGCAGCTTGCAACACGAGGTGACAATGGCAGGCCAACATGAGATAAACGAAACCAATTTTTTACATTATTTTATTCCACTGCTACTGGGCAAGGAAGGACTCCACTCCACGCTCCACTGTAAGCCGACTCCCCCTTGGGGATCGCTGCCATATCTTATCGCCTTATCATCAACACAACATAACATTCGTTCGTGTAGTTATTCAATTAAAATCGGGGGGAACCCACTCCATTTAGCTGCTCTGGCGGAAAGGCCAAAGTGTACGCTGGGGATTAATTCGGGGCACGGCGGCCCAGGTGGACGGAATGGTAGGTCCTTGTAGCTGCCCTCGCACTCGCAGCCATTATCTTTGGCTTTGGCCTGGCGGGGACTTGACCTGCCAGGCCTGGCAGCCATTCATCCCGGGCTTTTGTTGTTGCTGTTCGCCTCGCATTCGTATCTCAGTTATTGCCTTTGTGGCTACCCCTTGAATCGAAGGGTTTAAGGAGCATTTCCGGCTGCAGGAAATGAGCAAATACTATTAACCAGAAGAGCGCTAGAATCAGCATTCAATGTTGTTTTCGTAGGTAACTCTCAGGTCGACTCCCTGGCTTTGCCAGCCTCTTGTTGCCTCGTCCTTTGTTCGTTTTTTGTGCCTGTTTTATCCCCGGCAAGATAAATGTAACATGTTTGCTTTGCCACAAAAAAAAAAAAGAAAAAGAATGAAATCCCTGCCGCTGCTCATCCCTCTGCGCCACGCCTCCTGGAATAATAAACCATCAGCGGACAATGCATCATGCGGTGGGCAGTGGCAGGTCAGGTGGCCACCGGATAATTCCTGGGGCAGGACCCTCCATGTTGCGGCTAATTCCCCGATTCTGATTCTGATTTTCCGCCTGCTTGTAATGGAGACCTCGTGGAGGTGCTGCCGCCCTGTCCCGGATGTCGTCACACATCCAAAGCCAAGGAGCTGGAAAATGAATGAAATGAAAAGTTCCATTACTTGCGCCAAGGCGGGGGACAGCTGAAAACTTTTTCACTTTGCCTCTCTCGTAATGGCAATGGTGCCTGCAAGGAAATGTTTTCCCAAGATGCAATCTCGCCCAGGCACGCCTCTCCCGGATTGCTGGACGGACTACCCCTATCCTGGCAAGAATCCCCCCTCCTCCTATGCATACCCGGCGTGCCTTCTTGGCCCCTTCCTTTGGCCATCCTCCGTGTGTCCGAAAATGAAAGGAGCACCGAAATTTGTTGCAGATAAATTTAGATTTTCCAACTGGTTTAAGGAGGCAAAAACGAATAACTTGGAGAAAACACTGGGGTGTAAGGGGAATTTGAACAAAAATTAAGTATATAAAATTATTTCAAGTGAAAAGATTGGAGAGTATTTAATATCTTAAATATTTATAAGGTTCTGAGTAAAACCAGAAAGGAAACTAACTAACTCTTTGAATTGATATTTATTAATATATTTGTATACATAATTTGTTCAAAAATGTCATCGTTTAAACTGACTAAAATTATAATACCTTGCAAGGATATAAGAAAAACGTCTTGAAGCCCGTCTTAAAAACCAGTTTTAAAAGCAGTCCCAAAATTTCTTTAAGAAACTCCTAAAAAATTATACCAAAAAACACCAAACCTAAAAAATAGTTTTCTTCAGTGTGCCAGGCAGTGCGGGAAATGGCCAAGTTCGAGATGCTGATGGCTGTGCCCGTGCGTGTTTGTGAAGTTTTGCAAATTGCGAGCACACACTCTCCCGCACACACCCCGCACACACTCTCGTCGTCAGTGGACAATGATAGATTAGCCTCCGCCTCCGCCCCGTCCCCACTCTCCCCTTGGCTCCTTCCAATCTCTTTCGGCCCTCTTTTTTGGCCTCGGCTCGTATGCGCTCGAGAAAACTTCAATTGGCAGTGCCAACATTTCTTACAACAAAATTAAACTGTAATTGAAAAAGTCAATTAAAAAGTTTCGCATTTTGTTCCCAATGAGAGAGAGTCAGACATTCCTTTTTGCTATCCTTTTCCTGCCCTCGATGCATGCCGCAAAAAAATAAAAAGGATGTTTGACGCAGAAGGACTTGCCGCCTGCGGGCATGCAACGGAAAACAGGAAAGGGAAAGGGTGGAAAAGCGAAAACTTTACCGCCTTCCTCCAGTTCCGCCGCCGCCACCGCCGCCGCCATTTGATCCTTTTTGGAATCCCCACGGACTTGCGGATTGAGACTTTCAGAGAGAGGATAGCCATGTGTCAATTAGTGTGCAGTTCCGTTTAAATGCGTTTTTGAAGGGAACGAAGGGAGTGCTTTTGCTGGAAAAAACTATAGAAAGAAACCCCTAACAGCAAGTAAACAATGAAAATTGGTTTAATATTTAATATTTATTTGAATTATTTTTATCCTTGTATGCTTAGTAATTTTTCAGAAAAATTCCTTACATTTCAACCCAAAAAGATTGTAGGCAATAAAGTTTAACAGCAGCATTTCCCTATAATGTTTATAGTTTCTTTCTATAAATAAACCATCCATAAACTGGGAAATTGATTCACTAAAATTATCTTTTTTTACGCTCCGCACATTTATGAGTCCTAATAAAAGTTTTATTTATAAAGAGCGAGCTGTGTCGATATCTCGATTGCAACTAAATCTGATTTGACTTTTAGTGGAACAAAAGTAACTAACATGGGTTTTTCTGTTTGTATTTTATATAAAAAAGAGCATTCGTTTTTTTAGAAACTTTCAAGAATTTTAGATTAAAAATAAATCAATATTTATTCTATATTCATTTTGTTTCCTAACAAGACACTCTTGGAATTGAATTATTTGTGTTAGTAACTTAGTTAGTAATATTCTTAAAAATACAAATACAAACTTCTTTGACTTCTCTTGGTTAATACATAATTTTTCGTTAAATTTTTGTAACACAAAATAAAACAAGGCAGATAAGTGATGAACCAAAAAATAAAGCTGAAGCTCCCCCAAAGCCATCGTAAATTAAACACGTTTACTGGCATTTTAGAGCGGACAAAGATGGATCTATTCAGACCGGAAGTGAGTGTTTCGTGCTCCGTGTTTCTTCCTTTGAAAAACATTTATTTAAAAATGCAACAAGCATCACGGGGTTCTTTTTGTTGCTAGTTTTTGCCGTTGCTCGGTTTTTCTGCGCTTTTCCGAGTCGAATCGATAGAAGCAATGAAAAAAAGGGTGGCGAACTGGCAGCCAAAAATGCCAAACAAATTGATTGGAATCGAAAACGAAGCGCAAACGAAAACGATTCGAATGATTGACTGACTGGCTGAATGACTGACTGACTGCCTGACTGGCTGACTGATGGATGGATGGACGGACAAAATATGATGGCTTATGGTGTAGCTGGTGAAACGTAACCAAGCGACCATTGAAGGGAACGTGGCCGGGGCCAGGCGGAGGCTCACCTTTGATTCCTTTGAGGGGGCCCGCAAAAAACATTTTAGCCAGGAATTTAATTTGATTGCCGCTCTCATGACTGAATGAATGAACAACCGTCGATGGACGACAGCCATTTGTGCCGCTCTTTCTATTTTTCCTTTCTCTATTATTTTTTTTTTGACGAATGCAATTACGCAATGCTACTGCAATGCAAATTTATGCCGGGCACATCCCGTCGATTGTTGCTCCGCGCTGATGTGTTAGTGTCGGTGCCCATTGTTGTCTTCCTTGCTCAGTCATCGAAAATGCATTTGGCATTATTTGCCGGCCGCTGCCCTGAGGATACATCCGCATCCTCATCCTCATCCTCATCCTCATCCTCATCCAGAAACCATTCAAATCGAATCGAGAAGTAGAATCGAGCTGGAATCGCATCGAATTGAATGCATTGCAAGTGCATCTCCCTTCTCTGCTCCTGCTGCTGCTCCGCTTGCCCGGCAGCACTTCCTGTGCACTGGAAATAAACTATAAACTAAGAAATCATGTCTAATTTACAAGTAACTAGGTTTTGACATTCGTTTTTGAATTAGTTTTGTTGTCCTGAATCCTGACAATTCATAACTAAGCCAAAACTGCATTAATTTCAATTCGGAAAGCTTTCCTATGTTAGTTTTTATTAGGTTAACAAATCTGCATTTAATATAAAAAATTTTAATTTGTATCAATTTTTTACAATTTTAATGATGTAACCCCTTATCAAATTTTCAAAATTTTGAAAAAAATACATTTTTCCCGGACATAGCTTAATCGACTCGGCTGTTCATGCTGATCAAGAATATATATGATTTATAGGGTCGGAAATGACTCCTTCACAGAATTTCACGCTTCTCACTGAAATTATATACATAATCGTATTCATATTTATATGGAAATTTGTTCTACAAACCAAATCTTAGAAAAATCATAACTAAGACAAAAATGCATTAATTTCGATACGGAAAACAGTTCTGTGCTAGTTTTTAATAGTTTAATAAATCTGCGTCCCAAAATTGCCATTTTTGAAAGTTTAATTTTTTGACAATTTTTCAAACTGTAACATTGTTAATTTTAACAACAAAAAATTATGAAAAAATTTAAAAAATTTTTTTTCTTTTCTAAATATCTAGAAAGATTCCCCTGTTGATGCTGATCAAGAATATATATGATTTATAGGGTCGGAAATGACTCCTTCACTGAGTTTCATCCTTCTGACCGAAATTATATATATTCGGATTCATATTTATGTATATGGCAATGTGTTCAACAAACCAAAGCTTAGAAAACTCATATCTAAGCCAAAAATGCATTTATTTCGAAAAGGAAGCTAGTCCTGTGCTAGTTTTTAATAGGTTTATCAATCTGCAAACTCAAATCGACATTTTAAAAATTTTAAATTTTTCACAATTTTTCAAGTTGTAACAATGTCAAAAATCACAACATAAAATTTTGAAAAAAATTTTGGAAAATTTTTTTCTTTTCTTTCTATCTAGAAAGATTCGCCTGTTAATGCTGATCAAGAATATATATGATTTATAGGGTCGGAAATGATTCCTTCACTGATTATAATGCCCTGCAAGAATATAAATATTAGAAATATTAACTTAAGATTTACTAGCGCGAAAGTTTCACCCTCTTCAGGACCAAAAGTGTTACTGGAATTCCTTCAAGTTCCAAGTTCCTGTTCTGGCACTCGCCTTCTTTCCTCGCAGTGTAACCGCCACAATAGCCATGGAGGCAACGGAGGCTACAAAACCCGCAGCTCACAATGCAACTCATGGCTTCGATGAATCGGCGAACTCGACGTGTTTATTCACTGCATTTCCTGTTGATATTCAACAAATGTCAGCGCTCTCCACTCGCGGGTGCTCCCTTCCCCCCGACTGTCTCCGAATTTCTGAAGGAAACAGGAAGCGCATTTGCAGTGCTTTGGCAGCGCAGTTTGCAGAAGGAAGTGGCTGTGCAGGGGAAGAGCCAGGAGCAGGGAGCCAGGAGCCAGGAGCTATGCATTGATTTTTCCACTTATTGTTGGCAATTGAATGCTGGATGCTTCCTAAGCTTACCTTAAATGTTTTTAAAAATGTTTTGTAAAATACGGGACTAAGAAAAATGTAGAATTTTGCAGGAAAATAATAGACAAATTTGATATTGTTAAGTGCAGACCACTTGAAGAAGTATCAAAGTTTACCTTGATAATTTTCCAATCAAATTTCCCAGGGTTTCGTTCTCTCATTTTACTTGTAGATTAAATCTAGGATATAATTGAACTCATCCGGTTAATGTTGCCATGTGCAAACCTCGAGTGTAGTTATGCACGCCAAGCCAGCAGATCCTTCCTGCCTTCTCCTCCATCCTGGCCCCAAGGCCAGTTCCGTTTGAGTGAAAATTTAATTTTCATAAATATTTTCCCTTCTTTGGCAGAGTTTTAAGCTGCAGACCGAAGTTTGTGCAATTGTTGCACCAGCGTCAGGACGTACGTCAGGACGTCGTCCTCGTCAGCGCCTCGCTCTGTGGTGCCTCTTGCTTTTCGCCGCAAAACATGGTGCCAGAGGAGAGCACGTTTGTTGGTGCGGAGTGGCTAGTGGTTACCCAGCCAGGGTGAGGTGCAGTTCAAGTGAAACATAAAAAATGTCAACTAAAAAAAAAATGTTTTATGCATGGACAAACCACAACAAAGCGCGTAAATGTCATTTCCTTTTCGACTAAAAGGATACTTTGAAATTGAAATTGTGGTATTTTTCCCACACACACAGAGTGTCAGACAGGACCTGCAGCTGCTCCTGCCTGCTAACCATAGCGTTACCTTTCCCAATCCAGCTCCAGCTCTAGTTCCTTTGATATATTTTTTTTCTAGCCAGTTTCTGTTGCTGTTTTTATTGCTCTTTTGCATTGTGCGGTAGCCATTGAGCGTTTTAAGTGGCAGCCCTCAAGGACTCCGAGGCCTTGGGGCAAGGACACAGAGAGCTGAAAATATGCATTACCAAATGGGATTCATATAAAGCTGTCTTAAGGTTCATCCAAATATTTTGGAGAACCTATAGTAAACTTGGTTTTTGTTTTTAAGAAATTGCAGCAGGACATTATAACATAACTATATAACATATACAAAACCTACATAGTTTTCTCCCCCTGCATCCTGTAGAGAAACCACCAAGTGTCCCAGAGCCAGGAAGCAGTGGCGTTGACACTGCCACTGATGTGGCAAAACGACAAAGTGGCCAATGGGCAATGTCCAATGGCCTCTGTGCAATATTGTGGGAATAGCATACTTTGCGGCTAATTACGCCTGACAAATAGCCGCTAAAGGGGCAAGGAAGGGGAGTCCACTGACCATCTCGGCCCTTTAAGGGGATCCCCATGGCAACGGAACATCAGGCTTTTATGGCACACTTACAAGGACCGAAGGGGAAAGGCCTTTCAATTAGGAAGAAGCTTACGTGACACAGAAGGCAGTAGGTACTTGCGAGGAATCGCACTTCCGTTTCCGGCAGAAGTCTGGCAGAAACTGAACAGGTGGATTCTATTAAAACTAAGATGCAGTCTTAAAGGGATTGGGATTTACCATGAATTAACTATAATTTGCGGGTTACATTTAGTATTTTATTTAAGATTTAAGTGTACAATCTTTATTGCTTAAATTTAAATAACGAGCAAGGAATAACCACTGTAAACCAATGCAGCAAGTGACTCCCGGAGCTACTGGGGAGAACATCAGAACTGCGTGAGGGGGGAAAAGGGAACCGAATGCATTTTCCAACTGGCTGCGCCGCACTCAATGGGAAAACTGGGGAAACTGGGGGTACGGGTGGGTAATGCCACAGGCTGATTCTCACGCCTCCATCGCCTCAGCTACCCCGCCTCATGACCCGGCCAATTATCGGCATTTTGCATTCGGAATTTGGAAATTTTGTGGCCAACTCAGAGGCAGAGACAGAGACAGGGCCGGGGCCCCATGAATTATAATGCCGAAAAACTTTCGAGCGACAGAATTGTTGAGTTTGGATTTGGCACTTGGAATCCAGCTTCCTCGTGCTCAACTCAACTCTGACCTCCTCAATGTAGACCCAGAAAGCTGGAGCAGGAGTTCTACTGAAATATTCATGCGTGTGGCTGCAATTATGCCATGGAAATCCTAAAAAGGAATTCTGAAAAGGAAAATATACATTGTTTGGACATGCAGTTAGGCATTAAAAACCTTACATATAAGGAAAAGAAATAATTTTATTTCTATACATTTATTTTTGTATATTTCTAGAGGTCCTAATAACATCTCACTTTAATACTGTGTCATTTTTTGCATAAGAAATACTATTTCAGCACTCAAACAAATTATTAACAAACCGAATTTAATAAGCAACTTCATTTGAGTTTAATTTCATTTGTAAATACTTATCATAATTAAAAAGTTAAAAGAGAACCCAAATTATATTGAAGAATATTTTAAAGACCCCTGAAATTATGATTTGAAGAAACCAAAAAATCCAACTCAGTATAAAGGAAAACTGAGTCGCAAGATTGTGGATTAAATCGTACAGTACTAAGGAAAAGATGATAATCCTCTCCATGAATGTATCAAAAATGTGAAAGAGATATTTTAGAATATCAAACAGTCTAAGGACGTAGGACTTGATGGCATTATCTTTTTCCATTTGCGTCTGTTTGTCGCCATCTTCTGTTCCCTCAGAGCTGGATCTATCGCACGAGCAAATCAGTTGTCTCAGGTTCTGGTAACAAGACTTTAAATGATGATCCAGTACCTTACAGTCATCCCTCTCAGTTTCGGCGCAATAGGAGGGCTCCAGCTTGTGAGGTTCAAAATCACAGCTCCCTTGTGGTGGTTCCTCCTGGCCAAGAGAATTCTCATCACAAATCGCGAAGAGATAAGCCACCACTTACCGCCAAAATGAAACAGAAATTCAAGAATAGAATCACCAGAAGACACACGTTCGAATTCATAATTAAATTGTTTGAATTCTTCCGAGGCCCCTCCGCAGGTTTCTGTGTTCGCAAGGCAACTGAAGTCTGATTCACACAATTTTCGATCGTTAAAGTCTTGAATGAAAATCGTGACTCCACACTATATCTTCAGGTATTTAAGACGTAATCGTATCGCTGCCTTATTAGTGATAAGTCAATATTCTGCTTCAGCCAAAACACCAACTTATCTCTCGCTGATAATAGTTTTGATTAGATTCGAAATCTATTAGCAAAGTTGCAAAAACGCATAACTAAGCCAAAAAAGCACTAATTTCAATTCGGAAAGCTTTCCTATGCTAGTTTTTATTAGGTTTACAATTATGCATGTTCAATTAAAAATTTAAAAAAATTAAAAATTTTCCCAATTTTTGACAATTTTAACCTCTTATGAAATTTTCGAAAATTTTGAAAAAATTAAATTTTGGTCGGAAATAGCTAGATCGATTCGGCTGTTGATGCTGATCAAGAATATGTATGATTTATAGGGTCGGAAATGACTCCTACACAGCTTTGCAAGCTTTAGACTGAAATGATAAGGGTATAAATATTCGTATTCTTTCCGTCATATTTATATGACAATTTGTTCCACAATCCAAAGCTTAGAAAACTCATAACTAAGGCAAAAATGCATTAATTTCGAAACGGAAGACAGTCCTGTGCTAGTTTTTAATAGATTAACAAATTTGGAAACCCAAATCGATATTTTTAAAATTTAAAATTTTTGACAATTTTTCAAGTTCTAACAATGTCAATTTTAACAACAAAATTTTGAAAAAAAAAATTTTTGAAATTTTTTTTCTTTTCTACATGTCTAGAAAGATTTGCCTGTTAATGCTGATCAAGAATATATATGATTTATATGGTCGGAAATGACTCCTTCACTGAATTTCACGCTTCTGACTTAAATTATATACATATTCGTATTCATATTTATGTATATGACATTTTGTTCTAAAAACCTAAGCTTAGAAAAATCATAACTAAGCCAAAAATGCATTAATTTCGATACGGTAAACAGTTCTGTGCTAGTTTTTAATAGTTTAATAAATCCGCGTCCCCCAATTGCCATTTTTGAAAGTTTAATTTTTTGACAATTTTTCAAAGTGTATCATTGTTAATTTTAACAACAAAAAATTATGACAAAATTTTGAAATTTTTTTTTCTCTTCTAAATATCTAGAAAGATTCTCCTGTTGATGCTGATCAAGAATATATATGATTTATAGGGTCGGAAATGACTCCTTCACAGTTTAGCAAGCTTTAGACTGTAATGATAAGGGTATAAATATTCGTATTCCTTCCGTCATATTTATATGGCAATTTGTTCCACAAACCAAAGCTTAGAAAACTCATAACGAAGGCAAAAATGCATTAATTTCGAAACGGAAGACAGTCCTGTGCTAGTTTTTAATAGATTAACAAATCTGGAAACCCAAATCGATATTTTTAAAATTTAAAATTTTTGACAATTTTTTAACTTGTAACAATAAAAATTTTAAGAACATAAAATGTCGAAAAAATTTTGAAAATTTTTTTACTCTCTTTCATGTCTAGAAATGTTCCCCTGTTGATGCTGATCAAGAATATATATGGTTTATAGGGTCGGAAATGATTGCTTCACTGCTTAGCAAGCTTCACACTGATATGATAAGGGTATAAATATTCGTATTCCTTCTGTCATTTTTATATGGCAAATTCTCCTAAACTCAAAAGCTTAGAAAACTCATAACTAAGCCTAAAATGCATTTATTTCGAAAAGGAAGCTAGTCCTGTGCTAGTTTTGAATAGGTTTATCAATCTGCATACTCAAATCGACATTTTTAACATTTTAATTTTTTGACAATTTTTCAAGTTGTAACAATGTCAATTTTCACAACAAAATTTTGAAAAAAAAATTTGGAAAATTTTGTTCTTTTCTTTCTATCTAGAAAGATTCGCCTGTTAATGCTGATCAAGAATATATAGGGTTTATAGGGTCGGAAATGACTGCTTCAGTGCGTAGGAAGCTTCAGACTGAAATTATAAGGGTATATATATTCGTACTTTTTCAATTCTATTTATATGGAAATTTGTTCTAAAAACCAAATCTTTGAAAACCCATAACTAAGCCAAAAACGCATTAATTTCGTTGAGGAAAACAGTCCTGAGCTAGTTTTTAATAGATTTATAAATCTGGAAACTCAAAACGACATTTTTTTAATTTAAAATTTTTGACAATTTTTCAAGTTGTAACAATGTGAATTTTAACAACATAAGAAGTCGAAAAAAATTTAAAAATTTTTTTTCTTTTCCAAGTGTCTAGAAAGATTCGCCTGTTAATGCTGATCAAGAATATATAGGGTTTATAGGGTCGGAAATGATTCCTTCACAACGTTACAAGCTTCTGACTAAAATTAAAGTACTCTGCAAGGGTATAATGAAATATTTTACCTCTATCGTTATTTTGTATCCATCAAACTACGATATTTTCAATACATAACACTTCGAAATATAAAATTGTATGTTCTACATTTTATTTTTGAATATATTGATATGATATTTTTATCTGTCGATTACATCCCTAACGATGCGACGATTAAATGAGAAGGAGAGATAGGATTATAGTTGTGTAGAATATCGGTAACAATTTTGTTGCCTTCACAAAAATTTCTTTCCGTGTACTTGCAGTGTGTTTAGCCTAAGTGTGGGGTCAAAGGAGGGAGGGGTATTTCTGCGGGTGGGCTGAGGATATAAATTGGTCAGACCGCAACGCGAACGCAACACACACAGGGACACAAATCAGCCATTCGCCGCAGGCTGTGCGCCGCCAAGAAGAAAGCGGAGAAGACAACAGCGGGCAGAAAAGCGGAAGAGCGTGGAAAGCGGGGAAAACTTTTACGAGGGCCGCAATGAGCGGCGAAAAGTTTGCTTTACGACAATTATGGTAAGAGCGGCGGGGCTGAGGGATGCCGCGGCCAACGACGACAAAGTTCAATTACGGTCAACACAAATTGTTTCGCAATTTGAAAACACATTTTCATAGTTTTTCCCCTGCAGCTTCAGGGTAATGAGGGACTGCTGCACCCACCCTCACTTCCGCACCTCCTGCCGGAGGCCGCGAAGTATGCAATGAAAGAGCACGCACAAAGATTTTAATCGTGATTTGCGCATATTGCGTAAAATTGAATTTTCAAGTAACCGAAAAGTTGCCCTCAGTAAGTGGGCGGAAGTAAAAGAGGCGTGTCGGCGGGCTAAGAGATTTCTCAATTCGAGTTCTTGGAATACGTGTTTGTACTATAGCGATGACAGCGTGATTTTGCGGGTTAAAAAGTTAACAATCTTTGAGAACAGAATGTTTCGATGGTTGCAAGCATCCTTCTTTTGAATTAAACAATACTTTACACTCTTCTCTATATATTTCTCTCTTTCTTTTTGCAACTTTTGGCCTGCAATGTACAAGCAAAGTCGCAACAAGTTTTAAGCTCCATTCAGTAGCGAACAAGAGAGTCTTACAGAGAGTGCTTGGTCTTGTTTCTTTATGATTACAACTGGGCGGATTCTCAAAAGAAATATATAACCTGTTGGTGCTTGGGAAGAGGTCGCTCTTTAAGGTTAAAAGCGGAGAACCAGGGACATATATGGGTCTGCTTTTTAAAATCTACCCGTCTTACTTTCCCGGGTTATACATCATGACGTTCCCTATCATAGTTTCATCCTCATGAGCCCCGCCTGACCACAAATCACGCTTCCACCTCCTTGCGAGTCGTCCGCAGACCGGCAATGACAGTTGCAGTTGGTCAACCACTCAGGGCTGATGTGTGTGTGTCTGAGCGTGTTTACATGTTGTGCCAGCATCCTTTGAATCCCCGAGTCCTGCATCCGTTTACCAACTATTTGCTTTGGCTTAATTGTGGTCAGCTAAAGGGGGAGCGGTGAGCGGAGGAGGAGGAGGAGGAGGCATTAGAGCTCCAAGGAGCAGCCAAGCCAGGACCTGGCAAGTGACAGGCGAACAGGCGAGCTTACATCACAAAGTCCTGGCGTGCTGTAGAGCCATCCTTTGCAGGGAGGCTGCAATGCAAGCGTTGTTCTCCCATTATTATTATTATTATTATTTTTCTTAAACACGTTTTTAATTTCATTCAAAATTCATGACCTGCAGTTTCTAGGAGCGAACTCCAAAAGGACCTGCCCCTGAATGTTGCAATTGAATTCGCGTCGAGACGCCATGCTGGCAAATAGCTTTATTCCGGTCTGGCGCAAAATTCAATTTGTCGCGGAGCTCCTTTAATATGCGGCTCGTCTTAGGCATTGTCTTCTCCGTCTCCTTCAATTGGAGAGGATCCGCCCCTAAGCGGCTTTCGAGCTGCGTTTCTGGTCCTGTTTCCTGGCCAACTCTCTGCAGGCCGTGCTCCCCGGCAAAGGCCGTTTTAATTTAATATTCATAAGCAGCAGTTAATGAAAAGCACTTGAAGACATCGAGGAAAGCCAGGGAATGGGAAACAGGACATGTGTGGCAGGGCAGGGCAAGGCAGGGCAGGACATGGCAGGAGATGGGGGCCAGTAATATCATGCGATATTGCGTTGCTATAATAAAATGTCAAATATGTTTGACGCAATTTAACCGCAACACAATCTCGCCAGGGCTCTCCAGCTCTCCTGCGCCACTCGACGACGCTTAAGGACCCTCACGGCTGCCAGGTGGGATGTGCGAGGCGAAGGACATGACAGGGGGAACTGCGGGGGACTGCGACAACGTCGATGGCCGTCGCGACATGGCAGGTAAAATGGCAATTGCGGGCTTCAGTTACCCATTGCAGATGCCCCGGAAACCAGATGCCATTACGCAAAAGAGGGAGCTTTTCGACAGACGGGTTAGCCCTTTTACCGTCAACAAGAAATCAGAAGTCTAGGAAGTCTAGAAGTCTGACTCTATAGATTTAAAAATGTAATTAAATTACTAAATAGTAGCAAAACTCTTCACAATTGTTTGCAAGAGGTACCTTGAGGTCGGTAAACCCCCAGCAGTCTTAAAGGCTATCGCTTTCGCGTGCTGCTGTTATTGTTATTAGCATAAAATGTGTACGTGAGACGCTGGGCGAATTCAGGCTCAGAGGCCAATCTTAAAGAGCCGACACTAACCCAATAGGGACCCAAAGAGCCAGGTGAATTGGGGTTTAGAGGAAAGCAAGCAAGAAAAGAGGGCCAAAGTCAATGTATCGATTTTTGTTCGTCTGCAGGCAGAGCGCATTTTTTACCTTCGGATCGAAGACATAGGCGAGATGCACACGCCATTTGAGCTGTGGCCGCATTGCGATATATATCTAGCAAGGATACCGGGGGAGGATGCTGTACGGGAGCCGAAAAGGGGTGAGACGGGGCACGAAGGAGACCTTGTCC
Organism: Drosophila bunnanda; assembly: GCA_035046265.1. Lineage (NCBI taxonomy): Eukaryota > Metazoa > Arthropoda > Insecta > Diptera > Drosophilidae > Drosophila > Drosophila bunnanda. The sequence goes on along the minus strand of JAWNOB010000076.1, from coordinate 4,817,724 downwards.
CTGCGGCCATTCAGTCATCCAGCCAGGCAGCAAAACAGTCAATAAAAGTCCACTTACATTTCCTGGCGACATCTCAATTATTTTCCTTTCTCTCACACACACGGGGAGGGACTCGGAGGAGCACGAACACCTTTGAAGGAGATGTCCTTCGAAGGGTACATTTCTGGCTTTGACATCATCAAAAATATTCGCTCTGCAACGATAATTCCAATTAAACTTTCAGGGAAACGGAGGCATTCATTAATTTTTCAATGTACTTTATCCCTGAGAGAATTGATAATTTTGAGGTGGCAAAGGGTAAGCCAATTTAATTGATTAATTAACGAGACGAAGACTAGGGGCAAGCTGGGGGAAAATCAATGGAAAATCGGCGCGAATCGTAAGCAAATGCTCAATAAGAACATAAATTTGTGATGAGACTTTAAGAACCGCAGGGAGTATTTATTCCTGATAGCTTAATCTAGTTCCTGGGGGAAAATCAAACACGACCGGGAAATGGCTTAATGAATGGCCTTCGAAATGGAAAACTGGGTGAAGCAGAGGCACCAGCAATTGGAAAACGGAGAACGACTCCCCCGAGGAGCTCCAATTAAGCAAAAGGGAAACGGGCAACGGCCAAATCGCTTAGCTCCTTCTGAAGTTGTGTTCGAAAACACTCGAAATGAGCAAACCCATTTCGGAGCAACTTAAGATGATTACCGGGACCCAAGTCCGTGTCCGTGTCCGTGGCCGTGTCCGTGTCCGGGAGACTTGAGGAGGGCGTACAGTCGGCAATACAATTCCAAACAATTCATTTTGGCAAGCGCGCGCGGATTTCTTTCGCTTCGTCTCGCTGGGGATAAAGCAGAAACGGAGAATTAGGGAAGCTGGATAAGGGAACAGGAGCCGGAGCAAAACCTGTAGCCGGGGTGGGAGAAACGCTGGGAATCCCGTCAAGCTGGCATAATCTGCTCTTCTCGCCGCATTCTCCGCTTGCTTATTTGCATAAAATAATTGAAAGGCGAAATTTAAAAGAATCAACAAAGCCGAAAAGCAGGCACAACGCAGAGCGCGAAAACAGAGAAACGCACTCGAGAAAATCCCTAGAAAAACAGAGAACAGGAGTCGCAGGACTCGCACAAAGGATAACGGTCAAGTGAGCGGCTGCAGTGCACCCCCGCCGAGTGCACTAATTGCGCCGGATGCAATGCCTGCCGGGTGAAAAAAATGGGTTTACACTGAGAGAAATACAGGTTAGGATATCCCGTTGGATAAATTATTTGCAAAATGAAATGGATGTAGTTTAGCCAAATAACTGGCTGGCCTTTGCGAGGCTACAGATACTGATTATTCTACTAACACGGCTAATGGTTCATGTCCTTTTTTTGAAGGCGGTGAATTCTCCATCGTTTTGAAAGGAAGCTAAGTAACCTACCTATCCCATGAAACTATGCAAACTATAAGAGTATCAAACGCCGGCCACCCATGTCTTTATACCCTTTCACGGTATTTTAATTTTAAGTCGGAAGCTTGAAACGCTGTGAGAAGCTATGATTGATTTCCAATTTAGTCCTAAAATGTAATTCCAAACCGTTAGAGTATAAAACCTTCGGCTTACAGATGTATGTTTCCTTTTTTAAAGATTTTTTTTAGAGAAACCGCCATCTCTTAAAGATTAAACAAAATGTATAGGGAAAACGTTGTAAAATTGAATTAGGAAAGCTAGTAATATAATTAAAAAAGGGGTTCCCCCAATAGTATAACCCGTCCCAGAATTCGCCCCTGTGAAATCCACAACTTTCCTGTCCCGCCATCATCATAATGGGGGGATCCTTGGCTCCATTTTGTTTTTCCGTTTGTTTAATTGGGTTCGCTTTGTTTGCTCTCGACGGGAATCACGACTGTTGCCTCCTGCCGATTGACTAATTGGCCAGGAGGAGGAGGAGCAGAAAGCCCGAAGGAGGAGGAGCAGCCAGCTCCAAGTGTCGAGGCAAATCATTCACTTATTCAATTTGCCAACGATGCGAATTCGATTCGATTAAATTGCGACTCGGGCTCTGTGACTGCGGCTGCCAGGCACTGTGATGCCACCGTGCAATTAGTTGGCCAGAACAGGAACAGCACTCAAAGGATGCTGATGCAATCTTCAGCGTCCAATTGAATGGAATTAAATCGAGCATACCGGGGTAATAATAATGGCCCGTCCCTACACGTGTCCCTCATCCAACGCTCGTTATGTGTCCATCGATGCTCATAATTGAGTTAACTCTGTGTGACTGCTGCAATCACTGCATCATCCTCCCTGCTCCCTGCTGCTGGTGTCGCTTAATTGACAGCGACGTATTTAAATGGAAATGCCCCGATGATGGACAACGGATGGAGACGTCGTCGGGATGTACAAAATGTGATTTTATTGCTGCCACGTCCACACAGCTGCTGCTCCTGCCACTGTTCGGAGCAGAGATGCTCCTGCTGTTGGCTCCCACTTGCTCTTCACGTATTTCCAAGCAGAATGCTTTAATAATATTAAGCGAACGATCTTTGATCTTAGCTAACTATCGCATATAGACAATTGTTTAAAATACTATTTATCATCTGTTTAAATAGTTAAACTCAGCTGTCTTTCCCATAGCGATATTACCTATCGAACCGCAGTCCGGACATCTCTGGCTGCTATCCCTGCCTGACAATTGTCGTTTCATCAACTTAATTGAATCTGCCTTCCAAGCTGAGCTGTGCCAGGAGGAATGGGGGATCGGCTACAGGTACATAAGTAAATCCTGGTGTCAGGTGTGGCGGAGTATTGCTTGCTCAGCGCCAGGCAGGAAGCCTTTGTAATTTAAATTCCCTGTCGGGATTGCTGATGCGGCTCCTCCGCCGAAATAAACGTCAGGTAAACGACACAACGCATACTTTTTTAATTATGCAAAGAGCCGGAGGGGGGCCCTCCAGGCTCCGGGAAAGCCAAGTGCCGAGAGCCAAGATCCGGGAGCTGATTGATTGACGACAAGCTCCACTCCGAACGAAACAATTGATGACGAGGCGGGGCGACAGGAGCGAGAGTGATGCCAGGCCGGCTCCCCAGCGGAAGCGCAAATCTGGGCAAGTCCGCTAATGGCTTCCAATCCTCCTCCTCGGAGGCTGAGCCCTACCCCGGCACAACTATCGATGTCGCGGACTTTTCAGCGAACGACAAACAGCAGCCATTACACTCACTGGAGGCAGGGAGCTCCTCCCCCCATCCTGCTTCCGTTCCATCTGAATCTTTAAGCTCTGCAGAAAACCATGACCAGGACGCTCCTCGTTAATGGTCGCGGCGGAGATTTAACAAAAGAAGAAACTTTAAGCGGCAAACGGAAGTCCATTTAAAGGCTGGATTGTCTGTAAAAGCTTTGGGAAGTAAATCAATATTGTACAGGGAATGCCTTTTCAGCAGGTCACTTCCTTAAATTCCAACTATTTTCCCTGGACTAAATATATATAAAAATATATTCCTCTTGAACACAAACGAGTGAAGGCAGACTTGTATGTGTTGTGATTGAGCAAGTTGAGGAATTAAAATGAATCATTAATAAACGAAAGTCTCAATGAACTTTGCTTTTAAGTGAATTTCGCTCCAGCGTAAAATATATATATATATATATTAAGAAAATATATAAAATATATATTATTTAGTATTGTTATTTTTTTTTTAAGAATATTTTATTATTTGCAGAACTTTTTAACAGTCTGCTTATGATCTGAATATTTTTAAGGTTATTATTTGATTTTTATTTATGTACTCAGAGTTCAGAAAAAGGCATCCCTATTCATAGCTTCTCAAGAGCCATCATTTTGTTCTTAATTTCATTTGTATTATTTTCTTTAAGATTCTTTTTGTTAATAATCCGCACAGCACTAGGATGATTTTGTAATGTTTTTATTTATTTACTTAAAGAGGCTTTAGATTTGTGTTACAGAATATGTGGCCATTTAATTTTTATTTCTTCACTTCACTTTATTATGAATTTTTTTAAAGTAGTTCTAATTTTATCCGGAAATAGTTTTAGATTGTTGAACTCCTTTTACTTTTGGAACTGTGAAAAGGAATCTTTTCAATATTTCTTATTTTTATTATTAATTTTTATTTTAAACCTTTTAAGAAATGTTTTATTTTTATTCGACAAGTTCCTCTAATTTCACAAATTGACGTGTTCGCTATTTTCAATTATTCTGTAGATTCGATAAGTTGGATTTATTTGGAGTATCTTAGCCAACTAATCGATCTTGACGTGTTCAGTGAGTTTTTTTTTATTTTTTGCAAGTTCGATTCTTTAAACATTAATTTTCATTCAATTTACTCTTCCCTTCCGGTGAATGCAATCGAATGGGATTCGATTTACCGCCAACTAGGCCCCCCCTTGCCTCCGCATCCCGGCATCCCGGCATCCTGGCATCGAATGCCTCGTCCTCTTAGCCCCTACTCGGTTATTGGCTCTTCCGGCGAACTGGCTGACAAGTTTCGAATTTCCTGGCGCTTCCATAATAATAACGCAGCACTCTCGCATCTCTCGAAGGGCTTCGTCGATGGTAGTGCATGGCCCCGGGCTCGGGGCAGTCCTCGAGGTTCCCGGGACTGCGGCAGCTAGACGCGAAAGAAGCTGGCTGTGCCTGCTTTTGGCTTCCTAAGTCCGCACACATCGCTGCACATTTATTTCCGGCAAATTAGGCTCAGCACGGTCCGGGAATCCCACGCCTACGCAGGAGCTGGAGCTGGCGTCTTGCAAGCCGCTTTGCGATTCAAACGTTGACGTTGCTCATACGCCCCGGCGACCCGGACGACCTCAAGTCCCCGAAAGCCCCGAAGCCCGGAGCCCGGGAACCCTGAAACCCCGAAACCCCAACCGTTGTCAATCCGAAAACATGAAAATGATAACAGACAATTTATTGAAGCGCGCGCACACACACACAAGGAAGGACATCCACAGGACACACCGCTGGTCGCTCAAAAGTAGGCAATGCGAATGCGAATGGCCATGATTATTATGATTTGTCGATTCCCAGACTTCTTCTTCTGCTCCTTCTTCTGCCCTATATCAGTCTGGGGTTTGTTTATTTATGGCTGTCCAGTATCCTGCACGGCAAGAAATCAAGGGTCCCCCAGCGAGAAATGCCTTGAGAGTTGCTATTTCGTGGATCAGAAATCAAATAAAGCCCTTGACAGTCCTCGAATGTGAAGCAACGAACTCCGAAAAGGACAATTGGCCGGATCTAAGGCATTATTTAGATTATCAAAGGATTCTATGGTTACCTGAGGCTCTTACTAAGGCAGAGATAATTTAAAAACACTCGTGAATAATATAAAATCTCCGTCCAATATCGTTTCTTACACGTCCCCTACAATTTGTGTATACATCTTCTTCTCAGTTTAGTTTTCTAGTAACCCAAGCACCTTCTTTATTCAAATGTATTCCCTCTGTTTTATTAGGCTCCAATTCCGACCAGAATTCAATCCATTATCCTCGCAGGCGCACACACTAGTACCGGATTTCCTTTTCGTGACAAACACGCAGAGCGCGCTTTTGAAAACGAAGCTATTTTGCATGTTTTTGATTTTATACGCACGAGGGGAATCCCCGGCATCTGGATGGAAGAGGTTAGGCCGCGTCCTAGGCAGCTGGCGGGCAAAGGTCGTGGCAGAGTTCCCAGAGGCGGCCGCCGTCAACAGCTTAGCAGCCCGTGTCAATGGGCTCTCGGCGCGTGAGAATTTGTTGCCCTGCAAGCTTAGGGGTTGGCAAGACGAAGGAGAAGGAGTCCTGCCTCCAAGACAGGTGGCTGCGCTCACCTGAGCCACATACATCACCGTCTCCCCGTCTCCGCGGGCTCCAGGAACTCTCCCCGACACGGGGCCCATGTTTAGTAGACAGTTTTATTTACGCTGATGGCCATAAATATTTGAATTACAATATAATATTTAAGACCGAAGCCAGGGCTCAGCCCAGCTTCGGCGCCTAGCTTTCCGGGAAGCGGAAAGAGTGAAAGATTTATGGCCGCCGCAAATCTACGCCAGCCACTTAATGCATTTTAATTTATTAAGCTGTCAATCTGTCAGGAAGAGCGGACGAGCGAGGAGCAGTCGCACACCTGGCCACGTCGCACATGTGACTTGGATTGAGATTGGGCCTGCGAAGAGTTATGAGACTTCCCGTGGACACGGACGGCATCCAAGTTGACTGCATTAGAGGAGCCACAAGTTACTTTCTCCGATGAGAGCTCGATGTCGTTGCTTGCCAGTCACTTGTCGCCTGTCGTTCCGTCAGTAGTCCTCGCCGGTCTTTGGCCAAATGACCAATTTCAATTAGTGATGCAGAGCCGCAGCTCCTGGACGCACGCAGGTCGAAGAGTGTCCTTGCGACCGGCCGCCTACACTGGGAAACCGAAATGGTGATTGACAGCCAAAGCAAAAGCAGGAGCAGGTACGGGTGCAGAGCCCGAGTAAAACAGAGAATTTTAAATCGTGCATAACTAAGCCAAAAATGCATTAATTTTAAATCGGAAAGCTTTCCTATGTTAGTTTTTTTTAGGTTTATAAATCTACGTACTCCACCTAAAATTAAAAAAAATTGAAATTTTTATAAATTTTTGACAATTTTAATGATGTAACCCCTTGTAAAATTTTCAAAATTTTAAAAAAAGAAAAATGTTCCCCGGACATAGCTTAATCGACTCGGCTGCTAATGCTGATCAAGAATATATATGATTTATAGGGTCGGAAATGACTCCTTCACTGAATTTCACGCTTCTGACTGAAATTATATACATATTCGTATTCATATTTATGTATATGACATTTTGTTCTAAAAACCAAAGCTTATAAAAATCATAACTAAGCCAAAAATGCGTTATTTTCGAAACGGAAGACAGTTCTGTGCTAGTTTTTAATAGTTTAATAAATCTGCGTCCCCCAATTGATATTTTTGAAAGTTTAATTTTTTGACAATTTTTCAAAGTGTATCATTGTTAATTTTAACAACAAAAAATTATGAAAAAATTTTGAAAATTTTTTTCCTTTCCTACATGCCTAGAAAGATTCCCCTGTTGATGCTGATCAAGAATATATATGGTTTATAGGGTCGGAAATGACTCCTTCAACTCGATTTAAGCTTTTGACTAAAATTAGAATACCAAATTGGAATGCAAGGGTATAAGAAAAGAGCAGGTTCTATGGCAATCCCAAGACTTTAATGGAGGGTCAGGAATTAATTGACTGCTTAATTTTTAAATGGAAACTATTATTATATTAAAAAAAACAAAGAGTTGGGGAAAATAAAAACTGAGAAGGCTGAATGAGAAGTAAAAATTCTTTGAAGCCGAATCACAAATTAAAATGTCACAAAGCGTATTAGAGCTGACTTTTAAATATATTTTCGGTTTACCTTGCTTAAAGGCATACGTTTTCTCTGTTATTTAAAAAAATTACAATTTAAAATTGAATTTAGTTTGGATGTACAGAGCAAAGCATAGGTTTCCTCCATCTATAGATGGATATTTATCCTAGCACCAATCAATTTGCATTTTGAAAAAGAAAAAATAACTGAATTCAAAATGTATCAGTTACAAAGAATAAAAACTGAGATTCATTTCCTAAATATTTCCTAAAACGTTACACTTTTTCGATAAATATAAATGTTTTCAATTGAACATTTGAAACTTAATATATCGATAGTTTTCCAGTGCACTCGACTCACAACAACCTGCTGCCTGGCTGGCTGGCTGTTTAAATATGAGCAACAGATTAAAACTTAATTTGAAGTTGACCCTGCCCGCCCTGGGTTTCGTGTTTCCACTTCAAGTTTAATTAATATGTTAAGCCCGTAAAAGCCGCATCGGTAAACTAACCCCGGCAGCCTGGGCTGGGCTTCCGTCTCCTCTGCGTGCGTGTGTTTGTTTTTTGTTGCTCGCAGGATCCACTTGCCCCTCCATTATAATGTTCCTTCTCCTCCGCCCCGAAGCTTAGGCAAACACAAAAGGCTTCGGGGGGAGAGATGGCACACACAAATACTCCCGGCTTCGGATTCGGATCCGGATCCGGACTCCGAAGAGGCAGTAGCTGGAGGAGACGACGGTTGGTTGGATGGAGCATCTTGAACGCAGGCTTACATGTGTAGCTGCGAGGACTGCTTGTGAATACCAATTGTCTGGCAGTCCCCTGCCAAGTCCTGCTTACATGTCATCTGCGTGTGCAGTGTTAATCCGCAAAAATCGGTTCTATATATGCTAGTATAGCGATGGCTCTATGCTATATGCTATATGCAACCGCGTGTATGCTATATGCTTCTCTCGGCATTGTCTCTAATGCGTGCTTAAAGCGCATTTCCAGCGTTTCGAGCACCGCAAGCCCGCCTGCACAGTTGAGTGCGTACAGCTGTGGCCACATTGCTAGCACTTTTTTAAAGTAAATTAATAGTTTACTAAAAGTGTTTTCGATTGCCGCAATCACAAGCGGTTTGCCTTGAAGCCAGAGCCAAGGACACTCCACACTGAATGTTGTATTAAAAAGTAAATAAGTGGACCTATTGAAGCCACCGCTGCTGTGGCTTCATGCCAAAATGCAGCAACAAAGCTCTGGCACAAAGCGTGTTCGCCACTCGACAACAAATGCGCTGTAATTTGAGGCGACAAGTGTGCAAAACGCAAAATTTAAATGCATTTCACGCACTGCGGCTGACGCACAGGACCGCCGCTCCCCGCCGCTCCCCACCGCCTCCACTAATCCCGGAAAATCCGCGGCATGTCCACCACCAGCTGTCACGTCAAGTGACAGGCCTGTCGCCGCCAGCCAGTGCCCACTGTGGCCGCTGCACTCGAAACGCATCAGTACTTGAGCAATTTACACGAGGATTTCAATTAAACAGGAACAGGCGCACGCACCGCCCAAGTGTCCTTTGTTAGGCGTTTTTGTGGGCCTGCTTATCAGCCGAAATGGAGCAGCAATTAGAGCGAAAAGTGATTTATCTAATTAGCTGCGGAAGGACGCAGGCCACAGGACACGCGACTCGTTGGAATGGCCTCCAACATAAAATCGCAAATTGGGACAACTCTCCACCTGTCGGTGTTGCCTGAAGAGGATTCGAGGAGTCACGCACACCGGCTTAGGATATTCGGAGCATAAAAGTTTTGGACGTTGCTATTAATATTTAATTTAATAATATTAAGATGAAGCAATCTTCAAAAGACTTGAAGTTATTTATTTTCCGATTAAATTGGATTTTTGAAAGAAAAATTCTTTTCCCTTCATATTCTGGACTATTTTTCCGTTACATAACTAGAGATTCCTTGGCTAAAAATGTAGTTATTTAAACTAGAATACATTTTCCTTCAGAACTCAAGAATATGCAAATATCCTGCTGAAGAAAAGTCAACATTTTACAAGTTTTTCACACCATGTGCCAGGCGGAGGAATATATGAGAGAATATTAAAATCGCATTTTGCTTGAGGTGTTCGCTTTATAAAGCCATTAGGAACTATACAATGGGGAAGGTGGAAGGGGGGAGGATGGATCCCCGGATGGATACACGCCGCATGTGTCGGCTGTCGGCCGGCATTTTAACACTTTAATCATTGAAATACAAATTCCGGGCACAGTTTTTGGGGCAAGACATGCGTCAGGCACTGGGCAGAGGCGCATGTGTGTATGTTAACACGGCGCCGAGTGTGACACGCCCCCCGTTTCTGGAGAGGACAGCAGCAGCTCAGTAGTATTCCTGGGATTTAGCATATTTGGAGGCCGAGTCCCAGGCGCATTTTGAATTCAGACAGAGCAGGGAGCAGAGCAGGGCAGTCCCCATCCTTGAAATGATGGAAATGAGGGAAAACGAAAGCAGGAGCTCGAAGCTTGGAGCTTGGAGCGAATAAATTAACCTGCATCGCATTTATATTCGGAAGTAGTGGCCCGATGGAATGGCTTCTTTATTGCACGTAAATAAAGTCATAAAGTCATCATTACAACCGCGCCAACAAGAGCAAGATTCTGCAGAAGGGAAGCTGCAATGTCAGGTCGAAGCACAAAGGACAAACTTTTGTGACCGCGATAAAAATTCGCACAAATGTGCACAAATTACTTAAAACATATTAAAAACTGTGCGTCGGGGACGGGACGTCCCCTTTCCAACAACAGTTTGCGCAAAACGTTGCAGAAATTAAAAACTCTTTGAAGCCACGTTGGAGCTCTCGAGATAAAAGAAATTCTCCTTCTCCATCGTTGTTGCAAGTTTTGTCAGCGAAGAGTTCCTTGAAAATAACTGCAGTACAAGTTTCGCTGAAAACTGAAAATGTGGACCTCTCCCTGTTGAGATGCGACTGTATATGTGAAAACTTGAGTAATTTAGTTAAACCAAAGGCTAGCACATCATTATTTTCTTGAAATATTACCAAAAAGTTCCAAATTGTGATTATAAATTTAATTTTGAAAGTGAATGTTTGTGTTAGAAAGGAAGTTAAATGCTCTTGCTCTGTTATCGGGCTTTATTTTATGCATATACTCCAAACCAATATTCGTAATTATTTATAATGTAGATGTCTAATGAATTCGAATTTGGCGCCACATGTGCAGCATTGTTTGATACGTCTTACATAGAGATGGAACACAACATGTTGAGCATTCCCTCTTCCTCTTTCTCTCTTCCTTCTCTCCGTGGAAAAAGTATCGAAGTATCGATAAAAAGCAGAATTCCCGCTGTTCAAAATTCCCGCAAATCGCAAATTTTTCCCGCTGTTAACCTTCAAAAAAGCCAGTTTTGACGGGAAAAAATGCAAATTGGCAGCACTGCAGTGAACTAAAAACATTGGATAACCCGGAATTTTAAGAATGCTAAACCTATCCCTGGTGCTGCGGGTGCAATCCTCCAGACAGGTGACTTCCTATGCCACCGCGGCGGCGACTAGGCCGAAGCCTCAGCCTCCAAAGACGCGTGAGAAGTCCAGAAAGAAGCTGTCGGAGAATCCTCTAATCTCGTGCCGGCGAACACAGTTTAATCTAACCCAACACGAGCGCGCAGATGCCAAGTTCGGGAGCCTGGCACTGGCCTCCAGCGGATGGCTGCACCACAAGTCCAAGAGCGACTACTTCATCCTGAATGCCAGCGTCGCGGCGGAGGAATTGCAGCGCGAGATGCAGAGCGTTGAGGCGTTCCTGGAAACACATCCCATAAAGCTGCACCCGCAGCTGCTGGAGAACCTTCAAGGGGAACTAGGAGTCCGACAGCTTACCGGCATTCAGGTGAAGGGACTGCCCATTGTCCACGACGGCGGCCACTGCCTGATCGCTGCCGAGACGGGATGCGGCAAGACACTAACCTATCTGCTGCCCATTCTGGACAGGCTGCTCCAGCGAGAAGCGCCAGAACGCAGGCTCAACACGCCACGAGCTCTGATCCTGACACCGGGCCGGGAATTGGCAACACAGATTGCCGCGGTTGCGGAAAAACTGACCCAGGGCACGGATCTCAAGGTGGGGTCCCTGCTGGGCGGCAACACCAAGCAACTGATGATGAGCCCGCAGTTCGAGAAAGTGGACGTACTCGTGGCAACCCTGGGTGCCCTTAGCAAGCTGGTGACCACTGGAATCTACCGGATGGAGCAGGTGCGCCACTTGGTCCTCGACGAAGCGGACACACTGCTGGATGACACCTTTACGGACAAGCTCACATACTTCCTCAGGCGGTTTCCCGTGAGTACCCGGAACACAGCAAGGAGCTAGCTGGCGTAACCTCCTCTATTTCCTCAATAGTTCCACTTGGTTAACAAGCCGGATGCCGGTACACAGCTCATCCTGGCCTCTGCTACGATGCCCACAAATACCAGGGATATCTTGCACAAGGTTGTCGATGTGGACACCATCCAGGAGGTGGTGAGTCCGCACCTGCACCGCCTGATGCCGCACGTGACCCAAAAGTTCCTGCGCCTGTCCAAGGCGGACCGACCAGCCACTTTACTGTCGACCGTCAAGCATGATCTGTCCAAGCGACGACCCGTGATCCTGTTCAGCAACAAGTCAGCCACCAGCGACTACGTCTCCATATTCCTTAACAACAGTGGAGTCAACTGCCTCAACCTGAACGGCGACATGCTGATGAAGATCCGCCTCGGTCGCTTTGAGCAATTTCAAAACGGTAGCTGCGACGTGCTCTCCACCACAGACGTGGGCAGTCGTGGCCTGGACACCACCCGGGCCCGGCATGTCATCAACTTTGACTTTCCCCTGCACGTGTCTGATTATATCCATCGCTGCGGGCGTATCGGTCGTGTGGGCAGTACGGATAAGGCGCTGGTTACCAACCTTATCTCGTCGCGACGCGAGATCGACGTCGTCCAGCGGATAGAGCACGCTGCGCGCACGGGCGGCTTGCTGCCGGATGTGAATGCGAACATCAGGAACATCATCAACAAGCGGATAATGGCCGAGATGAAGGCAGCGGGTGTGCCGGTTCCGCAACAAGCTCATGAAGATGCCTTTTAGCCGTTTGTTATCCTAAAGATACTTGCTTCTGGGTCTTTACGGAATTAATTTAAATCCAGTTAAAGTCTATGTGTTTTGTTTTTATTGAGATCCCCTCCGGCTCCCTCCATTAATCCAGAGAAGGCCTACAAATACTCCCCCATCCATCAGATCCTTAGATAGTGATAGCCACTGGTTGGCGACCATCTTCTCACGTTTGTCAGCGGCTTGAAAAGCTTTCGCTTGGCAATGAGTATATCGGAGGAACTGCCGCCAGCCATTGCAGCGCCCCCGCCGTTTGCGGCGGACGCAGGCGAATCCAGGGAAACACCCGAAACCTTGGGTTTGGCCTTGAGCAGCATCGGTCGACAGCCAGCGAATTTGAAGCGTATATTGCCAGCGCAGTTAAGCTGGAGATTTGGCGGCTGAAGCTCGGGGAAGGTCTCCTGGAGAGTAGGCTTTGGTTTCAAAGCCTTGCTGGGATCATCGCCGTGACACATGGCGGCCGCCAAGGTGCTCCACTCCAGGCGGCGCACACCGGGCACGGGTTCAATTCTGTACGCGGGGGCCTTGGCGCCCACATAACGCCGAGTTACCATCTTTTCGTAGGCACCTAGAAGAGACACAAGCATAAGGAACGGATTCCTCGGCACATTACCTCTTGAATCCTACGCGCATAATGCACCAGGAAGGGCTGGAGGGTGGCAGCTCCACATCCGTGCTCCAGCCATTCGTACAGGTAGATGTCATCCCGTCCTCCTAAGAAAATGGCAGCTGGTGCCAGGTCCTGCCAAAGGCTCTCCGGGATCTGCTCAAGGCGCAGCTTGTAGATGTAGGGTATGAACTCCCGAAAGGCGTACTCGCCAAGGGCAATGAGTCCTTTAACCGCTCTGCTGATGTACTTGAAGTCTGAAAGAGTAAACTCTGAACCAAAAGCTGTGGAGAATCAGCTACGAACCCGCACCTCTTTCGCTGCAGACATCACGACCCTCAAAGAATCTGGCGAGGCGACGCATGATCAGGAACAAGCACTCCGCCTGCAGGTACCCACTCTGGGAGGCCAGTTGGCCAATAGTATCGCAGAGCTCATCTACCAGGGCATTGCTCACAGGACTGGCAAAGTAGCTGGAGAGCTGTTGGGGCTCCTCAGGTTCTGGAGTGACACCCTCATCCTCCGTTTGCAAGCTGTATATGGTGTGCTCCTCCTGATTGTGCTCGACAGGGAACTCCAGTTGCTCCTGGTCTGGCTCCAATTTGAGCTGCTCGTCCAGCTCCATCTTGACCGGGCCCTGACCAAGATCAGTCGTGTCAGGAGGAACATCTGGCGACGTTGAAGGTGGCACCTTGATGGTCTCGTAAGGAGCCATAAGCTGGCTGACGAGCACCTCCGCCAAGTGAAAGTACTCCGGCCTGCAAGCGCTGTGATTGGCATGGGCATTGTAGTTGCAGGCACGGAGCAGACGCCAGCAGCGCCGACTTAGTGTATCCTGCTGCTTGAAGGCCAGCAGCTGCACTATTTTGCTGACCAGGACGCGATAGATGGAGCCCATGAGAGGCGTCTGGAAGGCGTGGGCTATGGCCTCGTTCTGAGACTTGGTGTCTGCAAACAGGGCTGCCGTCACTAGGTTCTGGACGCAGAGCTTCAGCTGTTCCGTGTGCTTGTCCTCCACGGGCCGGATGCTTTGGACATCAACATCGTCGGCCATGGCCAGGCTGATCTCCTTTTGAAACTCCTCGCGTAGCTCGAAGATTTTGTCCGAATGGAAGTAGTAGCTGCCATCGTAATCAATGCGGTCCCACTCACTGTCCATAGCGCCCAGCATGGGCGGGACGTTTGCATCCTTAAGCACCTCGTTCACCAAGTCGTAGGTAACCACGCCGCCCGAGTGCCGCGAGTAGATCTTCACATTCTGTCGGGAAAACAAGGGATTAGAAAGCAGGAAAACTATTTGGAGGATCAGTGGCTTACGTTGATCAGTTCCCAAACCTTGTAGGAGGCATCTTCCGCAAGCCGCGCGCACACGTCCTGTGACAGTTCCACATCCGTCTGATCGTGCTGCTCCCAGAAGATCTTGATGCTGCGCGGATCGAAGCCTGCGTAACTCTTGTGGTGGCCCTGCAAAGAGGAATTGAATTTGTTCAAAGGAACCACGGGATCCTGTCCACTCTCTGCTCGTACCATTCGACTGGCGTTTCCGGAGGCCTCGCCCGGCGCTATTCCCGCTACTCCGTGTCCGCCCCCTGCCACCGCAAACGAAGCATCGAACAGATTGTAATTCACGAGACTCGAGGTGGGTGTCGTCGGCGTTGTTACCATATTTAGATGCGTCGGCGTGGCCGGCAGACTGCCCACTGCCACGCCCACGCCAGCTCCCACACCCAGACCCAGCGCAGAGCCGGATAAGGAGGCGGCAGAGACGGAGGCAAGAGATGCCGAGGCAGAGGTCTTGCTGCTGCCCAACTCCAATTTTGCGGTCTTGGAGCGCGACTTGGTGGACTTCTTGCTGACCTTGCTGTGCGATGACTTGTTCAGCTCGTCCGGATTTCCGGCACCCAGGTTTTTCATCGTCTCATCTGTTCTCCTTGGCGTTTTTCAGAGAGAAAACATTGCAGACGGCGGCAAAAAAAATAAACAAAAAATGTCACAGGATTTGCAGTCAGCAAGTGTTGGGTAACTTAACAAAGTGCAGTAACAGTACTCAATAACGTGAATATACCATTCAAAGGAAATGGAATCAAGCTTAAATTAGCAGTTGGAAATTACTAATTAGGATACTAAATAGGATCCTATTAATAATAGGGCTAATGAAGACTTCGTTGTTGCGTTTTTTAGTCGAATCCAATATTCGATTAACCGATTAACTTATTCGCTTTAACAAGAGCAACTCACTTTCGGCGCTGTACAGTACTGCACAACGAACTGTTGAATTTTACTTGAATTAATTAGTTAAAGTCACAAATACCGGGCAATATCATGGCAGAAGCCGCCAATGTGCGCCAAAATCTGCAAAATGTGCCCTCGATCTTCGAGATATCGGCGGCGGAAACATTGGACAACCTGATTTATCCTGCGCTAAGCAAGATCTTCGAATACTTCGGCCTGCGACTGGACTTTAAACTCTGGGGCAGTCTCAGGGTCCAGGAGGAGCTATCGCCGCTGCTCACCTGGCTGCTGCAGTATCTATACTTGCGCAACCGCGCCTCCTCCTTCGGCGAGAGCTTCTACGGTCTGCAGCGGACGGCCACAGCAACCGGAGAACTGCTGACCCGCCGCCAGCAGTTCGCATCCGCCACACTACTGACACTGCTGCCCTTCGTAGAGCGCAAGCTGCGCAGCCGGAGCGCACGACACGAGGACTCTGGCGCGTGGGAACAGCGGCTGCTCAGTGGCTTTCATGCGTTCCATGCCGCCAAGGCGGTTCACACATTCCTCTACCTCATCAAGTACGCATCCAGTCACTCGCCAATCTTCCGCGCCCTTCGCCTCACACTCCGCTATCCCAGTGAACCACCGCGGGAGGATCAGTGGACCTACCTCGTACTCAAGATGCTGGAGGTGCTGGCCTTCTTCCTGCAGTTCGTCCAGTGGTGGTACTCCAACGACCAGCGTCGCAAGGTTGGCGGAACCCTGCTGAACCCAGATCCCATGCCGCAACAGCAGCGGGATCTCGATCTGCCCGAGAAAGCCAGGCTAACTATGTCCAAGCGTGGCGAGTGTCCTGTCTGCCTGCTGCCCATACAAACACCAACAGCCTGTTCTGTCTCCGGGTATGTCTTCTGCTGGAAATGCATCGTGAGTTACCTGAAGGAGCACGGCCATTGTCCGGTCACTCGCCACCCCATTACCCTGGAGGATCTGGTGCGCATCTACGAGACGTAGTGCCATAGGTTACCATAAGTATTTTGTTCGTTTTATATTTTTTAAGACAGTTGTTCCAATACAAATGTGATAAAAAAATCCAGCATTGGCTCAGATCCCACACAGGTGGAAGCCCAGACGCCGATCGTAGCAGATGCGAACGTGGTAAAAGTCGAAGTACGCCAGGCACAGGTAAAAGCCGAAGGCTTCGCTGGAAATGAACTCGCCAAGGCCAAAAACAGAGTAGGCTGTGGAGGAATCGCAGATTAAGGAAAAGCAGAGCAGTTAGACGTTGTGTATTTGTGAATATGATTTCATATATTTAAATCTTATGATCTTAGAGGCGCAAAGTCAAAACCTACACATCATAACTCGCTAAATTCTTTTACTCAGTTTTGTTAACAATTTCATTGGAGCCTGCTATAGTCGATTCTATATGCATACGCAGTGATGTATCGACAATACCTGCTTAATATATATTATAAAATTGTATATATCAAAACAGATAACAGCTTTTTAAATAGAACTATCTAGGTAGTGCTAAGAGACTAGATCAGATTACACTTCATTATGCCTTATACCTTTCTTAGAGATATATCGTCCTCTCAATTACTATCCTCCGGTGCACTTCCACCACCTCGACCTCCTGGTGTTGATATATCATACGATATATCATGTAGCAGACCCATCCTAAGGCCGCTATGCAGCCTAGATAGAAAATTAGGGTAAACACTGCCGACAGAAGCACTTTGAGTAGCCAAAAGGCCCAAGATAATATCTTGAACGGGACCGATACTACAAACTTGAGTACAGAGAAAATGATACTCAG
The DNA here is from genome assembly GCA_035046265.1 of Drosophila bunnanda. Taxonomy (NCBI): domain Eukaryota; kingdom Metazoa; phylum Arthropoda; class Insecta; order Diptera; family Drosophilidae; genus Drosophila; species Drosophila bunnanda. The sequence goes on along the minus strand of JAWNOB010000076.1, from coordinate 4,800,581 downwards.
TAACCAATCAAAGAGATCCATCAGTTGCGACAGCAGGTACCACAGGAACCTTAGGGGATAGCTGATGATGGGGAATATTGTGCTTCGCCTAGCCTTCTTCTCCAGGCAGCCGTATCTGATTTCCTCGGAGCTCCACCTTTCGTTGCGGCAAATCCGGTGCTTCCCCTGAGACAGATCACAGCGGCAGGTTTCCAATGCCTGACAAAATGTTCCATCATTGCCATCCCCATCATTGCATAGTCTGACGCAATGGTCGTTGCTCGTAGCACCAGCTTCTTTGTCGAAAAAACATGCCTAGCAATTCTCAGTTCCTTACACCTATTTTTACCATGCACCATATTTTTATGTTCATACATTTACATATATTGATATACCTATCTGACAATGTGTTGCTTTTGTTTTTTACGCAAAAAAATCCACTTTTTAAAGACCTCTTAAAGGTTTAACATCAAATTTCATGATTGTCAAAATACTGAGAGCATACTCACCTAATGGCATACAGAACTTCTGGTGGATAAAATAGAAAAATGTTGCGATTATGTGGCAACAGCTAGGAAATAGAGGAGCACCAGACCGCTCTT